>CAWUFW010001289.1:0-600000 GCA_963921515.1 Calotriton arnoldi
TTCGATGGCGGTCGGCGTCACACCGCGGCGAACGGTAAATGCCTATGTTTTCCCATCCTAATATGGCGGGCGTGAAGACCGCTGCTGGCGTGCGGTAAAAGGCATTTTTCCGCACCGCCGCCACCGCGGTCGTGCCTCCGCCCGCCATCGTAATGGGCCCCTAATTTTCCAATTCACTATAAGAATCATACATCCCGATGTTATCATCACTCAGGTTTCCACAGTATATTACTTAAACCAATGGATTGGCTTTAAGATCTATTTTCATGGCTAACATCTTATGATGCAGCCATCATAAAATTGTTTCTCCTTTAACAGTCACATGAAGCTTCCCTCCTGTCCTTCTCCCTTGAAACTCCAGATTTGCCCAAATGAACCCTTTCAAGGAGCATTTGTGGCCTGCATAGATGCACTAAGACATATGTCAGTTGGTGTAATTTCCACCAGTACTGTTACTATTTTGTTATTAAAACATAACTCACATTTGGACAACCCTTTCTGTTTCTACTTATTAATGTCTACATCTGAAAGTACACACAACACAACCCCATCAGTGGTGCATCCACACACATCATTCACTGACACCTGATTTACTTTCTTGCCCATATTCTTACACATACGTCCAAAATGCCCCTTTTCCTCTAAATATTACAATATCTGTCCATTACAGGACAGTTTTTCACAGTAGCTAAATGGTCGTATGATCCACCTCTATACCAGCTATTATTTTTCTCCCGTGAAACTCCACCACCCTTGATATTATACCTTCTAAACCTGCCTTTATCATCTTTTACATTCTTAGAAACAACATTTACTATTACAGGCATGCAAGCATCTCTCCTCACTTCTTGCAATACTTCTCTGACCGTTGTATGCTTCTTGCACCCTTAAATGTTGTTTAACTACCTGACCACAACCTTGCTTGAATTTGCTTTGACTTTGTTTTCATTAACACTTGCCATGCAATTCCTGGTCATATGTTATATGCTCAAAATCACATGTGATTGCCCATGACCTTAACGCAGCTACACACCTTTCTATATAGACTTCCCTTCTTTTGACATATTGAATAACATTTGTATCTATTTGTATTCATCTTTCTTCCATACCTTTCCTGCATTTGTTTAATAACAACTTGTTATACATCAATATTCCTTCAAACCCACTGCACCTGGACAATGTTTCATTAAGATTAATTGCCTCTGTGCCATGCATTCTCCTTCCTCTAAAACATCCACATAACCTTGAAATACATTGAACACCATTTCCCATTCTATGGATGGCTGTCCTGGCTCTGCCCAGGATGGATGGGGGTGGCTGAATCCTAGACATCTTACAAGGATCAAAAATAACGAAGTAGTCACAACTGCCTTAAGCACGTACATATGGAACTATATACAAAGGTTATTCAATTTACCAATATATATATATTAGAAAAAGAAGACAGTATGTCACTTGTTTGAAATAACACACAATTTTGATGTGAGAATCACAGTAAACAAATAATGAATGGCATGCTCTTCAAGGTTTGCATGTCACCGCAATGTGAAACTAAGAATATAATGAACCCCCATAAAGAACACACCAGGAACTTTACCTGGCTAAGTTAACACTATGGAGGTGTATGCATCACAATTTCCTTAAAATTCAACTGGTCGGCATTTTGATAATTCCTTCAAATGCTAGATTGATCCAGGTACGCACTGTAAGGTGTGCTCATCACTGTTTCCTTCAAATCCTTTTGACCAACATTATGATAGCGCACTTAGGGGGTCATTACGATGGCGGGCGGACTTGAGTCTGCCCGCCATCGAGGTGGTAATTGGGACCGCCTACCTGTATGGCGGCGGTCCCGCACGTGAAATTATGATGCGACCGCCACCGTGGCGGTCGCATCTTGCATGTTTACCATTGCGGCGGGTGCTGCTGGCTGCAGCACCCGCTGCAATAGTAAAAATGCATGTAGTGTCTTTCCCTGCACTACGTGGCAGGCACCATGCGGTGCCTGCCACTCAGTGCAGGGAAATGCAGGGGGGTACCCTGGGTACCCCCCAGTGCACAACCACCTCCCCCGACACAAGGGGGGCCTGCAATGGGCCCCCAAAACTAATCCCCCACAGCCTTTCAATGGCGGTTTACCCACCAGGGAAAGGCTGGCTGCGGCCAGCATCGTAATATGGCGGACGGTACCTGCTAGGCACCGCCACCATTTTACACATGCTGACAGCTCCGCCAGGCATTCGGTACAGAGCCATTCCCCCGTCATCACACCTCCAACTGGCTTCCGCACTGCTGCTCCTCAAAACTCCTGCTCGTCACCATTTTGAAGCACCAATTAACGGAGAAGAATCAAGTAAGCCTCACATATTTATTTGACAATTTACAGCATGGAAAGGAGTAACACTAGCAGGGATCCATCAAAGATGCCACCTCAACCATTGACCACTCTCTCCCTTCCATCCCTATTCCACTCACATCCATTCCTTATTCATCAGCATGCTCTCTTTCATCTCCCATCTATACACATCGCACATACCTACATGTAACCAAGCATAACACAACACCACACATGTTCCCCTTATATAAAACATACAGCAAACTGCACCATACACAACATCACACTACCCACTCATAGCACAGACTCTTTTCAAAGTATGTTAACCTTGTCAGACACAGAAAAAGGACTTTCACATGGACAGGGCTACTACCAAGGAAAGTCACTCAGGGGAAAGCTGCAACAAGAGACAGTGTGAAAAAGCCATACTGCCTGCAATAGAAAAAAATATACAAAAGAGGAATCTTTTTTATTACTTTGTTTTCTCCCTGATTGTTATGGGATTCTTTTCGAAGATTTGCTGTACTTTGGGCCTCTTTTCAATGTTGATTGACCAGGTGTAGATGTTCTACCCAACAACAGTATCAGAAACAGAATAAAGACCATCACATGGACCAGCTGCTATCAAGCAGAGCTTTTGCACTAAGAAATACGGCTAGAGAGTGATAAGGTAGATTAATTAAAATGAAAAATTATTTAGATTAACAGTTAAAATGTGCAATGATTCATGAAAAATTCAAAGCTGAAATGACACGCTTTTAAAATGTGCAATTTGCAATAGCCAGTCATAGCTATGCGTATAGGCCATAGAATTACTAAGAAGCAAGATTCCTTCAACTAGAAGTAAACCTAATATTGCTGAACTGAATGCCGAATGTTCCGGTTTTAATCAAATATATTATTTTACTAAGCAACATATTGTTTATAATGATTAAACTCCCGATTCTCACCCTATTTCACATAATGCTTGACTAGAATAGTTACATATTCAAAACAATATTTCTTTAATCGTATTAATGAAATGCCATACTAAACAGTATTTTTGCAAAGATAATGTTACTTCTTTTTAGCATAGTTCATTGTGTAGGTAGTGAAACAATTATTTTCAGAAGGCCAACCTGAGATTGATGCCTATGGGAACTGAGGCTAATGTTTCCAGAACTTAATTACGTAAGAATGTCTGGAGCTAACATGTGATTAGGCTTTACATGCTCTTACCCCGATGCTTTTTCGCAACTCCTTACCTACCTTTTGACGGTTGTGGCTACTGCTGCTTCCGTTCATTCTTACTTCATTTTTTAGGCTTTTACAGATTGCTATTGCGACTGTAAGATCACTTACTCGATTTATTGAGACTCGGCTGAGTTTCATGAGCTAACCTTTATGGGAAGTTCTGCTGCTTAAAATTTGGCTTTGAGCTTTATGCTCCTTTAATCTCACTCTTTTCCTTTTGGACTTGAACTCTTCTTGGGTTATACTAACTCTGAAATTCTGGTCTGAACTTTAGAATAGGGTTTTATTCCTTTATTGAATGTGCTTGATGCATTATCTTGTCTATTTGATTATATCCCCAAAAAATTATGAGATTTCTGTAAACTTACTAAAGTTTGATTGACTAATATGATGATCTCTTAATCAGAATAAAGCTTTTAAAACGTATTCAAACTAGCATCATTGACTGAACTTGGAATTGTATTTGAAATTTGCTTGGGATGTCAAAATAGCTCTTTGAATCATAATACAGTAGCCAAGCTCCGTCCGTTAGAGGAGAAGATACCAGCGCTTGAAAAGGGGCTTAACCCTGTAGGTGAAGGCAATTGAAACGGTGAACCATATTATTTAATTTTGGCCCCCAACCTGTGCTATCAAGTGCCAGGGATGACTAGGGTGAGAACATTTTTAAGAAGGTTAGAAAAGGGAAAAAAGTCTTTTCCAAAGAAAAGTGCCACACATTAGCCCAGCAGTCAAAGGCACTAAAATAGACTACTCTGTGTGTGGATGTGCTCCTTTTGAAAGGGTGGAATGCCATCACTCACAGTGAAGTTAGCAAGTGGCTGAAGTGGGCTGACCCACTGCCAGAGTTAAAATTAAAATGAAATTAAAGTAACTTCTGATGTCAATTCCTGTGATGCTGTTGGACTCAAATGTTATCTGACCTCATATACTCTTGTACAATGGTTCTATTGGGTACTGTGATGTCACTGCAGCAAAAGAATGTATGATGTCAAATCTACTGAACTAGTACTTTCAATATCATGACATGGCAGGCTCCCAAACTGTTAAAATTGCAATGAGAACAGTGAAAAGTGGTTCAGCTTGAAATTCGCTTGCAATGAATAGGGTTGGCTTTGTATTTTAACAACAAGAAACATGCCACGTTCTGATTTAAAAAGAAATAAATGCGAATCAAGCTCTTAAATGAGGGTCACAGGAACTACTACAATTCCTCTCACATTTGCCTTTTAGGTCTTGTCTTACAGACAGCTGTAGCTATCTGTTGGCAAAGACCTATTGTCTACAATTCAATATAAAGAGTAGCTGTTGGGTCAGCCCCTTGCTCATGATTGGATGTCTTTGTTGTCTATCTCACTTCCCTGCTCCTTATACAATGGTTTTCCTCCCTTTGCTTGTGTCTGTCCCACCCCAGGAGCATTTAATGTTTATTATGTTTCTGACTGGTTGTCCCTTATCCATCCACAGCTGATGTGAAGGGACTATTTTTGTATTTGTTTCAGCACTACACAAGAGTACATTGCTTTCCTCCCTCTCTCCTGTCCGCTCACTGGCACCCCACTTCCACTAATTCATTATTCTACCAACTGCCCCACCACGTACCTTGCTCCCTACCATGCCTGACCTGTCACTAGATTTGTGTCTTTTTGCTGGATCCCCACAAAACCGATTCAAAACAGGCATTTGACGCGTCCACCTGAGTGGTCATGCACCAGAGGCCATTTTGGACTTTGTCAAGCCAATGCAATAAGCACTGGCAAACATGGCCAGACTGGCCATAGCTGGCACTAGGCATTCCCGGTAGGCCGCAAAGGTGGGGGCCGGTTTTGCAGCAGTGCTGCAATATCGGCCCCCAGTAACAAAAGCGGCAGCAGTGCTAAAGAGACCGGCAGCAATGCTAAAGCCGATCCAGCTGAATTAGCCAAGGCCGGTTTGTGTTCCCAGTCCGGCCCTGCTGGCAAAGCCAATAGCTCACCCTTTTCATTGCGAGACCTATTGACTTTGTAATTGCTAGTTCTTTCCTTGTTCACCATACTCCCCTCGCTCCCTCGATCGACAACTTCATGGTCTTCTAAAAGTCACACTGAGGTTCACTGTCACAAAAATATGTTTTTTGCTCCCAGGATGTTAACAATATATTTAACTAATCTGAAACCTCAACAGAAGCATCGTAATGTCCACTGTATAAGTCTTTTTTCATATTAAGATTATAAAGTATGCAGTGTGGCTTTTGATTTCTATATAAAAGAGGCTTAATATTTGTAAAGTGTCTAATGTGGTAGAGGATTATTGTGGTAACTTCCGGGTACTGTGATCGGCCTTGCTCCACTCTTATCCTTTTACCCATCTCAGAAAAGCGAGCTACAGCTTCTGAGCTGTATTCTTCTAATCACGAAGATCAAAGGCTTGACACTGATGGAAACTGCCCTATTTTTATCCAGAGGCTGGTTACTGTGCCACGGGGAGGAGGCAGTCGAGAGAAATCTAGTTCCATCAAATTACTTACAGTACGGTGGGTTTGTCATCTGACCCCTTAGGATTTAGCTGCAGGCATCACGCGCCTGTAATTTATGGCTCAGAGATGGATTTTAACCCCTCGCAATGCCCCGACAAGAAATAATGCCACGAAGCTGTGCTGCGTCGAAAATAAGCTAAACAGCCCACAATGAACACATGCAAGAACCTGCTGTGCAACATGTCTGCGGTCCAATTATTTTTAAAAGAAGCAAAATGCTGCATTGTTTGTAAAGTATTACACAACCATGACACGTGTGACGAGGAACGGCTACAGTGCATTCGTCTTTTTGTATAGGTTTCTTGTAAATGCCTCAAAACGACATGCCATGCTTTCACTAAATTCTCCAAGAAAGCGAAGCACATTCTAGAAAAACTAATGAGACTGCCCTGTAGTCGTGTTTTTAAGTCCAGGCCTCTCTTAACACCCTGTATGAGACGGAAGGCAAACTGCCTCTTGCAGGGGCGACTCTCTCCACTTTATCTTTCCCCATAACTGACTTTGTGAAGAAATCAGAACATGACCCTGGGATTTTTTTTCTATGGGAAATATGTATTTTTTTTTAGCACTTTGGTTTTTGCATCATCCCAATTACCGCCAAACCAGTCACGTCAAAGCAATACTCGGGGTTTGCATTATAGTGTAGTTACTCTTGTCTCACGATGAAAGAGTCATTCTCCTACCTCACTTCTCTAATATTCTATTTCATATGTCAGCATTTATATGTTTTATTTAACAGGTTTACTTGTAAGCATTGTTTCTATAAACACTCTATCAATAAATGCATAGAGCATACACATTTTTTGGGGGGCATTTAATTTTTTTTTCCGAAATCAGATCTTGACAGCGGCTGGTTCCAGAGGCAAATAAATCCGTCTCGGTTTATGCGCATTAATCAAATCACTTAAACTCGAATTGTAGAATTTGAAGAGATTAGTTCAGCTTTAAGTATACCGAAGTGATTCCATGGAGTGGCAGGATTGCTGGATATTAAAACCATAAATGGAATCTACAGATGTAATACTGGATTAACCTACATTTAAAATCACTACCTGCAGGCCTGCATAGTCGCTCGACGTGGCCTCAAACACGGAAAAGCGATTTTCACTGCAGAATCTCTCAATTAACGTGAAGGCTTGCATTGTGCGCCCGCCTTTGGTGAGAGTAATGGAACATGATTACATTTTTTATCTTAGTTGAGCCTAAACCACCATAAATGTATAACAGCGAGGCGATTTATAAGATTTGTTTGCTAAATTCTGGGTAAAATAGAAACGTGTCTGCCAAGTAAGGGGACATACAAAGGAAAACAGAACATTCGACCTTCGTTGCTAAATACTGTGTCCTTGAGAGGCCTGGAAACACACGATGACCCATCGTTGAAGCATTAAAACTAACCCTGGGCAAAGCACTACGCTACGCTCGCGTAGTTTGCGAAGTTTGCGCTACTTCGCACAACGTGAATTGCACGTAGCACAGTGCAAACACGCGTAGCGTAGCGTAGTGCAGCGGTCATTTTTTGCTTGCTCGCGGTCCTCAACGTCAAGTTGGCGACCGCGAGCAAGCAAAATGACATCCCGGCGAGATTCTCAACGCAGGGAGGTCAGGTTTCTCATTGCGAGTGGTCGCGTATGCTCGTGACCGCTCGCGATGAGAAACTACCAGTCCGCGTTGAGAAAGCTGCCGCTCGAGTAAAAATCTACTCGAGCGGCAGTAAAAGACAGCTCGCACTGTGCAAGAAGCCGTTTTCAATGATTGCACAGTGCGGACAAGCATCCGGCACTGTGCAATCATTGCGAACAGTGCACTACGCAGTTCGCGTAGTGCTAAGCGTAGTTCGCGTAGTGCGAACTGCACTTTGCGTAGCTTCGCGTAGCGCTACTTCGCGAACTACGCCCAGGCTTAATTAAAACGACAAATTACATCGGGTCTTCACGCTGACAGACCAACAAAAGAAAGGGATTGAGTCCAGTATTTCCGGCTAAACTGCATCGTGGGGCGGGACTAGACACCTGTGCAATATAATTTTCCCTTTAAGGTAATAAATATTGGTAAACATGTGAAATGAACATAGCCCATCGTTCCCTGTCACAGTCCTTTTCAAGATGAGGTTTGCCTAAAGATAGAGTTAGGCTACTCTGTTCTAAGTCAATTAAAACCATATACATTCAAATGGTCGCTAGGCAAATGGTGACATTTGTCTGGTATGCAGCTGATAACCAGTTGAATAGCAGAGATTATGTACCATTTGGGCATCTACATGACAAAGAGCTAAAATAATTCACTATTTACGAGGCCGCCTGGCGAAATAGGAGAGATTATATGCTGTTTGGCTGGTGGCCAGGGAGATAGTGAAGTGTCCCTGCTATCTGCCCAGCTGCCACCAAATAGATTCTATTCTATTAAACATGCAAATCGGTATGTTATAGGAAAGTATGTTTAGTTATTTGGTGGCTCCGAGTTAGAGCATAATGTCTGCCATTTTGCCAGCAGCCAAGCAAATAGAGAAGTTTCTCTGCCATTTGCTAACCCCTGCAACAACTTTTCCGCTTCATGAAATGTGCAAAATTTGTCAGCTGCCCAGTTTCACCTACATGCGAAGTCTCCTACAAAAATGCTTTTGTGATAGTTTTTTTTTCAAAATATTTTTATTGGCATTTGAGAAAAAACCAATACAGGTGTACAAGGTATCACAGGAGTTCGTTTTTATGCAAGCCATTTACAATCATCTGTCTGGTAAGTATTATTACAGAAACATGGTATCGTACTTCGTTTAACAATTATCTAAGTGACGCTATAATTGGATAGGCGTTATTCCCTATCTATTAGGCATTTCCATCAACATTATTAGCCGTAGTAATATGTATAACTTTAAGATGTACCAAGTTGTTCTCTAGTATATCCTGTACCCTCACACCTTCTTGTATCTACGCAATTGACTATGCAACATGGTTTGATGCTCTAGGGGTCATGGCTGCGGAGACCGACATTATTATTGTCAACATTATGTGTAACAGAAGATAACGGTTTCAAATAAAAAGGTATCAACAGAACATAAAATAAAAAAGAAAAAGAACAATAAAATAATCATATTGTTGCCCAGTGAGTGTGTGTGTGCAGGCCGGCCTCCAGGAGAGCCCTCATCTAGGTATTTAAGCAATGATGTGTAGCTGTCGAGCCGGGCGTGGGGGGGATGGGCTCATAGGCAAGCAGGGCCTAGTGTGTCGCTTTGAGCCACTACCACTCTATTGTACACTAATTATTTAAGGGGAGGATTCCTCTGGGGTCGCTGTTGGTAGTGTACCTATCTGGGTTTCATCTGCCCCTGCAGTATGGTGCATACTCCATGATCCGAGCACTTCGGTCCACTGCTCCGCTATTGGGCGGCATCTAAGTCCTCGGGCGTCCTCCCTTTTTAATGCCCTCTCTTCCGCCCTAGCCCATGTTTCTACGTCTCGCTCCCAGCTTGCTGCCGAAGGACTCATCTTCGACGTCCACTTTAGGGCTATGAGGCGTTTCGTTAATATCAGCGCTAGATCTATAAATCTAGTGCCTACCCTACGGGATTTGGGCCTGGGGAAGAGTCCAAGCAGACAGACCTCTGCCATGCTTACGAGGGTGCGTTCCAAAACCACATTAATCATGGCGATGACCGCTTCCCAATATCTCCTCAGCCCTGGGCAATCCCATGTCATGTGTATGAACCCCGCATCGGGCATCCCACACCTAGTGCAGGTCCTGGGTGCCCCTCCGTGCATCACTTGTAGTCGGTGCAGGGGCATATATGTCATATGCAGGTAGTTGAATTGAATATATTTAAAACTTGTGTTCCTGGAAATACGTTAAGGGCTTTCAACAAACCTATTCCATTCCGTGTCTATTAACTCCCTGCCTAGCAGTGATGTCCACTTACCTCATGTCTTCATTAGCGGTCCCATGGCCATCTCCATTTGTGCTCTATAGAGCCATTTTACCAGATGCTAGGCTGTGCCCAGCGTCACCAAAGCCTGTAGAACCGCAAGTACATCTGGTTCTCCCTGACTTCCAGGCCATAGATTTTTATAAGTCCTAACTATCGCGTGGTACATTAGGAACTGACCAGATGGCAACCCACATTGCTCCACCAAGTCATAAAAGGGCAGGAGCACTCTTAATTGAAAGCAGTCTCCTGTTGTCACCAGTCCCGGCATCATCCATTCAGCTAATTGGTCACTTGTGAAAGGGGAGGGGGGGTCTCCATGTGGCAGGCCCACTAGCGGCAGGTCTGGGGCATAGAGGGGTGTTCCATGCATGTGCTTCACACATCTCCTCCAGCATTGTAGCGCTATCCGCAGCAATACCCCAGGGGTGGGGGTATTCACCTTTGGGTTGATTAGTTTCGCCAGTAATAATTCTTGATTTGAGGACTTACCAATAGGGCCCATTAACTCTAGGTCCCTGCCATCCAGCCAGTGAGCCAGCCATTGTAACTGGGCTGCCAAATAGTATCGTTCAAAATCTGACGCCCCCAATCCCCCTTTCTCCGGAGCTCTCTGCAGAACCGCCAGAGAGACCCTATGTCGCCCCCATCCCAAATCAGCTCTTGGAGCAACGAGTCCAGGTCCTTAAACCACGAGTGTGGGAGCAAGATTGGGAGATTTACAAAAAAATATAGGAGTCTCGGAGGCATAATCATTTTACAGAGTGAAATACGCACCATCACTGATAGTTCGAGGACCTCTAGAACTGTACGTTAGTTTTGCGAGATAGATTACTTGTCCCAGATTACCATCCCTTAGGTCATTGAGAGCATGGAATACTTGTATACCTAAGCATTGAAACGACATAGGTGACCATTTCATACCTGCCGGTACAGTCAGCGGCTGCCTCATGTCTACTCTAACGGGGAACAGGTATGTCTTGGCCCTGTTGGCCCGTAAGCCTGAAAGACCGGCAAACTTCTCCAACAGTGCTATGGCGTTCATCACACTCTTGTGGTCATCTCTTAAGTAGAGCAACAGTTTGTTGGCGTATAATGATATCACATGTTCTTTTCCTCCCACCGTCAGCCCATGTCCCGCTCCTCTCTGTCGGAAATACACTGCCAGGGGTTCAATAGCCAGTGCAAATAACAGGGGTGATAATAGGCATCCCTGTCTAGTGTCGCGGTGAACTTCATATGTCACCGACACCACTCCTCCAGTCTTGACCCTCGCCATCGGGTTCGTAGGTAACAGGCATATCCACCAGATCCAGCCCTCTCCCAGTCCCATAGTCTCATGACCAAGTCTAAAAAATCCCATTTTAAGGAATTGAACGCCTTCTCCAGGTCAATAGACATGATCAAAGCTTCCGGATATTAGAGTGTGTCTGGGTGATAAAGAGCGTGATACAGCCTACGCAGGTTCCCTGAGGTGGAACTAGTAGGTATGAAGCCATTCTGGTCTTCATGTATAAGCTCTTGCAAGTGCGGGAGTAGCCTTGTCACTAATATTTTGCTTAGAATTTTAAAATCTGCGTTCAGCATGGATAAAGGGCGAATGCTCGTTGGCCCAATAGAGGTGGACTTGGATTTAGGTAGGGGGACCACCAACACCTCCCTGGATGATGCTGGCAAATACCCCAATCGCAGGGAGTCAGCAAATTCAGTTTCAAGCTTAGGAATCAGTGTTGGGGCAAACTCTGAATAGAATTCTACCGGTAGGCCATCTGGCCATCTCTTTAATGGCTTGCTGGATGTCCAGTGCAGTCACCGGCCCTCCGAGGTCTCTTTGGGTGTCTAGGTCTAGGCTACGCACTGGTAGAGACATAAGGAAATCATCCATCATTGTTGGTGGAACATACTCCGGTCAATCGTAAAGAGTTTCGTAGTAACTGTGGAAAGCTGCATTTATAGCCCTTAGAGTATACAGAGGTACACCCTCATTGCTAAGTATCTGTGTTATAGGCGAGCCTCTTTTTTCAGGATGTACCAGCCATGCCAGGAGCCTGCCGGATCGGCCCCCCTCCTCATGTGTCCGCTCTCGATATTCTTGTGTGTCAACTCGGTGAAGTCTTTCCAAGACTTCATTACATTCGTCTCTCACCGCAAGGTGCTCCGATAGTATAGTCTTGTCTGTGCCCAGTCTATTACCTAGGTCTTGTAGTCGGTGTTCTAGTAAGTTCTCTATTCAATTCCATCTTCACACCCACCATTTGACCCATGCAGTGGCCCTGTATCACTACTTTAAAAGCATCCCATTCAGTGAGGGGTTCCCTGGTCGTACCCTGGTTGATCTTAAAGTAGTCTGAGACCGCTGTCTGGAGTGTGCCTCTGAAGCATTCGTCTTCCAATAGCTGTGGACGGAAACGCCAATGTGGGATCTCCGGTGGTTCCGCAGTCAAACATAGAGTAAGCAACAGTGGATTGTGATCAGACAATGTGCGGCCCAGGTATTCAGTGTGTGTGACCCCAGGGCAGACACTGGAAGAGCACATGAACATGTCTAGGCATGAGTGTAAGTCATGGAGTTCTGAATAGTAGGAGTAATCCTGATCATTATCATGGTGTACACTCCAGATGTCTGTGAGGTCCCAATGGGCCGCCCATTCACAGAAGCCCTTGGATGTTCTCTCTACAGGTGTCCCCCGTAAAGGGGGAGTAGACCTATCCATTTTAATGTCGGCTACACAATTAAAATCTCCCCCTATAAGTAGATCATCCGCCACCAGGGAAGACAAGGGCACTGTCAGGGCCCGAAGGAATGCTAATTGATCTTGGTTGGGAGCATATACACTACCCAAGGTGACCACTCTCCCCGACAACCTGCCCTTAACTAGTACATAATGACCTTCTGGGTCAATAGTAGAGTGAAGGACCTCAAAGGGCGTACCGCCCTTATCCACAGCAGTGCGTCCCGGGAGTATGCAGAATAAGAGGTGGCGAGTATATGACCCCGCCACCTGCGGCGGAGTCAGAAAACCTCTTCCTTCATGTGGTGGGTTTCCTGGTGCATGACCACTTGTGCCCCCCCCCCCCCCGTCGGCACAAATAATGGTGAATCCTGTGCCGCTTGGAAGCTGAGCCCATGCCCGGACATTCCAGGTCAATACTTTTATGGCAGGGCGTGTATCCGCCATGGTATCCGGCTAAGACCCCCCTCCCAAACCCCGGCCACAGCCCTTTCTCTCTGCTTCCAGGACTTCCCCAATGTCGGCCAATTCCCCTCTGGGCGACTGAACAAAGAATCAAACTCCCCAACCATAAACTCCCGTCCAAACCTGTAGAGGAAGAAAACATTAATGAGGGAAAGTCTCCTACTGAGTCTCAATGGGGGCAATACAAAGGAAAGGGGGGGAGCTGGCAAACCAACTCAGGTAAAAGGCCCTAAGGTGCGCCGGCCAGTCCATCCATTACAGGAGTCCATATCCGACTCGGCAGTCAGATTCCAACCATAAGGTGACTTTGCTGAATAATGTCATCAGCTGATTGCGGGGTAATCATCTGTAGATTCTTTCCCCCTAGAGCAAGTCGCCCAAATCTGAACTCACTGAGCATCGCCCAGAAGACTCGTCCCCAGTGTCTGCCGTTCTATGCGAGGATACTATATCCGCCACACCTTGTAGTGCTGCTTTCCGTTCCACTTGCGTCTGCGATGTGGAGGGACTTCGCGCTGTGAAGCTCCCTGTTGGTCGTTTGGTTCGCTTCCTGGACTTACGTCTGCCATTTCCTGGTTTCACTCAGCATCTCGTCAAAGGCTCTCCTGTATTGTACATTTCTAACCAGGCCCAGGCAGCATCCCGGTATCACAGAAGGATGTTTTGCCATCAAGCATGATGTGTAGCTGGGCCGGATACATCAAAGAGTATTGGATGCCTTCTGGCCTGAGTGCCTTCTTCGCCTCTCCAAAAGAGGCTCGTTGTTGTTGCACTTTTGCTGTGAAGTCTGGGAAGATGAGGACCTTGCTATTGTCTACTTCGTAGGGGCTGTGTGTGCGTACCCTCTGTAAAATAATATCTCGGTCCCTATAGTGTAGTAGTTTAGCTATTACTGGTCTGGGGGGCCTCCCCGGTGCCAAGGGCCGTGCCGGCACTCGATGTGCTATCTCTGGAGAAAAGAATTTAGTAAGATGGTCTGTCGCTACCTCCGAGGAGAGCCAGTGTTCTAAGAAATTCAACATGTCTGACCCTTCGATTCCTCCTGGTAGGCCCACTAGGCGAATATTAGTGCGGCGATTCCTCCCTTCTGCATCCTCTGCCCTCTTCTCTAGTGTGAGTACCCTTGCTTCAAGGCCCTCAACTCTGTGGGTAGAGGCTGTCTGATCTGGAACGAGGACTTTCAGTGTCTGCTCCATTTTCTTGACTCTTTCGGATAACTTACGATGCTCAGCTCTCAGCAGACCAAGCCCCCCGGACACTGCCCCAATGTCTTGCTGGAGCATGGATTTTGTATCCGCGATAGCAACCAATGCCCTGTCTAGGTGGGCTTGTATCAAGGCCTCCTCATCTTCTCCATTTTCACTGCTTCTATGTGGTGGCAGAGAAGAGTCCCCCGCCTGTAGGGCACTCTGCTTAGGTCCGGTTTTTCCCATTCCACCTCCAGTAGGGAACCAAGTTTACACGTGTGATCTCCTAGCGGCAGCCCAGAGGTGTTCAGGTGTCGTTCTGTTTCAACTCAGGTGGGGGGACTCCCAGGTAGCGCAACTAGGCCTTTTCCTGCTGTCTGCTCAGGAACCCGCTTTGCAGTACCTCTAAGTCTGCACCCCAGTGGGGAGTGTTTGTTTCCCTCAGACAATGCAATGGATAAGGCAGGCGGTCAAATCCACATCCCTCACAGTTCGTGTAGTGAAAGGACAGTCGTCCTAGGAGACCAACTGGTGTTAGTTCTACCACCCCGAGCACAGCACATCCGCGCGGGTCTCACCGCTGCAGGGGAGCACTCATCCAAACCGCAGCACTCAAACGCTCCCTCTCCTGGGGGATCGGACACACCACATTGTTCTCTGGCCCCGGGCAGGGCCTCTCACATTTACGCCCGGCAGCCTGCAAACAGGTCAGGTCCCCACGGACCCCGATGTGGGTCTCGAATTTCTCACTGCAGTACTCTGCAGGGCGCCATTTTCAGGTGGCACGTCGGGGCGCCCGCTTTATGCTTTCGTGATAGTTTAGTGATAGTTATGCAAGCACTTGTGGGATTGTTTTTCTAGCTTGTCATTATTACAGTTTTGCAAGCCTTATGATGCGCACAACGTTTGGCAAAATAGAAAAGTAAATCAGCATCAATTACAGCATCGCACACCCTTAGTATTTTCTGAAGATGATGGCTGCCTGGGGTGTGGCCAAGCAGCAATGGTGTACGGAGCAAAATGAGGGATCTGTCATCAGCAGCCCTAAATCTGTCACCATCCTGACAGGCCAGATGTCTGTCTTCAGGGCCAGAGACCTGGAGCCTATCTGGTACCCGGTCAGGTACTTGCACCACAAAAGGAAGAAGTCGATGGAAAGCCAAAGATATCTACTAAAAAGAACTAAGTCATGACCGGGCAAAGAGGCATGGTAAAATAGCGGGACCCGACTGTCGTTTGAACAAGGAATGCTATGGAGGACCTGAAACAGCTTTGCTGCCTCAACAGAAAGAGAGGAGCGGTGGTGCATAGCCTGGGTGAAGCCTGACTCTGATCAGAATCCTAAAGGTGAGTCTGCTCAGAATGATGGAGCCCTGCTGGAAAGGAAAGTTGTTCAAGGAAAGAAGACTAACTGGTAAGGGGAAACTCTGGTGTGAATGATCTAGCAAGTGGCAGCACTCATAGTGTCCCAGAAGCCTGCAGGTAAAGAAAAGAGGAGTGAGACACTGGAGCCCTGCTGGAGCACCCATTCCCCACCACTCCCCAAGCTGAAAAAGACATGAATCAGCTACTGTGAAATGATCAAAATGGAGTGACTGGTGAGAGCACCGAGACCCTGGAGAAAAGGGTAGGTGAAGGTAGCCTTCTAAGCCATCAATGAAGATCACAGCCACAGGGGCCTCCCCAACTTGGAAGCTGGGGTTCTGACACAGTTGAAGAAAGGGGGAAAGATGAGCAATTTCCAGAAACAGTGGAAGTGAGCCGGTAGGAAGAGATATGAGGCTGCACTGGGGAAGGATTGAACTGTTCAACAGTAGTGAGGAAGTCTAGAAGGACAACGGTCAATGCTGCACCCATTCCCAACCCTCCCTCCATACTGTATCAAACAGGGATGGCTTAGGCCTAAGCTAGATAGAGGAATGGAGGATGACTTCACAGGCAGTAGCCCCCACCGAGTTGACTGCATGGATAAATGGATAAAAAGACATACAACGTGTGCAAGGCGTCCAGAATGACTGATCCTCAAAGAGGGAATCATTCAAATGAAATGCCACAGGGACAGCTAGGCCAAAACAGCCATGAGCAAAACCACAACAACAAAAAACTGGACAGAATCTTAGAGATTATTAAAATGTGCAAAACAAAAATTAACGCTGTAGCTGTTGATCTAAGCCTCCTCAGAGATGATCAGAGAAAACCTTCAGAAATAGTAAAGCAAACAGAGACAGCAATAGAAGAGCTACAGCCAAGTACCTCACATATAAAATCTCAGCTACAAGAATTCACAGAAAGATTAAAACTCATTGAATTTAGGGATGAAGACTCTGAGGCTCACTCCAGGTAGAATAATATCAGAGTAGTTGGTCTTCCTGAGGGAACATAATGAAAGGACATGGGAGGGTTCTTGAAGGGGTAGATAACTAAAGAGGCGGCTACTTGGGAAATTCTTTGGGGAAATTCCATGTGTTCGAAAGGGCACACAAAGTGCCTGCCAGGAAACTCCCTCCAGGAGCTCCAGCCCGTACTGCGGGGGCCAAGTTGCCTTATTACCATGACAGGAACGCTTTCTTGAAGGCAGCATGAATGCCACAGTCCAAATATTCCCGACCATGCGGCAGCAGTACAACAACTAAGTTCCCCCTTCCTGGAAGTAAAAAGAAAGCTAAAACACTAGGATGTGCAATATATGCTGCAATTTTCGCCACACTAAAGGTGCTCAATGAAAGGAAATTATTGCTCTTCATGGATTCCAAAGAAGTGTGAGATTAGATGGAGTAGAACACATCAACGGAGGCAGATGACTAATCTAAGGAGCAGGGAGGCATGGAAGACGAAGGAGACGATAATACCAGAACCCAAGAGGACTAAAAAAATCTCTAATGGCCAAGATTTGAGATAGAGAAGATGCAGCAATTACAGTTACAGCAGTCAGACACAGATGCAAATCACCTTACAAGATAAACAACACTTCATCAGACTCAGCCGCTACAGATTCAGATCAGAAACTGTCATCATGAGATGAAGAAAAACTGCTGCATAGTTGTAAGGACATCTCACCATTTTCATGGACATATGAGACTGCACAGGCATAAGAAAAGGACATCAAGACTATGGAGACCCTTAATGCAACTTTAGAAATGCCCGTACCTGTTTCCATCTGAAAATACAAGGACTTCCCAATTCAAGATGCTGGAGGAGTACTTCCAGGTCGAATGGAGAAGAGACTGTATTAAATTTAATCCAACACATCTGAGAACACCTTGCCTGACAACTGTGTATTCGGTTGGGTTTCTTCGCTCTCTTACTAGTTTTTACTTGGCCTTCCATCCGTATGCACCTTTGTTGTTTTGGTCACTCCCTTCAGTTTCCTTTGGACAATATACTTCTTAACCTCTGTTTTCATTGTTTCATACTCCTACTAACCATAACCTGGGGTCCCGCTACTACCATATACTACTCTATTCTGAGTCTGCTACTGGAGTGTTTACTCATGTTGTGTGCGATGCCTTACCCTTTGCCTACAGTGATGAGAACTACCAGTTAACTTGACACATGACACCAAGAGTATTGTTTTCCAGTCAATGTCCACAAATAATAATATACTGTGTCTCGCCATAGATGGTGGATAACAATAGAGTGAGGGAGGCCGTCCTAAGAAGCCTTCAGGGCCATTCCAATGTTTCTCCCTTCTTTTATTCCTCTTCCCTGTTAACCTCAGAGTCTTCTACTGAGTGCTTGTTCTATTGCGTACCTGTAGTCACACTCACAGGGAGGCATAGGCCCAGCATTGGCATCCATAACACAGAATCCTGACAGACAAGCTGATGATCTTCAAGGGGCCCTGTGACCCCTCAAGCACATTAAGGCCATTGTTTTCATGTAAAACCTAGCTGGAGGAAAAACATTTATCGTTTCAAAGATATAGAGTGCATTAACATCTTAATAGACAAGGGGGCCGATTCCGATCTCGGCCGGTAGGGCTCCGAATCGGATTCGGCTTAACCGGATCCGATTCGGAGCCCTATTTCCCGACCGATCTGTACGCGCGTCCGGACGAGCGAGTACGATGCGGAATCGCCGACCGACTCGTTCGGGCGTCCCAACCGCTCCGACCGACTCGTTCCCGGGTCGAACCGCACCGACCGACTCGCTCGGACACGACTCGCACCGCGCAATGGAGACGTTCCCCTGCCGGGTAAATACGATGCGCGCCGCGAGCAGTCCGACCGACATGCGCCGTCCGGCTCGAAAGAGCAGTCAGAGCCGTACTTCGGGGATCCGTGTCGGACCCCCCTGTACGCGTAGCCGCGCGAGTCGCACACAGGGGGGACCCATGGGTCCCCCCTACCTGTGCGTGTACGGCACGAGTCGCTTCGCCGCGTACCCGCTGTAGGGGGCGCCCTTGTTCGCCTCGCACCCATTGAGGCAATGGGAGCCCGCGTATGCATTGTACGACCGGCTCCCATTGACTTCAATCGGAGTCCGACCGAATCGAGTCCGATTGCATGCGAACGCATCGTACTCGTTCGGTCGGGCTGCACGGGTCCGATTCGGTCGGAAATCTCTCCGGGTCTGGCTCGGTCTGAGAGATTTCCGGCCCGAATCGGAATCGGCCCCAAGGTGTCTACTAATTACTGCTACAGGAGACTCGCATTAATCATTTACCGGAGGAAATACTGAGAAGGCAATGGATGGGCAATGCAAACATCCCTGCCCAGACTGTGGAGTCTCCCTATGGCAAAGTATAGGAAAAAATGTTTATTTAACAAACAAAAAAATATTATTATGTTAAATATTAATGTAAATAAATGTTATATATTTATTTTAAAAATAGAACATAAGAAAAATGTTACAGCGCTGCTAACTTCATTTTGAATTAGACCATTAATTAATTTAAATATATTGAATTAAATTGAGATTTTTTTTCTGAAGTTTATATTAAAAAATAAATTCCCACAAAACTAAAAAAAAAAGGTTTTATTATGCATGAAAAATTATTAAGTATATAGAATTAAATAATTATATTACAATTAAGTTAATTGTTTATTAATATTTAAATAAAAAAAGTTACTGAAATATATATTAAATAATACATATGCACTATTTTTAGATTTTTGTAAACATTACATTAAATTAATTTCTATTTTTAACAATTATAAACACTGTAATTTAACTTAACATTATTTTCTAAGGGGTTTTATTTTAAGTCTCTAACTCTAATATTTCCATGGGAGTACGTTGCAGTACCAGTGTTTGGCTGGACTTACTTCAGCTGTGAGGTGGAGTAATTTACTACTGTTTTGGTTGTAATAACTTTATGAGTGCAGTTTGTGAATAGCATGGCCCACCTTAAGCCACTGTTTAATTCTCCCTAATGTGAATAGGCTGTAGATTACAAAGAAGTATGCAACACGTAAACATACAAAAGGAGACGAAAAAGGGAGACTCCTAGCGAAATTGATGAAGAGGGACACTCTACAATTCTCAAAATATGGAATATAACAGGAGAAACCAAGCTCACACAAGGTGCAATTAATCAAGAATTCCGCTTATATTAGAGCAAACTAAATGATTCCCTCGATCCAGTAGATATACAGACCATAGTGAAATACCTACAGAAGGCCAACCTGCATAGGCTATACCCAGAAGAGAGGAAAGTACTAGAAGCTGCCATAGAAGAAACAGAAATGAGGGTGGCTATTACCTAATTGCCGAACTGGAAAAACGCCAGGATCATATGTCCTACCAGACATATTCTATAAAGTTTTCTACAACATCCTGCACCTCAAACGAACAATGCTATAAAAATATGCATACTACATAGGAAAGTTACTCCCATCCATAAGACAAGTAACAATAGTCTCTATTACAAGAAAAGTGACAATGAAGCAGCAGAACCGAGTGCCTACGGCCATTGCCTATGTTGAATGTCATCTATAAAATATTAAGTAAAATTCTACCAACTACATTCTCCTCCACATGCCACAGCTGGTTCACCCGTATAAGAACCCATTCGTCCCTGAGAGAAACACTTGGGCGAATGTCAAACTGCTTTTCCATTGTGTAGATCTACCACCCACTGAGACCCTAAGACAAGCAGAGATATTGAATGACCTGGAAAATTCTGTCGACTCTGTCAACTGGAACTACCTTAAGGCAGTACTCCAGTGCACAGGCTTCTGATTTCTATGACCCAGTGGATATTACTGCTCCTTACAGAGGCATCTGTCAGAATGTGCACGGGACAGCCTGACATTGCATGCAGAATCAAAAAATTTCAAGACAGGGATGCCCCAGGTCATCCCTGGTGTATGCTTTAGTGATGGAACAGTTCAAAACTTGTGATGCACAACAGGGGGTGAAAACTCGAATAAATATGATGGGGATGCAGCACAGCATGACACTATGTGCTGATGGCCTACTGATATATCTGAGTAACATTAATACAAGAATTGAACCCCTGATAAGGGCGCTTGCAGAACACAAAAAGGTCTCAGGCCTAAGAGTGAATCGGAGAAAACCCCAATATATTCCCAGTACAAACAGAAGACAATGGTGTGAATGGCCAACAGCACCCATAAATATACATTAGGAACTAACAACCTTCAAGTATTTGGCTATTCAATCTTATAAGATAGAGGATGCATCTAAGGGCAACCCAATGGAAGAAATAACATCAACAAAATGCATTATGGCCTTCTGAGATACCCTTCAATCGTCAATGATGGGCAGAATAGCACTCGTTAAAATGAGAGCTTTTCTGTTCATCATTGACAATCAGAGGGTACTTCCATGGTTGCTGTACTTTTCTGTAAACCTACACCTGCGATTGCCTACTCACATTGATCAAAGAACTTAGTGGAAATCTTACAGCATTGATATGGAGGGGTGAGAGATGCCGGGTGGCCTTGCCAAAACTTAAACTCTTGACCACACGAGGAGACCTGGCAGTCCCTGATTTTGAATCTTATTATTTGGCTACCCACTCGCAGTGGGTTGCAAAATAGTGCCCAGAGGAGAAAGCATGTGACACTAAAATGGTCCTGGCTGTTTTTTCGGGAGCTTGAAAGAAAACTATGCAAGCATAGGTTTAAAATTAACGTGGATCCAGGACTCCTTAGAGTGGCCCTATATTTTTGGAGGTGGTGCCTCATGAAGGCAACAGGAAGACACTCTATGTGCCTGCAATACCATTAATAGGCCTTCCAGGGCTGGGGAAAAGGAATTAATGGACATGCAAGTTTAAACTATGCGAAGAGGCTGATATCAATAGGATTGGGGACCTACATAATAATGGCAGACTGAAAGACTTCACAGTACTGACATAGAATGACGGCTTAGTTGGAGGACAGTTTCTGACTTATGCTAAAGTTATCAACTCCCTCAAACAACTCATTTGCCAACCAGGGGGATAACTGCAAGCTTTTCAGTTGCTAGAACAAGTCCTAACAATAGTAAATGGTAGAAGCCAGATAACACAGTAAAGAGCTATTATAAACAGCAGCGGATGCTGCCAATCCGACTTGGGGGGAGAAGCTGGGGCAGTGTGGGGAAAAAATAATTTAAAAAATAGTTTAAACACTTATCTTTCACTACAAGCCTGTGATCTTCTGCGCCCTCGCTGTGCCGCGCCACACTGCTCCTGGCACTACAATCCCCAGGAGAACAGGCTCCCAGACTCCCCATGCAATCCCAGCGATTCTCTCAGGCAATTACTCCTAGCATGAGAGAAGCACTGGTATTGGGTGGAATGGGACAGTTTCATGCTCCAGCAGGGACTGGGAGCCTGTGCTCCTGGGCACTGCTCATACTTCCGAGGAACAGCCTTGAGATATCAAAGTGCGCATGTCAGTTTGGCCCACCGTAGAAGGCAGGCCAAACCGGCATGCGCACTTTCAGTGCTTACCACCACTTCCCCCCTGCTGCTGATGCAAATTGGCCATGCCCCGCCCTAGACTATCGGATTGGAAGTCAAAAATAAAATGACAGGGGGGCGTGGTCTGGCGCCAGGAAAGATGGTGGCTGGTTAACGCCGCTCCGCGACTCGAGGACTTTTATGTTGACGGGCGGCGACAGCGCCCAGTCACCTACCAAAACATAAGGACTTTTCTCATGAGTGCCTCTGGACCTCTGTGACACTTCTTGTAGCCGCGGTAAGCCCGTATAATGCTTCATTTTACTTAAAATGTGCAGCGCATCTCCGTGACTGGATTCGCGGCCGCCATTTTACATTCCTGACATACTCAGCGCATTATCGGCACCGCTGCATTTTCTCTCCTGTTAGAAACATGCTGTAACTCTGGTTAACTCTTCGCTGGATTTTCGCTCCATTATTATTGCTGCCATTGATGCCTTTGTTACTCTCCTCTGCAAATGTCATTTATCCTGGATTTACAAATGTCGTCTATTTTTGAACTTTCTTAATGTTTTTCACTATTCTCCATACGACCATTTGTGGAAACATTGTTAATGCTATAGTTCTTCGGGAGTAGATGATCCTTTAACAGCATTTGTTCCTTCATCTCTGCTACTCAAGCAACAACGTTATCTGTGCGACTACCTTGCAAACTTTACACAGCTCTTCCCTCCTATTGTGACGCACATGTGTATGGGGAGAATTAAATCTGGTACAAGCGTGGCTTCTACATCCATCCCATCTCCGCGTCCTAAATCCACTACAATACACATCTCGAACCCCTTTTCGGTATTGCAAAGTGACATGGAGGAATCAGAACAAGTTGCACCTTCCCATTTTACAGACGCAACGACCACTTCGCCCTCGTTTACTACTCCTCTTCCACACTCCTCCACGCCAAATGGGAAAAATATATCTAAAGTGCCTACCTCTTCTGTATTATCATCTACTAAGAGAATTAAAAAGGATCCTCCTTCTCCAACCACAGCCAGCCTCCTTAGAATTGCTTCTGGACGAGATCCGAGCACTTAAACCCTATATGGAGGAAACGAACGTACGCCTACAAGCCCTAGAGGATAAATGGTCTACTCTGGATAACAAAATTAACTCAATGGAACACCAAATAGAATCTTTACAAATATCCTCTCAACAAATTCACCCTATGAAAACAGAAAATCTTACAACTACAGAAGCAAGTGGAAAATCTCGAAAACCGGAATAGACGTAACAGCCTACGTATTTATGGTTTGGCTGAAGGATTGGAAGGCTCCAATCCCATTTCCTTTTTTCAATCTTTTTTGCCGCAGATTCTCGAATTTCCACAATCTCCAACGTTAAACATACAACGAGCACACAGACTTGGTCGTTCTTCTCAGAATCCATCTATCCATCGTAATCCAAGAGGCGTAATATTATATTTTTTAGAATATACGGATTTGTTGAAAGTCCTACAAGCAGTCAAAATCAAACATCAGATCTCATGGCAAGGATCCCAGTTATTCTTTTCACAGGACTATGCAAAGGTCACAGCAGACAAAAGGAAAAGTTTCTTAGCCATGCGTCCAGCTCTACGTAATTTGAATGCCAGATTTGGCCTCTTTAAAGTGCCTCCACCCGTGCCTCTTTAAAGTGACTTATAAGAATAAAAAAACAACATACAAAGATCCAGCCTTACTTCAACAATTTCTTGATGGTTGTAGAGAAGACTCCATGGAGTTTGCGGGATCATCTTTTACTTGAAGATTTCTTCTCCCTTACTAAAGATAATTATAATTTTACAATGTTCCTATGATATATTTTGATTAGCTAATCTCTTTATGTCTCCTCCCACCAGGTGCTGTTTCCCTGCTCCACCCATTGTTGTATAGTCCGTTTGAACTGATGCCCTCCTCGTGGTCTCTCCCGGAGTTTCGTGACTGGCTGTTCGTCTTCCCTCTGTGGCCTCAGCACCCTCCACCCATGTTTGAGTCTTTGGTATGTTTTATTGTCTTTTCTGTCTATTCTCTCTATCTTTTCTCCTCTCTTTTCTTTTCTCCTTTCTTTTTCCTGTTTTTCCTTTCCTTCTCTCCTTTGTTCCTTCTATTTCAATATTCTCCATTCATATCTTATTTCTTTGCTGTTGGATTGCTTGTTTTTCGTTTTTCAAAATATTGCAAGTTTTCTATTGTATCCTTGTTTTGCTGTAATAGTATACAATTTTTCATTCTTATTTTATACAATTAATTAATGACGTTACGTGTTATTTCCTGGAATGTTAAAGGTTTGGGTACGCCTATTAAAAGGCAAAGAGTTCTTACCCATTTATCTAGTCTTCAATCAGATATTGTGTTTTACAAGAATCCCACTTAGTTGCTTCAGAAGTTGTCAAACTCAAGCGACAATGGGTGGGAAATGTATTTTCCTCTCCAGGTACTAGCAAAAGAAATGGGACTGTGATTCTCTGTCACAAGAAACTTAATGTATCCCTTCTTTCTCAGGACTCAGATGACGAAGGGCGTTGGATAATTGTTCATCTTAAAGTCAATAATATACCTATTACTTTGTTTAATGTATATGCTCCTACTAAACCCGATGGTAATTTTTGGCCACACATTTCTACTCTTTTGATGTCTATTTCTACACCATATGTTATTTTTGGTGGTGATTGTAACTTACTTATTGATCCCTACATTGACCGTACATCCAAAACACCTTTCATTTCTTCTCCAATGCATCAACACTTTACCACCCTGATTTCCCATAGATCTCTTGTTGACTCCTGGAGATTCTGTAACCCACAACTCTGTGAATACACCTTTTTCTCTCCCACTCACCTCTCACAATCACGCATTGACTATTTATTTGTCTCCAAAGCACTAACACAATCTATATTGCAAGCAGATATTGGTTCCATATTGATTTCGGACCATGCTCCTGTAATATTAGACTTAGAGTTACTTCCGGTTAGTGTCACCAGTAAAAGATGGTGTTTCAATACCTCTTTGTCAGCTGACCAAACTTTGACTTCTTCTTTTGAAGACTTCCTTACCGACTTCTTTAAGCGTAATATATCTTCTGTGTCGTCCTTCTCGCTTGTTTGGGACACTTTTAAAGCTTCGTCTAGAGACTTTGTTATCTCATATGTTGCCAAAAAGAAACACCAAAATTCCCGAAAAGCGAATGAAATTCTTAACACTATTAAATTACTAGAGTCACTCTATACAGCAACTAACTCTCAGGTCGATCTCAATAATCTTATTAAGGAGAAATTTAAGTATAATAAGTTATCCACGGAAAATGCCTCAGCTTATCTCCTCCGAGGTAGTGCTCGTTATTATGGCGGCCAGAACAAAGCGGGCAAACTCCTTGCCTCATATCTCAAGATCAAGAAAGACCGTACTAATATTGATTATGTTTTAAACTCTAACTCTTCTCCAGCAACCAAAAATTTAGAGATTTTGGAAGAATTCAAAAAATACTATACCTCTCTTTATACCCCAGAAACTGTTCAGGACTCTAAAGACATACAAAATTATCTTGCCTCGATAGAAAAACAGTTTTCCACGGATATTGATTTTTCGTCATTGGAGCGTGATATTTCTATAAAAGATATTTCTCATGCATTAAAACTTCTCAAAACAGGGAAGGCATCTGGTCCAGATGGATTCCCTATGGCATTTTACTCCCATTTCTCCAAATCCCTTCTTCCTTATCTCCTTTCTTTATTCTCACACTTCATTTCCTCTAATGCCTCCAGTGGTACCTTTCAAGACGCTCTTATCTTCCTAATCCCTAAAGAAGGGAGAGACCCTCATCTTTGTAAAAACTATAGGCCAATATCATTAGTTAACTCTGATTATAAACTATTTGCCAAAATTCTTGCTCTTCGCCTAGAACCCTTTTTACAATCCATTATTTGTAAGGAACAATCTGGCTTCATTAACACCTTGACCGCGATCGGAATTCCGCTCGTATGCGGGACATTCCGATCGCGGGTGGAGTCGTGACGAGCTCAGCTCGTCATGCGCACAGCGCTACCGCGCAGCATGACGAGCTGAGCTCGTCATGAGCACGGAAGGGGTTAAGGGACGAAATATCTCAGATAATACCAGAACTTTCTTTAATATATTGCACAAATCTAATAAATACTCTCATTCACTTGCAGCTATTTCTCTAGATGCGGAAAAAGCTTTTGACCGCATGAATTGGTCATTTATTTTCCACATATTATCCTGGTTTGGCTTTGGACTCAACTTTATTTCTTATATTTCCTTATTATATACCTCACCCAAAGCTTCTATTCTTGCCAATGGTTCCATTTCTTATTCCTTCACTTTACAGAGAGGTGTCCGTCAAGGTTGTCCCCTTTCCCCACTTTTATTTATTCTCGCTCTAGAACCCTTTCTTGCTAAAATTAAACAAAACCCTAAAATACATGGCTTTCAACACGATAAACTTCACGTTAAAATGAGTGTCTATGCAGACGATATTCTGCTATGTATGTCTAAACCAGAACAATCTATCCCAGCTTTCACTGCAGAGGTCAATGCTTTCTCTTTAATTTGTGGTTATAAACTGAATCATGATAAATGTGAAGTTCTCCCTCTTAATATTTTATGTTTTAAACAATATTTTGCTTCCACTAATTTCTCATGGAATCCCCAAAAGGTTAAATATTTAGGTCTCTGGTTTGCCCCCTCTATCAAACAGACCTTATCCCTAAACATGACTCATGTCCTCTTTACATTACCTACATCTATTTCTAAATGGCATCCCCTATATTTATCTTGGTGGGGCAGACTCAACACTACCAAAATGATGCTCGCCCCTGTTATTTTTATATGATCTGTGCTATCCCTCTCAGCTTTCCTTCTTACTTTTTCAAAAAAATTAATTCTATTTTATCTGTCTTTTTATGGAATAAAAAGAAATCACGCCTGTCCTTGACCATGCACAAATGCCCTAAATCGCAAGGTGGAGTCAATTTCCCTGATTTCCAACTTTACCACAATGCTTTTCTTCTTAAACAGCTTTCTAAATCCTTAAACCAATCCATATCCTGTCCCTCTCCACTGTGGAAAGACATCAAGCTTTCTTTCCTGTCTCCCTTCTCTTTCAACGAATCTCTTACATTCACTCAAAAGACCCGATTTTTATCTTCACCTATACATAAAACTACCCATAGGTTGTTTCACTCTTTTTTGATTTCACACCTTTCATTTTCATAACTCCTCCATCTGGCACAACCGCCTTCTTAAAATTAACAACAAACCCATCTTTTGGAAAGCTTGGCGGGACAAAGGTCTGCTTTGGATTCATCAACTTTACTCAAATGATACTTTTCTTACTTTTTCTGAAGCACAATCTCTTTACAAATTGCCAAAATCATTTTCTGCCAAATTTAAGATATTGATTCAAAATCTATCTTCTTCCTTATCTTCAATACCTTCTATACCACCTCTTTTATTACCTCACCGTAATATTCTCCCCATTTTAAGTGCCCAATCTAGTGCCTCATCTATATATACATTTCTCAACGCACTCCCCGAATGCAGGACTAAAACTAACATAGAACTCCAATGGGAACGTGATTTCCACACATCATGTTCCACTGCTTTTTGGGATAAATTATGGTTAAAAATCCACAAGACTTCAAGATCAGTAAGTGCAACACAAACACTTTTCTTTATATATAATCGACTTATGTTTACCCCAGTATCCTTACATAAATTTAATTCCACATTTTCCCCAAATTGCTAGTCATGTAACACTCCTCATACTGACTTATACCACATGTTTTTCTCTTGTCCTTCCACTCACCAATTCTGGTTGAAGGTATGGTCTCAAATCAATGTAATCTTTCACACTGATTTCTCTTTTTCACCTATAGACATCTTTCTGGGTAACACTGGCATTCCCTTTCTTGTAACACGGATGTTGTAGATTTATTAATTGCAATTGCTTTCCAACAAATAACCAAAAATTGGAAGCAATCCATACAACTTTCTTTTCAAGCTTGGTGGTATAGTGTTTGCTATAATCATCGACTTGATCGTGTGTATGTTTCCCCTGTGTTTTTCCTCCTGAAAAGAGAACATATATGGTCCCCTGTAACTGTTTTCTTAGATACTTCTACACAAAATTCTGCCCAACATCATACCCTACTGGAAGGAGTCCCCAAACCACCATAAATTGTTTTTTACTGATATCTTATGTACTTATTTATTTTCCCCTTTTAAATGCATTATTACAGCTATTATCCCTTAAAGTGTTGATATCTTTTTATACTGTATTGAGCTCTCCTCCTTCCATATTGCATATTTAACCATGTTATTATTGTACCTTCTCCCCTTTTCTTCTCCTTCCCTTCTTTTCACAGTTATTATAATCTTTTTTCTATATGCAACTACTTTGACTTTTCTTATGTCTCTTTTTCTATTATATGACGTTAGCTCAATTATTGTTAATCGACATTTTGTTACTTTATTTGATTGTGTATACTTGGTTGCATTTTCTCCAAAATAAAGTTTTCTGTTTAAAAATAAAAAATAAAATTACAATAAAATTGTTTTATTGTCATTTTTTTTTCTTCTGTCTACTGGCAATTTACCAGAGGGGCGACGCTCCTCTGCCATAGCGGAGGAGCCGCCCCTGATTATAAGTGAAGCAAAACCAGATAGCACTAGTCAGGGGCAGATGGGCTCATGACTTGGGCACAGAAATAAAGCTCTTGAACTGGCCTTTAATTTTCTCTTATGCCTCCAAAGTATCGAGGAATGTCAGATTTAAACTAATACAAGTTAACATCTTTCAGAGGACATAACTCAATCCTAGTAAATTAAAGAAGACATTGCGATTCTCCTAATACCATGACAAGAGAAGCTGGATTTCATTAAAGACACAGAGGCTAACATTATGCATATTTCTTTTAATACTAACTCCAAGCAGCCACTTAAAAGCAGTACATCATAAAGTTAAACAGTTCTAGAACAGAATCTTCTTCATGTATAATAGCCATGAGCATAGAATAGTCTGCCTCTTTTAAATGCGATGTATCAGTGTAAGTATTGTTTAAATAACGTTCCCTACATTTTCTTCTTCTTCCCTTTTTTTGTATTCCAAATGAAGAAGATTGACGAATATTGAATGTAAGTGTCACTTAGTTAATTTTTTCTGAACATCTTGCTTCCGGAAACAGCGGTGAAGCAGGGCAAATTTTTTATGTTGACTAATCTGAAACAAGAAAATGTATGAGTCTTCTGTTGATATGTAAGTGGGAAAATTGAGACATCGAAAGAGGCATGTTACATGAAATCTACATCAATACAATAAAGGTTGTATAAGATTTTCAACAATACGTTCAATAAAGAATGTATTAAAATATCTCTTGTTCACTAATTTATTGTCCACCCATGGGAAGGGAAGGGTGGGATAATGTTAGCCTCCGTGTCTTTAATGAAATCCAGATTCTCTTGTCATGGTATTAGGAGAATCGCAATTTCATTACAAGACCGGAGGCTACTATTATGCATGTTGGTAGCTTTGTAACACCACATCTGACATATGTTCAATTGGTTTACAATAGTGTTTTGCAAAGGTGTTTGTATTAGACCAGTCAGCTGCCTTAAGGATGTCATCTAATTTATCACCTGTCCAGAAGGATTTACTTGCCATAGCTCCTCTAACTGAGTGTGCTTGGAACTTCTTGAGATCAATACCAGCTAACTGCATGGCACATTTGACCCATCTCACTATTGAGGCTGAATTTATTTGTTTAAAAGGTTTCACAAAGGATATAAGTAATTGATTGACACCTTTTGTGCGATGTTCACTCATTCTATACTTGTATTCTTTCATGCAATTTACAACACAGTTTTCTGCAAGCATCGAACCGTGGGTAGAAAATTGTATCCGACATAGTTTTAGTTCTTCTGATAATCTCGAATTTTACTCCAAACATATCATAAACTCTATTACTAACCTCTAGAGCTTTGACATCTGAACTCTACGGCAGGAGATTAGACAGAGGAGCGAAGCTAGTTTAATCGATAGTTTCTTTTTGTCTAGATGGTCTGTTATCAGGCCAAGTTGTGAATAAGTCCAGTATTAGTTTGACATCCCACAGTCTCGAATTTAGGTTTAGGGGGTCTTCTTAGTCTAATACTTTTCAAGACTCTGCATACTATGATGTACTTACCTACCGTTTTCCCGTTGATTAAGGCGTGACCTGCTGAAATAGCTGATCTGTAGCAGTTAACTGATCTGTAACTGAGGCCCTTCTCAAATTATTCTATAAGATTATTTACTACGTGTACAATAGGAGCTTCCATGGAATTCACGTTCCTCTCCAGGCACCAACATACCCATTTTCTCCAAATGCTGTTATATCTATAATGGGTGCCGGGAGCCCTGATTCTCCGAGGAGAACTGCAGCTCTTCTCGAAAGACTTGTGATTTTGTTAGATCTCCTGACACTTTCCAAGCAAGAAGACTCAAAGTCCCTGTCTGTACTAGGGGATGTTCTCTTCCGTCTATGTCTCTTAGGAGGTAGTAAGGGAATGACGCAGGCTAACTCCAATGTTGTCGGAAACCATGCCTGGGATGGCCAGAAAGGTGTTACTAGTACTAGGGAGTATTGTTCCTGTCTCACTGTCTGGAGGACTCTCTGTATCATAGCAAAAGGGGGAAAAGGCATAGGCTCGAATTTCTTTCCAGGGTTAGAAGAAGGCATTTACTGTTAGAGCACCTGGTTCTGGCATCCAGCTGAAAGATTTCTTTAGTTGGAAGGTCAATCTGCTTGCAAACAGATCTATCTCTAGAGGTCCCCAGATTTGATGTAGAGCTCTGAAGGCTTTCACGTTGAGTTTCCAATCGCTGTGGTCTAAGAGGAATCTCGAGTTCCAATCCGCAGTGACGTTTGTTTTTCCCGGTAGGTATTCTACTTTTAACACGATCTTGTGCTCTAGGCAGAACATCCAGAGTTTTTTGGCTATGTTCGATAGCTCTGCTGATTTGGAACCCCCTAAGCGATTTATGTAGGCTACAGCTGATATATTGTCCATTTTCAGTATAACAGATCTTCCCTGAAGGGATTGCATGAAGCTCATCAGGGCGTATAATCCTGCTGTCAATTCTAGATAGTTTATGTGATGCGAGCTTTCTGCATGTGACTATACAACACCCGTGTTCTGATCGAGTAGGCAAGCTCCCCAGCCATAAAGGCTCGCATCTGATTCCAGTATGAATTCTGGTGAGCTCCCGAAAATGGCCTTGCCATTCCAGGCATCTAAATTCTCTAGTCACCAAACCAGTTCCGATTTGGCTTCGTGATCTAGGCATATCAGATCTCTGTATCATAGTCTTGATCTTAGGGCTCTGTCTTTTCCTCTTTGAAGAGCTCCGTAGGTTCAGAGGTCCCGGAAAGATAGCTTGTATAGAGGAGGAGGTGAGAAGGCCCAGGAGTCTGGCTAGTTCCCTTAGGGTTAGAGTTTCTTGTTTTAATACAAACCTTATTTCTCTCCGTATTTTTATTATCTTCTTTTGGGGGAGGAAGAGAAGACATTTTGTTGTGTCTACAGTGAATCCTAAGACTTCCAGAGATATGGAGGGGGTCAGTACGGATTTCTCTTTGTTTATTATGAATCCTAAGCTCTCTATGATGTTTACTACTACATTCAGATCCTGTAGGATCTACGAGTGGTGCTGGGACATGATAAGGATGTCGTCCAGATAGACAATCAATCGTATCCCTCTTTCTCTTAGGATAGTTCTCATTACTTTGGTGAAGCACAACGGGCAGAAGATAAGCTGACGGGGAGAGCTTGAAATTGGGACAGGTGGTGGTTACATATGTATTGGCGGTAGGGTTGATGTTCTTTCACCATGGGGATGGTGAAGTAAGCGTCTTTTAGGTCTTGTTTCACTAGCCAGTCTCTCTCTAATAGCATATCTTTCAAAAGATGGATGCCCTCCATCTTGAAGTGTCTGTAGATTAGGAATTTGTTTAGTTCTCTGAGATTTATAACAGGCCTGCATCCTTTGTCTTTTTTTCTGAACAAGAAACAGAGTACTTACAAACTTTTTGCATTCCCATGGTACTTCTATAATTGCCCTTTTGTGTAGCATATAGGTCACTTCCTGCTCCACTATTCTTCGTTGTTCTTTTGTCAGTGATAGTCTTCTCTGGTGTAAAGTTTGTATTGGAGGTTCTGAAAAATCTATTTTGAAACCTTGGATGGTTTCTAAGACCCAGAGGGTCTTGTGTGATTGTATTCCAGATCTGTGAGAAGAACCTGAATCTGCCTCCCGCCTTTTGTAGGGAAAAAGAAGAATGACAGGTGAAGGTACTCACTTTGGAAGTTGCTGGGAGCTTGTCGACGTGCTCTGAACCCTCTGGAGCGAGATGCTCTTCCTCTCTGGGGGTAGAATGGTTGAGGGTAGGATGCTTGGTAAAGTCTACTGAATCCTCTGTGTCTAAAGTAGGGCCTTTAGTTGAATCGGCCAGTTGAAAGGCCCCTTCTTCCAGCCATCCAAAACATTTTGCGTTGAAGACACGTCTCATATTGTTTTGAGCTTTATCGAGGGCTGTGAAGGTCGACACGTATTTTCCTAATGTTTTTATCATGCCCTTAGGTTTTAGAAGGCCCTTAGGGTTGTGAGAGCGTTCATTGTCAGCCATGTTGCTCAACTTAGGGTTAATTTTGGTGAAGAACAGTCTCCTTCTTTCTGCATTCATGCCTGCATCGGCTAACCCTAATAGGATCAGTGCTCTCTGACTCCACCCTCTGACTAGCTCTGTGTCGAGTGGTGTTCCGTTGATATGGCTCTCTTCCGCCATGTCGATTAATCTGGCCAGGGGGCCAAGTATGTAGAGTAGGCAGTCCTGGCAAGCTTTCAGTGATCTCTCCATACCTTTTCTGGGATCTCTTCCAAGTTTGAAGAGGAATTTGATTAATTCAGGGTCAAGGTTGGGTGTCTGGCATACTTTCTCTTGAATGGCTGGTCTAGAGCATTCCGCTCTTAGGATGTTAAATATTTCTCTCTCCAGGGGATTTCTGAGCCCTTTTTAAATAAACTTGGACACGTGGTCTTGAGGCCACCATTCCGAGCTTCTCGGGTGTTTAATGTTATATGGAGAGAATATCTCCTCACCTAAAGGGTTAGTTATAATTTTGTTTGAGGATGATGGGAATTCTTCCTCTGCAAGTTGACTTTCAAACACTAAATCATCCTCATCTAAGTCAAGTACGTATTCATCCAGTAGGTTGGTGTTGTCATCCCCTTCTTCTTCCATTTCATTATTTTGTATATTGTAAAGAGCACTTTGATGATTTGTGCTGCTTTGGACACCTTGATAAGGAATATGTCTCTTTACAACGAATGCGCTACAACGCATTCCATTACAACGCGAACCATTATATCGCAAGTCTTTACAATGACTTGCTGTAGGGGGTACGCTGGACTTTGAATAGTATAATTTACTATTCCTACTCCAACATTTTATTTGAGGTGCCAGGACCTCCCAGTGTGCTCAGAAGGTTTGCACTTTCTATATTCTTAGTTATTATCGTCATTTTTTCGGAGGTTGGGGATTTCAGTTATGTCATCATCTTCAACAGATAGTGTTCTTTTGTTTGACATAACTTGATTTAGGGTCTCAAGCTTGCAGGATCGCATTTCCTTTTGAATGATTTTTTTAAAGGCATCATTATTTATGTTGGGGATGGGTGTCCTCGCATCATCTGATTTCATGTCAGACATTATTCGGTTTAAGGTTTTTTTTTGCTTTCAGATTTTAGCTTCACTAGCCAGGGTATAAATGGCTCAGAATCAGGGTAGGTAGATAAATTAATAAATAAGAGTAGGTATATAAATTAGTTAATTAAAGATTATCTATAGTAAAGGATTTCTTCTGAGGGTAGTGTTATTCAATAGAGGCTAAAATGTACTTGCGGTCGCTATGCAGCAGCTGATCGTCAAGGCGACTTAACAGTCAGAGGATTTCTGAAGTTGTACTCGCTCGAGCGATCAGCTGCTGCTGTCTGTTGCCAAGGGAGCCTCGTGAACATAGAGGGTTCGGATAGGTATGGCTCTGCTTGGGTTTTTTAAAATATATTGTCCGCGTTCCTTGGCTACAGGTCTACGTCATGCGCTGAAGAGACCGTTGCCAATCTTATTTTGGCCATGCCCCTGCGAAAGGATCGGGGCAGAAATAGAGAGTGTTCAGCCCGTGGGGCCGTAAGGGAGGTAATCGGGAGAGTGTTGTTTAAAGATTCTACCAGGTGGCTCACTATCAGGGAGATCAGCTGATGCTTTAGCAACACCTCTTGGTAGAGGTCAAATCGCAACCTGCCCTGCTTCTTGCAGTACCACATGGCAGTGGCATGGTCTATAGGGACCTATAAAACCTCCTTTTGATAGACAGTAGGAAGACATTCAAAAGCATCGATTGGCCAGCAACTCCAACGGATTGATGTGGAGCCGGGTTTCTGCTGGAGACCAGAGTCCTCTGATCTCCACCTTTTTCAAATGACAACCCCAACTCAGCAGAGACACATCCATCACCACCAACAGCTCTTGGCTGGGGTAAGGAGAGGGGTTTGCTGCTGGTCCAACTGTGGTTGAGCAGTCACTACTGCAAGTCTTTTGTAGTCTCCTCGTAAACCTGGAGTGATCCTGACAGGTTCTCTTGGTGTTGGGCCTACTGAGACTTCAGATCCCACTGCAGAGCAAGCATATGACACCTGGCAGATTCAACGAGCAGAATGCAGAAGACCAATAGGTGAAGAAGCCTCAGGACCACTATTACTGAGACCCTGGACTGAGGCTGAAACATCGGTATCATAGCCAGGCTCATTGTGCCTGAGGGAAGGCCCTGAATTGTAAAGTATCCAAGATTGCTCCAGTGAAAAGGAGTCTCTGCAAAGGAGTCAGATGTGGCACTGGTGAGGTCAAAGGAGAGCACGCACCCTGAACCGCAGGTAATACCTGTGGACTGCAGGGTGGGTACATGAAGAAGGTTGTCCTGCAAGTCCTCAGCCACCATCCAGTCACCCGGATCCAAAGGAGATAGAACTTGGGCCAATGTGAGCATCTTGAATCTGTCCATCAGCAGAAAGGTGTTCAGAGTGTGGCGATCTAAAATATGATGAAGGCCTCCTTCCTTGTTCGGCACCAGGAAATAGCGGTAGTAAAAGCCAATCCCTATTTCCGAGTCAGTTACCCTCTCAATGGCCGTGTGACCCTGAAGAGACTAAACTTCTTGCAAAAATATGGCAAGGTGCTCCTCAGAAAGCCACTCTGATGCTGTCTGAAGATGCGGCAGGTCAGAAAGGAATGGCAGGGCATAACCCCATTGAACAATCTGAAGGACCTATCTGTTGAATATTATATTTTGCCACCTGTGGAGGAAATGTCTGATGTTGACACCCACAGTGTGGTCGTGCGCCACTAAGGGAAAACTAAAGCAGTTTTGAGGCTGATGCCACAGGGGTAGGGGCCTGGTAATGTTGCTGCTCATAATGAACTGTACAGTATCTGCTTGACTATCATGCCTATTATGACTGGGACTCCTGCTTGGGAGCAAGGGGACCTGACGTTGCTTGTATATCAAACCTTTAGAAAGGGACAGTACTGTTGAGGAAACTGTCTAGCTGGATTTGAGAGGCCCAAGGAACATGCCAGGGCCTGGCTGTCTTTGAAGCGCCCCTAGGCAGAATCAGCAGTTTTCACCAAATAGGCAAGATCCATTGAAAGGCAAACTCATAAGGAATGTATGCACATCCCTAGAAAATCCTAAAGATCTCATCCATGGCTAGCACCGAAGAACCATACTAGTGTCAACTTCTCAGCGTAAGCAATAAGTGGTATAAGAGCCAGATCAAATTACATATTTAGCTGCATAATGACCATCTATGATGGTTTGAGCTAAGGAGGCCGGAAATTCTTCAGGAAATGCCGGAAAGCTCTCACTGACCATGCCTCAAAGAGAATGGGTATATTGCCATGTTACCTAAATGCCTCTATTCTCTTTGACTCTCTGTCTGGGGGTGGTCATACAGAATAAATTCGGGTTCACCTTCCTGGTGGAAGCTGCAACCACTAGCCTTTCTCGTGTAAGATGTTGTAGCAAAAACTCAAGGTCACTTTTCCTGGTCTGTGGCGCCTGGCTATTTGCCTGTACACTGGTGGGCAAGAACAAAGCTTAGGAAAAAAAAACTTGAGAGAACTCCCACACAACTAGTATTCCTTCTCTGTAGGCTTTCTAGAGCTCTATGGGCTCACCATCACTAAATTTGTTAAATCATAAACATAAGTATACTGATATTTATCATTTTATTACATGTTTGAACTTGTTCATATTTTTTCAATGAGAATTTCTGAGTATACTAAGTTAAAAACATATTTGTGAAACCACAAATTATCCATTAATACAGATATACAGTTCTTCCACATTGTAATACATCAGATGTTTGTCCTATCATAATAAAACAAATTTGAAAACCATACATATGTGATAAAACATATACCAATTATAACATACTATAGCCAACCACACACAACCATTTCAACCTCATACACAACAACACACTATCACACTCTCATCTCATACATGACCTACCCAACCACAATTACATACACCGATGATAATAACGGAGAGAACACTTCAAAGAATATCCGTAATTGTGTTGCGGGTTGGGATTTCAAAACAACCAGGTCAACGCATGTCTCGGTGGAAACTCTAATATGCATCCACCTTCATCAGGACCACCCATTTATCTGTTTTTAGGTGAGTGGTAGGGGTATCATCAGATTCCATGCTGCTTGCTTTGAAGTGCCTATAGGGGCTCACAAAGATTCAAAGATGAAGCCCATACATCCGGCCTGGGGCAAGAGTTTGATTTAAGTATTTCTTTGGCAAGTTCATCCAATGAACAGCAAAGGTGTCCATAAATAGACTAGTTGAGATCTTTTCTCTCACAATTTGCCACTTTCTAGATGTGCTGCTGTCCTATACCATACAGACACCATGGGAGGTCCTTGCGCCCCCTGCCCGCTCTGTCCCCCTGCCGCCCAGTGTGCAGCAGGTCAATTTTCTTTTCCAGCTTGCTCCCTGACCTACAAAGCTTTTCCGGGGGGGGGGCAAAAGGGGTACCCCTTTCTACATAGTGGCAAGAACAAAGCTTAGACCAGGTGCTAATAATGTGTTGGTGAGGTCCTCATTAAATGGTAGTAAAGGTTCAGAGGAAGCTTGTCCAGGCTACAAAACCTCTGTAAGCACATTTGTCTCAACTTCCACAGACTGGAGTTGTAAGTCCAACACCTCTGCTGCACGTGTTATCACTATTGCAAAAGAAGCAGTGTCATCCGTTGCTGACCCGGGGAAGAAACAAACCAGTATCAGAGGAAGTGTTCAACTCACTGGCATCCTGTAAGTCCATATATAGATTGTTATCATAATTTGGGAGTAAATTTTCCAGATCATCTATATGGTCTTCCTTGAAGGCCGGTTGACTTTGGTCAAAGCCAGAACCATAAAGGTGGTGGAACACTAGAAGGCGAACCTGTGTTAGAGGCAGTGTCTTGTCTAAATCTAAGCGTATAGGGACTGGGTGTCTCCGTGTGAATTTGGAAGGTAACCATGGTGAAGGCTGAGATGGGTTCAGCTCAGAGCTAGATATCAGAATCAGAAATGAGTCCTCCTGTGGTGCCGGCAGTGTCAGTACCAGTGTCAATGTTGAAGAAATGTGTGGATTTTGGCACCAGGTTGGAAGTCAGTTCAGAAGCTAGAGCAGGTCCCAAAATGTATCACAGAGGCACAGACAGTACCAGGGATGGACTCGCCGGGAAACTTCCAGGGATCCTTGGGGCCTGAAGGCACAACAGACAGACCCAGAAGAGTGGCAAATATTCACAATATAGCCTCTCTTAAGGCGTCAACCAGTTACTGATGGCCCATGAAATTTAGGGTGCATCAGGATTCATTGCAGAATCAGCTTCTTGGAAGGAGTTTAGGAGCGGGACTGAGTGGCTCCTTGGGACTTCTCTAATGGAGAGTGGTAGGATGAGGTAAAGTCCCACTTGACCTTCTTGTGCTTCTGCTTCAATTTAGACTTATCCAAAGACTTTGACCGCAAGAGGACTTGTCACAGGAGCGGTCTTGAGAGCGGGAATGGGTCAGTGCCCTCAACTTCGAGCATGACTTGCATGGTTTCTTCTTCCAATGTTCAGCAACATATAGCTTCACTTCATAATCCTGGATCACCTTTGGGTTCACAAGGCACACTCCTCGCACCACCTTGAGTTGTACCTTGAACCCAAACACCAGAGGCATACCTTGTGCAGGTCTGTCACAGACATTTGTTTGTAACAGCTCCTACAAGGTTTAAACTCTGTAGTCTTTGGAGGAAGACATAGTTCCCTTGAACACTGGCTGTTTTAGAACATTTTTTGAAGAACAAACACTTGTCAGCAACAAGTGGGAGCAGAGCATCCTGATCCGCTTATGGAGGCATGGGAAGAAAGGATATGTTAGCACGTAAGGGTGGCGCTTATACATAGCTCTGTTCATCACTTTTGGGGCAGAACGGAGTCATCATAGAGTCACATGATGCCACCTACCAGCACATGGACATAATCCTTTTTAAAGTTTCCGGATCCAGTCTGGCACCTGGGTATATTCTAAAGGCAAGGAATCTGCGGTTAGAAGTATCCATTAGTACTCCATATAATATGGACTTGCCAGAATATCAAAGAATACTGGCAGGGAATAACTAGCAAACTTTAGGAGGTTACTGATCCAATCTATTGATACCAGAATATACTCCATATGTTATGGACTTGCCAGGAGATTAAAGAATATTGGCAAATAATAACGAACACACAGTAGGAAGACACAGATCCAATTTGTTGATACCACAATGCAGCAAACGTGGCCTTATTCACTGAGAACATAAGACTAAATCCACCACAAGATTTCTAGACCAGTACTTTTAATAACCAAAAGATGTGTGATGGACCAATGGAAAGCTGAGAAGGCAGGCACCATTGATAAGTGGAGGGAAGAAGTTATAAAGTGGGCAAGACTGGAGGCGGAGACACTAAAGATAGGCAAAGGGGTATAATAGACCCAGGGAGAGTCCTGTCCTGGGACGCTATACTCTGGCTGTTCATTTACCATAAGTAAGAAGAATACAAAATCAGAGTGTAATAGATTTGGGATGAAGGAGGGATAGCATAATATGACTCAAAAGGTAAACTGGAACACTCATACCACTTTGAGCATTGGCCTCTTCCCCTATCGCCCCTCTTTTGCCTCCAGAACAGGACCCTTCAGGTCTTTCTTAACTAGAGTGACCAGAATTTTAAAGCCCAAAAACGGGACATTTCACAAAAATAGAAGGACTACAATTTTACTTTAAATGAGCACACAGAATGACAGCGCTCATCAGCATAGAACTACAGAAGAGGCAGTAACAACATAAATAAAATGAAATTTTTTAAGCTAGTATCATGCCTGTTAATTAAACTGCTTTCTTAAAACAGCTGCTAACTATCCCTGCTATGGAAAACATAAGAAGGCACCTGCCACCAGGCTCGGATTGGGAAGGCGGGCAATCGGGCATTGGTCGATGAGCCGGTGCCCCAGGGTCACCTGTGGGCCGGTTTTTTGAGGCCTCTGTAAACCGGCCCAAGAGACTGACTTTCTTTTCCAATCCCCGCCAGGCCAATTTAATGTGGCGTCAGTATCTAGGTCACTCCCCTGCTGTGCTATAAATTGAGGTTGGGGGCCAGGTGTTGCTTTAGCCTTTGGGGAATTCGAACCTTGGCACCCTGCCTTGCGTGCTCTTCCAGAAGCAATGTTATGCCCTGCCAGGCCATCACTTTTTGGCCATGGTGGGTGCAGGAGGGTGGGTTGGATGCAAGGGTCACACAGGGGGGGGAGGTTTTATTGGGACATTCTCAACCACACCTCTCCCCCTTTGAGTAGCAGCAATGTCCTTTTGACACCTCCCTTGCCAGGTAAATGCCCGAGGCTATAATGGGCTGGAGAGGGGATGAGAAAAAGAAGTGGCCTCCGTAGCAGCCAGGTGTTGTGACCTCATCCCCAGTGTCTATTCGGACCTGTTGGGGGAGAGGAGAGGGTTGCATAAAATTGCGCTATGGTCAGAGTTGCACACCTTGAAACTAGGTTCGAGTCCCAGCGTCAGCTCAACATCCTGTGATTCTGGGCAAATCACTTAGGGCCATATGTAGGTAATTTCTATTTACCGATTCCTAAATACCGAATTTTACTGATTCGGTATTTAAGAATTGGTAAATAGAATGTAGGTAAACATTTGGTAAATTTTACCGATTTGGTAATATTCGTTATTACCGATTCGGTATTTACCGAATCGGTAATAAGGAATACCTTCCCATTCATTCCTATGGGCCTGGAGGCCCATAGGAATGAATGGGAAGCCATTCACTATTACCGATTCGGTAAATACCGAATCGGTAATAGGGGTGCATATTCAAGGGTGGCAGGGTGTCAAATTGACACCCTGTTGCACCCTGAATCGTGCATGTGTGCACATGTGGCACACATACATGCCCTAAGGGCATGTATGTCTGCCACATGGCACTTTTAAAAAAGCACAAAATTGCTTTTTAAAGGTATTCGGTATTTACCACCAACTTGTAGTTGGTGGTAAATAACGAATCCTTAAACCAAAAATGCACTCACTTGAGTGCTCCCTACATAGGATTTAAGGAATCGGTAATTTACCGATTCCTTAAAATAACGAATCGGTAAATTACCGACTCCTTAAATCCGGCCTCCTACATCGCAAAGGGCTAAATACCGGTCGGTAACGGGAAATTTACCGATTTTCGGCCGTTACCGACCGGTATTAGCCCACCTACATATGGCCCTTAATCTCTATATCGAAAATGAACATTAGTTTTATCTTGTGTAATGTAACTGGTGCGCATTGCTCCAATGACTTTGGGCCGATTTCACACTATACAAAACTATAACAAAAAATAACTGGCCAGATTCCAGTGAGACTAAACAGATGGTGATCCATGAAAGGGATGATCAGGGAATGTGGGCCACTTTTTTGAGAGTGTCCGGGCCTAATTGTGATCCCAATCCGACCCTGCTTGCCACCGTTTTCAGTCGACTCTCTCTAAAATCCAAGTATGAGCTAAATTTCCTGAAAACTGCTGGGACAGCTGGTGAAACCCCGGGACGCCTTTTCACCCTATTCTTAACCTCTCCCTTCTTTTCTCTCGCCACTATTCTTTCCCCTTCCTTACTTCTCTCGCGCCTCCCCCTCTATATGGGAACACGCACTACAAGAGGCATGCAGCCACACATGAAACCACCTTGAAAGTAAAATACGGAATATAATGGCACGTATAGCACGGTGCTTGTTTTATGTAGTAAGAGAAGTTAGTAGTTTCTGATGCCATATTGGTTAAGAGTAATGTAGCAACTGGCAAATACACTCGCTAGGCAACATCCGGAAACAGTACGGAGGGCTGAACGGGGGAGAACCTAAAAGGTCTGCAGACTGCTCATATACTGATGTGAGCGGAACAGCAAATATCCGATCATGCTAAGGAAGAAAGGACGAACGCTTGACGAAAACAACGTAGCAGAAATGTAGTGATATGGGAATAAAATAAAACTAAAGATGACTGTGTCTGTAACCAATGTATTGATACATGTTTAAAACCAATAAAGATGTTTAAAAAAAACAGAACATGGAGGCTGCCTGCTTGGTCAGTAAGGCTGGGGGGGGTGAGCTTCAGATTTTCCAACAATCACGCCGCCACATAATGTTAAAATATTTTATAGGACAAGCAGAGTGCATGGGAGGGGCTAAAGGGGCAGTGGAAAGGAAGACAAATGCGGATTGGTAGGGGTACTAAGGTCAGAAAAAATCACAATATTTTCTAAAATAAACAAAACATTTTAAAGACTTTCAAAACAGAGGGAGAGAGTTTGTGTGCTTTTTTTGTCTATATGTAGGTAAAACTTCCTGGTGAAATCTGACAGACACCTCACCATACCCCACTGAAAGCACCTGTACCCAACTATTTACCATAAAATACTTTTATTAGAGGGATGTAACACCCCAAACACCCTCTGAAGCTACGCCCCTGGTTGTCGGTGCAGCTGATAACAGTTCTCTTTTTTTTTGTCAAGACTCCACTGCTCTGTATAATGGTGCACAACGATGATATACATAAGCTCAACATGAGTTTCGCCTCGTGATCACGGGACACTGCCAATCACTCCCTTTGCTGCGCCTTCCTCACAGCAGAAAGTGTGGCGAGAAATATTGATGGCATCTGTAAATCAGCAGAGGCGAGGACAGTCAATTTTGTATGTACCACAGGCAGGGAGCAAAGTGAATCAGTGGCGTATTGCTCCTTAGTAAGAGTGGTCGAAGTGCTTTTAAAAAAAGTATGGAGCTGTGAAGCTGTGCGCAAAGGGGGTGGGTCAGTGAATGTGGAGGCGGGGCCAAAGGCGTGGCAAAAACCACACAATATTTTGTAAATTCTTTTGGGTCTTTCACCTTCTCCTAACTACATATAAAATAAGGCACATCTTAAATGAAAAATAAATGCAAGTTAAGTTTATTAGTGGGAAATGCACTTTTGCAGGAAAGTGCCCCTTTTTGCATGGTTACCCCCTAACTTTTTGCCAGATACCTGATGCCAACTTGACTGAGTGTGTGCTGGGATCCTGCTAAACAAGCACCAGCACATGTGTTTTTTCCCAAAACTGTACCTTTGTATCCACAATTGGCACCTCTGGGCCACATGTAAATCTCTTATAAAAGGTACCCCTGGTACGAAGGTCCTTGTGACCAGAGAGGGCTTATGAGGGCTGCAGCATGTATTATGCGACCCTCAGAGACTCCTCACCTTAGCACCCCCACCCTGCCATTGAAGACTGGGTGTTTTGGTGCAGACCAAACTAAAGAGTCGACATGTCACACACCCCTGTGTGCCATGCCCACCCACACTGCCTGTGGCATTGGTAAGCCACCCCTCTAACAGGCCTTAAAGGCCTCAAGGCAGGGTGCGCTATAGCACAGGTGCATGAGCACTATGTCCCTACAGTGTCTGTGCCATTCACAGACTTTGTAAGTGCAGTGAAGCCATTTTGAGCACATGGGCTGGGAGTTTGTCAACAAGAATTCCTCAGCTCCATGATGGCTTTACTGAAGTTTGGTAGCAAACTTCCCAGCATATTAAACCCACACTGATGCCAGTGTTAGATTTAATGAAAAATGCACACAAAGGGCATCTTAGAGATGCCCCCTGAAAAACAACCTACTCTTGTGTGGTTCCTGACTGGCCCCAGCCATCTGTCACCACCAGACAGGTTTTTGGACCCCTGGGTAGAGAGGCCTCCGATCTGTGGGTCCGGGAACAAAGCACATCCTGGGCAGAGGTGTCATGCATCCTCCTCCAGGATGGGCACAGTCCTCGAAGAGGGAGCTTCAAAGGCCTGACACTTTTGTTAGCTACCCCCAGCCTTCTTCTGCTCTCAGCAACTGGCTCCCACCGGCTCTGACCGCCATTTTGGGTACGAGAACCTGGGGGAAAACCTAGTCAGGAAGGGAGGTGTGCCCACCTTTGCCAACCCCACCCCTCAGGTGAGGGAAGCGAGGTGAAGCACACATCTCAGTCCCTGCCATCTTGTAGATGGAGGGACCCCTCCAATCAGGAAGAGGCTTATGCCCCCCTCACACTGGAGAGTGGCATACTAGGGGTTGTAGACACCCCCAGAAAGGGAGCCATTGGTCCCAACCTGCACACCTCTGTAACGCCCCTAAATTTAGTATTTAGGGGCACCCCTGAGCCTTGCCTCTGTAGATTCAATGTGACAAGAAGAAGAAGGACCGAAGAGCCTTGCTGCAGAAGAGGACGACAATGACAACTGCTTTGGCCCCAGCCCTACCGGCCTGTCTCCTGCTCTGAACCTCTGCGAGCTGAACCCACCGTGTCCTGCAGCCAGCAGCCTCCAAGAACCCCCGAGACCTGTCTTGCTTTCACAAAGAACTCCTATCTCCCTTGGACACCAGATTTGTCCAATACCAACCCAAGCCAGGAGTCCAGATCCGGCCGGATCCGCAAGCCCTCACTACTCTGCACTCGATGCCCAAGGCCTGATCCCAAGTGGCCCAACATCATAGCGAGGTTCCCCCCAGCAAACCTGACTTGATTGCTGCCAGCATTGGATGACCTCCACTGACCTTCTCCTCAATGCCTGCATCCTCCCACTAAAGGGTCCCCCCAACCGCGACCGGAACCAGTGAGAAGAATCCGGCACGAAAGGACACCCCTGCACCCACAGCTCCTGAGTCCTGAGGTGCCCAACCGACGGTGTCCTGGTGTCCTACAACTCTTCAATTTCATCCTCCAGTCATTGGTTCCTTTCATCTAGTCCTCTGGCTCCAGCCTGCAGTCTTTTTCCGTGACCGGTGTCCTCTATTGAATTAAATTGGGCTCCCGACACCTCCTAAACACCCTGCCCCTGCGCCGCCCCTGCGCCGATGGTGGTGTGGACTTAGTGCTAACCTGGGACCCCTTTGCCCTGATCCTAACCCTGGGAGTATGGCTCCTGAGACCGAGTGACCTGCCCATGAGCAGCACCCAACCAAGGTGTCCCCGAGCCCCATTGGCTAATATTGGCACTCTGCGCCCGGCCGCCCTAGTGCCTCTGGTGGTTCCCCTTAAGTGCCAACCTGAACCTAGGGGAACCTTGGTTCTACCCCACCCCCCGAAACTCCAATTCCAAAACTGATTTATTCTCCTGCAACTTAAAACTTCGTTTTTCCCATAGGACTGAATGGTGGATTTTCTCGAAAAATTCTTCTCGAAAAATTATTTTGTGATAAACTGACTTGTACTGCACAAAGAGTAATCAATTGCATGCACAAGAGTTAACCTGCTTACAAATGTCCTGTGTTGTGTGAACTGCGGTAGGAGTGTGTATCATACCAAACCAGAACTGTAATCTAAAAGTAATTGAAAAGTAAATGAAAAGTAATCGAAAAGTACTTACCAGAAATTTTGAACTGTTTTATCAACTGCAAAAAGTAATCTGAATGTTCCTGCAAATCCAGTATTCACTGTATTGCTAACAGCAACATTGTATGAGAAGTATCACTTACCTGCTACTAAGTATACCTTGGTTCTAGAAATAAAATAACAATATAACAACTTTTTATACATACAATTGGTCTGGATTCAGTCTTTGAGTGTGTAAAATCATTTCTTGCCTGAATGTGTACAACAAATGCTTAATATTACACTCCTGATAAGCCTGACAGCTCAACCACACTACCACAAAAGAGAGTAAGGTATTATCTACTTTAGCCTCTGCTATACCTCTGGGGGTCCCCTGGCCTCTGTGCACACTATACCTTACTTTACAGAGCCAGCTTCCTACAACTATTGTAAATTATGAAACCTCTATTAGTTAATGCACTGCAGAGATCTGTGTCTGTAACCAGAGAGCCACAGAATCAGGGCCGGCCTTTAGCATGGGCGAGCTGGGCCCAGACCCTGGGCAACTATTTTCTGAGGGGTGCATGGATCTGTGTGCTTTAAGGTTATGCCAACAGCAGTCCCCTTCTCATTTTGCTCCTGCGTTGTCCCTGTCTGTATGTTTCTGTCTGGTATAACAGTCTAAAGTGGTTTTAGTCCTTCATTATCATACCAAGGGTGATGTCTTCAACACCCTTTAGCCCCATTCCTTGCCCTCCCTTCACCCTCTGACCCCTGCTGCATGAGGCAGCTAAGCTATCAGTGATTTAGGTGTGCTGGGGGAGGTACGGGGATGTTTGTGTTCAGGGGGTCAGTCCCTGCACATCCAGGTACTGATCAGTGAACACAAAATGCTGCCTCATTTAATTCACATCAGCACGGGTGCTAAATTTCTCTCCGCCCATGCCCAGGGCGCTATCTTAGCTAAGGACGGTTCTGCACAGAATTGATGTATAATTAGTGCTATGAGGTCCCAGTTTGTGACAAAAAGCACTAGGAATATGTAAGTCATTATATTAAACTTGCATTGTACACAATATAATAATGGCTGCTTCAAAATGTGCAAAACTGTTTAAGGTTTAAAAAAAGTGCTTACAAAATATAGATTTTAGTAATACCCAGACCACACATTGTTCAATGTTTTTTATAACGATCCTTTAAAAGCACACACTTCACAGTTCAGCTAGTAGCTCCCTTGCAATATCACTCAAAAGGAATACATCTGTGTCTTCAGGAAGCTTCATGTGATTTCATCAATTAAAGCTAATACCAACTTTCAAGCATCCGTTATATTTGCAGATTAACCAGTAGTGTGGATTTACATTTCTTTCAGGCAAGCAGGCACCCTGGCAACAAAGTTTATTTAGCTGTCTGTCCCTCCCTCGGTTTCAGAGCACATAAAACTTCTTGCGTTACATTTCAACTGAAGCATTTCAACTCTCAAAATTAACTATCCTGGACGGTTGTCTTGTCACAAAAAGTAGGGGAACTGTTTCTCTTAAATTAAAAGTATGGGCACGTTGTGCCCCTCAGATCCCGCCCACATTGGCCACTGCTTAGTAACAATCACTGGTTTGTATGTAAGTGGTTATCCTGCCTAACCTAATAACCTTAGACATGTTTTCAATTCATTACTTTTAATACGTACTGCACAGGGACCCTTTTATGCAATAATATCCTATGATGCTTTAGCACTATGCACCTGTAGAACAAGTTACTTACCTTCGGCCTTCCAGAGGCTGTTTCTTGGCCAGCCCGCAGCAGATTTTGATACAAAGGACAATTCATATGGTGATGATTCGTTTCTGCACATCTCTTCCCTTGTTCATCCCAGAGGAACCTACAAAGAGCGGATTGTCCACCCAATGTTCCTTGGTACTATCAATGCAAAAGAACAAGTTACTTACCTTCGGTAACGATATATCTGTAAGAAACATTAGTTAGTTATAGATTCCTTACCTTAGAATTACCCCCAGGCGTCAGACTGGATCTGGAAAGTTTTTTCATCAGCAGTATCTCTGCGCGTCGGAAGGTGGCGTCGGTCAGCTCCGCGTCCGTCTTCGGCGTCGCCGGGATGACGTCGCAGCAGCTACTTAGACGCCGCCCTCACGCACTGACGTCAGTTCTGTACACGACTTTCCGCGCCAGAAACGCAGAGCCATGCAAGACACTGACCACTGGTGCACAAAACTAGGGCCCTGAAAGGATGTCCTTAACCCTAGAAATCAGTTCGCAGAACGGGGAGGATGGGTGGGGCGGTAAGGAATCTATAACTAACTAATGTTTCTTACAGATATATCGTTACCGAAGGTAAGTAACTTGTTCATCTGAAAGAAACACGTTAGTTATAGATTCCTTACCTTAGAATAGATACCCCAGCAATACCAACCACGGTGGTGGGTCTGCGAACCAAGATTGCACCAGAAAGTCCTGGAGAACAGAACGGCCAAAGAAGCCATCTCTCCGGACTTGGCTGTCCAGGCAGTAGTGTTTCGTAAACGTGTGCAGCGATGCCCACGTGGCTGCCTGACAGATGTCATTTAGAGGAACTCCTCTTCCCAAGGCAGTAGTGGCTGCCGTCGCCCTGGTGGAATGGGCGCGTAGCCCAACCGGATGCTCCTTTTTAGCCAGAGAATAGCATGCCTTAATACACAAAACGACCCATCGAGAAATGGTGCGTTTGTGTACGGCCCGACCTTTCTTGGTGCCCACGTACCCAACAAATAGTTGGTCATCCACCCGGAACTGTTTTGTGCGATCCAAATAGAAAGAGAGTGCACGTTTTGGGTCCAGACGGTGGAGCCTCTCTTCCTCCTTCGAAGGATGCGGAGGCGGAAAGAAAGTGGGCAAAGTAATGGTCTGCCCGATGTGAAAGGCAGTGACCACCTTAGGAAGGAAGGATGGACGGGTCCTGCGAACCACCTTGTCCGGATGGACAGACAGGAAAGGAGGTTCGGAAGAAAGGGCCTGGAGCTCACTCACCCTTCTAGCAGAAGTGATGGCTACCAGGAAAGCAGTCTTAAGAGTCAAGAGTCGTAAATGACAGTTATGTAGCGGCTCGAAGGGAGCGCACATTAAATAGATAAGAACAAGATTCAAGTCCCACTGAGGCATAATGAAGGGGATTGGAGGAAAGAGATGCGTTAAGCCTTTCAAGAAACGGTTAACTACCGGGGACTTTAAAAGAGAAGGCTGATCCGGCAGCCGAAGGAAGGCAGAGATGGCTGAAAGATAGCCCTTGATAGTGCCCAGAGCAGAGCCCTGCTGGGCTAAAGAAAGAAGGAGCAAGAGAACTTCAGAAAGAGGGGCAGAAAGGGGATCCACAGCCTTTGCTGTGCACCATGCCACAAACTTGTTCCACCGGCAGCCGTATACCGTCTTAGTGGAGGGACGCCTGGCTGTCAAGATTAAGTCACAGACTTCGGGAGGCAGGTCGAAAGACGTCAACTGCCGCCGCTCAATCTCCATGCAAGGAGGTGGAGACTGGACAGGTTCGGGTGGAGGACCGTCCCCTGCTACTGCGACAGAAGATCCTCCCGAAGAGGCAGTCTGATCGGAGGATCGATGGCCATGTTGAGCAGCTCGGGATACCAGACTCTTCGTGCCCAATCCGGGGCCACACAAATTACTTGGGCCCGGTCGCGCCTGATCTTCTTCAGCACTCTGGGCAGAAGTGGTATAGGCGGAAAGGCGTACAACAGACCGCAACTCCACTCGCGTAGCAAAGCGTCGCCTAGCGAGTGCCGCCTTGGAAATTCCAACGTGCAGAATTGCTGACATTGCGCGTTCTCTTCGGTGGCGAATAGATCTAACCAAGGCTCTCCCCACTGCCGAAAGAGTCCTTGCGCCACCTCCGAGTGAAGACGCCATTCGTGATCCATCATGCACCTGCGGCTGAGTTTGTCTGCCCTGGCGTTCAGAGAACCTGCCAGGTGTTGAACCACCAGGGATATGCCCTGATGTTCCAGCCATGTCCAGAGGCGGAGGGCCTCTTGACATAGGGTCCACGACCCCACCCCGCCCTGCTTGTTGCAGTACCACATGGCGGTGGTGTTGTCCGTAAACACCTGCACTACTCTTCCCCGGACAGAGGGAAAAAATGCTTTGAGTGCAAGACGAATCGCCCGGAGCTCCAGAAGGTTGATGTGTAGCCTGGACTCTGCCGGAGACCAGAGGCCTCTGATCTCTGCCTCGCCCATGTGGCCGCCCCATCCCAGAAGGGATGCTTCCGTCACCACAGTGTGGTCTGGTTGGGGAAGGGAGAGGGATCTGCCATTGACCCAATCCTGGTTCGTGAGCCACCACTGCAGTTGTCGTGCAGTGCCCTCCGAGATCTGGACGCAATCGGACAGATTCCCCTGATGCTGCGCCCACTGGAACTTCAGGTCCCACTGCAGAGCCCGCATGTGCCACCTGGCATGATCGACCAGCAGGATGCAGGGGGCCATGAGGCCCAGCAGCCTCAGAGTCATTCTGACTGAAACCCAGGATAGAGGCTGAAAGATCGGAATCATAGCCTGAATATCCCGGACTCGCTGTTCCTGGAAGATAGACCCGAAACCGCGTCGTGTCCAGAACCGCTCCGATGAAGAGGAGCTTCTGAGAGGGAACCAGGTGTGACTTCGGCACATTGATGGAGAACCCCAGCGAATGCAGGAGGTCGGCCGTAGTCTGGAGGTGGGTGACAACTGCCTGGGGCGAGCCCGCCCTCAACAGCCAGTCGTCGAGATAGGGGAAGAGTGAAACCCCTGATCTACGCAGATGAGCTGCGACCACCGCCATCACTTTCGTGAACACCGAGGGGCGCTGGTAAGGCCAAAGGGGAGCATGGTAAATTGAAAATGCTCGTGGCCTACCGTGAACCGTAGGTAACGCCTGTGGGCCGGCAGGACGGGGATGTGAAAATAAGCATCCTGCATCCAAACGCTACCATCCAGTCTTCTGGGTCGAGGGCAGACAAGACCTGTGCCAGTGTCAACATTTTGAACTTCTCCTTCCGGAGGAAGCGATTGACGTCCCTGAGGTCCAAGATAGGACGCAGGCCCTTGTCCTTCTTGGGGACCAGAAAGTAGTGGGAGTAACAACCACGACCTACTTCTGGGACACAAACGCGCTCGATGGCTCCCTTGGCCAAGAGAGCCGTAACTTCCTGCTGGAGAAGGGCCAGATGATCCTCCGATATGCGGTGGTATCTCGGTGGCATGGCTGGAGGGGTAGTCTCTAAGGGAAGGGAGTAGCCCCTTCGGACTATCTGCAAAACCCACCTGTCCAACGTGATGGTGCGCCAGTGGGGGAGGTGATGGCGAATCCTGCCGCCCACTGGCGTTTGATGGGCCTGAAAGGTTGGACTAGGAGGGTTTGGAGGCTGCTGCAGAGGGAGGGTTAGTGGACTGGCCCGCCCATTGGCCCCCGGAACCACGACGGTTGTTCCCACGTCCCCGGCCGCGCGGAGGGTGGGTAACTTGCTGCGGCCTGTGGCTCTGGGTGGGACGTAGCGGGGCACCCCTTCCGTAGCCACAAAAGGGGCGAAAAGCAGACTGCGCAGGGCGGGTGGAGAGGCCCAAGGACTTGGCCGTAGCCCGTGAGTCCTTGAAACGCTCTAGAGCGTTGTCTGCTTTGTCGCCAAAAAGGCGACGGCCATCAAAGGGCATGTCCATCAAGGTGTTCTGGACATCCCCTGAAAAGCCAGTGGACCTCATCCAGGCATAGCGACGAAGCGCTACCGACGTGGAAATAGTTCTGCCCAGAGAGTCGGCGGTGTCCAGCCCACAACGTATCGTAAACTTTGCTGCATCCCTCCCGGCGGCAACAGCCTGGGAGAGCACTGCTCGGGCCTCCTTCGGACACTGAGGCAGCACCTGCGCCACCGTATCCCACACCGAGTGGGAATAACGGCCCAAGAGACATGCGGTGTTTACGGACCGCAGTCCTAAGCTGGCTGAAGAGAAAATTTTCTTGCCAAGGTGGTCCAGCTTCTTGGATTCCCTTTCCGGTGGAGCGATAGGGAAGGCGCCTTTGGAAGTGGAGGCTTGGACTACCAAGCTCTCCGGGGTGAGGTGTTGGGAGAGGAAAGTGGGGTCGCCCGGAGCCGGGCGGTGGCGTCGGGCAATCATCCTGTCCACGGGAGCCCCCGTGATGGGCCTGGACCACGTGCCCAAAAGGACGTCGGTGAGGGCGTCATTAAACGGCAGCAGGGGTTCCGAAGAGCTCGCTGCCGGTTGAAGCACCTCTGTCAGGAGGTTAGTCCTGACCGCCACCGTAGGAAGCTCGAGGTTGAGAGTCTCGGCCGCCCTACGCAACACCACTGCGTATGACGCTCCCTCCTCCGTAGCCATGGTAGGAGGAGACAACATGCCAAGGTGAGGGGAAGTATCAAGACCACTGGCATCCCCCAGTTCCTCTCTCCAGTCCTGGTCAGAACCTAGCTGATCCATTAAAGGGTCACCTGACCCCTCCCAGTCCTCCTCCTCTTAATCTGGATGCCACTCAGGTTGAAAAGGGGCTCCAGGAGCAAACAGGGGCACAAAAACCCCGCTCGGCATCGGATCCGGCATAAGACGACGCCGGTCCGGCTCCGTGTCCCCTTCAAGGTGGAGGCCGGGGTCGACGCAGGCCGGGGGGCCAACTGGCGTCGAACGCGGTAGTGGTGCCGGAGGAAGCGGCGCCGGTGGAGGTGTAACGAGGTCAACCGGCGCTGATCCGGATCCAGGCCTGGATCCACGGGGGGCCTGCGGTGCCAGGACCGGAGCCACCGGCACCGAAGACCTAGGCTCCCCAACCGAGTCCGCGGGGCCCAAAGGCGCGCCGGCGGGGTCGGTCCGCCCAAAGATGGCATGCATCGCCTCGTAGAACGTACGAAGCTGGGCGGGAGTCGCTCCGGGTCCCGGAAAGGGAGGGAAACTCGGAGTCGGCTCTGCAGGCTCCGCGCGCGGAGCCGCGGGAGGGGCACCACCCGCGTGCCTCGTCAGATCGGCCGACCGACGAGGGGAAGTCAAAGAGCGACGATGCTTCTTCGACTTCTTCTTATGCTTCGACTTACCCGAACCCGAGTGCGAAGACTTCAAAGATTTCGAACCGGAATGGTGGTGGCTCCGCGACCAGTCCCTCGACCTCCCTCTCGACCGGGACCTCGAACGGCACGGAGCCGACTGCCGGTGCTCAAGCAGCTTTCAGGACCGCTCCTGCAAAGCCTTCGGCGCCATCGACCGGCAGTCGGAGCACGGCTTGGGGTCGTGGTTGCGCTCCAGGCAAAAAAGACACACGCGGTGCGGATCCGTCACCGACATCATGCGATGACAGGAACCGCAGGCCTTGAAACCGGGCATCACTCGTGCACCTTCGGAGTCGAAGACTCAAAAAAGAAGTCGACAAAAGTCGAGAAAAACTCAGTCAAAAAATGACTGAGGTACCGCTTTTCCCGGATCTGCGCTGGCAGGCGCGGAAAAAGAAAGAACTGACGTCAGCGCGTGAGGGCGGCGTCTAAGTAGCTGCCGCAACGTCATCCCGGCGACCACGACGCCGACGAAGGACGCGGAGCCAACCGACGCCACCTTCCGACGCGCAGAGGTACTGCTGATGAAAAAACTTTCCGGATCCAGTCTGACGCCTGGGGGTAATTCTAAGGTAAGGAATCTATAACTGACGTGTTTCTTTCAGATTGAGGATGAAGGTTATGTTATGTGTATTTGTAAAGTGCATCATCACCCGCAAGAGTATTTTGGTGCTGAGCAGGTGTGTGTGCCTAGCCCTGCCTATGCCAGGTTGGTAAATTGAAAAGCCAGCTGTTCAACTTCTTGTGGAATTGAAGAAGAGAGGAGTAGGCTCTGATGTGGAGTGGCAGACTGTTCCATGCTTTAGGAGTGATGTAAGAGAATGCCTGTCCTCCTGATCTGGTTCTGTGTATGAGTGGGATGTGTCCCAGTCAGAGTCCTGAGGGGCGGAGTTGTCTGGGTGGTTGGTGGAAGGAGATGCGACTGTTCAGGCAGATGTGGTCAAAGTTTGGGAGTGCCTTGAATGTGCGTGTGAGGAGTTTGAAACAAACCCATTTGTGTATCGGGAGCCAGTGGCGCTCCCTGAGGTGTGGTGTGATGTGAATTCTGTATGGGAGGTTGAAGATGAGTCTGGCTGCAGAGTTCTGGATGGTTTGTAGTCTTCTAGGGAGTTGCTTGGTGATTGCGGCTTACAGGGTGTTCCTGTAGTCCAATTTGCTGGTGACTAGGGCGATAGTGACAGTTTACTAGAGTTGCTTGGGAGCCATTTGAAGATCTTACTCAGCATCTTCAGGGTGTGGAAATTGGATGCAGTGATGAAGTTGACTTGTGTGGTCATGTCCAGTTTGCTTTCGATGATTATTCTGTGGTTCCTGGGATGGGCGCTGGGTGTGGGTCTAGTTCGGCCGGCCACCAGTTGGAGTTCCAAGGTGAGGTGTTCTTGCCAACGATCACTACTTCTGTCTTTTCGGTGTTGAGCTTGAGCAGTTGGCTTTCATACAGTTAGTGACTTTATTCCAAGCAGGCAATGAACTTATTTCTTGTGGTGGGGGCTCTTGCCCAAAAGGAGTGTTGGAACCAGCAGTGTCTGGTTGGCTGAAGGGATGCCCCCAACCAGGCAGAACTACCACTCCCGTCAAGGGCAGGTGATTACACTCGCTGTATAACCCATGCTCACCCTTGGCTAGCTTGACACTGACCAGTCAGGCTCACTACAGAGGAAATGTGTAAACCAAAGGCACAGCAGCCACTCGCAATATGTACTGAGCATCACAAAAGAGTCTTCACACACAATGTATGTAAAAATGTTTATATTCAACACACATATTCAATCATTATAACATGACCATCATATACTTTTGGACATAAAACACAATCGGAAATATTGCTAGCAGCACTAGGCCCACTCACATTATTATGATTTCACTAGTATACACACTGTGGACAATTTCTAATCTAATTCCCCCCAATTGAGAGAGAGCACCCTTATGCGGTGCACAATATCAATATTAAGTACACACACAAACCATAGAACACTTTCTAGCAGCACCGTGGGCCGAAGCCACACAGCAGAAACCTAATGTCAAAAGGTATTGTGCTTTTGGCACCAATCAATGTATACAGCAGCACCGCCAGTCAGTGTTGTGAACCACAGGCGGTCCACACAAGATCACTCCCACTCACACACACTCACTCCGCACCATTACGCAGTGCAACAGGTTTCAGCCAGTCCGTTCAGCACGTTCTTACTCACACACGCGCACTCAGCACCCTAATGCTGTGCCACTGGTACCCAACAGGTAAATGGTTCATCCACTGCAGATTCCGTGGCTCAAGCCTCCACCCTCAAGTTCACCCATATTGTCCTATACCCCCGGGTGGAAGATAATCAGTCCGCCTTCTGGACACTGGGCCACACGCAGCCGAAGTCACACTTAGTCTGGGTCGTCGGGAAGCAGGTGGAAATATCTAACAGTTTTAATTAGGAGGTAGAAGTAAACAAGGGAGAGGTTAGCAGTCACTCAGGAAGTTCACCCACAGGTCTCAAAACACAAAGGAGTCACACAGTCTCTTGACCCACTTCCGAACTGTCTTGGAAGAGTTTCTTCAACCCAGTCAATCTCTCTCTCTACTACCTGGTGCCAAGATGTCTTCAGGAGGGGCCAGATGTGGAAAGGGCAGTTGGTCCGCTGCGATGAGGGTCAACAAAGGAACAACTGTTGAATGAGGAGTACACAGGGAAGCCTCTCGGCAGGATGAGGGGCCCCAATCCATACACGATGATCCAGGTCATGCCCAGGCAATCCGGGCACAGCGACTGGTGTGCATAGGGATGAGTCGTACCAGGCACTTCAGATTTCATACATGATGAGTTGCGAAATTTAGCACCTCCCTGGTAGGGTGGCACAATGACTGGTGCACATCGAGTTGGGTTGCACCAGGCAATTCCGGTCACACACACAGAGCGAAGTGCTGCAATTCCGTACCTCTCTGCAAATGAGGCACAACGTCCGGTGCACAATGATTAAGGTTGCACCAGACCAGTCCAGTCACACACAAACAGGCATAAGTTCAGCAGAGCTGCACTAGGTAGAATGAGGCACTCCTCTAGGTACACCCCCACATCTGAGAGTCGCACCCTGTGAATCGGACATCAATGAGCATGCAGTTGGCATGTCGCACAAGAGAAATACGGCACAATCAACTAAACGGGCCACGCTGGGTCCCGCAACTGGTAAATCCGCTCACCAACACTAGACGCTTATGAGTGTCACGGTCCCTGCAGTACACGAACCACACGCCTCAGATGCAGGCAATAATTCTAGGGGTCCGCACTAGGCAATCCAGTTTCCAGACACAAGTCTTAGGTCCACGCTACCAGTTTAGATTTAGTAGCCAAGGTGAGCACTTGAAAGGGCACCGCTCCTCAGATGTCACAGATAGATGGTGTAGGTCACTTGGGGGAGATCTTTGATGTGCCTGAGATCTCTGGGAGAATAGGAGGCCCGATGTCGGGTAAATGTAAATGTAAGTAAATCCGTATTTGTAAAGCGCGAACTACTCACCCTTACGGGTCTCAAAGCGCTGGGGGCCGTCGTGGAAATTAAGTGAGCTATTGCCCAGAGTCACATGGTGCTAAGCTGAGCGGCCGCCGGAGCCGGGGATCGAACCGTGAGCCCCGTGCTCCAAAGTCAGCTGCCCTGGCCGCTGCACCACACCTCTCCACTGCTCTCTCGGGTCCTTGGAGAGCACACTTCAGGGCACTACACTTCAGCACAACAGAGTCCTCTGACAACGTGCACCACATAGTCCAGGTTCTCCGGTCCCACGTCCCCACAAGCGTATCTCACACTTTGCTGGAGGGTGGCACCCATAGTTATCTGTTGTGTGTCTTTGAAGTCGGGCTGGTTTAGGGGGCTTTCCCTTTAAACCACGGATGTCTCCTCTAAATTGTAGGGCCTGTCTGCCAGGGGGCCTTGGAATGTAAATCTTTTATCTTTAGTGGGGCATGATCCGGCCCCTAAAAGCTAAGTGTCACAACCTCTATCTTCAATCTATCCCATTCTGCCCAGAAATGGCAGAGGTCTGCTGTTCTCGTGGGATGCCCATGTTTTATGGCTGTCGATTGAGGAATGCACAGATGTGCTCCCCCCAACCCCTGGTGTTCACTGGAGCCAGACACCATGGTCCCCGAGACTCTTGGAGCATAGAAATGTCCATATTCTATTGCATTTCTAAGCTAGTTATGCCAAAACCCCCTTTACCAATGGAAAGGGCTTGGCACTGCAAATCCATTCATATGAAACATCATGAGACTGCTCTACTGCAATCCACCATTGCAGTGCGAAGTACTGTCAGCCACTTCTCCATATTAACTTCTGGGCAGAGCAGGCCTAATAGATAGTGAAAACACACATAGGTATTCCTCACTACCTGGGTGCATGTGTGCTATTGCGCACCCCGACCGGTGATTGCAGGAGGGACCCATAGTTACCAGCACCAGAGGTGTCAGTGTGCCCGCCCGATTCTGCAAAGCAGACTAGACACGGGTTTAACTAGTATGTGTGTCTGTGTGCATGCACTAACCTGCGTTGGCAGGCGGCATACACAATCACGGGCACCATAAGTGCAGGTGAAGTGCACACTACCTGTGGCCTACACTGGCAAGCTGCTCATGAGTTTACCCACAATAGATACCAGGGTGCACCCACCAGTCTGCAATGACAGATTGGCCCGTGTTTCAGAACATGGAATCAGTGCCAATTCCAAACACAGATAGAAACGGTGCTTGCACTTTCACGCAGCAAGGACAGGCCGGGCACATGGCTTACCCAGGCCAGAGCACCTTTGGTGCCAGTACGCACACACCACCCTGCTCGGCCCAGCCAGGCATGGGTGGACCCCTCATTGGTACAGTTGCCCACTCCCTGCCAGCGACGACAGACCTGGCACCTTGCCGCTAGCACCATGGATGCAAGCGCGCAGACACAGGTCTACACCAGCAAACCTGACCCGGAGGTTATAACACCGGGGATGCAGGTCATCAGCCTGCGATAGCAGGCCGGGCAGCTATCCAATGTACCATAGGTGCCAGGGCGCATCCTCAAGCCTGCCATGGCATGCGGGACACGTATCCAAAACAGTATCAGGGCCAGTGTGCACGCCCCGGTCTGTATTGGCACACCAGCATATGTTCCGGAACAGCAAGTCAGCGCCTCTTCCAAATCTGTTTACAAAGAAGAACACACTTTCCCACGGCTTTGACAGTGAGGATGTGCGGTGGGCATTGAGGCCACTCCAGAGATTCCGTAATTCCCCTGGAGTATCCTTGGGGAGAGCTGAACGCTAGGGCATGGGAAGCCCCATTGGGGGGTTCCTCACTATCCGGGCAGAGAACATTCATATGTGTCTGCCCGGCTTTCAGCCTACCACCCCCCGGTGCCCGTCAGAGCTTCCCTGGGGGGTGCCCTCATGATATGAGATGACCACTCTGGGTTGCCTGAGGCGTAAGTAATGCCAACTAAAGCAGGGGCGCCCCACAGGCCTGCCATGGCAGACCCAATATAGGGTTGACGACTATCCGGAGGGTGGCACACTCAGTACTATTTACAACTATTTAGCCCATGCCATACCCACCCAGGGCATGTGGTGTACTTGTTTACAGGGCACACGGAGGTATGGCACCAAAAACTCATCGTATCCACCCCCCCAGCCCAGCGAGGCAGGCAAGTGCACCTACCTTCTGCCGTACAGGGAGAAGGTGCCCAGTTTCCTACGGTTATGCAGAGAGAGTCGTCAAAGACTAAGACAGGGGTGGTTCCCCTACATGAACGTCGGGGCTCTGCCCCCTGCATTTTTCCAGAAACTTAAAAGTGTCTGCATATTTTAAAAAATATACTATTAAGAAATAAATATGCAAGTGTACACATGCTAGCTGAGGGCTGTCCTCGCCCTCAGCCATGCTTGCTTTCATGTGAACACTTGGCTCTGTTATGCACAAAAGTGCATGTCTATCAATCCCAGCTGCAAAACATTTGCCGGGCTGAGGCCTCACACAGCCCTTAGGCCTGTGATGTCATCAGCCCGGTACAGCTATTGCCTCGTGGGCTGACGTTTCCAATTAAGTTAGCCCTGGGCGCATCAGCCAGAAGCCCTGCAGCGCCATGGGCTGTGTGTCAATCAGGGAATGGAATGTCAGCCACGCTACCCTTTAACAGCTCTTTACAGGGTGGGGTTAGCTAGCCTTACTGCACTGGCCCCACCCCACTCTGTGACAAATTGTGAAGGGGTAGGGCTTAAGGGTGCAGGCAGGAAGTTGAGCGCTGAAGTCTGCGTAGTGTGCCTGCCCAGGTTTTGATTAGGCCTGGGCGTAGTTTGCGAAGTTCTGCTATGCGGAACTCCGCAAAATGACAAAAAAACTCTGCGGAGTTCAGCAAGTGGCGGAGTGCAGTACAAACTGCCGTTCGCGCTGATCTTCCTGTCACTCGAGTAGAAACCTTAATGGCAGCTCGCGATCTCCAACTTACCGTTGGTGAGTGCAAACGGGGGAAAATACTCTGCTGCACTACGCGGAGAGGAGTTTTCTGCACTTCGCGACCTCCGCGGAGCGCGAAGTGCAGAAAACTCCACAAACTCCGCGAACGAAGAATAGTTCACCGCCCAGACCTAGTTATGATGGCACACCATGAACATACCCCAGAGCCGAGCTTCCTTCTTTGTGCTTCAAATACGCTACTATATCCAGGGCGGCTAATTTCCTTAAGTGGATCGATCGATGCTGTACAGGAGTGGTCACTGCAGTGCAAAGTTGAGCCAAGGAGGTGAGCTTAGCACCGTGTGCAGAGAGAGGCCAGGCACTCGACTATTGAATTCTCTGTCTGTCCTGTGAAATTCGAGCGGTGATCTCTAGAGTGTGTTCTTCTGTTTACTTTTGCAAAGCGGCTGTCTTTGGGCCTCGGAGTGCGCTGGATGTCATGCTGTGTCCTACGAATGCCCCCTTTCTGGAATAGGCATGACTTAAGTAAAAGAGGACAGATGTGAGCAACGGAAAAAAACACTCATATCTAACTACGAACATGCATGTTCAAAAAGTAATTGATAAAAAATGTCAGTTCGAATAACAGTCTGGTTTGTGCGATTAAACACCAATTCACATAGATTGTACGTTTACTACTTTTGCCAACAGCTAGTGGTGTGTTACGAAAGAAAAATCACCGTCCATTTTCTCTTTCTAGATGAAATTAGGAACGTTGATTTTCTTTTATCTGCTGAGCAAAATGACACAGAGATGTGATTTAACACTGTTTTCTTTTTGTGCCTTTGCTGTTTATCAGGAGCAAAAAAATAATGTTTGAAATGGCAAAATGCAAAGAATCATTTTGAGTGCCATAAAACAGCACTATCTCCACAACCTCTCGAGAGCCCCCTCACTGTTTTGCTCACTTATCATTCAAAGGTCAGCTTGTACACGTCTTCCAATAGAATTGTGTTTTTATGTGTTCAATGCCAAGCACAAAAAGCAACAATCATTCCTCATCTTTGTTTATTTCCTGCTTTGCACGTTATATTGTTCCTGCTAATTATTGTGGCACTCTTTCAATGACTGGTCACCTTGATTTACTGAAAGGTTTTTTTCTGTTAACCTGTAACTGTGCTCTTAAAGCTATTTAGCCGTGAATCTCGGCCGTGAGGATGGTAGCACTACAAGCTTACAATTCATTTCAGTGTGCCCAGCATAATAAACACAGTACACATGGTCAAAATACATTTTAAAGGTGAACGCATATGCTTGTGTCCTGTGATCATACTCAAGACTTTACTATGTTGATGCTTGCACTTTATGGAAAGATTTTGCTGGCCACTGCAATTCATTTAACTTTTTCCAAAGGTGTAATATCTGAGCGCCCATTTCCTCTTTTAAATATACTCATTATCTTTAGCAGCTGGGAGCTCTGCATGAGAACCAACTTCATGTTATGATCGCATTATAAAAGACATCAAAATGTCCGGCTGCATTGCTTATTTGTAGCTTTGTAGTCATGAAGAACACTAAAAGCAGAAGTATCAAAGCATAAATTATAAAAAGGAAATGTATAACTCACTATCTTCACTCTCGCAATATTAATGGTCTTAAAATTAATTTCCTTAAAGTATCACAGCATTATAGACAGCTACCAAGGGCTATACAGGTTAAAGGCCTTCTACATGAGTTAAATGCCTGAGACACTGGTGCTAGGTCATTTTTATTCAAGAAATTATGCTGGAAAATGCATAATTCCAGTCCTTTGTTAAAAAACAACATTTCTTAGAGGGATAACATCTTTGCTTACCCCTCCGACCCAGTCTTAGCACAGTCATGTTTGCTCCCTGCTCTCGCTCAGACACACACATAGTTTCTCTTGATGGCTCACCGCTTTCAAACTCCACCAGCCGCCGCTGGACTGGGAGGAAAAAGCGAAAGGTTTTGGGGTAATTTCCCCTAAGGCAGCCATGTCCAACAAAGAATATGAGTTGTGTGTCATCAGCATTGGAGAGAATGTTGATGTATGTACAGATTATGTTGGCCAGAGGGATCATGTATGCGTTGAAAAGGGTGGGAGTGGGCAATGAACCTTGAGGCACTCTGCAGATGAGTTTGTGGGCTTCGGAGGAGTAAAGTGCCAGGCTGACAGCTTGTGGTCTATCCGTTGGGAAGGAGGTATGCTATTTGTATGTACGCCACAGCATTAGTACTTCAGATTGAAGCAACAAATGCTGGAGATCCAGATCTACCCCTCATGAGTTTTCTTCAAAAATGTGTACAATTTTTAGAGGATTGTTACAGGTAGAGCACTGTGGGAGAACGGCATCTGGTAGTAAATAATGAAAAATAGTTAGCAAAATCTATGTATATAAGCAAACATGATAATTGAAACAAATATATACATACATCTACCTACCACAGCACAAATTGACACAGGAAGCTCCTGTGGTTGGCTGCGGGTGAAAACTGACCAATTGTAAATGGAGGTTAATTCTCGAGAACAAGGGACTTCATGAAGCAACTGGTCCACTTCTCAAACAGCAATCAGCACGATTGTTGATGTTTTGTTTTCAAGCAGAGGATGTGTAGCGGAGTATCAGCGCAAGTTCTGTTTACAGATGAAGACACTTCTGTTGACATACTGTTGCCCAGCACCACCCCATAAAAGACAGCATGCATTGAAATGCTTGTAAAAGGCATTACATTATCCTAAGTTGAAGCACGCAGAACTAAAGTTTTAGGGATAAACTTCCAACTATCAATGTGTTAATTTTTGGGATAATTCTGAAATAAAGTATTACTGTTCTTTAAGTGAATGAATAGTATGGGACCTCTTCTAGGGGTTCTGGGAAATTCAGGAGTCACTGAGTAGTATTCCTTAGTGGGTTTTGGCTTTTACCCCTGATGTTCCAAGGCCTCAGTTAATAGTGCAGTTTGGATGGATAACAAACTTACTTCTTTACCACCCATGATATACCAGAAGTAATGAGGTTACGCAGACAAGGTGTGGTTAAGCAGACACGGTGTGCTTAAGCTGGTGGTGGATGTCAGAAACTGATAATACAGCATGACACAATAAAATAACACAATAAACTCAGGGGCATATGTACAAGCCCCTATCGTCACCACAACGTCACTTTTACCGATGTTGTGGTGGCAATAGGGGCTGCGCCTTATCTACAAGGCAGCGTTAAGCCACTTAACGTGGCTTAACGCTGCCTTGTACATAAGGCCCTCTTTCATGCTATGGTTAGCGTGAAAGGGGTGGGCAGTGGGTGTTGCGGTGGGCGTTCCACCGCAACACCCATTCATTTTGACGCTGCCCCCATGTACAAGGGTGGCATACATAGGAGGCAGCGCCAAAATTAAGACCAGGTAAATCCTGGTCCTAAGTTGGCGAAACAAGGAGCAATACTGCCTTGTGCAGCACACATGGAAAAAGCAAAATGCCATGGTTTGTTTATGTACAGGAAGGTGTTCCTTCCTGTACATAAACAAACCTTTAAAAAATATGCCATTTTGTCACTATCATGTGTGCTGCATGAAGCAGCACACATGAAAGTGACAGAATGGCATTTTAGGATTGTTTATGTGCAGGAAGGGACACCTTCCTACACATAAACAATCCTCCCCTGCACGCAGACACCCTTGCACTATGGTCTTTATTTACGGATACACAGATTAGGATATAAAGAAAAATTAGAAACTGCTAACACTTTCTGAACTTGAGGCCAAACATGCTTGGAGTGCTTTTGTGGTAAGGCACTATAAACCACTTAACAATGAGTCCAGTAGTCAACTATAATCTATGGAAGGGGGTTGTACAATGTATTTTTCCTTTCTTAAGAATATGTTACCCTAGACTTCTGCTAACAAGTACCATTAAAGGAGATGTGTGTCAGACAGACAGGAACAATATAGTTAATTTGACTATAATATGGTTTGCTTTTCCCTAGTTCCCTTGTTGACTCTATATTCAAGAGAGATTGTGCTGCAGGTTCAGCACTAGTGGCTGTGATACTACAAAAAAGACACCCAAACAAAATATAAACCTCACTCCCACCACCCAGAGGTCCCCAAATCTCAATATAAAGCATTTTTCAGGTTGGCTTCCGGGATACTGGAAGGGGCTATGAAGTTTGCTAGTCTTTGTGAGAGTCATGGTGTAGGAACGGCAGGAATCCAATGGCAAGTGATGCTAATGGCACCGTGTCCAGTTCAGGAAGACAAGTTCAGGGGTTTACTGGACTCACAAATTCAACCGTACTACACAGCTCAGTGTCTCCATACCACCCTCCCTTTTTTGCCCTCATGCTCACCCTACCACTGGTCCCTATCTGGCCCACTCAGTACCCACGGGTTCTCCAGTGCAATGTTCACCAGCACCACTTGCCTCCAAGTAACACTTCCCGCTGTGCCCTCTGCCAATAAATGCACCCGTTTGTGCCACACCGCGTCTCAGTGTCCCCACAGCTTCCCTATCTCTGTTTGCCCAATTAACGCTAGTGTGTCATTCAATCACTGCAGAGGATTTGCTCAAAGCGCCAAATCAAGTGCTTCCGAACACTGTATCTCTTGCCTCATAAAACCCGACGTGCAACAACTGTTGCTCTAATTCAACCCTATTTGGCCCTTTAAGCAGCACCAATGCTTAATCCAGTAGATGTCTCTTTTTCATACCACACAAGGAGCACCTCTCTGTGCACTAGACACTCCCCTGCCTTTGTGCCACTCTTTTGGTCATTACCAGCTCCAACTGATTGCCTTCTCCAAGCATGTCACATGCTGTACAGACAGCTCCATTTGCCTCCTTCAAGTTCACATAAATCTCGCCTTTCCAAAATTGCCTCCCTCTGTGCCACCTGGATGCCCCTCCTTGTCCCTGACATCCTCAACGAGCGACACCTTTTAGTATGAGACCTAATCACCCACTCTGAGTAATGTCAGAGAGTCATTATCTGTCCTAATAGCCCAATATTGGGTAGGTAGCATTCCCACAGCCCCTCTAAGAACCCCAGGCACGGGTGCCCCTCCCAGGTCGTGTAAACTTCCTCCAAGTGCCCTTAGGTACCATTTTGTTTTTGTTTTGCAGATTTATATAGCGCGAACTCGACCCGAAGGTATGGGAGCGCTTTACATGAGCAGCAGTTAAGTTACACAAGAACACATTCATTTTTAGGTCTCGCCTGAGCCAGCGCATGTGCTGCTCTGGCGAGACATTTAGTGAGTGGGCTTTTAAAAGTCCGACCACAGCTTTGTGTGGCATACAGTGTGCGGTTACGCGCACAGGCACGAGCCAAGGCGCCATTTGGCTTTCCTCTCGCTCGCCCAAGGGCGCGCGCCTCGCTTCAATGCCCCTCCCCCACCACAGAGCGCGTCTCGCAGCTTGTTCTGTCTGTCCTACTGCTACTAATGCCGGACAGATGAGTGAATGCTCCAGAGGCTGGGGGTTGGAAGGCAGCGTGGGCCAGCAGTCATAGGCTGGTCGTCTGGCTTCTAACATTAGATTAGATAAAAATGCATCTATAGTATTTATAGCTCCTCGTTATTATCCTAGCAGTTACGGAATGTTTCACGTGACCTAAAAATAACTAGATATAAATCTTTTTTTTTAAACTGCCAATCACGCTGTTCTTGTCCGACCAGTGGGCCCTTCTGAAAACGCATACGCGTTTCTTTCCTGAAGAGAGTGCGTGCCCGGCACGAACAGCACTTTACACCTGGCACGTGCAAGTGGCTTGCTTTACAAGTGCAAGCATTAAGCAAGACACAAACGATGAAAAATACCGTCCGAACTTAATTCACACGTGTGCAATTTTATCTCAGTATGGCGTAATGTTATGCAGGTGTAAATCTACTAACCGGTACAAGCAGTGGGTCATTCTGGGCGAGGGTGTTTGGGTATTCACAAACTTATTATACAACCATTTGATTTCCCGTCCTGTAAACATATTTAATCCGGTCATTGGCAATACACTCACACAAATGTGCCCTCAGTACCTTACGCTTTCAGGACCGTGTTTGCAGAGACAAAATTAGGTAATCGCAAACGTTTTCAAGAATACTTACAACAAGCATTTGCAATGCAATAGGTCTCGCATTTGTGAGAGTTTGAGCTATTGGCATTGTAAATGACAGTGCCTTTTATTTATGTTTTGAAAACCTGCAAGCGGTGCCTAAACACACACTTTGTACTTATAATCATTGCTTACGAGAAGTAAGGCTGGCAGTCAAAGAGGCGCAGTTACTGCCAGCCTTGCTTCTCGTAAGCAACAACTATAAGTACAAAGTGCGTGTTTAGGCACCGCTTGCAGGTTTTCAAAACATAAATAAAAGGCACTGTCATTTACAATGCCAATAGCTCAAACTCTCGCAAATGCGAGACCTATTGCATTGCAAATGCTTGTTTTGGTAGGCACGGGGAGATTAAGTGATTTGCCCAGAATCACAGGATGTGGAGTCGACCCCGAGGCTCGAACCTCGGTTTCCCCGCTCCAAGGTCGGCAGTCTAGCCGTGAGACCACATCCTCTCACTTTCATTCCCACTGTGCCACACATGCTCCCTCCTCCTCCCACTCACTACCATCTCTACGTGCCCCAGGCTGCTCCTCGTTTTATGACCCCTCCAAGGCACTGCTCCCCTATGCATCAGCAGCCTTATTTGCCTATTCCCTGTGCCACGAGCCTTAACTGTGCTATTAGGCGCTGTGTCTTCACCAGTCACTGTGCCCCCCAAATTCAGGTACCAGACCACCAGCACTTTTGTTGCCCCAAATACCTCACATGATGTGCTTGTAGCCCTAATTGCATGTTTCAAGTGCCCCCAACACCTCAATAAGGGTTTAATTTGTGCCAATGTGTGCCAGGACACAGCACATGCACTTATTTCGTAACACCGGTACATTTTTATATCCACCACATGGTAGCATTGTCTGTCCACTTTAAAAACAGCACGCCAGCTGTGTGCTTAGCAATTCAACATATATTAAACAATTAATACCGGCACGTCCAGGCCATTCTTTACACCGCTGAGAGAACTGAAAAGTACATATTGTCACATTCGTAGGAGTGCGACGATTAGCGGGTAGCGTCGGTATTTGAATTTGGCGTCATTCAACAGACAGTAGGCGGTGCAGCTGCAGTGCTACCTGGGTAATATATGGGGCCCGCACGGTTTTTTGTAAACAAGTTAAGCCCTGCTGTATGCCGACAGCCCATTCCAAGCCCTACGGCACGCCGTGCTCCCTGTCACAACTGGCCTCCAACCATCCTCTCTGTGTTCTTACATGTCCGCTTTCTATGCACTCTCTCAAGTTGTACTTAGAGTGCACCCAGAGGCCTCTCCCAATGTACCCCAGGCACTCCCCGCCCCCGGCAGCCTCACCCTCAATACCACTTCTCCTCTTTGCCACTGATGCCACCTGTCCATGCCCTCACCCCCAATGCCTCGATCTGTTCCCCAAGAATGATCCCCAAGTGCACCCCAGTTGTGCAGTCGGTGGCCCCTTCTCATGCAAACACCAACTGACCCCTCCCTCTGTACCCCGAGTGCCAGTTTCCATTCACACTATGCCCACCTGCCTACAAAGAGACTATTGGCACCCCCAGTTCTTTCCCCACACTATCCACCACAGGAAATATATTTTTGCATTGTGTCTGCCTGTGTGGCCCTCCCAATAGCTTATCACAAAATAAACATGTGAAACTTCTCCGGCAGAGGGCAGTTTTACCATGTCCAGGGTATCTCTGTCTAGCTTTTGGCTACGTCGAACCGCCCCCTTTGTGTTTCTGTAACCAGTAGGAGCCACAAGTGAAAAGAGTCTTAGGGGTAAGTGGCAGTGACTCGGACAGATGCTCATATTCCGGCGGGGAGCTGCGGGGGTACCAATCCGGAATGGTCTGAACAGACATCACCAGATCCAACCAAAAGTCTTGGAACTTACTCGGCATGAATATTCATACGTTGAATGACTGGTACGTTGTAGTTGCAGCCTGGCGGGGTGTAGTGTAGTGCAAACAGCATGTGTAAACTAGGGCTGCATCTTTGAACCTTATAGTTTGTGCACGAATTAGAGAACTCGCCATTGACAAGAAGTCCCGGAATTCTGAATGGCCAAAAACAGAAGCCCTAGTACTGAGAGCCGGTCAGGGACGGCTCTTTTAAAACACTGTTAGACTAGAGCATGCATCAGGCCATTGTCACTTCTTTTTAGGTCGAGCATTCGAGACGTCTTGTATATACTTTAGTATATACTTATATACTTTAGTATATATTTATATGTGTATGTACTTTGTGGGCTCTGGAGATCAGCCCTAGGACTTGTCTGCTTCCGCTTAGGGACTTTTTTTTCTGTTCAACTGCCTCTATTTAACTGTTTTGATAGAAAACGATCAGCAGGGGTCAGTAAAATACCAGAATTGCTTTCTGCTGAGGGACTTTCTTTTTTAAAATTTTTCTTGCAACTACCTCTATCTAACTTTCTTGATAGAAAACGACCAGCAGAGGTCAGTAAAATACCAGAATCACTTTAGCATTCTCTAGATTCCAGTCCATACAAATTGTCTTCTACGAGCACCCGTAGACAATAATATTTTTTTCAAATCTTGTATTTTCAGTGATATGACCACCGAAGGCCCTGATTTTATATTAAAAACAGAGCTTTGGACTATACCATTTCCCGCTGAAAGGCAATATTTCTCTCCATGTGTTCCCATACCTGGCGTGTCACGCAGTTTGGGGCTTACTTTCCCTCCATGTTAAAGAACAGTAGATGCTTCAGCACCCAGGCTAATGTGCTGCATAGCTAAATACATATAAGGTCCCAAAGGCGAGACTGATTGCATTGCAAATGCTTGTTTTCAATTTATGAGTACTTTTCATTTTAATTCCCAGACACTTCTATATTACAAAATTAATTTTTATTTCTTCATTTGTTAATACCGGTAGTGTAAACCGATTCGCTAAACTATACAACAATATAATAAAACGTTTTAACAACACATCAACACACAATAGCAATTTCATAAAACAATCTAGAGTCTTATTTACAAAAACATGCTACTTTTATTCTGGATTCAATATTATGCAAGTACATCAGAGAGTAAAATGCATCATCTAATAAGAACGAGAATATAATTATAGGTTTAATTTAAGCAGCTCTCTCTTGCCCTTACCACAGCACACAACTAAATAATACATGTATTGTTTCCATTCCAATAACAAATAATTGCCATCTAGCCCTCTCCCTGGGAAAATCTAGGACATTAAGAAGGGGGTGAACAACATGGATTCTTTGTGACAGAAGTCTGTAGGACCTTAATAAGCTAACGTGAGCCAGAGACGTTTAAAGGGTAAAGTGGCAATCGGCCAGTTGCCCACATTTCAATAGTGCGCTCACAAAGGGCAAGTCGCTGCCCCCAGCTGAAAGCTGCATCCCAACCCTCCTTGATCCCCAAGGAGAGAGACGGTTTAGGTGGTTCTTCCTGCTGGAGTACCTGTCACCAGGCGAAAGCCCCCTTAAATCGGCAACTCCAGGCAACTCAGGGTAAGGCAGAAAGGTCCAGGATCACCAGCAGGTCAGTCACCCCTCCTGCCAGCCCCGTGGCCCCACAAATCAAGATTCCGCCAAGGGGCCAGTCCAGTAAATCAATCCAATTTTTGGGTAGCTAGCCCCTTTTCTCTGCTGCTAAAAACTCCACCTTACTCCAGATGTGGGTGGGTGGGGGTCTAATGCGGGATGCAGGTACTCAGGCGAGTAAGAAGAGGACAGTGCCTTGCCCCCGATGCTTTTAAATGCCTCCATCACGGGCACACTTTGATGACATCATAACATAACATGTGTATTTGTAAAGCGCACGTTCACCCGTAGGTATCTTGATGCTGAATAACAGATGTTTATTGTTACCCAACTCAATGGTACTCATGCCCTTCGCAGGAGTGACACAAATGAGGGACACTTCCCCCTGGCTCCTGCGCATGAAGCGACTAATGGCACTCATTCTGCTATGTGCAGAGTGCGCCTGGCCATAGTGCACTCACAACATGAAAGTCGCTGCCCCCAGCTGAAAACTGCATCCCAACCCTCCCGGATCCCCAAGGGGAGAGACAACATATAGTCAGGAAGGTTCTACCAAGACATAGCTTTTAATACACACAGTTCCAGGAAGGAATGAAGACAGTAGTTACAAAGACAAAGGTTAAGAGAATAAAGGACACACAATAGGCAAACGGCACACAGGCCGCACAACAGTTGTCTCTTGAACTATCCATTGCAGTGTAACCTTTCTAGAAAGCAATAAGCCAGGAGGCCCTGTTTTTTAATTATACATCCCTCAAGCCCTCTCCAAGGGCATCTGAGGGCTTATTGGAAAAAACATATATTTAATGACAACTTCCCCTCTATCTGACAGAGGGATGGGAAATACTCGCAGTTTGATACCAACACATAACACCAGGTCACTGCATTCTGCTCCGTCCCTGCCAGGGTAGCTGTCACCAGGTGAAAGCCCTCTTAAATCGTCAACTCCAGGTAACTCAGGGTAGGCCAGAAAGGTCCAGGACCACTAGCAGGTCAGTCCCCCCTCCTGCCAGCCAGTAGCAGCTGCTACCGGATGTGGGTGGTGGGGCGGGAATGGCGGGGGGTGTGAGGAGAGACCGATAAAGACAAGAAAACACTCATCTGGGTACAGCCGGCCGCACCTCTCCTGCGTCCTCTTCATCTTCTTCCTGTCTGGAGTCCCGGCAGTAGGAAGAACTCAGGCTCCCAGGCTCCCCTAAGCCAATCACAATGCTGCCATGCAGCGTTGTGGTTGCTCTGAGCGCCGTGGGTCAGCGCTCAGACGGGGACTGGGAGCCTGGGCAATGTTCTCCACCCAGGTTGTACAATGCAGCTGGTGGAGAACATGCCAAGTGTGTATTTATTATTTATTATTATTATTATTTGTAAGGCGCGGCGAATCATCCCCAGGGGGATCTCTCGGCGCCTGGGCAGCAGACAACATATTAAGGAGTGCTCATTAAAACAGCCAAGTTTTAAGCAGTTTCCTAAATTGTGCCAGATTGGAACAGGCTCGGATATCCTCTGGCAGTCTGTTCCAGTGGGCGGGGGCTAAATGAGAAAAAGCACGCCCGCCCATTTTGGCTGTCCTGATTCTCCGAGTGCAGAGCAGATTTCGACTGCTCGATCTCAGTTGGCACACCGGAATGTAAGGTTCTAATTTCTTCATTAGGTAGGCCGGACCCATCCCCTGAAGTGATTTAAACACTAGACATAGGAGTTTAAAGACTGATCTTTTTCTGATAGGGAGCCAATGCAGTTGTCGCAACAGGGGTAGTGACGGAGTTCGTGCAGGTTTGTTGAGGGCAAGGCGGGCTGCTGTGTTTTGGACAACTTGCAACCTTGATAATAAGTCTTCCCTAATCCCTACCAGTAGAGAATTTCCATAATCTAGTCTACTGACTAGAAGCGCCTGTGTAAGGACTTTTCTGGCAGAAAGAGGAATCCAAGGGAAGATTTTTCTCAGCATGCGCATCATACCGAAGCACGTGCCCAAGATAGTTTTTACATGCTCCTCCATAGAAAGTTTGTCATCAATTACGATGCCCAGATTCTTCGCCCACTTTTTAGGTGTAGGGGCTTCCCCGAGTTCCACAGGCCACCAATCAGAGGTCCATAACTCCTCTGCTTTCCCAAACAGCAGAATCTCCGTTTTATTGGAGTTAAGCTGTAGGAAATTCTTGCTCATCCATGTGGCTATTTTTAGCATACAGTTCTTAAATTTTTCTCTGGTCAAAGTGGGATCCTTCTCTATGGGGACTATCACCTGAGTGACGGTTTGGTCGGCCCAAGACGGCCGGTCAAACTATCATACGCACTTGGAGAGTACCACACTCCACCTCCTGCAGTGCTCTGGCATCACAGAGCCCAGCCTCGCCTGCATGGAACGAACTGAGCCACTGCAGTAGGAAAAATAAAATGATAGTAACATTGCGCTATTAGCATTTTATTTTTCCTTTTTGAACTGCTTGTAGAGCAGTGGGGGGACCTCCTTCACCTTAGCAGAGGAGCCACAGCTGCTGCCAGGTCATGACCCCACAAATCAACACCCTGCCAAGAGGAGAGTCCAGTAAATCAGTCCAGTTTTGGGCAGGTAGCCCACTTTCTCTGCTGCTAGAAACTCTGCCACAGGGTGATGAGGTCACTGGTGAACTCACCCGCCCCCTTATTTCGCTGTATTTCCTCAATTGTGGCCCCTAAAATATTGTGAATGAAGACCTCATAGCCCCTAGGTGAAAGATGCACCTTATCCATGTGGAACAGCTCCCTCTTGAATTAAATTATGAAGGATCGTGCCCATAGAAGTACTCACCAGTCTCCTCTGCACTGAGTGGCTGAGCTTCATCTCCGAATCATGAATGGCTCTAGAGGGTGCCACCCCCTGACTATACAAATTGAGGCATGACCTCTGACCACAATATGGTGGCTCCTGTGAGCCTCTTTCTTACCTCAGACATTGGCGAGAACAGTGCTTCCCGCCTTCCCATGGGGACCATCTCGTAGCCCCAGCATGGATGTAACAAGGGCTGCTCAAGTTGCTCAACCACAATTGGCAACACCTGGAATTAGTCCAGTGACTATTAATGCAATAATGGGTAAAGTTCCCATCAGGTGGGATGAGATTCCATTCTGGATTGCACAAAAACGAATCAGCTTGAGGGAGTGTTTCCCCATTCTGGACCTGAAGAAAAACATATCTGTATTGTTATATGGTTAGATAGGACTCAGGCGAGGAACACCACCATTTTACATGTTCACGTTTAAAGTTGACATCTTTCTTAAATGTTGACACACATTTGCATGCGCGCACACATAGCAAATCCATTTCAGAGAATATTATCCAAACATTTACACTTCTTTGTTGGTATATTATCAAGGCCTTGAACATTCTGTACCAGGCTTAGGTTCACTGCACAAAATGATGATGTTTGTTGTTGTCCACTCGGCAACAGCCCTGCAGGGGTAGAATCAATAATGCATACAACAATGAAACCGCGAACCTATATAGCAACCGCACCTCCCTCTTAGTTTCCCAAAATGAGTCCAGAGTACAATAGTTTGAAGCAACTTGGCGTGCACATCCACTACTCCCGCTGTTTCCAGAGAGTGATCCAAGGACCAGAACAGTTTCAACCACAAATGTGAAGTGCACTGCAAAAGAGAGTTTCCAAAATGAGTTAGTCCATTCCGTTCATACTGTATCCAAAGTATTCTTTATTCTTCACAGGAATAACATAAAAACAGCCAACGTGTTTTGTCCACTACCTGTGGACTTCATCAGGGCTGTAAAACATTCAAAGACAAATAGTGTATAATACAACATACATATAAAAACCACAATACAACATGTATAAACACCACAGTTAAAAAATCCATGTAGGACGACACACATTTATCAAAGTAGTCCAAACAGGGACAATATAATGAACCAAACAGAGACGAAATAAGAGAGAAAGAGGGAAGGAGATTAAAATGCAAGAAAAACGTGTGAAAAAGCCTGCATTTGGTTTAATTGGCCATATAAATAGCAGTAAAAGTCTATCAGCTAGAACAATCCGTGCATCAAAAAAGTGTTATCGAGTCCTAAAGTTAAAATAAATGTGGCCATCAATCAATCCCTTGCGTGTTACATTGTGAAAAAAGTCAAGGCTAAAACCTAGCATAGCCCTTAGGACATACCATAATAGTTTATCGTATTGATTTCTCCAGTGTATCAAGAGTCATCATCTCCAATCCTGCAGTATCCTGGTCGGTGGTGCGTCCCTATAACTCCCTAGGCAGTCATATTTCCAGGGATATGTAGGATTCCTTATACGAATATTTGAGTCACGAGAGCAATGGTACCTCAAAGTAATGGGATCGCGGACGTTCACCCGCGATAGCTGCACCGTCCGCTTGCACCAGGATTAGATACTGGCGAGTGGGATAGATTCCGACACCCACTGCACGGGATGATTCCTTATCGTATCCCTGAATTCACTTTCTAAACATATGCAGACTTTCCAATAACCGGGATACTGGCTAAGAACAGATTTCTGTATTCAGGTATAGAGGGCAAATTGAATACCCCTTTACCTTTGCAACACCTCTACCCAACCACAGAAGCAAGTGCATACAATTCTTAATTCCATTCATTGTTGGAGGTCTAATTCATTGCTGTATGGGCAGTCTTAGATGGCCCCCATAGACTGCAACCATAATTGATTCCTTAAAGTTGGATGACAATACATAATTGCGCCTACAGCATAGATCTATTGCCTTGGTCCCAAGAAATCTGTGTCCTAAAGAGACCCCACTAACGATAGAGGGTCAAAACGTCATCGACTATTTACAAAGGATAGTCCAGAATACTAGAATATTCTCTAGAACACATGATTTATTCTGAAATCGTAATGGACATCCTTTTAACTCCAATAACCAATTCCTTGTTTTAAAACTGTCACTTTAGCCTTACTCACCTGTTGGTTATGGTCACTCCACTGGGGTCACATGAGTCACAATCTTTTTCTTAATGTATAATTAAATAGTGTCAATACACAGCAAAAGTTTATTTTATATATTTTGTATAATTGTCTATCTTGCATCAATGTTTGTTGCAAATAAAAAGCACTCGCTTCTGCTGAAGTGAGTGTTGAATAAGTAATTTTGTTGGGCTGTTTCTCTCCAGTCATATGTGATTCTCTGGAGTCATTAATTAAATGAAAATTGAAGAAGCAATTGAGTTTGGAACATATTGACTGTATCAATAAGCTTACTTTGCTTAAATCACTGCAAGATAGTAGGACCTTGCTGAAAACAAAATTTTTCTTGACTTAAATGAGTTCCTTGTGAACAATTGTGCCTAAGCTGATTAAAAGTGATGGGAGCCACGATGTTAAAATGTGTGTTTATATATATAGCCCCCCGCACAGTATTATTTTGTCTAGTTGTAAAACCATTGGAGGCGGAAGCAAAGAACCGACCAACTTAAAAGATGGGAATTTTTATTATTGTTATTGTTGTTGTACCGTTCTTTAAAGTTCTCTATTTTGTGTATTGTTAAATGGGCCCATCTAAGATAGCAGAGTCATATTTTATTAATTGGGTTGGATTATTTACAGGTATACGAAAAGCAAAAAGTCAACATATTACGGATCCATATACAATGTCTCATAGTAAGGGACCCTCCCTTAGTATCCGGGACCTCATTTACAGCTATGCAAACGACCTGCACATAATAACACTACGTGCCTCTAGCCGACAAGGGAATGTGAGCAGTTGCACAAAATCAGTTGGAGAAAACTTATGCTACCAAATGCGAGAGCAGTGATTAATCCAGTAAGACAAATATATAATATAGAGGTAAGTATGTATACAGCCTCGCATGTCATATAAAAAGTGGTGGACAAGCCGCCAAACATGTCACCCGACTCTGTTGAAAACCTATCCAGAAAGGTTCATCATTTATAAAAAATCCTACATCGGCTAATAACAGCGGACCCGTCTGGCAGACCGGTCGGCTGAATTTACCAGCAATGCAACAAAGGGACTCGTCTAGCGGGTCTTACCTTAGTAAGCACCGGTTCCCGATTCATGAGTCGGCGTCTCCCCGTACGTAAACTGGCCCTGTCCATTAGACTCCATGTGTCGTGCTCCTGCGCCAGGTACGTCTCGGTAGTTAAAGGCAAATTGCACCAAAAACAACTAAAGTATATATGAGACATATTCATAAAGCGTCATTGAATTGCATAATGGCACAAAGAGTTTCTTGAAAATCGGTTAATTTTACTGTGCTTTGCTATGCGGGCAAAATATTAAGTAAGGAAAAGAGAAAGATATATGCTTTTAACTAATGTCATTATTTATCTAATGGCATTATTTATCTTAATTCTGAAAAAGTGCCAATCTTGTCGAATAACAACAGAATGTGTAGGAGCCTATTATAGTAGCAGGAAGGGCATATTGCAGTAGTCGCGAGGATAGACTTCATAAACAGTGTCTGCCTAATGTATGGAAATTTTAAAAGCACATTCTAGGACAAAATGTCTACCCCTATGATAAGTATCATACAGCAACTTAATGCGTTTTAAAGCAAGCAATTAGAAGGTTGCAGGGAAAGACTACATAAGGGAAGATTGCCTCATGTGTAGATTTAGCGTTGAAAAAAGTGGAGGAAAAGGCTGGCCCTATAGGAAATAATGGAGTTCATCATCTGTGTTATGCCCCATAGATATACAACGTAAACGGCAAATCCAGCCAGCCTCGTCTTGTCGAAGCAACAATTCTCTATCACCCCCCCCTTTACTCTGGGCGGAAGATGATCAATCCCATGAAACCAGATCTCAGGTTTGCCAGCATGTTGTTCCGTCATGTGCAAGGTCATGGGATACCTGGTATCCTGTTGTTTATTGGCCCTTACGTGCTCCTCAATTCTGATTTTGAGAGGTCTTACCGTACTCTCCACATAGATAATATTATAGCTACATCTAATCACATATGTCACGAAAGGTGTTTTGCAGCTAATAGTATGGCAAATAGTGAAAGTATGCTCTATGTTGTATTGAAAATGCTTAGTTTTGTTCTTACCATATATACAGACATTGCAATCCTTGCAGGTGAAAAATCTCTGTATTGGTCTTGGCAGCCAGTTTTTATCCCCTGGATCTGATGTTACATAGTAAGGGCACAGCATGTCTCTAATGATCCTACCCCGTCGGTATGTTACCTTTGGTTTATGTGTGATGACATACTTGACGCCGGGGATTTCTCATAGAGGGACCAATGTTTAAATAAGATCTTATAGACCCATTGCTGTGTTTATTAAATTTGGTGACAAAGTGAAGTTGGTTCTGGTTGTTCTTTAGCCTATGATCAAGACCTTTTTTTGTCAATGTGTCTTTTCTGGGGATTAGGCGTATCCTATTTTCAGCATGCGGTAACACCTTTCTCTTATAACCTCGTTTGATAAAATGGTCCTTGACCTCTTCCAAATTAGTCGCGAAAGTATCTGCCTCACTACAATTTCTCCTCACCCTTACCATCTCTCCATACGAGATGTTGTTGATGGTAGATCTTGGATGCGCACTGGTTGCATGTAGTGTGCTGTTACAGGTAGTGGGTTTACGATATAGGGTACTGTGTATACGACCTTCCTTGGCATAAAATGTAATTTCAAGGAAGTCTATTTTCTTGCTGTGGTATGTCATGGTCAGATTCACATTATACGGATTATCATTCAAAAATGTATGATATTCAGTAAATTGGTTCATTCCATATTACAATAACATTGTCGATGTACCTCCCCCAGAAGATGATATTCTCTAACCAGGGGGAGGCATATCGTCCCCAGCCATGCTCCTTCTCTCACCAGCCCATAAAGAGACCCGCGTACGAGGGAGCAAATTTTGAACCCATCGCGGTCCCCTGCTTTTGATGGTACCAATGTCCCCCGTGTAAAAAATAATTCTTAGACAAGTTCAAATCAATCATGTCCATTAGCATCTCATTGTGCTCGAGCCAATCCGCCGTTTTAGTTTTGAGGAAATAACCTATAGCAAACAATCCAAACTGTTTTTTTATGCAAGTATAGAGACTGGTGGCATCAAATGTGACAAACAACAGGCCTTCAGACCATTGGACATCTTCAAATTTATTTAAGATGTCTTTGCTGTCCTGAATGTATGCCGGAAGATTAGATAGCAATGGTTGCAAAAATTTGTCCCCATATTCCGACAGACGTTCAGTAGGGGAGTCCACACCTGAAATGATCGGCCTCCCTGGGGGAAATACACCCCCTTTATGTACCTTAGGGAGAATATATATACGGGGATAACAAGGGTTTTTCACTATTAGATACCGATATTCTTCATCCGATAATAAACCTTTCTCTCTCCAATCCCCCAGCTTCATGTTAATGAAAATAGTCACTTTTCTCATAGGGTTGGAGGGTACATATTCATAACAGTCCAAGTCACTTAGCTGTCTATTTATTTCTCCAATATAATCACCCTTTTTCATCAGGATAATGTTCCCGCCCTTGTCTGCTTCACGTATGACAAGAGTGTCATTAGCACGTAGGGAGTCCAAAGCCAATCTCTCACCTTTGGTCAAATTATAAGACCTAGTTGTACCCCGCCTACGTCCATGGAACAGTTTATGGAAGCCCTCCAAAACTTTGTCTTTAAATAGGTCAATGTTCTGATGGGTCATATGGGGCACAAATTTGGATTTTGGTTTTAATCCACTGTCTATATCAGACTTGGCTCTAATCTCCAATTCCGCAGTCAGTTGTTCTAAGGGTGGGGCATCTTCCCCTGAAAAAGACGAGTAGTTGTATATTCTGTAAATCAGATACTGTGTATTCAGAGGCAGGGAAGTTTATAATAGGAGGAACATTTTGCTTCGGATTTGCATGAAAATGGTTCTTTAATTTGAGCAATCGTATAAACTTGTGCAATTCAACAGTGACATCAACAATATTCCCTACTTGGGTGGGATGAAAACCCAGTCCCTTTTTCAAAACTGAACATTCATTTTCATCTAGTACATAGTCAGGAAGATTCACAATCCCCAAATCATCATGCGTAATATTTGCATGCATGGGCTCTGAAATTACATTGCTGTTATCTAAAGTTCCGGTAGGTATGTTGACATTATCTGCTAGACCTTATGGGACCGTAACTGCACAGTTAGTCCCAGCACATCCTTGCATTTTGGCCCACTTCCTGCCTCCCCTCTGTGTTTTGGATCTCTCCTTGCCTGCCTATTGCTGAGTCGTAATCTTTCCATTTCGAATAAAAAAGGATTCTGGGCCTGCGGTTGAGAGGTATTAGTGTTTCTGTCCCCTGTGAGTAAGCTCTCCGTGGATGTAAAAGAGCTACTACTTATTGATTGAGAGTCTAAAGTGTCGTCTATCCCCCTCTTACCATTTTCTGACAATTTGATGTTATCAACATGAGGCAATCTTCCCTTATGTAGTCTTTCCCTGCAACCTTCTAATTGCATGCTTTCAAACGCATTAAGTTGCTGTATGATACTTATCATAGGGGTAGACATTTTGTCCTAGAATGTGCTTTTAAAATTTCCATACATTAGGCAGACCCTGCTAATGAAGTCTATCCTCGCGACTACTGCAATATGCCCTTCCTGCTAGTATAATAAGCTCCTACACATTCTGTTGTTATTCAACAAGATTGGCACTTTTTCAGAATTAAGATAAATAATGCCATTAGATAAATAATGGCATTAGTTAAAAGCATGTATCTTTCTCTTTTCCTTACTTAATCTTTTGCCTGCATAGCATAGCACAGTAAAATTAACCGATTTTTAAGAAACTCTTTGTGCCATTATGCAATTCAATGACACTTTAAGAATATGTCTCATATATACTTTAGTTGTTTTTGGTGCAATTTGCCCTTAACTACCGAGACGTACCTGACGCAGGAGCACGACACATGGAGTGTAATGGACAGGGCCAGTTTACCTATGGGGAGATGCCAACTCATGAAGCGGGAACAGGTGCTTACTAAGGTAAGACCTGCTAGACGAGTCCCTTTTGTTGCATTGCTGGTAAATTCGGCCGACCGGTCTGCCAGACGGGTCCGCTGCTATTAGCCAATGTAGGATTTTTTATAAATGATGAACCTTTTTGGATAGGTTTTCAACAGAGGCGGGTGACTTGTTTGGCGGCTTGTAGGCCACTTTCATTACGACATGCAAGGCTGAATACATACATGCATACCTCTATATTATATATTTCTCTTACTGGATTAATCACTGCCCTCGCATTTGGGAGCATACGTTTTCTCCAACGGATTTTGAGCAACTGCTCACATTCCCTTATCGGCTAGAGGCACTTAGTGTTATTATGTGCAGGTCGTTTGCATAGCTGTGAATGAGGTCCCGGATACCTGGAGAGGGTCCCTTACTATAAGACATTGTTTATGGATCCGTAATATGTTGGCTTTTCGTATGCCTGTATATAATCCAACCCAATTAATAAAATATGACTCTGCTATTTTAGATGGACCCATTTAACAATACACAAAATAGAGAACTTTAAAGAACGATACAACAACAATAACAATAATAAAAATTCCCATCTTGTAACTTGGGGCCAGATGTACAACCATTGAATTTTGCGACTCACAAATTGCGATAAATTGTGAGTCGCAATTTGCGAGTCGCAAAATTCAATGTACAACAGTGTCTCAGACACTGTTTGCGATTCCCAATGGGGTTGCAAATTGCATGCCTCATGAATATTAATGAGGCTGTCGCAATTTGCTACTCAATTGGGAATTGCTAGCATTCCCAGGGATGGTGGCCTGCTGGGGTCAGCAGACCACCATGTCTGGGACGGCTTTGTCAATCAAGCAGTTTTTTTTAAATGCAGCCCGTTTTCCTTATAGGAAAACAGGCTGCATTTAAAAAAGAAAAATTAAACTTTTCAGTTTCATTTTTAAGGGCAGGCAGTGGTCCCTGGGACCACCACTGCCTACTCTCAAAAAATATTTGTGCACCCATTGACAATTTGCGAATGGTTTACCACCAACTTGAAGTCGCAAAAGGGCCAAATAGCCCTTTGAGACCGCAAAAAACGGTCGTACATCTGGCCCCAAATCGGTTCTTTGCATCCACCTCCAATGGTTTTACAACAAGACAAAATAATACTGTGCGGGGGCTATATATATAAATACACATTTTAACATCGTGGCTCCCATTACTTTTAGGTACCATTGCTCTCGTGACTCAAATATTCATATAAGGAATCCTACATAGCCCTGGAAATATGAGGGCCTAGGGATTTATAGGGACACACCACCGACCAGGATACTGCAGGGTTGGAGATGATGACTCTTGATACACTTGAGAAATCAATACGATAAACTATTACGGTATGTCCTAAGGGCTATGCTAAGCTTTAGCCTTGACTTTTTTCACAATGTAACACACAAAGGATTGATTGATGGTCACATTTATTTTAACTTTAGGACTCAATAACACTTTTTTGATGCATGGATTGTTCTAGCTGATAGACTTTTACTGCTATTTATATGGCCAGTTAAACTAAATGCGGGCTTCTTTCACACTTTTTTCTTGTATTTTAATGTTCTTCCCTCTTTCTCTCTTATTTTGTCTCTGTTTGATTCATTTATATTGTCCCTGTTTGTACTACTTTGATAAATTTGTGTCGTCCTACATGAATTTTTTAATTGTGGTGTTTATACATGTTGTTTTGTGGTTTTTATATGTATGTTGTATTATACACTATATGTCTTTGTATGTTTTACAGCCCTGATGAAGTCCACAGGTAGTGGACGAAATGCGTTGGCTGTTTTTATGTTATTCCTGTGAAGAATAAAGAATACTTTGGATACAGAATGAACGGAATGGACTAACTCATTTTGGGAACTCTCTTTTGCGGTGCACTTCACATTTGTGGTAGAATCAATAATGGCGGCCTGACTGGGCTCCGGTATGGTGACAAGGGTGAAGTTTATTATACAAATGACACCCTTCCTTTGTTTAGGCAGAGAAGCATTTCGCTGTCACTGTCGAGGTTGTCCCATGCCGGAATTCCAGCCCAGCTGAATCCTGTTTACCATCCTGAGAAGGACGATGGCCTGCTCTACACAAGAACGAACACCCAGATGAAAAATAACCACAGGTAACTAGGAGTTAGATCACCCTAGGGTTCATGCAGATCTGCACCCCTTAAGCCCACTAGGTTAGGAAGTGCTAAGCAGGAGTTTAGTTATGATCATATAGGAAGGCCTATAATCAGTGTAACAGCACAATGGTTAAATTGTTCACCTTCTTTACGATTCTAGTAATGCTGATTACTCTGTTCTATTTCCATCTATTAATCATTGCAGCACATGTATTTCACACAATCAATCAATCAATCACAGAATTTGTAGAGCGCACTACTTACCCGCGAGGGTCTCAAGGCGCTGGGGAGAGGGAAGGGGGGGATGCTGCTACTGGTCGAACAGCCAGGTCTTGAGTAGCCTCCTGAAGGTCAGCAGGTCTTGGGTCTGTCGTAGGCTTAGTGGAAGGGTGTTCCAGGTCTTGGCGGCGAGGTGTGAGAAGGATCTGCCGCCGGTGGTTGTTCTTCGAATGCGAGGGACGGTGGCGAGGGAGAGGTCGGCGGAGCGGAGCTGGCGGTTGGGGACGTAGAAGAAGAGTCGTCTGTTGAGGTAGGCTGGGCCAGTTTTGTGGAGTGCCTTGTGTGCGTGGATGAGGAGTTTGAAGGTGATCCTCCTGTCGACGGGGAGCCAGTGCAGGTTCCTCTAGTGGGGGGTGATGTGGCTGTGGCGTGGTACGTCGAGGATCAGGCGTGCGGAGGCGTTTTGTATGCAAGAATCATAAAGCTACAATAAATAATTGAAATGCCAATTCGAGTATTTCTTGTGTCTCCCTTTGAGCATGCAGGAGTTACTAACGAAAGGGAGGGATCTATTACTACGATTTCCCTGGGGAGCCAGAGTGATCCTTTTCTGAGGTTGCACATGCCTTCTGGTACCTTGTAAGGTTTAGAGGTCCAGAGGGTGCACCGTGAGCTAGCCAGGACTAAAGCCAACATATCCTGATGATGTGCGTGGAGTCAGTTTTGCACAGTTTTGACAGTTATGTTGTCCAAATGCACAGTTTTACTGATATAGTATGTACTGCACAACATGGCGTTACCAACATTCTAGCTCAGGTACTTATTTAATGGGTCTCTCAGTGGGTGTGCCCAAAGATCCTACTCGCCAATTAACCAGAGAAATTCTCTGCCGCAAAGTAGGTAACCCCTGTTTCTAGCTGTAGGTTGTTCAAGTTTGTATCTTTAAAAGGATCACCCCCACAGAGGTACCCTTTCTGAATTCCAGATTTTCACATGGCTAATCCAGCGCAAGTGTCTTTGGCACTAAATTAAAGACATGCACTGACACAGATGCTACCACAGCATGTGCTCATCCTGGCGGGTGGGGACATTATCTTCGTGGTTGAGGCCCACGAAGCGTATAGAACAGACGTATTCTATTCATGGATCACATTCCCAGCAGCAAATGTAAACACAGGGAATTTTCACACATACACTGAAGCACAAGTACCAAACAACTATAGACCATAAGAGGATTTAGAGATCCCATTAACATATCAGGAACACATGAATTGGTCCCTTGGCGCCCTACCACATACAATAGAAAATATAAGACTAGGTCCCCTCAGTAATGAGGAAGCAACATGGCCAGTCCTAGCCAATTACCCACTTTCTCCATATATAAGAAACCTACGTGTACTATACACAGGTATAGTTACATTATATAGACGACTAATGCATTTTGTTATGCGAACCATAATAGCAATCCCATCAAGGGCTGCTCAAGCTGCTCAACCACAATTGGCGATGCCAGTAATTAGTCCAATGACTATCAATGCAATAATGGGTATAGTTCCCATCATGCAGGATGAGATTCTGCTCTGGATTGCACAAAAAACAAATCAGCTTTTGGCAGTGTTTTCCCATATGGGACCCCAAGAAAAACATAAAATTCTCACAATGTGCCTACCATTAGGGATGGTTCCCCCGATGGAGGACTGCACCACTTGGGGCACAGTCTTTGCTGCAGTCTATACCATTCAACATGGTACACCATCATTATCTGTCTTGCCAGAGGTACTCAAACAGATTCAAAATAAATACTGGGCAGCCCCGGCCCTGGATTTGGGGATGAAATTAATTGGGAATTTGCTACAGTTTCCTTAATGATATTAAGCAACATAAAAGGGGAAGCAGCAGCATTGGCAGTTCGCCAGTGACTTGCGCAGGTGGCTCCGGTGGACTGAGACTGCGAACTACCTAAAATTATTGCAGAAACCTATTCTTCCATAAGTCAGGATAATATGGGGGCCAGACCTAACAGACCACAACTAAAGGGTACATCTGAAAAGGATAACCTGAAACAGGCACCAGAGTCTTCTAACAAAAAACACGGAGATAATATGAAAAATAAAGAAAAGACTAAACCACGGGGTGGATCTCCTCAGCAGGAGTCCTCTGATAAGCGCTATAACTTGCGCAACCGTGATACAATTAAACATCCTGATAGGTATCAGGATATGGATACACATCCTTCTCTTTCCTTTCAGGAATCATCCGGAAAATGTTCGGAGAGAGGTGGATGATCATAAGAGTACGTGAAACCAAAGAAGGAATCAAAACGCTCTTCTGGCTTCATAATAAAAAAGGAAGAAAATCTTCCACAGCAAAAGCCTTAAGTAAAAAAAAGTAAGTGGCTGGGATAAAAGGTAAACATGCCACAAAAATTAAGTTCTCTTCTTCTGAAGAGGGAGTGGGCGACTCTGCTGGATAGCACAGCAGAAGTCACAATAGTTCTCTAGTATCTTATGGAGTGTCTGGCGGCAGTAGCAACTAGTGACTACATCCAGGTAGAAACACCAGACCAGAGATTAAGTGTCCCAGGTCAATTATATGAATTACAACTCAATTATAATGAATTACAACTGCAGATAGAGGGAGAACTTGTCATTAAGCCATGACATTTTCTTGGCTGAAAGAGACTGCCCACCTGCGTTTGTTAGAAATGTCCCACTAGGAGAAACCGCAATACTACCAGCTTTTTCCAACCTCATTTCATAATCAGTAAAACACACAAATGCCAGGGAGTGGGCCCTAGCTCAAGCCCCAGCGTTATACCACAATCACGTGGGTTGGGATGAAGGATCCCCCCCATCACATCATTCCCATATGGTCTAGCCCACAAACACAACCACAATAACCCAGTAAACATGAAGCAAAACAACAGGTTAGAGAAATACTCACACAACTTGAATGTCAGGGTGCAACAGAAAGTTGCACCTCACCAATGAACAATCCTTTGTTTCCTGTAATGAAACCAGATCATTCATATCGCTTAGACTATAGACAATTGAACAGTGCTACACTCCCATTTGCTGTACAAAATACGCATGGCGTGGCACTAATGAACAATATAGTGTGTAAAAAATATAAAACCATATCAGACATTTCAAATGGGTTTTTCTGCCAAAAAATAGCACCTGAAAGCAAGCATCTGACTTCATTCAGCGCCCTTGGCTCTCAAAAACAAATTTGTCGATTGTCACAAGGGTATACTTGACTGATGATGACACACATTTGGTCAGAGTAGATAACATAAGTCTAGGGTTTGCTCACATAGGCTACAAATTCAGTTTCAAAAAATCAAAAATTGAATATCTCAGTGTCCTGTTTTTGGGATACCAGTCGTCAAGTGTAAAAGTGTGCACTTTTACAACCACCAAACACATTGAAAAAATTCCAATCAATATTGGGTTTTCTAAATATTGGCAGAACATACATACCAGATTATGCACAATGGGTAAAACCATTTTTATGATTTAATCCTTCCAGACTACTCAAGCAAACATTGGACACCACAAAACACTGAGATTTTGTGCTCGGTACAAGCTGACATGCTATCTTCAAAATAAACACTTACACACGTGTTAACACCACGAATCTGGTGATCAACGTAATTGCAGAAACCTCAGGTAACACATATGTCACATTCAACAAAGGTAACACAGTACCAATTGAATATAAATTGCACAACAGAGAAGAGACTGACAGCAGTGCAGACTGCTGTAGTGAAAGAAAGATCATTGGATCAGGGAAAACAAATAATTATTGTGACCCCGACTCCAGACTTAGAGGCTGTCACAAAGGCCAGCATTCCTAATGCAAAAGCTTTACATCCAAGATGGATACAGTGGGCCAATTCACTAACAGCAACAGATGTAGATTATGGCTTTGACTCTTCACTACAAATACAAGTATATATTCAATATGAGCATGAATATCCACTTCCCAGTGAAATAATGACTATAGATCACTATGATTTCATAATCTATCCTGAGGGTTCTGCCCAGCATGCAGTTGGAACAAAACATTGCTACTCAGCAGCTTGCACAGCAGTTAAGGGTAAAATGAGGAGTGGAGAATTCCAACCTCTTAAAACATACATGCAGTCACTAGGTGATTTCACTGCACAGCTGGCAGAACTGAAAGCTCTAATTCTGGCACTTGAGAATCCAGATCCTGAATTTTCCACACTGATAGTTGCGATTTATATTATTGTGTCCAGTCTTATAATGAGTATCTACACTATTGGAGCCAGAATGGATTCAGAGATTCAAAAGAGTGCACAATTAAGTATAAAATGCTATGGGGAAAAGTAGTGAAACTTAAAGAGAGAGTGTCATGGGCTCTTATTATTCACACGCTGAGTCACCAAAATGTAGGAATACACATTGCAGGGAATTCACTGGCTGATGAAGCCGCAAAGGCAATGTTAGAGACTGCTGCCATAGCTGCAGTGACTCGTTCCAGCACGAGAATAGGTGGAGACATTATGAAGGCTGTCATGGCTTCATGCTTCGGCACCCCCTTACCGAAAGGTTTTCCAGCAAAATACTCCAACCAGCTGAGGGCGCAAAACATTCTGTATGCTCATGTTCCCAGAGTGGGGGATAGAGTAATTCCTAATTCAGACTGTAGGTTAGAATTAATCCTAGCGACCCAGGAGGGTCTAGCATCTGCTCACGCAGAGAAGGCTGCTACAATTTCACTATTGCAGCAACGCTACTGGTGTCCAGGTCAACACAAACAGACAAAAGACTATGGGGCCGATTCCGATGTCGGACGGACTCAGGTCCGTCCGACATCATCCAGGAGCCGTAACCGACCGACCTGCTGTCGTCGGTTACGGCCCTGCAAGTACGATGCGACCGAACCCTGTATGGTCGCACTCGTATACCTCACAATGGGAGCATGCATTCCGAGCGGAATGCATGCTTGCATTGTGAAAAGCAGGGGTGCAGTTCATCCCTGCACCCTGTGGCCGGCACCCCAAGGTGCCTGCCACCGGGTGCAGGGATCAACAGAGGGGCACCATAGGTGCCCCCAGGCCGCCATTCGGCTGCCTCGCACCCATGGGGGCCCTACTGGGGGCCCCCAAAGACAGTTACCGACTGCCTTTTCGTGCCAGAAAGACCGGCACGAAAAGGCAGTGAAATACTGCCATCGTACTCCCTCGGTCGTGAAGAGGCGGCCGGGGGAGTACTGAAGGATTTCCGGACGGCGGTCGGGCTCTCCGAGCCCGTCGTAAGCCATCCGGAAAGCCGAGTCGGATTCCTTTCCGACCGAGCCCATCGGAATGGCTCGGTCGGAAAGGAATCTGGCCGGCACGTTCCGATTCGGTCGGAAGGGCTCCGACCATCGTTCGGTGCCCTTCCGGCCGAAATCGGAATCGGCCCCTAGGTCTTTAAATGTAACATTTGTCAACAATTGAAGGTTTCCACCACACCTCGCCCACCACAGACACCTCTATTGATCTCATCCAAGCCTTTCGTTTGTGTTTATTTGGAACACTGCAGACCCCTAGATTCTGATGGGTCTTATAAATACATCATGTTAGCAGTGGATTCCTGCTCTTGATTCCTATGGGTTTGTCCTCAGCGATCGGCTGCCGCTGTGTTATAAAGGACTTGCATCATGAGAACAACGGGTGTGACCCTGCACTATTCCTACCCATACCATCCCGAGGGAAATGCAGATGTGGAGATGAAAAAACTTTACTTAAATCAGCCTTAAAGAGATATAGTATTAGGTTCAGGTCGCATTTGTGTCCATCGCCTGGTACAGAGAGCATTAAATAATCTGCCAAGAAGATCCTTGGGTGGTCAGACTCCATACGAAGTCCTGTTTGGGATTAAGATGTTGGCTCCAGACCTTGACATTCACATTGCAGTGGCGACAGAAACTCCTTTTGATAACAGTGAACGTTTAGCTGCCTTACAGGAACTGAATGACTTTTGAGACGGACACAGCAATGAACTACAGAAACACTCTGCCACTGGTGAAATGAAGGCAGCACCAGCACCTCCTGGTTGAATTCCAAAGATCAGGGCTCTAGTGTGGGAGCAAATACCAGACATAAAGGAGTTCAGGCCATCTTACAGAGCACCTGAGTCCGTCCAGGCTGTTGAAGGTACCAGAACTGTACTTTTACCACCTCTTGCCGGCAGCAAACTCAAGAGATTTGTTACAATTGATCTTATCAAACCACACTATGTAGCCGGTTCTACAGAGTAGGCCGTGAGCTATCCTGGGTAATTATCTGCCTTCTCTCACTACCATGCAGGAAATCGCTTTGCAAGCTTTAACCAACAATGAAGTTTCTTCTCCCCGGCTGGGGACAGCTAATACTGAAGTTTCACTACTTCCAGTTACCGCTACAAACACCATACAGTCATCCAGTGTGACTACACAGATTTCAACACAACAAGCAAACAATTAAGTTATTTATAACATCCCACCAGTGGACTTAACTACCAGTCCTACACAACTCCATGAGCCTCCTATATTTGCACAAACTGCCTCAGGCTACTTTGTCAAACTTTGATGACATTTTTTCAGATTTGTCTGACCCACCGCCACAGCGTGGGCCATGTGCATTTTTAATTTGGCTCTAAAAGACATACTTTATCCCACCCAGGGTATACATTTGAATTACAATTTTGTTACTTTTCCTCTTCCTTTGGATTGGTTAAGTGACTGTCTTTTTCTTATTTCTGTCTGGACACTATCTCCCAGAATGCTCTGCTGTTGAACTGGTAAACGAGAATTTGAAGTCTTATTCTTCATCACACAAATGGTAAAGAGACCTGTCCCATGTGAACACTTCAGCTGTTCCGGTTTCTGATGGAATTGTTTGAGATAAGGTACTCTATGATATAGTTGGACCGACAGAAACTTTACAAGTTCCTTATGTTTTTCGTATTTCAATGAATGATGTCCTCACTCCTGGCAGCATCTCTGATGATTGGGACATTTGTACAGTAAAGTAAATGCTTGATGATTTAGAACATTATTCTTTATCTGAAAGTGAAGATATGTATACTGGTACATCTAATTATGATGCAATGTTTTGTTTTCACCATTATGGTCACCATTATTTACACAAAGCGAGCACTCCAAGTGCAGTATTTAATTATTAGGCCTGGGCAGAGCTCGCCCAATTCCGCAGAGTTACTGAAAAACTCTGTCAAATTCCGCTGAGTTTCGCGATCAGGCTGGGTATTAATTTATTATTATGAATCCAAGATAACAGACTTGTGCAGTACAATGGAAGTGGGAGCTTTATGGTCTTTTTTTAATGATTAAATACTTAAAAAATATTCCAATAGATGGCGAAAGAGACTGTAAGAAATCCTGCACTTAAATTGAAACTAAGTCCATTTGAACATGAAGAACCCCGTAAAGCTTGCGCTGTTTAGGAAATGGCCTCCATTTGCCCTAGCACCTTTTCAACATTCCATGTCACTGAAATAAGGAATGTCTCTGCTGGGATGTTAACTGAAAAAGAGCAACACGGCTAAAATCATTATTACAACTGGTGATATGGGACCCCTGGCTGCAGGCCACACTGTATGTCTATTGCCACTCTAATTAGACACTCCCGGGAGCAAGCATCGGAAACAGGCTGTGGAGATTCTGTCTGGCTGAAAGCTCTGGTCACATCAGGCTTATCTCTCTTAGAAGATAAGTGAAGAAAGCTGATGTTACTGACAAAATAAAGAAAAGGTTCTGCTCCTGCTCACGAAAGGTTTCGGATCCTTTTAAACCATAATAGAGTAACTGACTGCTAGAACCACAGTACTACTCTACGTAACAGAAACATTAATGAGAGAGTACAGAAGGCATAGCCCTGCCCAGGAACATGTAGATTTCAGGCAGCATCCCTTAGGAGTGTAAAGTAACCTTATCCGATGGTTTAGCCCCAAGAAGCCTTTGTACCCCAAAAGCCTAAAGTCAATCTTTATCATGAGCTGCAATAATCGCAGAGACAAATGAATCAATTTAGCACGAGTGTCATTTTGCAGCACAGCACTGGGCAGACTTCGCCTTTCAACCTTTAAGACAAATCAGTCAGATGGCCTGTGAGTGATTAGATCAGCGTACAGTCTGATGGTTGCAGGCATGAACCCTCAGGTAAGATAAATTGAATGATCTTTCACTGCCCAGATCTGTGTGCGACTTGTGTGGTTGTATTTTTTTAATCCCAGCTGCACCAGCTCAGTCTTTCATCCTTTTGAGGTCAATCATTTGAGTTTCACTTCTTTGGGCAATAGTAACACCTATTATTTGAATTGCTATAAAATAGAAAAATGGCATTGAAAAACACCACATAATAAGAAGTCATAAACATTATTAACTTTCTGGTGGTGATAAAATGAGTTAACTATGTTAGATGATAAAACACTTATCGAGTAAGTGTCTATGTACAATTTGTTTTGTGGTGTGCACCATGTAAATAATGTGTATTTAAATGTAGTCCCACTTCGGTAAACCCGCCTTTTGAAACTACTGACAAATACTAGTGTCGCCGCCCCCGAAGCCACATCGTAACCATGTTGATTGCTGACAGACAAGATTTTCCTCGATAGGCACTGCCCTCCTCACAGCGGGAGATATTTTGAATTCCAGACTCAAAGACTGAGTTAGCAGTAATTGCGGCTCTCAGAAAAAGAAGTAATCTTCTTAAATTAATGGACTGTGAAAACAGCATGTGTGCAATAATTGCAGATTAAATCATATGAGCGCTGCTCGAGCACGTGACAGCAAATATGGTTTTTACTCACTCTCTGACTGTATACGGGTGATTTACTATATATGTGATATGTGTATCTTGTTTCTCTGGAAAAAATAATGTTCATATTATACTCCAGTTGTTTGTGACCTTGCAGACACACTAATTTAATGATTAAAGAGGGCGGGGGCCAGGTAAACTCCGATATACGGCTGGGTCGGAGTTTTTGTCAAACTCCGCACTTCAAGATGAGCGGGCAAAACTCAGCGGGCACAGTGGAGTTTGCCGTTCACGCCTATCAATTATACAGAATGGGAACACAGCCCTACACCACTAGTGAGTAGTTCAAAGACATTTGCACAGAAATTTGCATATTTTTCTGGTCAGAATCCTAAAGACCCAGAATCCTATTATTATAAGCTTCTCCTGTCCCATGCAAAGAAAAATATGCTGACTGACACCATGGTAATGTATTCAGCCCCTTTTATTTCACAGTTATCGATACAAGGGTATGACTTTTGGAAAGATAACATTGATTTGAAATACATCCAGGGAACTAAAGATTGGCAGGTTCAGGGAAATGAGGCTTTGTTTAGAGCATGCCTAAACCCACAACAAATGATTTTTCTGAACAAAACAGTGCTGTCTCTGCCTGGCCAGGATAAAGGATATGAATTCACCAAATATTCCCACATTTGCATGTTTTAAAAATTGGGAACAATTCACAAATTGCACGGAGGGAACATTCAACAACAGGCTTAGGAATGGTACATACAATTGTTCCAGTCCAGAGGGATGGCTAGTGTGGCCATTAGACACGAATGGATGTCAAACATGTTTCCTTAACAACACAAAAGGGTTTAGGATCAATAGACCAGACCCACGTTACGCACAGACACAACACTCAGAAGGGGTAACAACATATAGCGTTGGAAAGTTATGCCTAGATTGCTTACAGCATTCAACGTTAGATGAGGTGAAACAACACTTCTATCTCCTTTCTGATGACATGGTCCTATAGGATTGCTTGTTAGGTCCTCGAAAACCATGTCAAAAGCACTTTTTGTATGCAATATACAATGAAGTATGGAAGATTTCGCAGCAGGAAGCTGCCGTGTGAATACGTGAAATTGACAGAGCAAATTTAGGGAAGGTTCTAGCAGTAGTAAACAATGGTATGACTACATTATCCACTAGAATATATTCTCGGAGTAACATTGTGTCATCTGCTATTGACATCATACAGACTCACATGTCCCTTTTACAAAATGTGCAGATGCAGATTAGGTCTAATATGTTACTGAGCTGGACTGTGCAGGCTTTACATAATGGTTGCGTCCCATGGAAGCATTTAAACACCACAAATTTGTTTCTACCTATAATTTGACAAAAGAACAAAAACCCATGACCAGGAAAGATGTGACATACATGATTTTACAAATAGAAAAACTAGTAAAATTACCATTCTCTGTAGCGGAGACACCATCAGCTGATTGAATAATAAATGGGTTTATTTCTCTGCCCATTCAACTTTTCACTTTAAATTCCGCTTACAACAAGTATAGACTACGAGAACACTTTAGGCCATTATCTGGTTTGCAGGGAAGTTATACTTCATGGATCATGTAATGCGTCCATAGCGAACATGTCCTGTTATCTGAAAGCTTCCACCAGCTGCTGTAATTTGTCCTTCATTCAGATTACTTTCAAATGTGACCTATTTGATGTTGAATGACCAAGGTTGCTGTGGGATGAAACTGGAAATACCATATCTGGTGACGGTTTTTAGGGTTGTGACTTGTTGTACACAAGTGCTTTTTACACCTGCCTGTACAGGTAGGGAGGTTACAGTTTGGCCTTCAATTCCAATTTCAAATGTGAACTTTGAAGCTTTAAGCAGACTGAAAGCCATACTGTTTCAGAAGGAAGTTGCCTTAACATCTGCACAGGAGATATTCGATCTTCAGGTTGCAAGGTCTTCTTCTGAGAAACAGTTTTCACTACACACTAACCTCCCTCACCATTTTGTGGAGCTTGTGCACCGCATCTTTAACTCCTCAAATACTGCTGGAGTACACTTTTTTAAATGATTGTCTCCGGGTTTGTTAGTCCCTTCCAGACTGTCTTCGGAGTAATTCCATCTTTCATATACTCTGTGGTTGGAAGCTTTTTTGGAGGCTTACCACTAGTCCTGTTCCTCATTGTCTGGATACTGATTTTATATTATCTGGCCTGCAATGGATGTTCCGTCACACAGTAAAATGGGGATGGCACTGCCACATGTGCTCCTGTGTCGTGAGAGGATGATACTGTATTTTTGGCGCACCCTTGCTTCAAGAACTGAATGATAACTGGTTCTTGTTCTTTCAGCCCACCTGGTTACACTGCGTACAGCCTGTGCTCCGCTGTCACCTGTGCACTTTCCAGTATGCCCTGGATATATGCCTTGGAATGCAAACGGTTCAATCTATGAACATAGGATTACTGGTAGGCCCATTAAAAGCTCACTTGCAAATTTGCCCTGTGCTATTGCTGTTGCCAGAAATTGCATATTAGGAGCCTTCCTGGGATGCTTTAGCTCCTAGAGTTCTGGATCTTGGCTCGACCTCTGCAGATGCACAACAGGCTGTCACACCTTCAGCCGCTGCTGAGGGGAGTGGATTTGACCATGTTTATTCATTGGAGCTTGTGTGAGGGGTGCCAATGGAAACATCGCTCGTGGCAGCTGGGAACAGCTTTGTTTCGTCTGCTTCTTGGAACATTTAAACAATCTGGCCGTTTGGAGCAGTGAAGATTTTTTTAATTCGGCAATGCTTTTATTCACAAAATTGCTTTTAAAGCTGCCTTTTATGTTCTTTTTTAAATGTTTGGCTTTATCTATGCTTTTAACATTAAAGGAGACTTTCACCATATATTTTAGCACGTTTTAGGAAGCTTTTAGTTGCCTTATGTCCAAAGAGTGGGTATTATATGGTTACATAGGCCTCAGGCGAGGAAAACCACCATTTTCCATGTTCACATTTAAAGTTGACATCTTTCTTAAAAGTTGACTCTTGACACACATTTTCATGCACGCACATATAGGATAATATTCTTTGAAATGGATTTGCTTACATTTAGACTTCTTCGTAGGCATATTATCAGGGCCTTGAACATTCTGTACCAGGCTTAAGATCACTGCGCAAATTGAGGATGTTTGTTTTTGTCCACTCAGCGATAGCCCTGCAGGAGTAGAATCAATAATGATGGCCTGACTGGGGCTCCGGTATGGTAACACAAGTGAAGTTTATTATATGAACGACACCATTCCTTTGTTTAGACAGAGGAGCATTTCACTGTCACTGTCAAGGTCGCCCCATGCCAGAATTCGAGCCCAGCTAAATCCTGTTTACCTTCCTGAAAAGGACGATGGCCTGCTCTACACAAGAACGAGCACCCTGATGAAACATCCCTACAGGTAACTGGGAGTTATGGTATCCTGGCAGATTTGCGCCCACTAGGTTAGGAAGCACTAAGTAGGCGTGTAGATATTATTACACAGGTATGCTTATAAACAATGTAACAGCACAATGGCTAAATTGTTCATCTTCTTTACGATTCTAGTAATGCTGATTAGTCTGTTCTGTTTCCTTCTATTAATCACTGCAGCGCACATATTTTACACAAGAATCATGATGCAACAATAAATAATTGAAATGCCAATTTGAGTATTTTCTTGTGTCTCCCTTTGGGCATGCATGAGTTACTAACGAAAGGGAGTGATCTGTTTTCACAATTTCCTTTGGGAGTCAGAGTGATAATGTTCTGAGGCTGACATGCTCTTCGGTACCTTGTAAGGATGAGAGGTTCAGAGAGTGCACTGTGAGCTAGCCATGGCTAAGGCCAACATATCCTGATGTTGTGCATGGAGTCAGTCTCGCATAGTTTTGATGCTTATGTTGTCCAAACGCACAGTTTTACAGATATAGTATGAACTGTACTGCACTATTTGTACACTTAAAGTAGAGGTCTATACCAATTTTAAATATTACAGTTAGAAGGTAAGGACTATAATTAATACCTAGGTGAAACAGCACATTTTCTACTGAAATATTAGTCACTGTTACCCAGTGCCAGAGATTGTTGGAAAGGGTTAATTTTGACAACTATAGATATTAAAACAGGGTTATCTTTTAACCTCAGGACAGTGATTTAGCTACCTATGGAGTCCCATTTTTTGTAAGACTATATTTAGCTCTGAATATTTAAGGTACACACATTTTAGCAGACAGGTATACTCAATTTAAGGGGAAACATTTTTGCAGGTGGATATACACTCTCATTGTCCCAATCCAACCCCAACAGGACCAGACACAATGTAACCCCCTTCAGCTATAAATGTCAAATATCAACTTACCTATGCTCACTGCACCAGAAATATCCCCAATTCCAATTGCAAACTCCCACACCCAAACTGTAACCTCCACCAAACACCTCCTGCCAATACTATACAATTGGAACCATTGTTCTGTGCATACAGCACTCTTCGCTACTGTACTGTTTACGATACCCACCATACTTTTATTTGTGCCTGTGGAGTTTTCTATATGAATGTATCCTCTAAAATAATTTTTGGACATCCATTTACTTACATGGTTAATTGCAGTTCATAAAAAGAAGACAATTTTTGTTTGTGTTTGTCGAATATTTTATTTTTGGTTTATTTAAGAGATCCGAGGTGGAGCACACTCTTATAGAAAACAATGGAGGCAGAAAAATAAATAGCAACCCATAAGAACTAACCTTAAACATAAAGTAATTCAATTATTTCAACTATAATGAAAAAAATTAATTAAATAATTATACACACACATACACATATATATATATATATATATATATATATATATATATATATATATATATATATATATATATAAATAAATAAAAGTATTCAACAATTATTTTCTTTTAAAAGTTAATTACCTTAAAACAAACTAAACATTTTCATTTATAAGCTACATTAATTGAACATCTTTTAATACATTTTTCTACATATTAAATCGAAATAAAAATGAGAGTGAGGGTGGACTTTTTAAATTATAGTTTAAGCATAGTTCTTTATATATTAGTATATATAAATTAATTATTTTATACAGTTAATTTGAGGAATTAATATTCAGTAACTTTTTTGTTGATTATAGGTTAATATTGTAATATATTTATTATATGTTTAGTTAATAAAAACCTTTGCATAAAAAAAGATTGTTAAAAGTAAAAGGAGGAATATGTATATAACTGGTTTAAACACACATTATTATCACATCATTATCTCATTCACATAAGATGCTGAGGCCATCTATTCATTAACTTCTCTCCAGACCTATCAGATCAAGTCACTTATAGCAGTTCTGTATACCTATGAGCACAGTCTCTGGTAGCATTGTTCTTCCCTTGAGCATAATTTGTTTTAAGTCAAGTTTATTGTGGGGAAGAAAATTGAGCACTTATGACCGTCAGTTTAAAATGCTAAAAAATAAGGTAATACTTTTCCAGTTAAAACGCTATTAAAATCTGTGTATCCTTCTGCTGAGTAATTATTTTATTTTTATTTTTTTTAATAGAAAAAACGTTATTAATGAGGTCACTGTGGTCTTTTAGAGATGCTCAAGAGGTTATAAATTGCTGTCCTTTATAGTGATGTTATATTCCTTCTCCGCTGTCCTTAGTTTTTTTCCGGCCACGTCCAAGAAACGAACCAGACAGCAGGCCAGCCGGATGTCCTCTCCCTCAAAACAGGCCTTAACTGCCTGTCTACATGATCTTATCCGTAATCTGTTGAAGGCAGGCTTTAGTATGGATCTTCTTTCCCTGTCTAAACATTTGCATGTGCACAGAATGTGTAGAATGTCTTTCTTTACCTCGGCACACAGTCTGCACAATGTTATAGATTGTGGCCGTTTCCATGGCAGTAAATGCGACAGTGTTGGTAGGATGCCCATCCTTAAGTGCAGAAAATTTTCTTTTTTGGTCCTGGTAAATCCAGTGCCCAGATAGGGTTGTGGGGAGCAGCTGTTGTAGCTCTGGATGACAAACCATCCATGTGCCCTTTCTGATAGGGATGCTTTGTCCTCGAGAGCGGACAATATTTTTACTGTTTTGTTGACAAGCTCCTTGAAGGTTTTGTGGGCCCCAATCGTGCCCCAATGGGCTTCTAAGGCCAAGCTGTCCATGGAGTCTTTTAGGTAAGTCAAAGCTGCACTGTCTTTTTTCCGGTTAAGTTCACTCCATAAAAATTCATTTAATGACCCTGGCTCTGCTCCTTTTATTTTGTGCCAGCATTTCAAGTATGCCCCCTTGCGTGCTATCTGTTGTTTTGGTAGGCCAAACTCTAGTCTGATTTGGGCTGGTGATGTATACCGTGGGAGGTTAAAAATGATTCTCATTGCCTTTGTTACCGTCCTGTCCAGGGTGTCGGCGTCTCTCCCTCTGAGGCACTTGCTTCCATAAGTGACGGTTGGGAGGAGTTTTGCTCGAATTACCTGTAGTAAGGGGATGAAACTCAGGCCGCTTATTTTTTGTTTAATGTTTTTTAGTGCGACTGCTATCAGGGTTCCTTTGCCTTTTATAGATGCTTTTTGCCGAAGGAACGTGCCTTTATTGTCTAAAATTACACCCAAGTATTTGAATTCATTGACAATATCGAGTTTCATCCCTTCTAGCTCCCATTGGAAGTAGTGTGATTTGTTTTTCCGGTTGATAACCATCACTTTAGTTTTGCTCAAGTTTATGCGTAGTCCATTACTGCTAGAAAAGTTGCTCGTGATGTTTAACAGGTGTTGTAGACCGATTGGGGTGCGGCTAATCAAAACCAAATCGTCTGCATAGAGTAAGTTCGAAAGAGGAAAGCCTCCGAAGTTCGGGGCGTGGTGATTACACTTGTCCAGTTTTGGCGAGAGGTCTGCCAAGAACAAGTTGAACAGGATCGGCGCCAGCACACACCCCTGCTTCAGACCCTTGGTTGTCGGGATTCTCCGTGATATACTTTCTCCAACGCCTAGCTTAATTTGTATCCAGGTGTCACTGTGTAGTAAGATCAGCTGGTTCAGAAGTGTACTCTTAATTTTCATTTTGGAGATTTTGCCCAGAGTTTATTCCTGTCGATAATGTCAAAGGCAGCCGAATAGTCTATAAAGCACAGGTGTAGCGATTTTTTGATATGTTTAGTAGCATCTATTAAAAGTGATAGTGCCAGTATGTTTGTCGATGTGCCCATACTTTTCTGGAAGCCTGATTGATTAATTGGAATTGATGCCGTTTCCGATGCCCACTCTGTAAGTTCTTCCAGCAGCAATCCTGCATAATATTTGGCATCATTATCTATTAGTGCAACGAGTCTATAGTTTTCTGCAATGTTTTTGCTGCCTTTCTTGTGTACCGGAGAGATAATAGACCCCTTCCACGAGTATGGTATTTTCTCTGTTTCCATAATGTGCGAGAAGAGTGGCAGGAGTTCTGATGTCCAATAGTCCGAGTCTCGCTTGTATAGAATCGGTGGTATACCATTAGGGCCTGGGGCACCCTCAGCTCTGCCCTTGGCGATTCGACTCTTAATTTGGTTTGGCGTGAATCCGTGGTTAGCCTCTACGTCTTGCTTTGGTGGGCCTAAGCCGGCCCTGCTGTACTCCAGGGCTTCCTGTGTGTTGTTTGTTTGCCCACTATTAAAGTGATCCCAAAGGTACTTAAACCATTCCTCTTCGGTGATGTGAGAATTTATTCCAAGAGCCCTTGGATTCTGTAGTCTCTTCACTGTGTGCCAAAACTTGGCGCTGTTTTAGGCTTTCGCATCGTGGAGAATTTTGGCCCATGCTGTTTCTGTGGCTTCGCGGCGTGCTTCCCAGATAAGTTTTTTCTTACTAGTTTTTAGTGATCTTAGCTCAGCTTGGAGATTGACGTCTGGCCCTGCCCGGTGGAGTTTTCGTATTGCTCTGTTTATTCTTTGCTTTAATTGCTTTAGTTGCTTTAATTGTGCTCCTCTTAGGAGATAGTCTTGCGTGCTCAATGGTGTGGAGTAAGACCTTTGTCGGGCCACAACTGCTCTGGTTACATCCCTCCCTTCTTCTTTTGTGTGTAGTGTACCAAGATTTTCAGTAAATTTAGCCCAACTGACAATCACATTCTTGTTCTCCTTCTTTTTTTCCTCCCACAGATTTTTTGCCTCGAGCAGGAAGTTCTCCAAGTTAGAACTTTTGCATTTAATTCTTTTTAGGTTGGTCGTGAACACCGAGCCTAAGCGGACTGGTTGCTCAGTAGATGCAGTGCCATAAGCATCCAGAGTAATCTCTTGTGGTAAATGGTCACTGTGGTCTAAACTTCCTATTCTAAAGTCAACTATTTTGTTAAACAGGGAGTATGCCGTGAAAGTGTGGTCAATTGTTGTATTTGCATGTGCGCTGTGAAACTTAGCTGCCGGTGGGCAATCTCCCAGGAAGCGCCCGTTCAGCGCAACCAGACTCAAGTTTTCCAGATCCCTGAGGAGCTCCTTTGCTGAGCTGGTTTGCTTGCCCCACTTACTTGCTTCCTGATGTGGAATCCCCCAGACCCGAAGCTGTTCTTCCACTATTTCGTCTCTTTCGTAAGACCCTGTTAAAGACATGTTAAAGTCTCCTGATACTATAAGATTCGAGGTGGCCTCTTCTTCGAGTAGTCTTGATAAATCAGAAACCAGCAGTTTGGCACCGGCCTTTTTATCCCGTGGGTGAAGGTAGATGTTGACAAGTATTAGCTGCTGGTTGTCGGCGAGACCTATTAGTTCCAGCTTAATTGCTTGTATGCCGTTAGTTGTTGTTGCTGTATTAAGTAATTCCTTAGCTGTAGTTATCGTTTTAATGGAGGTGAAGATTGCAAGACCACCCTTTGGATGACCAAACTTGGCTTCCTTGCAGGCCGGAAGGTGATAGGACTTATATCCTTGCATTTGCAGCGGCTCAACCAGCCAGGTCTCTTGCAGTAAGATGAGATCAAAATCTTGGAAGTAGAGCAAAAGTTCTTTATCCATGACTTTGGTCCCTAATCCGTTGACGTTCCATGAGCAAAGCTTTAATTGATGCGCTTTGTTAACTGACTTCCTGCCCTGTCAGGTATTCCTTGGTCGGGAATTGATGGTACGCGATATCCAGATCCAGTTGTTGTTTGACATCTTGTTCTCATCCGCTAGCCTAGGATTCCAGATGTTTGATTCTGCACTGCGAGTACTGAGTAAGTTTGCCTTGTGGCGCCCATGTGCCCTGACTTATGGCCATCATATGACTGCAGCTCATAGGTTAATATATATTTTAAATTAATTTACAATTATAATGTGCATTAAAATATTTTTTATATTTTTAACAAAAAGTAATAGACTTTAATAAATTTCACTATACTTTTCCCATCGGAAAACTCCCCCAACATGTGCAGTTGCTATTAGTAACTTTACACTTGTAAATCCTTTTGTAGGAGACTTCACTCTCTGATTTGAGGGGGTGAAGACATGTATGTCTAAATCTAAGTGTAAATCTCCAACGAAAAATGGCTAATAGTAAAAACGTGTAGAGTTACATCTAGGTGTAGTAGTAAAATACATGTGTATATTTACCTATGTGAATATGCTGAAGTGTTTTCACTCTAAATGGCACACGCACAATACACGTCAAACTTCTGAAGGCCCTTTCCGAATTGCAGGCAAATGGTAAGCACTACCACAAAAACTGTGATACTAGAAAAAGTGGTGATTTAGTTTCTGGTGCAAGACTTGGGGTAACTTCACATCTCCATTTGCTACTGTCAGTACTTAAGCTGAGCTGGTGGTTGCAGGTGGAGCCCACTAGCACTTCTTTTTCCTCAGCAAGAGAGGGAAAAACACAAAATGGAAAAGGAGGAAGAGAGAGACAGAAAAATTGTGGCAAAGGGAGAAAGCTGGGATGAAAAAGAACCTGCAGGAGTGGGATAAAGGGGCAGGGAGTGTTTGCTGTTGGATTAAAGACCCATGAGGTGCAATCAAGACAACACAGCCTTGGTATTCGGCACACCAACATTCGTTAATGCCAGCTATGGGCTTCCTTCAGAGCAAAACCTTGGGCCCTGGCACATATTCTTTAACATATTAAGCAATGAGTTACCAACAGCCCAGGAGTAACCTGTTGCTACACCAGCTGCATTTGCATACATTTTGTGCCCTGATGCAAATTTCTGCAGCCAAACAAGGACCCAACTTGGACACTGTGTGGTGTGGCGGTATAATGTAAAATGATGAGACCCCCCTGCAAAATGTGAAGAGGGGCCCCCGGAGTCTCCCATACATCACAGATATTAACTGGCCTTGGGGAGGAATACACCCCCCAAAGATCTTGGGCCCACTGTGCCACAGGGGCTGCAGGGACCTATGTTAGGCCCTGGTTAGTTCAGTGCTATCTCTTTCCCCTCAGTTGAGCAGTGGTTTATAAATGACACACTCTTTGACTCTGCCTGAAAAACAAACAAATGAACTATTTTGTATATCTTCAGTCCTGGGTCTGCACAGTGTCAGTTCAGAGCATACTGTTCACTGTAGCTACATTTACAGCACAGACAAGCTGCTCCCCCCTCCCCTCCCCCATGCACTGAAGACTGAGGGCCCCAACACACAGCAAGTGACACAGTGATCGCAACTACCGGGCATCAGCGGTGAACAATATTAACGTGTTCCCACATTACTCTTGATAATGTTGAGTCGCTATACAGCAAATAAAACTCCAACAATCACCAACTGATGCTCTTATTAATGCTGAAATAAAACGGAAAAGTGATATTGAGGCCTCCTCGAATATACTTTAATTTCTTGGCTCGGCGGCAGCGGCTGCTGCCTCCCTCTCGCCCTTGCAACGCGGCGCCCCAATTTCCTGGATTCAGCCTGTCAAAAAAGCCATGTCTAGGAAAGACCCACTGCGTTCAATACAACTCTTGAAAAGGTCACAGTTCCAGCAATGACTAATTGTGACAGAAATAACCTACTAAATCTATAGAAAGTTATTTTTGAATGTAATGCAAAATAAAGACTGCCATCTGTTCATATAAGGATGTGGGCAAACATGACAGCTGGAACTTTCAGTCCTGATTAATTGTACCCAGTACAAAGCAGATAACAAAATAGTACAGGTAATAAGAAAATACCAACATTGTGATGGGAATGCTTGCGACTATACTTCTTGGTTACTAGTGATCTGACCACGGAGCAGCAAAAGCAATGAATACAAACAATGAAAAGTCCAATAGGTTTGGCTTCTAATTTGTACACAGGGACTTCCATGCAAAGAAACTCATGAAGAATGATGTAACATACATGGCGAGATGTATGTTGACAATGTAATGATGAATGCACAGCATATGTTGTTAAATATGTTAAAGATATTTCTAGAAGTTCATTAATCCCAAGGGCATGCTCAGATTTCTAAAATCAGTAATTAATCCTTAATGCATGTTAAGAATTCCATCATCACTCAGTAGCCCTTAGTTCATAGTCAAAGTTGCACTTGCACTCATTTATGCTAAATGCTAATTCAGATTTGTACCATCGCTAAGTAATCCTTTGTGCATCCTTTTCGCTGATGCTGTTCAGCATCAGCAAAAAAATGGTTACTGCTGTATTGCTGGAGAATACACATAAAAAGTAATGATGCATAGGAGTGCATACATCATCACGTATGCCTCATGACCCTACATCAGCCCCAGCGTTACCACGTATGCGGGCACAGGTGTAACCATGCAGCAGCCATTTTTTCCCCAATTTTTTTTAACATACTGTTCGAACAAAAGGAAAAAACACATATAGTTAAAGAATGTGACGGTATTTGAAGGGTGCCCAAAGGTAGAGTGGGCTTAGCAGTCAACGCCAGAATCGGTGCCAGTGGAAGAACTTGGAAGAGGAGGGGGGTTGCTAAAAAATATAATTAAAGTATAGCCAAACTGGGTGGGGAGGGGAAAGCAACAGAAGAGCTGGGGGTGGGCAACACGGAAAATAAGGGAAGTTCATATTTGAGAAGGGAAGCAGCACACGGAGAGAGCAAGAAAGCACACGCACTCTACTGAATACTGAAATAAAACACAAAGAAGCCCCTTGAATTTAAGGATCGGAACTATACGAATGAAAACAGAAGATAGGGGAGCGCTCTTACTAGGTGTACTAGTCTAGATACAGTCCAGATAACGTGTCTCAGGGTGTATCTTAACAACATTAGTACACTTCAGAAAAACAATATTGCAGTAGAAAAGAATTGTAATTATTGGTGGTTATATACAAGAATGTAACAATATCACCGCTATGATTACATCATTTTACACAAAGATTACAGACTTGTTGAGAATGTTGTTCCTACAGTCGACACCTGTTTCGTCTCTACAAATGGGACTTTTTCAAGACTATGTCCAGTCAGATCCGTGTTTAATGTTATTCGTGCAAGAATGAGCACAAATCTATAGATCCTTAAATGCGCCGAACCAATCACAAAGAAAGTCCCTGCTTGATTAGTTCCTGAATGAGTTACACTTCCTCCATGCAGTGGCATAGGAAGCTGCAACCTATGTCTCGTGTCTATGGCGCACGAAGTCCAAGCAGGGCCGTAGCCAGGGGGGGAGGGGGGCCCAGCGGGGCCCGGCCAGTCTATATTTATGTCCGGCCCCCCTAAAATACTAGGCTCAGGTTTGTTGAGCTTTTCTTTCTCTTAAATCAGTTTAACTTTTTTCTGTGAGCGTTAGCCCAGAGCCTAGCTCGGTGTTCACAGAGGCTTCAGCATTGCTCCTATTTGAATGTGGTAGTGAGTGAGCAGGGTGGGGGCCATCTGTCGACCACAGCCCGGGTGGGGTCACAGATAGGTCAGGGTCCTCCTTCCTGCCTGGCTCTGGGAAATAAATTGGCTTTGAAAGTTAGCAGGTGCATAGCGAGGCCAGAGAAGGCATCACTGCTAAAATGTTTCAGCCGAGCAATTTCAGTCGGCTGGATCAGGAAGGAAACACTGACACACACACACGTGCATTTCCAGCGTGTGAACGTCTGCAATTAGTGCAATATATGAATCACAACAAAGCAGGGAGTGCTCCATTGCGTGGTATGCCTGGCTCTTCCCCAAACCATGGCAGACTGCTGGTACTTTGAATGGCCAATGTACAGCTGGTGAACAGCAGGTGAGCCTGGCGACCTTGGGTCCATACCTGTCATGCTTTATGTTTGTGGTTTTGTGACATTTCTACTTTTTAGTAAGCCCCCAATGTACATTTCTATGCCTGGTGTGTGACATTTTGACCATTCAAGGGCATGTAGTTTTCTGTTAAAAATATTGAAACTATATAAGAACCAAAATTCAGTACAAGAGTGAATACATTATCTGCTCACACTTGTCATAAAAAAACCGACATCATATTGAGACAGCCGAAGTTGCCCTGTGACAGATTAAAGTTTATTTTATTCTTTGAGGCTGTGACACTCATTTATGTGCAACAATAAAAAGTTAGTTCTAAGCAGTTGCACATAAGGATTTATATTAAAACCTATGTATCCCAATAGAGAGATCTCTACTTTTGTATCAAGTTTGAGACGCGCATCCAGTCCTGTTTGTTCACATAGGGACGCTAAAAGGAAAATTGAAAATCTAGAGCGAAGGCGTGTACCTTTTCTATTGGCTTTCAATCACAAACCTGTAGGTTGGCTCCTATCACCAGAGACCTGCTAACATGACATACTCTCATCCAGGCCCCGGTTTCTCTCTATAATGGGGCGTACTAGCATTGCTGCATCCAGGGTGCATTATTTGTGTTGCTGCCCTACACACACTCTCAGCTTCAAAGCCAGTAGAGTATAGATACTCACAAAAATTTTCTGCGGGGCCGCAAAGTATGGTCTGTGGTGAACCCGAGGGCTACATTGATGCTAGCAGGATGGGAGTGGGGTTTTGTGGGTGGTTAAATGTTGCAGGATACTTTGGTAGATTCTTTTCCTTTACTTCAGTTAGCTTGAAAATAAAATCTTCCCCATTTATTTAACATCTTTCTGAATGTTAGTGCTCTTTGAAGTAAACAGCATCCCAGTGCTGCTGTTAACCTGGGGGCCGTAACTGAAGGTCAGGAGGGCCGCAGACGGCCCCCAGGCCGTACTTTGAGTATCACTGCAGTAGAGCCTAAGTCAGTTTCAGCCTATAGTCCTCTAACACCACCCTCTCCCCTGGTGAAATGGTGTGTGAGAGAGGGACAGACTGCTGGGAGGGATGTGGGGCTGAGCAAGCAGGAAATTGTATGTCTGTGTACCTGGTCGGGGGAGTGTGTATGTCTGTGTTTGCAAGTGTATATGTCTGTGTTTGCAAGTGTGCATGTGTGAGTTTGTGTTTCTGCTTTAGCTAACTGGGATTTAATGACTTGTGGTAATTACATTATGTGTTGCCATTGGTTTTAGTACTGCACCTGAGAAGACATTTTTGGCGGAGCTTTTATGTCCTGATAGGGGAAATGAGCAAAATGAGAGTATTTGTATATTGATAATAAACATGATGCCAGAGAGAATGGTCAGAGAGTCATGCTACCTTCTGACATGCACAGTGATCTGCAGCTTACAAATTTGCATGAGAGCACGGCAAACTCAGCCTTCCATCTTTCCAAAGTTGATAAATTTGTTAATAGTCACAACTGTTATTTACAGTGCTTTGAAATTGGAGAGGAGCGGCATAGAGTGCTACAAAAAATGTGTTTTTATACAATTCTTTAAATCAAAAGTTAAATAGTCTTGCCTGCATATGTGTTTTGGCCCTGAAGCTGGGGAGTCATTGGAAGAAGGGCCCTGATTGATTAGTGTGGGGTTTTGCGTGAAAAACTTAGCTTCGCTGTTTGGTACTGGCACTGATAGTGTAGCCTTCAGTGAGAATCTGCCACTCAAATTTCCAGTTACAAACAAATGTATACTTCCAACAATCTGACAAACATTCCTTGTGACAGAATTAGAATGAGTCCCCACATTAAACTATTGACCCAAGGCCTACAAAAGCTTCTGATAGGCCTGCATGAGAATACCCAGCACTCTTATTCAGGATGTTCTACCTGTGTTTTCAAAACTTTCCACCATTTCCCAAAATTCTCTGATGGTGTAATATTGATGCAATCCCCAAAAGTTCCAGGCTACTGAAGTTTTTAATTTTGCTTTTTTGTGTTGGCCTCCAGTCTAGCCCCCCCTCTGATCGAGTTCTTGGGACTGGTTACTGGTATTACACCCAGCATCTCGGCTGTCTATAGCGACCAAGAGTAGCTGTGATAGAGACCACAAACTCTCCCAGCTAGAGAGGAGACCCTCACTAGGGAGACTGACGGCCGAGTTTCTGAACGTAAAAACCATATATTTTTTGGAACCAGTGCTAGATGACATACAGCCATTTTTGGCAAAAAAGCTCTATCTGCAATTCAGGTATGGAGTTTTACCGCTGTGTTAATTTACAAAAAAGTGGGAGGGACATACAAATGAAGAGTGCCCAGTGTGCCCCAATGTAGAAGAGACCGATCTCCATGTGATATTTTTCTGCCAGGGGTATAAGAAGGCAAGGTCACGATGGCTAATTCAGCTTTGTAGGAACTTGGGGTCTACACATTGTCGCGACATGTATAGGATTTTAAAATCTGACATACGCATGCCCATTGTTTTTTCAATCTCACGCTATTTATTCTCCATGTGGCTTACACGCAGAGCCATCCTAAACAAGCTGTAAATAGGATATATAAGTGTACACGATTTGTTTCTTTTAATGATGAACTTGTGATAAATTGCACTCATTTGGTACTCTCTGAGACATTCGACTCATTTTAAAGTCCATCACTTCTTGAAACAGAATGCATATAGAATTGGCCCCTCAATATACATGGCTCTCATTTTATTTTAGCCACACTGTCAATTGGCGACAAATATGCCGGCTGAGCAAATGCATTTATGAGAACTAGCCACTTAATGTACTTCCCACAAGCATTTTATGTCTTGTTCTTTAAGATGGCTGATGCCTGGAAATGCTGCTATATAGTGTGGATTGTGACTCTCTTTTTATCTTTTATGTAATTGTATTTTAATCATTTTATACATTTGCCTTTTAATTGTGCTTTTATGTCCAATTGTGCCGAAATAAAGTTTTATGAATGAATGTAGCTGTGATAGCACATAGGTCTTTCAGCATTTCCAACACGAGGGTTTCACCTTGAGTCAAGTTTGCAGTCTAGGATCATCTACAACCTGATTCATTACTCTGGTCTTATGTGTATCTAAGGATAAATAAATAGGAGGCATGGTGTAGATGGCCATGTTAATTCAGCTTCTGGTGGCGCTGTCTTCCTTGGGTCTCCATGAGGTTTCATGAGTAACGTCTGAGCTCTGTTCAGGCCCTAGTCCTACCAGAGATGCTAAGGGCAAGGTTCTAAGGCTCAGAAGAATTAGCCGAATTCCAACCCTCAGCATTGCTAATCTTGCGGGTAGTGAGTCATAGGGGTGGTTATGAGCACTGATGTAGATGTTTCCTGTGAAACTTGAATTGAACATCATGATGATGAGCACCATGAATAAAAGTATTCACCAATGCAGAATTCATCTGCTTTATCCTTATCTCACTTTAGCAAGAGGCATATAGCTGTCCTAAATACACAGGTTCCAATCCATCAATGAGAACAAATACAACACAAGATATTTTGCCCCAGAACTTCAAAACTATTCGTACCATATTTCAGCATGCCCACTAGTCTCATGTCTTTTCCCCTTTCTATAGCAAGGTACTTCTTGAACCATTTCACACATTCTGTGGGTTGTGTAAGAATACAGATCAACATTTTATGCAAGTTTATTTTGCTGTTGCTTTTCATGGGAATCACTGTCCTGGTGCTGGATTTTGCGGCATGCAGTCAGAGTGAGGCTGAATTAATCTTTCACAATGTGCCTGGACGATTGTGGCATTTTACTATTAAAACTGCACTGAGCAACCCTGGCACCAAGATCTGGTGCCACCAGGTTCAGAGACAGTCAGTCTAGTTGCAACCTGATCTGCGGCTCGCTAATGTCAGAACCCCAGTGAATGTTTTTATGGTTGACTTTCAATCTGTCACTACAGAACATTCAAAGCCTCCAGTACAACTAACGGCCCAAAATAATCTTCTTATTTGACCAGTTCTTTTGCACTTCTGGATCTGCACTACTTCACCATGCAGTGCCACAGGTGAGTGGGAGTGGTGTGGGGCACAGACTGGGAATAGAGGTGCCTTCAGGTCTGTGCATATCTTTGGGTCTGTGTCTGTGACTGTGTTCCTGTGTACAAGGTTACCTATTTGTTAGTGGGCCTGTGTTCTGCTGATAGACCTGCATGCCTGTATGATATTAGACATTAGGGTTACCTTTCTCTTTCTATCTCTTCTTTATTCTCACTGAGAGAGGGGTGAGTGCTCATGTGTGAGAGAATAAGGATTCTGAACAGGTTTTTAGAGACTTTCCACATTCTCATTTCCTCTTCCTTGCGTGTATGCTAATGCGAGGGTCTGTGGCTCCTTCAAGCGAAAGAGAGGCTGCACTGGTAATTATAGTGGATGGCTCCTTGCAAAAGGTAGAGAGGTCTTTAAGTACTGTTTATGAGCACCACCAGGTGTTGATATTCTGGAAACACTAAATATAAGGCCATCCTAGGATTGCTTTTCAAATATGATAAGACAAGGTTGTGTAAATGTAGAAAATTCACGTTTTCTGTGTGGTCACCACAGAATTTTCATCTTTTGCCCAGCCTTATACATCTTTTACACTCTGTGCACTTAACCCCTGCTAACCAGCAGTTGAGTGCTGGTGTACCCAATTTAAGCATGGTTGAATTGACATATTGGTATATTTAACTTACCTAGATGTCCCTAGTATATGGTATAAAGTGTACCCAGGGCCTGGCAGTATAATGCCACTAGTGGCACCTATTGTGCCATCCATTACAGTTGTAGCGCAAACTTGCCTTCAGGCCTGCACTGTGTAGCCTGACTGTAACAGTGTAAAAACTGCAATCCGACTTGCATAATAAATACAGAACAAAACATCCCTTTTAAATATTAATAAGCCACCTCTATGTAGACCATGTGGCCCACAAGGCAGGGTTCTTGTTATTTAAAAGTAGGACATGTAGAGATGCAATGTTAGCATGTCCTTGCGGTAACTAGCACCTAAAAGCTGTTTTTCACTGTGGCTAGCCTAGCTGTCCCATGGAGAAAACTAGGGAACACATTAAAATTCTAGTACTGTAGCACAGGAATGGGAGCTGGAAAAATAGACAACTATTTTTAATAGTTAATAAAAGCCAATTAAATGGTGAGGTTGGATTTTTCTTAAAACATGAAGGAAAAGTTACTTTTAGAAAGGTACCTTTTCCCTGCCTGCAGTTCTTGGAGGCTAATTTGTATTTACTGTCCAACTTCTCATAGCCGGGGATTAGCATTTGAAAAGGTATGAAATGGCTCCCTGAAGCTACATGATAGGTTGCTGTGATTGACAATTTAACCTGAATGGGCAGGGATGACTCATTTGAGCTCCACAAAAGGGTAGAGGCTGTGAGGATCCCTTTTGACATTACAGTGTCAAATCCTGCTTAAGTGTCAACTCCTGCTTGACAGGTCTGCTGGGTTTACATAGAACACTGGGGGTGCACTTGTGAGGAAGTGAAACAGGATGTCAAGACATTTCTTATGTATCCACTATCTGGTTGCTGTAAAGTCCTGCTTTTGTTCTACCAGACTTTTGTCTCTGGGTTTATTGGGGGTACAATGGCTGCTGCAAGCTGGATATTGGTGTTAGATATGGAAGGACACTAGGATTACCATAATACACTCCCCTCACACACCCAGCCATCAGAGCCCATGTTTAGTGTGGTGGAAGACTTCTGCCATCTTGAAAATGGCCAAAAATGAGTAGGGTTGACACTGAAAACGTTTACTCCATTGGTTAGGGGATGCACAGGAGTCATTCCCACCTACTAGCTCATGCCAGTAATAAATGTGGCACCTTCAGACACCCACTTATAAACACTTTCTGGACCTGAAGAAGAACAGAAGAGGACTGGTCCTGTTGTCTGTGACCCGGGAGGAGCCCTGAAGGACTGGACCTGCTCCCTCTTGTTCCCAGGTCAAAGATAGTGGATGGCAATGGTAATAAGGCTGGCCTCTTGTTCAAGCTACATCGATACAACAGCTACCTTTTCCTGGAGGTACCCATCTGACCAGTGGCACTTGGACCTGAACTGGACCCAGCTGTTTGCCTCACCTGTGAGTCTCTAAGTGCCTCCCCTAAGGTCCTGGGGGGCTTTAGAAGTGTTCTACAGTTATGGATTGGGACTTAAAGGACTAAAGCCAGAAGGTAAAATCTTTGACCAGCACAAACCTGGTTAATGTACTTGACCTGCTTTCCATTGCGGTCACCCTCAAATTGCACCTCAGTCCCAGTCTACTGCAACCATTGACTACCATTGGCAGTTTGTAATTCTTAGTGCTATGCCTACTTAATATTTTAAAAATCCAAGTTTACGGGTCCCCTTATTGGATTGTTTTTATTTTGTTGTCATTTTATTTATTAAATTTTACTCTATTTTATAATTCGGTTTGGGATCTATATCGTTTTGCATTATTACTATTTTGGTACTCCCTAAATACATTATACATTGCCCTAAGTTAAGCCTGCCTGCTCTGTGCCATAGCTACCAGGGGGTTGAGCTCCGCTTAATTTAGTCACATTGAGAGTTCACCCTGACAAGATCTGTGATTATTCCTTGAAGTGAGCAGTCACCCACACCAAATAATAATCCAATTTCTTACAGTAAACATTTAGAAAATGTACAATTTTTTTCTACGACTGATATAAAATAGTTTTTTTTGCAGTAAACTATTAATGGTAACTCAACAACATAGCTCATTAGGTTGGTGGACCTAGAGCTGATATCTGTGTATAACTTGCAGCCCATATTTTTTAATCCCTTCTTGGCTATCTCAGACTTTCAGACTTCTGGAGTCAATAACATGGATACCATTAGATTAGCCAACAGTACTGTGTAGTTCTACAGGGATATGAAAGAGGCATAGCTAAATATGAATAAGCAACACGTAAAATGAAAGCTATTTATTTTGGGAAAATTAGACAAATGCAAATGAGCTTCATGGGATTGTAGGAACGTGTGTGAATCAATGAGAAAAAAATAACCTGCCCAGCAAAGTTGTGTTGAAAGCGCATCCTTTTTCTTAAGTGAATTTATCAATTACCTAATTTTCTAAAAAAATAAATAACTTTAGTAAGAATCCCGCAGCCATGCACTAAATTTATATTTTAATGCTGCCCATTTCTCACAGGCTTTACAGACTAAAGGTTTTGGATAATGTAAAACGTGACCCTATTCCTCTCATAAATTCCTTGGAGAACTGCAACCCCCAGTAAAAAATTATTAAGTATCGCCCCATTTTCACCGGTGAAACAAAGCAAATATTCTGTTTTATACACACCAGTTATCACAAATTTACAAAAAGGTTCCTTGTGAGAGGGAACTCATAGAGCCATCTTTCAATCCTTCCAACTTGTTAACATTGTGTTGGGTTCACTGGGCTTTAAAATGTACCATTCGCCACATATTGTCCCTGAACCTCATTAGGGTAAAGCTCGCATGGACCCCATTTAAAAAAGTTTTAGATTCACTTTAATCTCATCAGAGTTTCTTTGGGGGAAAACCTCAAATTCAAATGTCTCAAAATTCCATTAAATTTTCACTCAACACACTTTACATGGATTATTTATCTCACACACATGTCTGCCAACACACTAAAGGAAAAATAGCACCATAATGTAAAATATAAAAAAAAGACATTTTAAAATCTTTTAGTATTGAAACTTTGTTAAAAATAATTGTAGGACGCTAGAGACCCCTCCCATCCACACCACAGTGGCCTGAATCTTTCCTTCATGTTATCATCACCAGGGGCCATGCCCCCCTAAGCAAATATTCCTGGCTACGGGCCTGAGTCCAAGCCGATAAAATAAAAAGCTGCCGAGTGTATACCTTGTGCTTAAGTAATAGGAAAGATGAGTTCCTTTTCGTAATTAAGGACCTTGATAAGTTCTTTATTTTGGAATTTCATCAGAAACATCAGGACGTCTGATCAGACTTCGTTGCACGAAAATGACACTATACAAATCGTCCAATCGAAAATATGGTAAATAAGCTATGCTTCAGAGGAGGAACATACACAATAAAAGGAAGGAAAGCTATCAAATAAGAACCAAACAAATGAGACTGCTATGAAAGCCAACCAATGGTAAGCGCTGCGTCAATCGAACACCACAATAGAACTTCGCCAACAGGCAGCTAAAATTAGTCTGTAGGAGAGACCTAAAAATGGAAAATAAGCTAGAAGGCAGTTTGCAACATGGAAGCCTTATATAGCTATGTCACATTTCCAGTCTTCCATGACAAAACAAGAGAGTTGCATTGAGGGATGCCATATAAAAAAGAAAAAGGTATCTGCGAGGGGAAGAATAAGGGGAAACCACCATGTAAAAAACGGTATGCTGAGATTTAATGTAGAAAATTCAGTGCTGCATTGCTTGCATTGGTAAACTTCCCATGGGGAAATATTCTAAAGTTCTCAAAGAACTTCACTAGTATCACACATCACTGTCCCCTGCATCTCCTACAAAGTGGGAACTTCAAGCACTCCACCATATCAGAAAAACAATAATCTGAGAGAGCTAATTTACACTCACAGAAGCAAGCAGGCTCACGAAAAGCCCACTGCAGATCAGAGAAGACTAAATGCAAAGCCTTCTCTTGCTGAGCCCATAGATCTGAACTCCCTCCCAAATCAGATCTGGTATGCTCCCTCACTTCAGCTCTTCTAGAAGGAAGTGGAGACACCACAGGGTATATTTACAAGCCCCTATCGCCACCACAACATCACTTTTCAGTACGTTGTAGGTGCGATAGGGGCTTCGCCTTATTCACAAGGCAGCATTAAGCAACTTACCGTGGCTTAATGCTGCCTTGGCTAAACTTAGCGTGAAAGGGGTGGCACTGGGTGCTGCGGTGGCCGTTCCACCGCAACACCCATTGATTTTGACGCTGCCCCATATTTACAAGGGCAGCGTAAATATGGGGCAGTGCCAAAATTAAGACCAGGGAAAACCTGGTCTTAAACAGGCGCAACAAGGAGAAATCTTTTATTTCTCCTCGTTTTTGCTGTTTCTATGTGTGCTGCGTTGTGCAGCACACATAGAAACAGCAAAAGGTCATTGATTGTTAATGTGCAGGAAGGTGACCCTACCTGCACATAAACAATCAATTTAAAAAAATGACGTTTTGCAACTTCTATGTGTCCTGCATTAAGCAGCACATATAGAAGTTACAAAACGCCAATTACAGATTGTTTATGTGCAGGAAGTGAGAGCTTCCTGCACATAAACAATCTTCCCCTCAACGCAGACACCCTTACACTATGGTGCAAGGGTGCCTGCGTTGGCGCTAGGCTGCTAAATTTCACGACAGCGCGGGGCAAAACGCAGGGCTGCACCATATTGTTGTAAATATGGTGCAGCCCTGCATTTCAGAAGTGGCAGAGTGCAGCATTAAGCCAAGGAGGCTAACGCCTGCCTCTGTAACTTCATAGTAAATATGCCCCTACACCTTTAGAGGGACACCTAGCAGCAAAGACAACATCCACAACCTCAGGTGGTAGATCGAACGCAGTCATCTGCAGCCACTCAATCTCTATGCATGGAGGTGTATATTATGCAGGCTCGGGTGCAGAACCCTGCCTTGCTGCTGCAACAGAAGATCCTTCTGAAGTGGTAGCCTGATCAGAGGACAGGTGCTCATGCTCAGAAATTCCAGGTATCACACCCACATGCCCCAATACGGAGCCACTAGCATTACTTGGTCCCAGTCTTTCCTGACCTTCTTCAGAACTCAATGCTGGAGAGGAGCAAGGGTGTACAGGAGTCCTGTGCTCCACTCTAGGCAGAATGAGTCTCCCATGAATGCCTCCTTGAGAACTCCAAGGCACAGAAGTTTTGAAACTGCACGTTCTCAACAGTGGCAAAAAAAAGAGGCCAGGGCTTTCCCCACTGTAAGAAGATGCCCTGTGTCAGTTCAGGATGTATCTGCCATTCCTGATCTGCTGGGCACCTCCGACTGAGCGCGTCTGCCCTGGCGTTTAAAGATCCCGCCCAGTGGTTCACGATCCGGTTTTCACCAAAGACCGGAGTCCTCTGATGTCCATCTCTTCCACAAGCCCTCCGCAATCCAGCAGTAATGCATCTGTCACCACCGTCTACTTTGGGTGGGGTAAGGAGGCGGGTCTGCTGTTAGTCCAATTGGGGACGAGCAGGCACCACAGCAAAACACTCTCTTGCAGTATCTTCTGAAACCTAAATTGAATCTGACAGGTTTCCTTGGTGCTGGGCCCACTGAGACTTAAGATTCCACTAGATAGCCCCCATATGCCAGCTCGCATGGTTGATGAGTAGGAGGCTAATTAGCCAAGAAGCTTCAGAAACACTCTCACTTCGACACAGGACTGAGGCTGAAACATCAGGATCACATCGAGAATGCCCAGGACTCTTTGTGATGGAGGGAAGGCCTACTGTATCCAAGACAGCACATAAGAAAGGAAGCCTCTGCGAAGGAGTCTGGAACAACTGTGAAATGTTGATGGAGAATCCTAACAGTGTTAGTAGGTTTGGTATGATCTGGAGGTGGTACCCAACAGACTGTGGCAAGTCTGCCTTCAACAGCCTGTCATCAAAGTAGAGGAAAACGGGTACCCCCCAATCTTCGAAGATGGGCAGCATCCACTACCATTACTTTCATCAACACTGAGGGGTGCTGGTGAGGCCGAAGGGGAGCACGGAAATTTGAAAATGCTCATGGCCAACCTTGAACCATGTAGGTATATGAAAATACACATACTGCAGGCCCAAGCTACCAACCAGTCATCCAGATCCAGGGCAGACAGAACCTGGCCAGCATGAGCATTTTAAATGTGTCCTTCCATAGGAAGGCTTTCAGAGGGTGAAGATCTACTGTGGTATCCATTCTTCTTCATCACAAGGAAGTAGCGGGAGGTACAACCCATCTTTATTTCTGAGGCTGGCACACTGTCAATGGCATCTTTAGACAGTAGGGCTCACATCTCATCCAGAAGATGGATAGGTGCTTCTCTGATGTGAGTGGAAGTTAAGGTGGGTCAGAAAGAAATGGAAGAGCATAGCCCTACTGAATGAACTGGATCACTCATGTGGCAGATGTGATGGATTGCCACCCTGGGAGGAAATGTCAGATCCTGCCTCCCACCAGGGGGTCATTCACTTTTAAGGACAAACTAAAGAGGCTTGGAGGCTGATGCCATAGAGGACTGGAAAGTTCAGTGCCCCTGGTGACCTGCCCATTGCCTGCCTGACCCTCACTCCTGGCCATGGAATGGCTGAGGTGACTGCAGCAGGGTGGGAGGGCCTCTGAAGAAGCCTCAGTAGGGCCAAAACCTATGAGGAAATGACACAAAGAGAGCGCTGTGGCACGACTTTCCCTGAATGGCTCCAGGGCTTGATCAGCTTTTTCTCCAAAAAGGCAGAATCCATTGAAAGGCATATTCATAAGGGATGGCTATACATCTCCAGAAATGCCTGTAGATCTCATACATAAATGGTGACTGAGCACCACACCTGTGCTGACTGCTTTCACTAAACAATTGGTAATATTAAGCTCAGCCACATTTTTGGCTCCATCCTGACCATATTGAATGGTTTGAGTGGAGGAAGCCATAAACTCTGCCGGGACCACTGGCAAGATCTTGCTGGCCATGTCCCAGAGGGCGTGCATATAACGGCTTAGTAGGCAACTTGCGTTAACCAAGCTTAGGCTAGGCTGGCTGAAGAGAACAAACATTTGCCAAACACCTCAATCCTTTTTAACTCCTTGTCGGGAGGGAGATATGGGGAATGAGTTAGGATTCATTATATATTTATATGACGCAAATTACAAAAAAGAAACCATGGATCAAATCCAGGAACGCGAGCAAATGAAACTTTCAAGTGCAGAAATCTCAGAGGTCAGTTCGGGGGATGAAGGTGCCCTGAGTGGCAAACAAAGGATGGATTTTTCAGGGGAAATGCATCTATTATGAATGACGACACGGGTGAAAGGGAGGGGAGTGACACCCTTCCCCGTGGGAGAAGAGCAAAAAGAACCAGACGCAGCAGGAAGAGGCAAAGGGAAAGGAAAGAGAGGTGGAAAAAGAGAAAAGGAAATAACTCCAATAACAATAAGGAGGACAATCTGGTCATCAATCTCTCTGGAAAAGTCCTAAATGACAAGCATATTAACCTATTGAATAAAGGCCTCACCTTTTGCCCTGATGCCGGGATGGATCTAGCCTCAGCTAGAGTAGACCTCTACAAGTTCTGTAGAAAACTGAAACTGAAAAAGTTGTTTGCCACGAAACCTACAGTAAAATTAAAGTCCGCAACATCACAGCAACTATCCAACCTGACTATGGAAGATATTGATCCACTGAGAGCCCTGCATAGCCTCGCAACTGAAAGGGACCAACGTGACACTGAGTTGGATGGTGCATCCAATCTTGAGTACTGTGAGGAGATGGGCATCGAGACTGACAAATCTGTGAGCAGTAAGTGCAAAGCAAAATCTAAATTCTGTCCACAATTGAAATGAAATGAAAAATGAAATGAAAATGGGTTCTTATAAAGCGCATGGCTACCCGGAAGCGTCCCAGCGCTGAGCGGAACCAGAGTGAACAACCAGAGTTATGGGAAAAGCCAGGTCTTCAGACATTTACGGAAGATGATGTAGTTGGGTTCCCTCCGGAGGTGCAGTGGGAGGGTGTTCCAAAGCTTGGGGGCACTATATGAGAAGAGCCTGCCTCCGCTTCAGGCTCTCTTAATTCTGGGCACTTCTGCCAAATGGAGCGTATCGGAGCGGAGGCTTCTGGAGGCTTTGTACGGGCGGATCAGGGTTTTGATAATGGGTGGTCCATTCCCTTCTAGGGACTTATGGGCCACACAGAGGGCCTTGAACTTGATTCTCTCCTGAACCGGGAGCCAGTGCAAAAAGCGCAGAGCGGGCTTTGCAGATCAACGATGGTTAGTGCCGGTAAGCAATCATGCTGCCGAGTTCTGAACAGTCTGAAGTCTCGCGACTACTGAGTTAGGGGCCCCCAAATATAGGGAGTTGCCAAAATCTATTCTGGACAGGATCAATTGCCACTAGGAAATAGAGTAGATGTTTTCCAGGAACTTGTGGCAGAAGACCTGAGGGACATCTACATTAAGAAAAAGAAATATACGAACCATAAATACTCCAACATGAGAGCTGAGGACTGGTGGGCACTCACAGATTTGCGCAGGGATGACAATATTATAATTAAACCATTGGATAAAGGTGGGAACATTGTTGTGATGGACCGCACCAAGTACCACCAAGAGGTCAGGAGACAATTGGTTGATTCTACTAATTATGAAAGGCTCAAAAACAATCCTACCAATCAAATCATGTTGACTTTTCATATGAAACTACAAAAATGGCCTGACCAAGGTTTACTTGATGAGGACGAATTACAATATCTAAAGGTCACGCATCCGATTGTCCCATCTTTATAAATATTACCGAAAGTGCATAGGAGCCTAGAAAATCCCCCAGGCCGCCCTATTGTAAGCTCATGTGGCTCCCTCCTGGAGAACACCTCTAGATTTGTGGACATCTTCCTGTTTCCATATGTGGCTGATTTACCATCTTATATACGTGACTCAATGGCATTCCCTGGAAACCAGGGTATATCATGGCCACGGTTGACGTGGTCTCACTTTACACTTCGATTGTTCATAGTGATGGTCTGATGACATGTGAATATTTCATGAGATCTCGTTCCCTGAGCTTACTTAGCCACACAGATGCTTCTAGAGATGATGTCCTTTTGCCTCACCAACAATGTTTTTATTTTTGATGGCAAATTTTATAAACCAAAGCAGGGAACAGCCATGGGCACCTCATTCGCCCCAACATATGCAAACGTAACAATGGGCTTCTGGGAGGCAGAATGTTTGTGGTCAGAAAACAACAGAATGAATTTGGAAAAAGTGATCTTATGGCTCCGTTATATCGATGACCTCTTCCTAATATGGGAAGGAAAGGAAAACGAATTGAAAATCTTTTTATCACCCCTAAACAATAATTCTTTGAATTTACAATTCACCCATACATATAGCAAGAGCTCTATTGACTATCTGGATATACGGATTTACATTGAAAATGAAAAAATATGCACCACCTTATTCCGAAAAACTACTGCATGTAACAGCATTCTGTCAGCCAACAGTGCCCATCCCAGAGCTCTCAAGTGGAGTATACCATATGGGGAATTCCTAAGAGCCCACAGAAATTGCTCTGCAGACAATGAGTATGAGGAACAGATAAATGGAATGTACAACAGGTTCAGACGACGAGGATACCCAATAGCTGTTTTAGAGGATGCACGGATGAGAGCCACAAAACAAAAGAGAGAAAATCTATTGATGCCTAAGAAACTAATGACACCAATAGGACCAAATGAAGAAGTCACTAGGTTCATCACTGACTTTAATAAGTCAAACAAAGCCTTCAAACAAGCAATTGGAAATCACTGGAACATACTCAGTAAAGATCAAAAACTCAAACATCTAATATCGGAGCATATCAATATCACATATAGAAAGGTGCCATCTCTGGGAAATCTGCTAACCCAAAGCTGTTTCACAAACAGAAACACACAGAAGGGTAACTGGCTAATGAGCAACGGTTTCTTTAAATGTCCAAAATGCAAAGCATGCCGCTACGGACATATTGTTTGCCGCTACGGAGTGGAGATCACAACCATTCAAGGCACTAAAAGGAACATCAAAGAAAGGATAACACGTGAGACCACTCATGTGGTTTACCTCCTGGAATGTGGATGTGGCAAACAATATGTGGGCAGCACTAAAGCTGCGCATATTGCAACACATAAGGGCATAGAAAATAAAGACTTCACTTACGTGATGGCCAAACACATTTGGAAGGATCATGGAGGCCAACTCGAGAATAACCTTTCCTTCTCTGGTATTGAACATATCCCGATTAAGATCAGAGGAAGAGATAGAGAAGCAGCCTTGAGAAGAGCCGAATCGAAGTGGATAATCACAATGGGAAGTGAGATCCCATGGGGACTGAATGCAGATGTTGAACTGTACAGTTTTCTATGATGTTTTGGACAACTGGTAACTGATGAGATCTCTCAGTATTATTTCAGAATTCCTTTTAAACTAACCTGCCATCAGGGTAAGATGAAATGTAATCATATATACAGAAATTGTCTTCACGAACTATGCACAGGGATTAATGCTAGGAAGCATTCTCTGTTGGGGCTGTGTTATTTAGGAAGTAATTGGACTTGTATTTTACTGTTTATGTACCTCTTAGGACACAAAATTGCACTTTTTAAGGTACACAATGATAGGATTGGCACATTACACTTTGATAAATGTCATCCATCTTAAAGGCTACAAGCGGCATATTGTAAGGTTTTGCATTTCGAGGACCATACTTGGTACCGATGACATTTTGCCAGCTGCAGGATAAAACCCTAACATTGGGGCACTTATGCAATACAGGAGAAGTAGGTTGCACCTCATATTCCTTGTATTACACAGGAGTAGCACATTGCACTTTATATTTATATGTGCAATATAAGAGTCACATGTTGCACTTTATATTCATATGTGCAATATAGGAGGATCACGTTGCGCCTCACATCCAATATATCTTGAACTATACACTTTTTGCTAGATTTGCACATGTATAGTGAGGCGCGATGATCCAATCCAATGATGACAGGGCACATTGCGCTTCTATGTGCAATATAGGAGAAGCACACTGCACTTTGTACATATATGTGCAATATAGAAGCAACACATAGCCCTTTAAATTCAAATGTGCAATATAGAGGAAGCATGCTACATTTTATATCCTATATATTTCCAACCACGCACATACTTCTTTGCAAGACTTGCACGTGTAAATCGCAGCGCAATGATTGAAAAACTGGAATCATATATTTAGTACGTTACTATGATTATCTGACCTAAATGATTATCTGACCTAAACGTTATACATAACTCATTGTACCTTTAATTGTTTTGAAGATGAGATGTATATGCACCGTATTGTGAAAATGCCAATCCCCTCATATAGGCATTCTACTCCTATGGTACCTAGGGTAATGTTATCAAGTTACGATGTTTGCTAACCCATATCATGAATAGGAATAGTATATATCTTTCATATGTGATCTGCCTGTTTGATGTCCAATTGTGTACTTCACAGTTATTTGTCCAAAAATGAATGTAGAAACGATATATTTTTCGAATTAACGTTTAATTTGTCTTTCCCCTTTAAGATAAAAACATTGTATAGTTTTTTTTAAATTGGTGATGGAAAGGGGGCTGCTGTCCCTTTAAAAAGACACTCTTTGCACTAAACTCTATGACCCAGTCGAAGGCTACGGCTGAAACCCGTAGGTCTATTTTGGGGTATAATTGCACCTCGCACTTTGCGGTATGATTGCTTGAAAACTACAGAGAAGCAGTAAAAAGCCTAATAAATTGCTCTTCTGAAGATTCCCATGTGTGCCGTCCTTCTGTATCGCCCTGGAAACTGTGTCTTGCAAGTAGGGCGGGTTCCAGAAGCTTTTGCAATATATATATATATATATATATATGATGTGACCAAGAGCTGGATAGCTCGAAACGCGTCTTTTTGCCTTGAAATAATAAACATCATTTTGTCAAACTTGGATCGGTGTGGCTCGTGCTTACACGAATCAGTAAGCTATTTGGTGGATATATATATATATATATATATATATCATCATGTGAGTGTAATTCATCCCCATCATCTCGATGGTGGCAAGCTCTGGTCAGAGTCACTGTAAGCTACTATTCGCGGCCTCAAATCAGGATCACATGTGGATTATTCTACACCTAACCTTTTAGCGTTGGGGGGCAGATGCTATTAACTCTTTAGTTAATAAGGTGTTTAATGTGTCTTTGTCAATGGCGGTGATGCTGCATGCATGGAAACAGGCAAAAAGTCTCCCCCTGCTAAAAAAAAAACCTGTAGCAGATCCTAAAGTACAGTCCAACTACAGAGCAAAATCCTTGCTGCCAGCTCTGTCTAAAGTGCTAGAGATATTTGTAAACCAGCAGCTCTCCGGGTACCTGGAGACCAACAACCTCTTGCACCCAAGCCAGTCTGGCTTTAGACCTCATCTTAGCATTAAGACTGCATTGCTCGAGGTAAGAGAGTGCATCAGAGGCATCCTAGATGCAGGGGGGGAAGGTGGTGCTGATAATGTTAGATCTGTCAGTGGCCTTTGATACTGTCCCCAACCCAAGGCTCTTGGCACGCCTCCAGTTAATTGGAATGAAAGGCCAAGCCTTGAACTGGCTAGCATCTTTTTTGAGGAGCAGAGGACAGGAGGTGTGGGTCTCTCCATTTTCTTCAGGGTTCCTAGAGTTAACAGTAGGAGTGCCTCAGGGCCCTGCCCTGAGCCCCACTCTGTTTAACATCTATCTCACATCATTATCATAGCTGGTGGAAGTTCAAGTTTATTTATTTATGATTATAGAACTCCAAAGAGGTCCACATAAATCACAAAACCACAAACGTATTAAAAAAAATTAGCTTTGCAATAAACTAGACACAAAAAAAATCCTCCCCCACAAGAGATCAGAGACTCCTAAATCAAAGTTTTTTTTATTAACAACACAGCAGCATACCATACAGTACAAGATATTAAAGTTTCCTTCGTGCCATCAGTGCAAGGATTTAGGAGATAAATAAAAAAAAGAGTTTATATTCAATGAAATATCATCAGAAAATAAAGGATAAAATCTCTCACATAAAACAAATATCAGCATCTACACCCTACATATCTGATGTACCTTAATATAGATTTAAAAAGCACTTAAAAAAGTTAAAAATTCTATGGCAGAACATTTCGTTAGGGAAGTCATAATGAGATTCTAGTACTGCTGAGGCAGAGAGGATAGATAGCTGTAAACATATTGGTCTCATCCATTTCCGTCGGCATATTAACGAAGCTGGACAAATAATAATACATGATTAACATTCTGGAGACCATTATTGCAAAGATTACAGATCGGTGATGAATCATACCATTTCCCCAGTAAAGGATTTAAGGGGCGCATACCCTGCCTCAAGAGTAACCAAAAACGGCACACTCAATGCTTCAAGTTCCATGAAATATAAGCCTGCACTTTATTTATCAAGCAGGAGTCAATAGCCGGATGGTTACCCTTCTTTAAAGTGCAAGCTTCCCTATCCCTAGAGAAACTTATGCACTAAGGGGCATATTTACGAGCCCCATGCGCCACCCGTACGGCAATTTTCCCATGTTAAAAATGACGCAAAAGTGGCGAAAGGGGCTTGTAAATAAGCCCCTAAGTTTCCGGTTTCAGGATAGCTTTTAGTTGGTAAGGTGTGAGAAGCTGGCTTGGTATATGGTGTACATTTATGTAAGTGGGCACCTTGCACCAATCCAGACGACCCTTCTGGTGATTTTAGTGGTCTTAGACAATCTTAGAAAGCTCTCTAAGTGGTGGATGTGAAGGGCAGCTTTCAGGCTTAGTCCAGAAGGAGTGTAAGGCAGCTTGTTTCACCAGAACATAATCTTATAGGTATAGATTAAGTGAAAAAGAATCACACTACTCACTAACACATTCAAGTATCTCCTAGCCGGAGATATACACAATGCACACAATACTTTTCAATAGAAACAGGTAAGTAGCACACAATACATAGTGGTTGCCAGGGGGAGACCAAACCATATACTAAAATAGTGGTATGCGAACCACGGCTCAAATCAAGACTATACCCAGAAGACGTAGAAGTGCCGGGTACCCAAGGAACCACCCAAGGTAAGTAACCAGGAGCCCCACGGAGGCCGTGTGCAGAGTGGGAACACGACATCGGGATCAATGCAATTCAATGGGTAAGTCGCGGTTGCAATTTTAAAGAAGAAGGACCCTTCCCAGTGGACCCTGAAGAAACCCCGTGGAAGACAGAAGGTTGGAGAGCCACCCCACCTGTGGATACCTTAGAAAGCAGGATACAGGCACCAGGGAAGCCGGGTGCATAGGTGTGAAGTGGGATAGGAAACCGAAGTCGAACTCAATGGAGGACTTCAGGAAGATTCTGCTGCTGGAGAAGGTGAAAGTGTCCGTGGAATCCAAAGGTGGATTCAAGATGTGAAGAACCTGCAAGCAGAGAGTACAGTCTGTGCCACTCAGGAGTGACCAGGAGGCAAGACAAATGCCCACCGATGTCGAGTGTTGCAGGAGAGCTGACAGTGACCTTGAAACTGCAGCTGTGTGGACCAGGCGACGCTGTGGAAGACCAGGAGCCGTACATGAGCTGTCCCATGTCGGATGTCGAGAGTTGAGGAGTCGGTTTCCAGCGCGAGCACCAACAAGCCTTGGCAACTGCACCCGACATGGAAGTTGAAGAAGGTGAAATGTAGGGACCAACAAGGTCCAGGAGACTCACCACAAGCTGGGGAGTCAGGGCAGGCCTCAAACAATCAGGGGAGCCTGCAGAATTCAAAGATGACCCTCAAGAGGACCCACAGGCCGGAAGCACTGGAGTTGCGAGAGGACCTCGAGCAGCTCAACAAAGATGCAGGCCCACGATGCAAGAGTTGCGGTGAGGACGAAGATCTTGGTCACTGGAGATGCTTGAGGAGGGGGCTACTTGGAGCCAAAGATCTTGGTGAAAGGAAGCCAACAAGCCTTTGCAACTGCAAGTCGACGCAGTGCACAGGGGTTCAGTTCCTGCGGCTCCGACGAGGGATACTGGCTTCAAACTTGGTGAGAGGACAGAGCAGGCCTCGAGGGATGTGAAGAACCACCACCTGTGTTGCTGAGCCTTTTGGAGTCCGTGGGAGCTCAGGATCAGCAGACCGGTCAGCTTAGTTGCGGTGCCTGAGATGCAGGGAAGTGACTCCTTCACTTCAAGGGAGATTCCTTCAGGTTTCTTAGATGCCCACAGGCCTTGGAAGGTTCCTGTATGGTGCACAGGCACGAACGTTGCAGCAGACGAGCAGGGCGACAAGATCAGGAGCAGCAGGAGTCTTTCCAGTTGCAGCCTTGATGCCCAGAGCGAAGTCCAGAGTGCCCAGACGGTTGAAGAAGTGGTGTCTGAAATTAATCTTGTCCCACGACAAATCTAGGGACCCACCCATAGTTAAGCCCTTAAATACCCTAAGGAAAGAGTTGGGACGATTCAGGGGTCCCTCTCTAAGGAGGGGCTGGACAAGGGGGAGGATACTCCCCTGTCCTTTGTCCAGTTTCGCACCAGAGCGGGAGGCAACGGCTCCCTGAACTGGTTTGAACTGGACTATGCATGGAGGGCACCAAGTGTGCCCTGCACGCAGACTATGTGGTGCTGGCAAGCGCCCCCTACCTGCCCCAATACACTAAACCCTGTCTGGGAGGTGGCCACACCTCCCTGTGACAAGAAATCTATTGTTCTACCTTCCCCTGCCCGAGCTTGGCTCAGCAGCAGGAGGGCAGAAACGTCTCTCTGGCCGGCAGCAGCCCTAGCTTGCTGTCTGGGTCTGGAAGACTGGTAACGGGAGCACCAAGGGCCTACCAAATTAGCTCTACGGTGCATGCAATCATACCCCCACACTGTTTACAGTGTGGGGGTATGATTCCAACATGTTTGATGCCAAACATGACAGGGTTCATTACAGCCAGTTTAGAGATGGTCATCGCGTAATTATGCAGTGCCCCTCTATATGTTATATGGCTGTCTCACAACCCGGGAGAATGGACTCCGTAGGCTGTCGGGGTGTCCTGCTCATGCAGGGGCAACCTCACACTTAGAACCGAGCACCCTGCCTTCAGGATTGTAAGGCCTGTGGTAGGGGTGACTTATAGGTTTTAAGTGCAGTGACCTTAGACTTAGGGAAACCTGTGTAAGTGGTGCTAGCACCAGCTTACACAGGCTGCAAGGGCAGGCCTGTAGTTGCAAGTTGAGTTGTCTCCCATGGGTGGTATAATACATGGGGGACCCCTGGTGTACCTATGCTCTGGGTACCTTTGTACCATATACTAGGGACTGATAAGTGTACACCAGTGTCCAATCTGGGATGTACCTAAGTACTTACCATACCAATTTAGGAGAGAAAGCACAGAGACTGGGGTCCTGATTAGCAGGATCCCAGTCAGACTAGTCAGAAATAGCATTACATCAAGCAAAAAGTGGGGGTAACCATAAAAGCAGATCCTACTTTCCTACACAACCTCCCCCCCCCCAACGTAAGGAGATGATACTAACCTTGCCCAGTTGAGTCTTCATTTTCTAAGTGGAAATATCTGGAGAGTCCATCTGCATTTCATTGGCGTGGTTACTCCCAGGTCTATGTTCCACTGTATAGTCCATCCCCTGTAGGGAAATGGACCACCTCAAAAGTTTGGGATTTTCACCCTTCATCTGTTTAAGCCATAAGATGGGCTTGTGGTCTGTCTGAACAATGAAGGGAGTGACAAACAGGTATGGCCTCAGCTTCTTCAAGGCCCAGACCACAGCAAAGGCCTCACTCTCAATGGCTGACCAACGTTTCCTCCTGGGGGTCAACCCTCTGCTGATAAAAGCTACTGGTTAATCCTGGCCCTCTGCATTAAGTTGTGATAACACAGCCCCTACCCCTATCTCAGATGCATCTGTCTGGACAATGAAAGTTTTGGAGTAGTCAGGACTTTGCAGGATGGGAGAAGTGCACATGGCCTGCTTCAGGTCATCAAATGCCTTTTGACAGCTTACTGTCCACAGAACTTTCTTGGGCATTCCCTTTGATGTCAGCTCATTCAGGGGAGTCACAATGGACCCATATCCCTTTACAAATCTTCTGTAGTACCCAGTCAGGCCCAAGAAAGCTCTGACCTGAGTCTGGGTAGTGGGAGCAATCCAATCCACAATGCTCTGGATTTTGCTCTCCAATGGTTGAACCTGACCTCCACCTACCAGGTGGCCCAAGGATACAACCTCGCTCTGCCCTATTTGGCACTTGGTGGCCTTGATAGTGAGGCCTGCCTTTTGCAGGGCCTCCAGGACATTTCTGAGGTGGGTCAGGTGATCTTCCCAGGTGGAGCTAAAGACAGCTATATCATCTAGATATGCTGCACTATAGGCTTTCAGACCTGTTAAGACTTTATTCACCAACCTATGAAATGTGGCAGGTGCATTCTTCAAACCAAAGGGCATTACAATAAAGTGATAATGCCCACTAGGGGTTGAAAATGCTGTTTTTGGTTTGGCATCCTCAACTAGTCTGATTTGCCAGTAGCCAGCAGTCAGGTCAAATGTACTCAGAAACATGGCTGAGGCCAAAGTATCTATGAGTTCATCTGCCATGGGAATTGGATGAGCATCAGTCCTAGTGACTGCATCGAGGCCTCTGTAGTCCACAAAAAACCTCATCTCTATTTTTCCACCCTTGGTGTGAGGGTTTGGCACAAGGACTATTGGACTAGCCCAGGGGCTATCTGAAGGCTCAATGAACCCCAATTCCAGCATCTTTTGGACCTCTGTCCTGATGCAATCCCTGACATGGCCAGGTTGCCTGTAGATGTTACTCTTCACAGGCATACTGTCACCGGTGTCCACTTCATGGGTACACCAGGTGGTTTGACTGGGTGTCAGGGAGAACATATGTCTGTACTGATTGAGGACTTGCCTGCAATCAGTTTGCTGCTGATCAGTGAGGCTGCCTGTCAAGGCTACTCCATCTACTGATCCATCATCAGGATTCTGAGAGAGGAGATCAGGGAGAGGGTCACTCTCTTCCTCCTGTCCCTCATCAGTTGCCATGAGCAAGCCCATGTCAGCCCTGTCAACAAAAGGTTTTAGGTGATTCACATGAGGTACCCTGTGGGGACTTCTTGAAGTACCTAGGTCCACCAGGTAGGTGACCTCACCTTTTTGTTCAAGGATGGTGTGGGGGCCACTCCACTTGTCTTGGAGAGCTGCTGGGGCCAGAGGCTCCAACACCCACACTTTCTGGCCTGGCTGGTAAACAGTCAAGACAGCCTTTTGGTCATGCCAAGCTTTTTGAAGTTCTAGGCTGGCCTCCAGGTTTTTGCTGGCCTTCTTCTTGTACTCAGCCATGCATGAATGCAGGCCAAGGACATAGTCCACAATGTCCTGTTTAGGAGGCTTGAGAGGTTGCTCCCATCCTTCCTTCACTAGACACAAGGGGCCCCTAACTGGATGTCCAAACAGAAGTTTAAATCGGCTGTAGTCAACCCCCTTCTGAAGAACCTCTCTGTAGTCAAAGAAAAGGCAGGGTAATAAGACATCTCATTTTCGCCTAAGCTTTTCTGGGAGTCCCATGATCATACCTTTTAAGGTCTTGTTGAATCTTTCAACAAGCCCATTGCACTGTGGATGGTAGGGTGTGGTGAACTTGTAGTTCACTCCGCACTCTTTCCACATGGCAGTAATATTACTAGACATGAAGTTTGTACCTCTGTTTGTTAAGACCTCCTTAGGGAAGCCCACTCTGAAAAAGACTCCCAGGAGGACCCTGGCCACTACAGGAGCTGTAGTGGTTCCTAGGGGAATGGCCTTTGGGTATCTAGTGGTATGGTCCACCAACACTAGTATGTAACTGTGCCCAGATGCAGATGGAGGGTTCAAGGAACCAACAATGTCAATCCCTACCCTCTCAAAGGGAACCCCAACCACAGGAAGTGGAATTAAGGGGGCCTTTGTTGTGCCACCTGACTTACCAATGGCTTGGCAAGTGGCACAGGAGCAACAAAAGTCCTTTGTGTCTTCAGTCATATGGGGCCAGTGAAAATGAGGGACAAGCATGTCCCAAGACTTGCTTTGCCCTAAGTGTCTTGCAAGAGGAATATCATGTGCCAGGGAGAGGAGGAAACCTCTGAACGTCTGGGGTATTACCAACCTCCTGGTGGCACCAGGCGTGGGGTCTCTACCCTCAGAGTGCAAGAGTCCATCTTCCCAATAGACCCTATGGGATCCACTGATATTCCCTACTTCCTCAGCAGCAGCTTGCCGCCTGAGGGGTTCAAGAGAGGGGCAGATCTGCTGCTCCAAACTCAAATATGCCCTGGAAGGGTCCCCTGCCCCCAAGAACTCTGCCTGGTCAGGACCAAGTTCCTCTGGGGCAGTTCTTTCACAGAGGATAAGATCATCTCCCTCAGGAGACTGATCTTCACTGAGAGTTTGTGAGGAGGGTAATTCCTTACCCTTATTGCTCCTTCTCTTGGGAAGCACCTGGTCCATTTTTTCAGGATCCAGTGCTTTTTTAGTGGTGAGCTGTTTGGCCTGAGCCCTGGTGACAGCAAACACACTGACAAAGATGCCCATCATCTCTGCAAGAGTCCTGAACTACACTTCAGCCCAAGTGGAAGTTTCTAGATCAGTGCCCAACAGACAATCTACAGGTAGGTCTGGAGATACCACAACCTTTTTAGGTCCAGTTGCCCATCCCCAGCTAAGGTTCACAACTGCCAAGGAATGGTCAGTCCTGACATTGCTAGCGTTGGTTATTTGGTACATTTGTCCAAGTATGATCTGATCAAGAGACACAAGTTTCTCTGTCACCATAGTGACACTGGCCACTGTGTCCCTGTAAGCCATTGCTTCTCTTCCATTAATTAAAGGCTGTTGTCTGTACTTGCACAGGTTAGTGGGACTTACCAGTAAGGTGGCAAGATCTATACCACCGTCTTAGACTAGAACAGCCTGAGCTGGAGTTCTGACTAAGTCAGAACCCATCTCAGAACCCAGGGTTAACCCCACTAATCCCTTGGTTGCTGTACTACCACTTGTACTTGTGCTAGGGGGAGCAGGTGCCTTAGGGGCAGTGGTAGTAGTAGTCTCATTGGCCTTTGGACAATCAGCTTCCCTTGTCCAATGGGTCTTTACCTGACAAATTTAGTACCAAGGTTTCTTCTTGCCTTTCTTGGAATTTTAGGATTCACGCCCATATGCAGGTTTTTAGGGCCCTTGAAAAGACTTTTTTTTCCTTTGCCCTTGTCCCCACGCTTATCCTGGGATTTAGAAGAATCTTGCTTCTTCTGGTCACCTCCATTACTATGGTTCTTCTGCTTAACCCTGGTTCTGACCCATTTATCTGCCTTCTTTCCCAATTCTTGGGGAGAAGTCAGATCTGAGTCCACCAGGTACTGATGCAAAAGCTGATTCTGACAGTTATTAAGGATGTGCTCCCTCATAATCAAATTGTACAATCCCTCATAGTCCTGTACCTTGCTTCCATGAAGCCAGCCTTCCAGAGCCTTAATAGCACTGTCTACAAAATCCACTCAGTCTTGGGCCTGTGCTTTCTGGTTGTCACTGAACTTAATCCTATACTGTTCAGTGGTTAAGCCAAACCCTTCTATGAGAGCACTCTTCAGTACTGAGTAATTGGCAGTATCCTCTTCTCTAACAGCAAGGAGCTTATCTCTACCTTTGTTAGCAAAGGAGAGCCACAGGATAGCTGCCTGCTGCTCTTGAGGGACCCTGTGAACTTTGCAGGCCCTCTCCAGAGCAGTGATCCATTTATGGATATCATCCCCCTCCTGGTAAGGAGGGACTATCCTGCTCAGGTTCCTATTATCAAAATAAGTTTCCCTGATTCTAGGGACACGTTGCTGCCACCATGGGACTCTAGTCCCAATTTCTTCCTAGCCCTCTGGACTTATAGGGACTCTTTGTCAAGGGCCAAATGATCTTTCCTGAGCCGAAGCCTTGCTTTCTCAAGTTCAAGCAGTTGGTATTTCCTATCCAAATAGCTGTCCGTCTTACTAGATATGGAGGTCCCTATGGAATGTCCTGAAGCATTGGATTCTCTAGAGGAGGATCTAGACCTCCTTGGTCTATTCTGGACCCTCCCAGGAGGAACAAAGGGTGTATCCTCTGTTCCATCTGCACTATGCCCTGAGGGGTCAGAGTTTGGCAGGTGGGAATCATTTGAGTCCTCCTGCCCATACTCAGAACTGAGATCATCAGGAAGAGCTCCTGATGCTCCCTCTTCAGGAGTATCCCCACCCACATTTTCCTGTTCTTCTGCCCTCACAGGACGAATGTGTATTGTGCTTACTTACCTGTTTACAATTAATGTATTGTGGGTATTTGTGTTGATATCTCCGGGTAGGATATATACCAATGTGTTAGTGAGTGTTGTGTAATAAATAGGCATATTTTTATAACTACACTGTGTGGTTCTTTTTCGTTTAACCTACACTACACGATTAGATCTGGTAAAACAAGCTGCTTAAGACTCCTTCTGGTCTAAGCCTGGAGGCTGCTCTCCACAGCTACACTTAGAGAGCTTTCTATAGTTGTCTAAGACCACTAAAATCACCCTAAGGGCTGTCTGGATTAGTGCAAGGTGCTTCACTTAAATAAGTGTGCCCCATACACTAAGCCAGCCTCCTACACTGGTGTGCAGCGGTTGGGATTTAAGCCTGCACTTTTTACCAGCTAATTTAGTTGTAGTTAGATGAAAAACCATCACTAGCATTTGGCACATATAAATACCTTTTGTAAAGTAGTACGTTCTACTGAACTTTTTGGATTGCTAGTTGAGGGTCTAGCACAACCCCAAACCCTACAATACTACAATACTTTTTAAGTTTAGTTTTCACTAGGGTAGGTAGGTGCAACACCACACTACACCTAGTTTACCATGTCTTTAGTTGAGGAATCCAGTGGGTCCCAAGCTTCTAGGTACAGTGCCAGGAACTTAGGACCCTGGATACAGCCAGGAAGTTAAAGAAAGGTAGTAACCCTAACACTCAGCAACTCTTAGAGCGGCTGTTGCAGGATGACCTCCAGAAAGCTGCTAGGCCAGAAGGGCATGACAATGTGGGTGGGGTAGCTCCAGAATATGGGTGAGGGGTGGTTCACCCAGGTGACACAAATTCTGAGCACGACCAGGAGGAGTCTGATGACTCCGCCTTGGTGAACTCTGATCCCCCAGGGAATAGTACAGATAGTACAGAGGGTGCCCCTAGAGGTAGGACTACCTTTATTCCTCCTAAGAGGGTGCAGAGAATGCAGGGGAGATCCAGGTCCTCCTCTGTTAATTCCAATTCCTTTAATAACTCCATAAGGACCTCCTTCTCTAGTATGAGGGAAGACTCCTTAGAGAGGGAATACACCCTGCTTAAGCTTGAGAGAGCCAAGCTTAGAATCAAGCAAGAGCAGCTGGCCCTTGATAAGGAAACCTTGGAGGTACAGAGGGCTAGGAAGAATTTGGGACTAGAGTCCCATGGTGGCGGCACTAGTGTCCCTAGGGTCAGGGAGCGATCTTTTGTAGCTAGGAACCTGAGCAGGATAGTCCCTCCTTACCAGGAGGGGGATAATATCCATAAATGGATCACTGCCTTGGAGAGGGCCTGTAAAGGACAGAAGGTCCCTCATGGGCAGTGGGCAGCTATCCTGTGGCTTTCCTTTGCTAGCAAAGGCAGAGAAAAACTCCTCAGTGTCAAGGAGGGAGATGCTGACAACTATGGTGTCTTGAAGAGTGCTGTCATAGATGGGTTTGGGTTTGTCATGATTCTGCCACGTCAGTTTCCTGGTGCACCTGTTTACTGTTTTCTATTGTTTTTACCAATGCTTGTTGTGACTTTGCCATTTGCCTGTGCCAATGCATGTTGCAGACTATGATGTTATCAAGGCTTATTGTCCCTTCTCAGCTCCAGTAGTTTACCTGTGAGCTGGAAGCTTCTTCCTGAGCCCTTTAAATAGGGGCCACACCCTGTTCTCATTGCTGGTTATTGAGAACCCTGAGCTTGAGCAGCAGCTGTTCCTGTTCTCCGGTTGCTGAAAGAAGATTCCGGTTGCAGCAAGGAGACTTCTGTTTTCTTTTCCCAGGTTGTAGATCCTCTCTCAGCTACAATCAGGTAGGATCGTTCCTTTCTTAACCAACAGCATCGTGAAAGGAACTATGTGCTGTTTTTGTTATTTGCTGTTTTTGTTATTTTGCATTTTGAAAGAAAGTTGCATATCGCGCTGAAGCGCTCTTTGAGCATTTACATGTTTGGTGATTTTGGCACTTTGTACATCGCGCTGAAGCGCTCTTTGGCCATTTACATGTTTGGTGATTTTGGCACTGTTGTACATCGCACTGAAGCGCTCTTTGGTCATTTACATGTTTGGTGATTTTGGCATTTTTGTATATCGGGCTGAAGTGCTCTTTGGTCATTTTCATGTTTGGTGATTTTGGCAACTTGGCACATCGTGCTGAAGCGCTCTTTGGGCATTTACATATTGATGACTCTGGCATTTTGGGCACATCGCGCTGAAGCGTGGGGGGATTTGCATACCTGATGACTTTGGCATTGTGTCACATTGCGCTGAAGCGCTCTTTGAACATTTGGACTCAGTGCATCGCGCTGATGCGCTTCATGGATATTTGCATATTTGAACTCTGATACATAGCGCTGAAGCGCTCCCTTGGGCATTTGAATATTAATCTGCCTCATTAGGATATGTATTGTGTTGTGTATTGCAAAAAGGTTGTTGGAAGTACCACTGTGATATTTAACAGTGGTTAAAGCACATAATTACGGAAACATTGTGTCTAAGGCCAAGTGGCTCTTTATATGAATGTGTGCTTCGTTTTGAAACATGGTTGTTTGGCCATAACATTGTATCCTTGAGAATTATAGGAACAGAAATTGCCAGTGAAGCCTGAGAAGACGTACACAACGACTGTTCTTTGCATAACCTGCTTTTCTTTTACAGGTATGTTGTCATTGTTTAACCCATGTTAAATATAGTCAAAGAGTTTACTAACCACGAAAGGAAAGCTAATCGAGGACATTGTCTCGTTCCAGGTCTCCCTCCCCGCAGTACCCTCCCTAATTCCCTTCCCCCCGTCTAGCCACTTTGATACTCAGTGCAGTTAAGCTTGAGTCAAGGCTGCTGGAAGGTGGGCTTCTTGAGGGTACTGCTCCTGAGGAAACCCAACGGAATTTTACCAGTTCTGACAGAATAACCAGCCCACGAAATTGGTTCCTCCTGAGCAGTATCTTCGGGATGGCCACCTTGGAAGATTTGTGTTCTATGTTGGGAAACATGCAGAAAGAACTGTCAGCTGCTAGGCAGGAAACTGCAGTGTTAGCTAATAGGGTCACTCAATTACAGACACAACTAGCGCCGTCTCGTCCTCCTGAGGTAGCTGCTGCCAGTAGCTCAAATCCATCTACAGTATCGGTAACGGTTCCAATGACTGTTCCTTTGGCACCTCCAGAAAGGTTTGCAGGTGAACCCCACAAATTTCAAACCTTTTTAACTCAGGTGCCGTTACACTTTATGGTTAAACCCACATCCTTCCCCGATGCTCAATCGCAAATCGCCTTCTTGATCTCTTATTTGAGTGGAGACGCTGCCATGTGGGCAGTCCCTCTGGTGCAATCAGATGACCCATTGCTTTATAGTTGGTCTCGCTTCAAAGCGGAATTTGTAAAGGTCTTTGACCGAAAAACAATAACAGGATCAGCTGATCGAGAGTTATTAGAACTCAAACAGGGAAATAAAGACCTGGTCCATTATCTAACCCAATTCAATCGCTTAATAGCAGAAACAAATTGGCCAGAGGACAAAAGGGCGGCCTTATATTATCAAGGCCTAAGAGACGAATTAAAAGATTTGATAGCTCCGATAGACCCTCAACCGAGAACATTTGAAGACCTAATAGCTTTAAGTCTTCGGTTAGACCACAGAGTTTCAGATCATAAAGGAGACAAGAAACGGTTGGAGTTCAGACCTTCCATTCGACCTAAAGAAAAACCACACTTTGTATCACAGGATACTAGTGAACCAATGGAGATTGAAGGTATACGAAAACCCTTAACTTCTGAAGAAAAGGAGTCTCGTCGTAAAAAGGTCTATGTCTATATTGCGGCAAAAAGGACATTTTGTCAAAGACTGCTTAGCAAAGCCAAATACAACTGCGACCAAAATGGGAAACTAGAACACTCGGGAAACAGCCAGGAGACTTCCTCGAGTACTAAATCTTTGCCTCCTGATCAATCTGTTGCCAACACATTGCAAATCTCCCTTCCCCATCTAGTATTAAACGTACAATTCACCATTTCTCAGCAAGAGCCTAAAACTGCGGAGGTCATGGTGGATTCTGGAGCCACCGGCAACTTTATCGATGCCACTTTCGCAACAAAATTAGAAATACCTACCTTGGTAAAAACAAGACCAGAAATGGTTCATGCGGTAGATGGCAAACAATTAACATCTGGACTGATTACTCATTCTACTATTAAAGTAACCATGACATGTTTTACTCAGGATCAAACGCACGTGGAGGAAATATCCTTTGATATCATTGATGCTCCCCAATTTGGTGTCATCCTCGGGATGCCTTGGTTGACCGACCACAATCCCACAATAGACTGGTCTAAGAGAAGTGTTACTTTTCAGTCAGAGTGGTGTCAACAAGAATGTTTACACCCACAAGAAAATATGTCCAAACTCTTAGTTCAAGATCATACCAAGTCTACTGCTCATTATATCGCGCCAGCTGCGGAGCAGGACATAGAATTACCTGCAGTGTATGAAGAGTTCCGAGATGTATTCTGTGAGAAAAGTGCTGAGATCTTTCCCCCTAACAGAACATACGACTGTGAAATAGACCTTGTACCTGGTGCCAAGATTCCCTGTAGCAGGATCTATGCACTTACTGAACAAGAGAACCAACATCTTAGAGACTACCCAGACAAATTTTTGAAGAATGGTTTCATTCGCCCTTCCATGTCTCCGGCCACGTCCCCTCTGTTTTTTGTGCCCAAAAGTAATGGGGAATTACGCGCGTGCATAGACTATCGTGCTTTAAACAACATCCCGATTAAAAAACGATATCCTTTGCCACTTATCCCCGTTCTCTTGGACCAGGTAAGATCAGCAACTATTTACACCAAGTTGGATCTGAGAGGGGTATACCATCTCGTACGTGTCCGAGCCGGAGACGAGTGGAAGACCGCTTTTCGAACTCATTTTGGCTTGTTCGAATACTGCGTAATGCCCTTTGGCTTATGCAACGCCCCTGCAGCATTTCAATTTTTCATAAATGATGTCTTATGAGATTTTCTTGACAGGTTCGTCATTGCTTACATCGATGATTTGTTGATCTATTCACAGTCTGTCTCGGAACATGAGAAACATGTAAAACTGGTATTAAACACCCTGCCCCAACATGGCCTGTTCTGTAAACTATCTAAGTGCGAATTCCACACCTACAAGGTGGAATTCTTAGGTTTCATATTGTCACCTCAAGGAATCACAATGGCACCCAGAAAAGTTCAGGCAATATTAGACTGGCCGGAACCAACCTCAGTGAAAGATATCCAGCGATTTCTAGGATTCGCGAATTTTTATCGTTGCTTCATCAAGCAGTTTTCCAGCAAAGCAAGTCCTTTAACGAAATTGCTAAGGAAACATGTTCCGTTCCAATGGACGCCAGAAACCAAATCTGCCTTTCAAACCCTTAAAACTGCATTTACAACAGCCCCCGTTTTAAATCATCCAGACATCGATCAGCCTTTCATAATTGAAGCGGATGCTTCAGATACTGCAATTGGGGCAATTCTATCTCAAAAGGATGAACGAACTAACCAATTACATCCCATTGCATTCCTATCCAAAAGAAATTTACCGGCTGAGATGAACTATACAGTGGCAGAAAAAGAACTGTTGACTATTCGTCTCGCCTTTAAAGAATGGCGCCATTATCTTCTAGGTGCAAAACATACGGTGACTGTCTATACGGACCATCGTAACCTCCAATTTTTACGATGTGCTCGAGCTTTGACACCTCGACAGTTACGTTGGACCTTATTCTTTGCAGGATTTAATTTTGTAATAATGTTCAGACCTGGCAAAATAAATAACAAAGCAGATGCTTTATCTCGATGCGAAACAGCAGAAGAAAAAAACAAAAAGGCAATTACACCTCCATCCATAATTCCAAAAGAACAAATTATCGGAGTTACCATATCTGAACAATTTTTTCAAGACATAAGAAAAAGTATGCCGTTAATACAGATCTTAATTTGGCAACAAAAAGACAAAGATAGAACTATTATTCAAGGATTACCGTTTCAAAAACACTCCTATACATTCCATCAAAATCATTACAAAAACAAGTCTTACAATGGTGTCACACAAAACCATTAGCTGTCATCCAGGAATAGCAAAAACCCAAGAGTTTGTCCAAAGACATTTCTGGTGGCCTACCTGGAGACAAGATGTTATCCAATATATAACTCAATGTGACGTTTGTGCTCAAGCTAAAGGAGATCATAGCGCCAAAAAAGGATTATTGCAGCCCCTTCCTACTCCAACGCGGCTCTGGGAAGATATATCCATGGACTTTATTACGGACTTACCCAAGGATCAAGGGAAAACCCCCATTTTAGTGGTGGTCGACAGACTGTCAAAGATGACTCACTTTGTTGCTTGTGAGAAAATGCCAACAGCAACTTAGTTAGTAACCTTACTGGTTCAAAACATAGTAAGATTACATGGCTTGCCTCGCACTATTACTTCCGATCGAGGGGCACAATTTACGTCAAAAGTATGGAAAGCTTGGTGTGACACTTTACAGATAAAAAGAAACTTGTCCACAAGTTTCCATCCGGAATCAGATGGCCAAACAGAGCTAGTGAACCAGGTATTAAAACAATATCTACAATGCTATTTATTTAAACAACAAGGCTCATGGGTGAATCTCCTCTGGAAAGCTGAATTCGCCTACAATAATTTAAAGCATGCTTCCACGAGCATGTCACCATTCTTCGCGAATCATGGCTGTCATCCACATTACGCTCCATTGCTGTTAGCACAACCTCAAACTAATATACCATCTTTGGACTCTAGATTACAAGGAATGACTGCTATTATAAAACATTTGCAAAGAAACGTACAGAAAGCAAAAACAAACTTTAAAAGATTTGCTGTTAGAAAAAGAAAAATAGGACCAAAGTACAAGACTGGTGCCTTCGTCTGGCTCTCTACAAGAAATTTTCAGTTCAAAAAGAAATATAAATTCCATCCACGATTTATTGGACTGTTTGAGATCAAAAAATGTGTAAATCCAGTAGCATTTAAATTAAAATTACCAAGCTCCATGAAAATCTATCCTGTGTTTCACACTTCGTTGTTAAAACCAGCAAAGACCAAACAACAAGCTGGTCCACCACCTCTCCTCGTTGAAGATCATGAAGAATATGAAGTACACAGTATAAAGGGTAGTAAACGCATACAAAGAAAATTGTGGTATTTGGTTTCATGGAAAGGTTATGGTCCAGACGAAGACTCATGGGAACCAAGTGATGCTATTCATGCACCACGTTTGATACGTAAATTTCACAGACAGCATCCAGAGGCTCCCACATGACTGGCAGTGTGAGCACTTTTGATGGGGTGGACTGTCATGATTCTGCCACGTCAGTTTCCTGGTGCACCTTGTCTGGCACCTGTTTACTGTTTTCTATTGTTTTTACCAATGCTTGTTGTGACTTTGCCATTTGCCTGTGCCAATGCTTGTTGCAGACTATGATGTTATGAAGGCCTATTGTCCCTTCTCAGCTCCAGTAGTTTACCTGTGAGCTGGAATCTGGAAGCTTCTTCCTGAGCCCTTTAAATAGGGGCCACACCCTGTTCTCATTGCTGGTTATTGAGAACCCTGAGCTTGAGCAGCAGCTGTTCCTGTTCTCCAGTTGCTGAAAGAAGATTCCGGTTGCAGCAAGGAGACTTCTGTTTTCTTTTCCCAGGTTGTAGATCCTCTCTCAGCTACAATAAGGTAGGATTGTTCCTTTCTTAACCAACAGCATCGTGAAAGGAACTACGGGCTGTTTTTGTTATTTGCTGTTTTTGTTATTTTGCATTTTGAAAGAAAGTTGCATATCGTGCTGAAGCGCTCTTTGAGCATTTACATGTTTGGTGATTTTGGCACTTTGTACATCGCGCTGAAGCGCTCTTTGGTCATTTACATGTTTGGTGATTTTGGCATTTTTGTATATTGGGCTGAAGTGCTCTTTGGTCATTTTCATGTTTGGTGATTTTGGCAACTTGGCACATCGCGCTGAAGCGCTCTTTGGGCATTTACATATTGATGACTCTGCCATTTTGGGCACATTGCGCTGAAGCGCTCTTGGGGGGATTTGCATACCTGATGACTTTGGCATTGTGTCACATCGCGCTGACGCGCTCTTTGAACATTTGCATATTTGGACTCAGTGCATCGCGCTGATGCGCTTCCTGGACATTTGCATATTTGACCTCTGATACATAGCGCTCCCTTGGGCATTTGAATATTAATCTGCCTCATTAGCATATGTAATGTGTTGTGTATTGCAAAAAGGTTGTTGGAAGTACCACTGTGATATTTAACAGTGGTAAAAGCACATCATTATGGAAAAATTGTCTCTAAAGCCAAGTGGCTCTTTATATGAATGTGTGCTTCGTTTTGAAACATGATTGTTTAGCCATAACATTGTATCCTTGAGAATTATAGGAACAGAAATTGCCAGTGAAGCCTGAGAAGACGTACACAACGACTGTTATTTGCATAACCTGCTTTTCTTTTACAGGTATGTTGTCATTGTTTAACCCATGTTAAATATAGTCAAAGAGTTTACTAAGCACGAAAGGAAAGCTAATCAAGGACAACGTCTCGTTCCAGGTCTCCTTCCCCGCAGTACCCTCCCTAATTCCCTCCCCCCCCCACGTCTAGCCACTTTGATACTCAGTGCAGTTAAGCTTGAGTTAAGGCTGCTGGAAGGTGGGCTTCTTGAGGGTACTGCTCCTGAGGAACCCAACGGAATTTTACCAGTTCTGACAGGGTTGACCACTGAACAGTTCAGGGTCTAATTCCGGGACACACAGAAGGCACACACCCAAGACTGGGTTGACTTTGTAAACAGTGCTATTAAAGCTCTGAAAGGCTGGCTTCATGGAACTAATGTGCATGACTATGAGGGATTGTACAATTTATTGATGAGGGAACACATCCTTAATGACTGTCTAAATCAGCAGTGGCACCAGTACTTGGTGGACTCTAATCTGACCTCTCCCCAAGAATTGGGAAAGAAGGCAGACAAATGGGTCCGCACCAGGGTGAAGCAGAAAAACAACGGTGGGGGAGGTGACCAGAATAAGCAAGATTCTTATAAGGCCCTGGAGAAGGGTGGGGAGAAAGGTAAAGACAAAAAGGAGTCTTCACAAGGTCCCCAAAAATCTTCCTCTGGGGGTGGGTCCCAAAACTCATCTACCTCTGGCAAGAAACCTTGGTGTTACCTATGTAAGGAAAAAGGCCATAGAGCAAAGGATGCCAATTGCTCTGAAGCTATCACTAAAGAAGCTACTACTACTGCCCCTAAGGCAACTAGCGCCCCTAGCACCAGTACAAGTAGTAGTACAGCTCCCAAGGGATTAGTGGGGTTAACCTTGGGTTCTGAAGTGGGTTCTGGCCTAGTCAAAACTCTCACTCAGGCTGTCCTTGTCTGTGACAGTGGCATGGAACTTGCCACTTTAATTGTAAGTCCCACTAACTTGGGCAAGTACAGAAAACAGCCACTGATTAATAGTCAGAAAGCTGTGCATACAGGGACACAGGGGCCAGTGTCACCATGGTGACAGAGAAACTTGCGTCTCTTGATCAAATCATACTTGGTCAATTTTACCACGTGACCAATGCAAGCAATGTCAGGACTGATTATTCCTTGGCAGTTGTAAATCTCAGCTGGGGAGGGGTAACGGGCCCTAAAAGAGTTGTGGTTTCCCCAGACCTACCTGTGGATTGTCTGTTGGGCAATGACTTGTGTGCCTTGTCTGAAGTGAAGTTCAGAACATGTACAGAGATGATGGGAATCTCTGCCAGTGCATTTGCTGTGACTAGGGGTCATGTTGTTTAGAGAAACAAGGGAACCCAATAGGCAATTGGTCAGGGACCTTGGGTGCGTATATAAATTCTAAAGACAGAGGTCCCTAGACAATCAGAATATTAGTAATAGTAAATATAGACTCGATCAGCGCTATATTCTTTGTCCAGCCGGACAGAATTTTAATATTCAATAAATGTATGACATAAAGTACAAAAGAAATTCAAGTGGGACACAACCGGCGTCCTAGTAACATAAATAAACAAAACAACAGTAAGGGAAGGGTTCAGGCAAGGGGGACGTGTCTGCATGGAGTTAGGAAGATACAGCAGACTTTAGTAACGTGGAGACACCATTACACAATTGACTTCACAATATATTATATGCATATGGTGTACATTGTGTCGACGGCGTTTCGATCCCTTAGAGAATTAGGGGATCATCATCAGGACATTTAAGTAGTCATGCCTGTGTACATATAGCAATTGTTGCTATAATTTGCGCAAACCATGGAAGTAAAAGGAGGTTAGGGGGAGAAAAAGAGAAAGGACATACGATTACAGAGGGCATTGGGCGGACCATACAATTATTGTGAACGATGTGTAGTGAAGAGTTATAAAAAGGAGGGGGGGCGGCGGGGGGCGAGTGGATAATTGGCCGTGTGGAAGGGTTGATTACAGAAAATGGCGATTGAAAGGGACAGGGGAGAGCCAAGAAGCAAATGGTTTTGCTGTGGCGAAGGGTGAGTAGAACAAGATTTGGCCGTGCTTGCAATCACTAAGAACGATGGTGCTGGTGATGTCGCTGTTCAGTTAAGCTAGGGTAGTGCTGCTGTAGTGGCTTACCAGGTGGAAGCCGGTATGCGGGGCGCTGATCGTATTCAACGAGAGACCGGAAGGGCGGCAAGGTATTTGCAGCGCGTGGTAGCTATGCGAGGCTCTGATGAAATCATACTGAGTGCCTCATGTGCTGTGTGAATACCTAAAATAACAAGGCATTAAAGGTGAAACTGCCGCTAGAATGACGTGGCAAACTCACAGAATGGGCCGAGGGGCCTGCTTACCATAGGAGACGATAGTAGCATTAGGCTCCAGGATCGCTGGATTCCCTCAATGGGGATCTGTGGGGAAATGCGCAGTATTAGGGCGAGTGAAGTGACCGTGGCCTGATGGGCGGGTTAGCAGTCTAGGCCGGTCATAAATAAACGAGAGACGCAAGCTTACCGGTTCAATTAGGTAGGCGGTACTTCAATTGGGGCAGCGGTCGCTGTCTTCGATATGGACAACCCTAAGGGATGGGGGCTGAAGTTAGTGATGCGGCAGGATAGGGATAAAGATGCAAGTAAGAGGCAGCGGCGGAACAACTTACCGAGTGGATCTCGGTTCCAGTCCGTGTCGCGAGGTCGAGGCGGACAACCTGAATTGATGCTCGTTGTTGACTGGGGCAGCTCAGGCAGAGCGTGTATTATTCGATTTGGGGAGGTCATGTGACCCTTGCCATGTGACTATTGTAGACGCAGCACAGAGGGTTTAATCTATTGCTAAAGTGCGGCGGCCATCTTAGAAGGGTGTGTGATAAGGTGAGCTATAAGTGCAGGTGATAGGGAGATACATTCATAAAATCAGTTTAAAAGCATGGAGAAATATTTGGAGCATAGATAACTTCATATTTACATTACAGAGCAGGAACATTTGACAATCAGGTGTGATTCTTAATGTGGGAACATGAGTCAGTTACAGTAAAGAGGTCCAATCCTCGAGGCGGTTCAGGCCATTATGGATACTATTAGTTTTCAATATCCATTTTAGTTCCTCCTTATTGAGCAGCTGGTGGATATCAGCACCCCTTGGGGGAAGTTTAATCACATTGATGATTGTCCATTTTAAGTCTGTTTCAGTGTGCCCAGTCGCGATGAAATGATCCACCAGTGGAGCGTTTGGGGTCTTGCAGCGTATCCTGCTGCGGTGCTGGCAGATCCTGATACGGGCTTTCTGTGTAGTCTGGCCAATATATATTTTGTTACATGGGCACAAAATTGCATATATAACATTGCTGGAATTACAATTAGAGAAGTTCTTTCTTTCAAACTATATTTGATCAAATACAAAATCTTTGCCCTCTATAGTGGTTTCGCATACAATACATTCTCCACATTTTGCGTGGGCAGCGAGGCGCAGTAGCCCCCAGAGATCATTCAGGGTGCCTTTGGCATCCGTGGGGGGTAGTGCCGCATGAACCAAGTGGTCTTTTATATTTTTGCCCTTTCTAAAGGCAAACAAGGGGCGTTCAAGACTTAGTATTTCAGCATTGATTACTTTCCAATGTTTAATGACACTTTTTCTTATAGCGTGTGAAACCGGTGAAAAAGTTGTTACACAGACCAGCCGGTTCTGTGTTTTTTTGGTCTTCGGTTCCAAGAGCACATCTCTGGGACAATACCAAGCCCTCTTAAGGGAGCTCCGGACAAGCCTACGGGGGTAACCTCGAGTACAAAGCTTATTACTTAGAGTCTGTGCTTCACTGAAGTAGTCTTCTTTTCGGTAACAGTTTCTCCGAATAAGAAGGAACTGGGAATAGGGGAGTGAATCACGGAGGGCACGGGGGTGGTGACTGTCATATCTGAGCAATGTATTGCGCTCCGTTGGTTTTCTGAATAGGCTAGTTATCAGTTGTCCCTCTTGGTGTTGGATATTTAAGTCAAGAAATGGAATAGTCTGTTTGTTTTCGGAAAGAGTGAATGTCAGTCCACCACAGTTATTATTTAGCCAGTGGAGGAATTGCACCATCGAGGCATGTGAATCACGCCAAATCATGAATATGTCGTCTATGTAACGCTTCCACAGGGCAATGCCGCTGTGGAAGGGGTTTGTGGGAGTGAGGATGCGCCCTGTCTCCAGGTCATCCATGTACAGGATCGCTAGATTAGGAGCAAATACTGCTCCCATAGATGTACCTCTGACTTGTCCATAGTACTGATCATTGAAAAGAAAAAAGTTTTTTGTCAGACAGATCTCAAGGAGCTGTAGTATAAAAATGGTAGGAACGGCATGTGGTCGTGGGCGCCTGTTCAGTACCCGTTCAATAACGAGCAAGGAGTCAATTTGGGGAATGTTGGTGTAAAGTGACTCTACATCTAACGTACACATTGTGTCAGATGTAGGGTCATAGCTCACCTTATCACACACCCTTCTAAGATGGCCGCCGCACTTTAGCAATAGATTAAACCCTCTGTGCTGCGTCTACAATAGTCACATGGCAAGGGTCACATGACCTCCCCAAATCGAATAATACACGCTCTGCCTGAGCTGCCCCAGTCAACAACGAGCATCGATTCAGGTTGGCCGCCGCTGGGACCTCGCGACACGGACTGGAACCGAGATCCACTCGGTAAGTTGTTCCGCCGCTGCCTCTTACTTGCATCTTTATCCCTATCCTGCCGCATCACTAACTTCAGCCCCCATCCCTTAGGGTTGTCCATATCGAAGACAGCGACCGCTGCCCCAATTGAAGTACTGCCTACCTAATTGAACCGGTAAGCTTGCGTCCCTCGTTTATTTATGACTGGCCTAGACTGCTAACCCGCCCATCAGGCCACGGTCACTTCACTCGCCCTAATACTGCGCATTTCCCCACAGATCCCCATTGAGGGACTCCAGCGATCCCGGCGACTAATGCTACTATCGTCTCCTATGGTAAGCAGGCCCCTTGGCCCATTCTGTGAGTTTGCCACGTCATTCTAGCGGCAGTTTCACCTTTAATGCCTTGTTATTTTAGGTATTCACGCTGCACATGAGGCACTCAGTATGATTTCATCAGAGCCTCGCATAGCTACCACGCGCTGCAAATACCTTGCTGCGCTTCCGGTCTCTTGTTGAATACGATCAGCGCCCCGCATACCGGCTTCCACCTGGTAAGCCACTACAGCAGCACTACCCTAGCTTAACTGAACAGCGACATCACCAGCACCATTGTTCTTAGTGATTGCAAGCATGGCCAAATCTGGTTCTACTCACCCTTCGCCACAGCAAAACCATTTGCTTCTTGGCTCTCCCCTGTCCCTTTCAATCGCCATTTTCTGTAATCAACCCTTCCACACGGCCAATTATCCACTCGCCCCCCGCCGCCCCCCCCTCCTTTTTATAACTCTTCAGATACACATCGTTCACAATAATTGTATGGTCCGCCCAATGCCCTCTGTAATCGTATGTCCTTTCTCTTTTTCTCCCCCTAACCTCCTTTTACTTCCATGGTTTGCGCAAATTATAGCAACAATTGCTATATGTACACAGGCATGACTACTTAAATGTCCTGATGATGATCCCCCTAATTCTCTAAGGGATTGAAACGCCGTCGACACAATGTACATCATATGCATATAATATATTGTGAAGTCAATTGTGTAATGGTGTCTCCATGTTACTAAAGTCTGCTGTATCTTCCTAACTCCATGCAGACACGTCCCCCTTGCCTGAACCCTTCCCTTACTGTTGTTTTGTTTATTTATGTTACTAGGACGCCGGTTGTGTCCCACTTGAATTTCTTTTGTACTTTATGTCATACATTTATTGAATATTAAAATTCTGTCCGGCTGGACAAGGAATATAGCGCTGATCGAGTCTATATTTACTATTACTAATATTCTGATTGTCTAGGGACCTCTGTCTTTAGAATTTATGTGACTAGGGCTCAGGCCAAAAAGTTAGGCACTGAGGGAGCACTGGATCCTGGAAGAATGGACCAGCTAGCTCCTAAGAGAAGGAGCAGGAAGGGTAAGGAATTATCCTCCTCCCAGACACCCAGTGAGGATCAGTCTCCTGATGGAGATGATCCATATCCTGGACTCTCCAGGATAGGCCCAGCACGTCATTGTATCCAGAAAAGCTCAGAAGAAAGGGAGTGTCTGAGAGGGAGTCAGGTGCGACTCAGGCAAGTTTATAGAGAACTCCAGTGAAAGCAGGAGATCTGCCGTAGTCTGGAGGCACCATGAGCAGGTCGAAGTAGCACTAAGATTGGAGCCCGTGGAGGCACAGACTTATATGCCATCAGGGTTGGAGCTGTGGCATTTGCTGAGCCAGAAGGGTTATCCCCGCCGCTGGGCACCGGAAGGAGCACAGAGGGATGAAAGTTGCCCTGAAGAGATTTAGCATGGCCTGCAAAAAGACGTTGACCTGAGACAGATCATCAGGTGGAGCACTGAATTCCAGCTTGTTTTCTTAAGAATTTGGGAAAGCTCTCTGGAGGAAGGAGAGCTCAGTGTTGGCGGATGGCACAGCTGTTTCTCCAATGTTTTCTGGAGCGTGACCATTTCCTTGAGGCAGAAGCACAAGTTACTAACTTGTGTAACGATATATCTGTAAGAGACAGTAGTTAGTGACAGATTCCTTACCTTAGAATATCCCCAGGCGTCAGGCTGGATCCGGAAAGTTTTTTGCGTAGCAGTACCCTTGCGCGTCGGTAGGCGGCGTCGTGCGGCTCCGCGTCCGTCGTCGGCGTCGTGATCGCCGGGATGACGTCGCGGGCAGTACTTAGGCGCCGCCCCTGCGCGCTGACGTCAGTTCTGTACACGACTTTCCGCGCCAGGAACGCAGAGCCATGCAAGAAGCTGACATAGGTGTCTGAAAAATACTAGGGCCCTGAAAGGGATGTCCTTAACCCTAGAAATCAGTTCGCAGAACGGGGAGGATGGGTGGGGCGGTAAGGAATCTGTCACTAACTACTGTCTCTTACAGATATATCGTTACACAAGTTAGTAACTTGTGCATCTGAAAGAGACACGTTAGTGACAGATTCCTTACCTTAGAATAGATACCCCAGCAATACCAACCCCGGTGGTGGGTCTGCGAACAAAGATCAGACAAGGAAGTCCTGGAGGACAGAACGGCCAAAGAAGCCGTCCCTCCGGACCTGACTGTCAAGGCAGTAATGCTTTGTAAACGTGTGCAGCGAGGCCCACGTAGCTGCCTGACAGATAACCGGCAGCGGAACACCGCGGCCCAAGGCCGTGGTAGCAGCCGTTGCCCTGGTGGAATGGGCACGCAGCCCAACAGGAGGCTCCTTTTAGCCAAAGAATAGCAGGTCTTGATGCACAAGGTAACCCAGCGGGAGATGGTCCTCTTGTGCACCGCCCGACCTTTTTGGCGCCCACGTAGCCAATAAAGAGCTGGTCATCCACCCGGAAGTGTTTTGTGCGGTCAATATAGAAGGAGAGCGCACGTTTTGGGTCCAGACGGTGGAGCCTCTCTTCCTCTCTGGAAGGATGCGGAGGCGGAAAGAAGGTGGGCAAAGTGATGGTCTGCCCAATGTGGAAAGCAGTAACCACCTTTGGCAAGAAGGACGGACGCGTCCGAAGAACAACCTTGTCTGGATGAACAGACAGAAAGGGAGGTTTGCAAGATAGAGCCTGGAGCTCACTCACCCGCCGAGCGGAGGTGATGGCCACCAGAAAGGCTGTCTTCAGAGTCAGAAGACGAAGAGGACAGTTATGTAGAGGCTCAAAGGGAGCGCACATTAAAAGGTAAGAACCAAGTTTAAGTCCCACTGAGGCATCACAAACGGAACAGGAGGGAAGAGGTGAGTAATGCCTTTTAAGAACCTGTTAACAACAGGGGACTTGAAAAGGAGGGCTGATCAGGGAGCCTGAGGAAGGCCGAGATAGCACAAAGATAACCCTTGATGGTACCCAGGGCAGAACCCTGTTGGGCCAGAGAGAGAAGGAACAGAAGGACCTCAGAAAGAGGGGCAGAAAGGGGATCCACAGCCTTTGCTGTGCACCATGCCACAAATTTGTTCCACCTGCAGGCGTATACCACCTTAGTGGAGGGACGCCTGGCTGCCAGAATCACATCACAAACTTCGGGAGGCAAGTCGAAAGGAATCAACTGCCGCCGCTCAATCTCCACGCAAGCAGGTGTAGACTGGACAGGTTCGGGTGGAGGACCGTCCCCTGCTGCTGCGACAGAAGATCCTCCCGAAGAGGCAGACGGATCGGGGGATCTACGCTCATATTGAGTAGCTCGGGATACCAAACTCTTCGAGCCCAGTCCGGAGCCACAAGAATGACTTGGGCCCGGTCGTGCCGAATCTTCTTCAACACTCTGGGTAGAAGTGGTATAGGCGGAAAGGCGTACAATAGACCGCAACTCCACTCGTGACGGAAAGCGTCGCCGAGCGAGTGCCGCCTTGGAAATTCCAACGCGCAGAACTGATGACATTGCGCGTTCTCTTCGGTGGCGAATAGATCTAACCAAGGCTCTCCCCACTGTAGAAAGAGTCCTTGCGCCACTTCCGAGTGAAGACGCCATTCGTGATCCATCATGCACCTGCGGCTGAGTTCGTCCGCCCTGGCGTTCAGGGAACCTGCCAGGTGTTGAACCACCAGGAACATGCCCTGGTGTTCCAGCCATGTCCAGAGGCGCAGAGCCTCCTGACAAAGGGTCCACGACCCCACCCCGCCTTGTTTGTTGCAGTACCACATGGCAGTGGTGTTGTCTGTGAACACCTGCACTACCTTCCCTTTGACAGAGGGAAGGAATGCCTTGAGTGCAAGTCGGATCGCCCGGAGCTCCAGAAGGTTGATATGGAGCCGGGACTCCGCCGGAGACCAGAGGCCTCTGATCTCCGCCTCTCCCATGTGACCGCCCCATCCCAGAAGGGACGCGTCCGTCACAACTGTGTGCTCTGGCTGGGGAAGGGAGAGGGATCTGCCCATGACCCATTGCCGGTTCGAGAGCCACCACTGCAACTGTTTTGCAGTCCCCTCCGAGATCTGGACGTGATCGGACAGGTCGCCCTGGTGCTGCGCCCACTGGAACTTCAGGTCCCACTGCAGAGCCCGCATATGCCATCTGGCATGAGTGACCAGCAGGATGCAGGAGGCCATGAGGCCCAGCAGCCTCAGGGTCATCCGTACCGAAACCCAGGATAAGGGCTGAAAGATCGGAATCATAGCCTGAATATCCCGGACTCGCCGTTCGGGAGGATAGGCCCGAAACTGCGTCGTGTCCAGAACTGCTCCGATGAAAAGGAGCTGTGGAGAAGGAATCAGATGCGACTTTGGCACATTGATGGAGAACCCCAGCGAGTGCAGGAGTTCGGCCGTAGTCTGGAGGTGGGAGACAACTGCCTGGGACGAGCCCGCCTTCAGCAGCCAGTCGTCGAGGTAGGGGAAGACTGAAACCCCTGCCCGGCGCAGATGAGCTGCGACCACCGCCATCACTTTCGTGAACACCCGAGGGGCACTGGTAAGGCCAAAGGGAGCACGGTGAACTGAAAATGCTCGAGGCCTACCGTGAACCGAAGGTAACGCCGGTGGGCCGGCAGGACGGGGATGTGGAAATAGGCGTCCTGCAAGTCCAACGCTACCAACCAGTCTCCGGGGTCGAGGGCAGTCAAGACCTGAGCTAGGGTGAGCATCTTGAACTTCTCCTTCCGGAGGAAGCGATTGACGTTCCGGAGGTCCAAGATAGGACGCATGTCCTCCTTGTCCTTTTTGGGCACCAGAAAGTAGTGGGAGTAGCAACCACGCCCTACTTCTGGGGTCGGAACATGCTCGATGGCCCTCTTGGCCAAGAGGGCCGTGACTTCCTTCTGTAGAAGCACCAAGTGATCCCCTGACATGCGGTGGAATTGAGGTGGCATGGCTGGGGGGTGGTCTCGAAGGGGAGGGAGTAGCCCCTTCGGACAATGTCCAAGACCCACTTGTCCGAGGTGATGGGACGCCAGTGGTGAAGGTGATGGCGGACCCTGCCTCCGACTGGCGTGCTGTGCACCTGAAAGGAGGGACTAGGAGGGCTTGGAGGCCGCGGACGGGTTGGAGGTGGTGGCCTGACCCGCACGCTGGTTGCCCGAACCGCCACGGCGGTATCCACGTCCTCGGCCACGCGAAGGCGCTTGCTGCGCGGGCCGTTGGCCGGGCTGTGGACGTGACTGGGCGCCCCTTCCGTGGCCACGAAAGGGGCGAAAAGCAGACGTTTGCGGAGGGCGCACAACAGCAAGGCCCAGGGACTTAGCAGTAGCCCGTGAATCCTTGAAACGCTCCAGCGCATGGTCCGCCTTTGAACCAAAGAGACCGACTCCATCAAAGGGCATGTCCATGAGAGTATTCTGGACATCCCCTGAAAAACCAGTGGTTCTCAGCCAGGCGTGGCGACGCAGCGCCACCGTCGTTGCAAGCGATCTGCCCAGCGAGTCGGCGGTATCAAGGCCACAGCGGATGGTATACTTAGCCGCATCACGCCCTTCCGCAATAGCGCGGGTAAGCAGTGTCTGGACCTCCTCAGAACACTGCGGCAAAACATCAGCCACCGAATCCCACAGGGAGTGGGTGTATCGGCCCAAGAGGCAAGCGGTATTAACAGACCGCAAGCCAGCACTGGAGGAAGAGAAAGCCTTCTTCCCAAAGTGATCCAGGCGCTTGGATTCCCTATCCGGAGGGGCGGTAGGGAAGGCTGTTTGGGAGGCAGAGGCTTGGACAACCAAGCTCTCAGGGGTGGGGTGTTGGGAGAGAAACAGGGGTCGCCCGGAGCCGGGCGATGGCGTCGGGCCACGTTCCTATCCACAGGAGCCCCTGTGGTGGGTTTGGACCAGGCACCCAAAAGAACGTCAGTGAGTGCATCGTTGAACGGCAGCACAGGCTCCGAAGAGGAGGCCGCCGGCTGAAGCACTTCAGTCAGGAGGTTAGTCCTGACGGCCACTGTAGGCAACTGGAGATTTAAGGCTCCAGCAGCTCTACGCAACACCGTTGCAAAATTAGCCCCTCCTCCGTTGCCACGGGAGGAGACAGCATGCCAGAGTCGGGGAGGTATCCAGCCCACTGGCATCCCCAAGTTCCTCAACCCAGTCCGGGTCAAACTCGCACTGTTGTGTGAGAGGGTCGTCAGACCCCTCCCAGCTCTCCTGGTCCTCCTCAGGTTGAAAAGATGGAGGAGGAGGGACATAAGGGACCCAAGGCCTCATCGGCGCCGGAACCGGCGTCGGGCGGCGCCGGTCCGGCTCCATGTCCGGACCCGGGAGAACCGGGAACGACGCCGCCCGGAGCCCCGGACGGCGTCGGAAGCGGCACCGGGGACGTCGGCGGAGGCGTGGTTAGGTCAACCGGCGTCGATGGAGGTTGCGGCACCACCGGAACCGGGGTCGAGGCCGGGGCCGGAGCCGAGGCCGGGACGAAGGCTGGTGGGACAGGCGACGCCGGGACCGGAGTCGACGGCGACGCCGGAGCAACCCCATCTGGGCCCGCGGGGCCCGAAGGCGCACCGGAGGGACCTTGAGGCCCGAAGAGGCGGGCCATGGCCGACAGGAATTTCTGTACTTCGGCCGGAGTCGCCCCGAACCCGGGAAGGACGGGTAATGCGGGGGCAACTCGACAGGCACGTCCGGGGCCGCGGGGCGGGGACGGTGCCGACAGGGACCTCAGCCGAGTCGCGCGACCGGCGAGGCGAAGTCTTAGAGCGATGACGCCGCTTAGACTTCTTGTGCTTCGACTTACCGGAGGAGCGCGAAGACTTGGATTCCGACGAACGGCGGGGACTCCGCGTCCGGCCCCTCGACCTCTCCCGGGACCGGGGCTTGCTGCGGCGCGGAGCCGACTGCCGGACTTCAAGGAGCTTTCGAGACCGCTCTCGCAAAGCCTTCGGATGAAGTTTCCGGCAGTTAGGGCACGACTTCGTGTCGTGGCCTCGGCCGAGGCAGAAGAGACACTCGAGGTGGGGGTCCGTGATGGACATCATACGACCACATACCTCGCAGGGCTTAAAGCCGGGCATCCCTACGACACCTTAGGAGTCGTGAAGACTCGTTGAAGAGAACAGTGAAAAATTTCACAAAAGATAGTCAAAAAGTGACTAGGGCACTGCTCTTCCCGGATCTGCGCTTACTGGCGCGGAAAAAGAAGAACTGACGTCAGCGCGCAGGGGCGGCGCCTAAGTACTGCCCGCGACGTCATCCCGGCGATCACGACGCCGACGACGGACGCGGAGCCGCACGACGCCGCCTACCGACGCGCAAGGGTACTGCTACGCAAAAAACTTTCCGGATCCAGCCTGACGCCTGGGGATATTCTAAGGTAAGGAATCTGTCACTAACGTGTCTCTTTCAGATAATGACTTACATTCCGACTATGTTTTATTTTTAGGTTAAGCATTCGAGACCTCTTGTATATACTTTAGTATATACTTATATGTGTATGTACTTTGTGGGCTCTGGAGATCAGCCCTAGGACTTGTCTGCTTCCGCTTAGGGACTTTTTTTTCTGTTCAACTGCCTCTATTTAACTTTCTTGATAGAAAACGACCAGCAGAGGTCAGTAAACTACCAGAATCACTTTAGCATTCTCTAGATTCCAGTCCATAGAAATTGTCTTCCACGAGCACCCGTATACAATAATATTTTTTTCAAATCTTGTATTTTCAGTGATATGACCACCGAAGGCCCTGATTTTAGATTAAAAACAGAGCTTTGGTCTATACTATTTCCCACTGAAAGGCAATGTTTCACTCCATGTGTTCCCATACTGGCGTGTCACGCAGATTGGTCCTTACTTTCCCTCCATGTTAAAGAACAATAGATATTTCAGCACCCAGGCTAATGTGCTGCATAGCTAAATACATATAAGGTCTCAAAGGCGAGACCGATTGCATTGCAAATGCTTGGTTTTTTTGGGAGTGGGAATGCCTGGATGTTCACTTCTTCTCAGAAGACTTACCTGAAGGAGGGGACAGGGACCGCTTGGGAGTGTCCATACACATCCAAGTCAGAAATAGCTTGCCTTCTCGCTCCCTGATGGCTTTAAATGCATGGAACTGCAGGAGGCATCCACTGGTGGTCATGGTCAGGCCTCAGACACCACATGCGGATGTCATGGGGATCTGACAGGAACATCTTCTTTCAACACTGTCGGCAGGGCTTGAGCCCCAAGATCTTTGGAAGTGGCATTTGACATAAACTGCTGTACAAGAGTCTTGAAACATTTCGAAGAATTCTGGCAAACTGGAGAAGTCGTTAAAACTCACAAATACAGGAACTGACACAAGTGCAGCAGGTGGCTCCAAATATATATGCCAGTGTTATCAAACCTGGCTGGGTGGTGACACAAGTGGAGTCACATGGCACCACCTAGCAGCAATGGAGATCTATAGCAAAGGAAAAACTTCCAATATCCAGGGTGGCACCTGGGAAGTATCACAAGGTGAGGAACCTGCAGGAAGAAGCATCCACCAGAAAATTACCTCATTTGCATGGACATCGTTTAAGGGTCACCAGGGGTGGCAGATGCAGATGCTACCCCTGACTTGCCCCCTGCGACCCCTGGCACTGCACTTGCGGCCCCTGGACTCAGGCAGCACCACGAACAGAGTAAGCAGGGGTTTTTCGTAGGAAAATAAAAGCAGTTTTGGAATTTCAGCAGCAGTTGCTGGGGACAGTTGAAACTTGCTACTGTTTCAATTTGTCCCATCAGCTAAGAGGGCTTACTAAAGTGTTGCCTAGCAACGCAATTGTAGGATGCTGGCTCAGTATATAGTGTCCACCTATGGTGAGACACTGTGCACTGAGTCCAGGCAGCCCTTAGTGATAGAGTTTATGTCCCTGAAAACCAGAGCTCCCAAGGGCTAGCTGTGGAAAGCAACTAAGGCTTATTCAGGAGGGTGTAAAGCAGGTGCATTTACCACTATAGTCAGTCAGTAAGCTTTTCACACAAGAAAAGACCACACAAGGTGAGTATAACAATACTTTGTATTTATTAACACACACTAGACACTAACTTGGTATATCTCCTATCCAGAGATATCAACTACACATAAGAAATACTTAAGAAATCGGTAAGTAGAATAAGAAAACACCTAGGGCCCAACCGGGAGGGGCCCAAACCATATACTAACATAGTGGAATGTGAGGTAGGTACCAAAACGGGACTAATATCCAAGAATGGAGGACCCCCTGGGGAAGCACGGAACCACCCATGGTGAGTAGCCAGGGAACCCCAGGCGCACCGGTGCAAAGTGGTTACATCGGGTCAAACGTCCATAGGATACCACCGGGTAACTCGCAGTTGGATTTTTACAGTTCTAGGACCCTTCACAAAGGAACCCGAAGGAATCACTTGGATCAAGGAAGGTTGAAGGGCCACCCACTCGTGGATACCCCGGGAACCCGGATACCTTCACCAGGGAGCCCAGATGCATAGGGATGAAGTGGTTTTGGAACTGCCCATAGACACCAATGGAGGTTAGTGAAAGATCAGCAGCTACAGAGTCTCGTGGACCAGGCCGGTGGAACCAGGATGTGGAATCCATACGAGAAGAACCTGAAAGCAGAGGGGACAGAGTCCAAACCACCCAGAAGTGACCAGAAGGCACACAAGCACAATGCCAGCCTTTGTCAGAGGTTATTGCTGTAGCACGGTGAGGTTGAAGCAGCAGCTGTGGAGACCAGGTGATGATGCAGGAGCACAGGAGCCGTCCATGAGCTGTCCCATGCCGGTCGGCGAGTGCAGGAAGGTCAGTGGCTGACAGGACCACCAACACGACTTGGAAAACGCAAACAATGGTTCGCGGAAGAAGATGCTGTGTTGCAGAACAGCAAGGTCTGTAGGACTAACCCAGCAAAGGAAAGTCAGGGTCAGCCCTCAGCATGCAGGAGAGCCAGCAGGAATCGAGGGAGCCCCCTCGAGGACCCTCTGTCAGAAGGCACAGGGAGTCCCAGAGAAGCCTCAACAGCACACTGGAGATGATGCACAGGATGCAGGCAAGACGTGATTCTTGAAGCTGTGCAATGCTGAAGCTTCTTGGAGCTTGAAGATCTTTCATGGAGAGCGCCAACAAGCCTTGGCAACGGCAAACTGATGCTGTGTACAGGGAGGCGGTTCATGTCGGCTGGAGAGGGATTATAGTTTCCTTGCAGGGAACACTAGTCAGGCCGCTGGAGAGCCAACAAACCACCATCCGTGTTGCAGAGCCAGGCAATGTCTGTGGGACAACAGGATCAGCAAACCAGTAATGGTCGTAGAGGTGCCTGGGGATGCAGGGAAGTGACTCCTTCACTTCAAGGGATATTCTTTCTGGCTTGGATGCAGGCTGAGTCCTTGGTAACTTGGAGGATGCACAGCCACAGAGTTGCAGAACTTGAAGAAGCACAGAGACGAAGATGCAGTAGGAATCTTCCCACGAAAGCAGTCTTGTCGTAGATCCTGGCTTGACGAACAGCAGAGTTTCAGTGTCCACCAGCAGAATAGTCTTTGAACAGTTTTCAGACAGATTCGTCCCTACAACAACTTCAAGATCCGACTGCCTGAGGACCCACCCTCAGGGGAGCCCTTAAGTAACCATAAAAAGGTAAAGGACCTCTTCTGTGGTGACCCGCCTATTAGAGGGGTCAGGGACGCTACTCAGCTGTCCTAGTCAGTCAGATGCTCCCAGGGGCCAACATTCAACATGGCAGAATCAAGTGACTACCTGTAGGAGCTCTGGGCAAATCCTTAGGGAGGAGCTGGACAGGGGTGTGGACACTCCCCTGTCCTTTGTGTGGTTTCACGCCAGAGAAGGAGCTAAGGGCTCCTGAACTGGGCAAAACTGGTTTATGCAAGGAGGGCACTAAATGTGCCCTTCAATGCAGTCTGTTGGCACTCAGAAGTGCCCCCACCCTACCTAATTCTAATGGAGAGGTGGCGACACCACTCCTTCACAGGGATTCCTTTGTTCAGCTTTCCCTGCCCGAGTTAAGCTCATCAGCAGGGGGCAGAACACTGTCTAGTACTGGCAGGCTGACCCTGCAAGGCCACACAGGTAGGTATGGGGAGGTCCTCTAAGAAGTTCCCCAGTAAATGGTATCATACAACTAACACTGGAATTGGTGTAGGGATGGTGGATAAGTAGTAGACAACAGTCTAGTGGTGTTGCTTCACTGGTGCACTCAGATAGTGTGGCAATCACTGTCAAAGGTTTTGTGGCACGTGTTGCTGTCTTTGCTGGCTCATGTTGCTGGATCAGTATGGATGGATGGACTAACAGCCACCTCGGGGTCAAAGCAGCCTACTTGTCAGGTTGAAGAGTCAGGCATTGTAGAACACTCTATCAGTACTGTGAATCATAGTCAACTGCTGTTCTGTCCGTGGCTATCCAGTTACTGCCAGGCTAAACTGCCTTTTGAAGTGAGTGCCCCCAAACAACAAATTACATGTGTTGGAGGGCAACACACCACTAGTAATGGGGCCAGGCCAATAGTGACAGTTATGTTGATTTGTATAGAGCAATAATCACCTAAGTGCGTATCCAGGCGGTTGGGCAGGTGTGTGGTCCCCAAGATGCTTATACAAAGAGCCAGGTCTTCAGCTTCTTGCGGAATTCAAGAGGAGGAGGCTCTTATGTGTAAGGAAGGCTGGTCCATGTCTTCGGTAGGATGTAGGAGAATCAGCGATCTCCACCTTTGCTTTTGCAAAAGCAGGGACTGTGTGCAAGTGAGAGTGAGAGTGAGGCAGAGCATAGGTGTTTGGTGGGCTGGTGAAAGTGTATGCGGCTTTGTATGAGTTTGTGAGAAGTTTGAATTGGCTGTGCTTGCGAATGGGGAGCCAGTAAAGATTCCTGAGGTGCGGTGTGATGTGGGTGCAGCGTGGGAGGTTGAGTATGAGTCTTGCTGTGGTGTTCTGGATGGCCTGGAGTCTGTTTAGAAGGGGTTTGGAGATTCTGGCAAAGAGAGAGTGTTGCTGTAGTCCAGCCTGCTGGTGATGAGAGTTTGCATGAATGTCCGTCTGGTGTTCTGAGGCAACCATTTGAAGATCTTTTGCAGCATGCATTGGATGTGGAAGCAGGAGGTGCACACTCCATTGACTTGAGCCATCATGTTGCGCTCATCGTCTAGGATGATGCCTTGCTTTCTTGTGTGGTCTGTGGGGGTGGGTGTTGGTCCTAGCTCCGACGACCACCAGGTGGAATCCCATAGGGAGGTCTTGTTGCCTAAAACTAGTACTTCTGTATTGTCTGACTTGTGCTTCAGGCAGTTGGTTCGTATCCAGTCTGCTTCTATTGTCATCTAGTTGCTGAAGGTGGTTCTGGAGGTTGTTGTCTTGTCTGTCACGGAGAGGATGTCAAAGGCAAGAAGATGATGGTGATGTCTTGTGATCGGATGATGTTGGCAGGTGGTGTCATGTGTTTGTTGAAAAGGGTGGGGCTGAAAGGTGATCCGTGTGGAAATCGCATATCAGTTTCTTGGTCTTTGATGTGAAGGGTGACAGCCTGGCCCTTTGGGTTCTTCCTGTGAGGTAGGAACAGATCCATTTGAGAACTGACCCTTGTATGATGATCTCTTAGAATTTTCTGTTGAGGGTGTTGTGGGAGACAGTGTCAAAGGTCACAGAGAGGTCGAGCAGGATGAGGGCCGATGTTTCTCCTCGGTCCAGGATAATTTGAATGTAATCAGTGGCCATGATGAGTTCTGTTTCGGTGCTGTGGTTCTTTCTGAATCCTGATTGAGTGTTGTCTAGAAGATGGTGAAGTGGCTACTTCAGTGTCACAATAGCTGCCAAGTTTTCACTGTCATTGTGTGACATTCTCATGTTTCTACATTACCTGTGTGTGATGTTACAAAATCTTACATTTGATGTTGAGTGACACTTTATCACCACAGGTGTTAAAAAGTATGAAGATGAGCATTGCATTCATGTGTGGCAGTAATTGGACAGTGGGGGCTCTAATTGGACAGCAAAGCATAGGTCTTTGGCAAATGATGACTGGCCCTGGGTGTGTGCTGGCTGCACCGCTGACATGGTAGCAGCCCTGTTAATATATATTTAATAAGCAGCATTGACTTGTACCTCGTCTAGCAACTCATTTTTTTATTTTATAATTCCTGAACATATCATTTAATTTTGAACTTATTGTACTTTTTTTATTTTGGTGATGTAATAAGAGGCAAAGGTCATAGTACATCATTTCCTTTCAGGCTGCCAGCACTGAGGTCATGTGATGTCACTTCCTGTGATGTAATCAAAGGGCATGAAATGTCACTTCCGCTACCTCTGGCATTTTGGTGAATCGACGTCCATGCTCATTTGATTCAAATATCCACATTAAATATTCCTCAGTGAAATATTATTTGGTTGCTTTTAAGACCCCTTAGGTCTGTTTAAAGTTTGGAATCGTTACTACTAGTTTTGGATGGGGTTCCCATTTCCAAAGAAATTTCTGTGTCATGATTTCAATTTGCTTGAACGGAGTATATTAAAGGGTAGTGGGAAAAGAGTAAGTTGATAACATATCCTTGTAGTAATATTAGCTTGCTTTCTGTTTACAATCTGACAGATATAGGGGGAGATAAAATACATAATGAATACCTGGTGCAACAAGTATAAGGTTAAATGCACCTGCAAACCAGTGGCGGCTGCTACTTAATAGCATTAGGGGTGCAAGTGGCGGGGGTAGGGAGGAGATTGGAGGAAAAAAAAAATTACAACTCACTTACCTGCCTTCCAGCTGCCGCCTCTTGGTCCTCTTCTCCCGATTCCAGGACTCCAGGGGCAGGAACAGGAAGCACCGATGCTTCCAGACTCCCTAGCCAATTGGTCTGAGCACCGTGGTTCGGTGCTCAGAGAGGAACTGGGAGGCTGGGCATGTTCTCCACCAGGCTGCGCGATACAGCCTGGTGGAGAACATGCAAAGTGTGCATGACTGTTTGGCCGGCCCAAGACGGCCGGCCAAACCGCCATGTGCACTTACAGAGTGCTCACCGCTCCTTCCCCTGCTCCTGTCAAAGCACGCCCCGCACACCTAATACCAGTTGAGCAACGAAGGAAAAATAAAATGATAATAGCAATGCGTTATTTTCATTTTATTTTTTCCTTTTTGAGCTGCTCACAGAGCAGTGGGGCGACGCTCCTCCGCCTTAGCGGCTCTGCTGAGAGCAAACAAGCAACGGGTGCTAACCCTTTTCTTCAATGAAATTTTCGGAGAAAGCAACATTTATGTTTAAACTTGTAGAAACGTGTCTTTTATAAATAATCATCAAATATAAGCTGTGTGACTTACAATTTGAATGTGCTGAAACGACTTGAAGGTGTGAAAAAGACCTTAAGCTGCAAGGGTGATGTGGCTCTTTTATGGCTAGCTGTTTTTTTAATGTATTTTGCTTTTTAATCATATTTGTGACTTAAAATTGATAACTGATTATCCAATAATTTTCTACCATCGAGGTTTTTGGATTGCAAAGCCATAAACAATAAAAAAAAAAAAACACCTATGCTTGATCTTGGGCATTTTATTTGTTTAACATTGAAAAATGATTGCTTCATTTGTTTACACTTCCTTTCAAGCTATTCCAGTGGCAAAGAAATAGCTCATCCTAGTGTTATTAATAGTCATACATTTTTAATGCAGACTTTAATAATGCAGGATGAACATTTCCAGTGTCCTTCTGAAAAACAGAGTGGTAAGGGATTTAAGATGGGTCGAAGGCTAAGAAAAGAAACACTTACCTCATCCTGCTTAACCTTGACCGAAATAGTTGTATCATTCAGGTGCACAGTTACGCTGTATTGGCATATAACACACACGAGTTTGGGACAAGCATGAATTACTGGATGTATTTAGCAGACGATTTCCCAAAATACTGCATTTTCTAAATACATTTGTTTCTGATGTATTTTTTAAATGACAACTGCATTTATTCAGTAGTGCACATGAATCATTGTCTACAGCCATCCATTGTCGCCAATTACGAGCTAAAAGGACGCGAAATACGAATACGAATTTTACATTTTACCCAGCCATGGCCCCCCTGGCCTCTCCCCGAACCGTCTCTCCCCTCGATGATATAGACAAGGTGATGTGTTTACATAGCTGCCAAGGTTTCATATTGCTATGTGTGACATTTTCATAATTTCAGTGTGATTATGAGTGACATTTCAATGACAATGAGTGACACTTTTTCGCGAGCAAAATCAAGCAATGAACAAAGGAAAAAATATTAAATTAAATTTGAGCAACAAAAAAATCTTTAAACTACTGTAAAGCACCTGAAACGCATTAAGCCTCAGGCTGAGGCGCAGAGAAGTCTCAGGCATAGCCAACAGCCAGTGCGCTGTAGTGTTTATAATTTTATAAACGAATCTCTCAACATTTACAAAGTTGTTTCAAAGTTCTTCAAGGAATGGCCCGTTCAACTTGAGGCCGCTCAGCACAAATGAGTAAATATACAAAATAAACGACCTGCTCTATTTTCCATCCACATGCTTCAATAACTGGTGTATTTTTGACGCACTTTAGTTTAGCTAGCATTCATGTACCACACGTATACATACATACCAGCTGCCTCACAAACACGGGCACTATCTTCGAGAGACACCTACCATCCTCTTGGGAGCGCTGAATTTAATTTCCTATCGTCACCCAAGTAAAGCACAGTTGAGCTGTTGGCTCGCCAGGGTGAAGTCAAGTGAAAACTAAGGGGGGCAGACTGGAGCAGTGGCACGCACCCCGGGCATTTTGGTCAAGGCAGCTTCAAGGCCCTGTGAAGCACACATTTAGTCACAGCACGCGCGGCCGGCAGCCTCGTCGAGACAGTGGGCAATTATGTGGAAGATGATAGATCATGTGTAGTGGCATTAGTAAACAGTGTCAAGTGAGCGTTTAGGCCAGAGAAATCATGTTACATCAGCCGCCTGAGAAAGGTGTAGTGCCGTGCATGTTGTGTGTGCGTGTCACTGACTGGCAACTATGTGCAAGTTTGTGTGTGACTGCAAGTGTGGGTGTGACTCGTGTGTGCGTGGTGGAGGAGGTCAGAAGGCAAGTCGGGCACACAGATCTGCAAATTGATTACCGGCAGCAACTGTTATTTTATGCCCCTCACTGACTCCTAGCAGGGTTAGGCACACACTTACTTGAAATTCAGTGGCGCCAGCTCGAGAGCAGCTGCATTTCCCGTGATGCCGGCCGCCTGGCTTCCCTCTTTCTGGGGTGGCCGGCCGCCCGCATCAGGCTTGCTCGGGCCGGCGGCGGGCTCAACTTCACAGTCAGGGGTCCCAGTGCTCTGGGGCCGCGAACGAACCACTCCGGCAACTGCAATCAGTCCGGATGTTCTAAGTGACTCCGCCGCCGCCCGGGCCATGGTGAGACCGGCTGAGAGTTGGTCACTCGCAATGCAGCGAGCCGCAGGATTCATTATCGCGCCAGCAGCGGAGAGCGGAGCTCATTAACAACAGGGGCCCATTTCTAAATTCAGCTGCTGCCGGCTCGCGTCACTCGAAGGGCCCCTGTACTCGGGAATGACTGACTGTGTACCCTAGAAAATCCTCATCATTGGGCAAGAATTATTAATTTATCAACTCAGGTCGGCGCGATATAACGGAAGTCAGAGACTCGGGCGGGGGGTGACTCCTGTACTTGGAGCTTCGGTCTCTCGGGAGCAGCAGAGCCTGGTGCACAGGCGCCGCTGGTGGCGCGCGCTGGCAGGTGGCAAAATGCGTGACAATGCATTTCAGTGCGGTGATGCGGAACACCGCACTGAAATGCGTTAGCGTCACACCTGATGCGTGATACTTGGCAGGACTGTTTATGGGGATTACTTGGTGTCAGTACCCCGATCCACCCCTTGGTGATACGAGAGTGAAAGAGGTGATAGAAGGCATTGTCACATAGGCTGAGCCGGTAGGATTCAGACAGCTCGTCGGGTATCACACGGACTGCCCGCAGATATCTGGGCTGAGACGTTTTAAGGGATGGGCAAAGTGAGCAATTGCTCTGGGCCCCAACTTCCAAGGCTTCACCCCCTCCAAGACGATTAGCTTTCTAATTTCTTGACCTCTGTCTATATTATAATTCCCCGTCTAAGCCACCTCTGAATCTCTCTCCCCAGTGTCAGCAGAAAGATTTTTGGGTCCCCACGCACGACATATTTTAACTGCTTTAGAACTTCCCCAGTTTGCTGCTAGGGCCTAGGGTGCAGCCACGGTAAGCCACCAAGGCCATAGCTAGTAGTTTGGAGTGGCCTCATACTGTTGACCCAGAAGAACCACTGAGGGGACCTGTGGTATTTGGATGGCAAAGGCTCTGTTTAGGTTCCCCAGGACCTCGCCCTAGAATCTCCCCAGCTCCGGGCAGTGCCACAGAAGTGGAGAGGGGTCCCAGAGGCTCCAGGCCCTCTCCAGCAGCAGCCAGATTTAGCGCGTTCCTTTTGTTGACTTTTTCTTGTGTCTTGTACCAGTATGTCAACAGTTTATAATGCATTTCGTGGAGTCAGACATCTGTTGCAAAGGACCGTGCCTAGATGCGTTCCCAGTCCTTAGGGGCCCACGGTTTTCCCGGCTCCGTTTCCCAGCGGAATACGCCCGGGGCCATGGCGGCCGGAGAGGACTCAATGAGAAATCTGTATAGTGCGTAGATAAGTGCTTGGTCATGAGGGCCATCTTTCAGCCATGTTTCCAGACATGTGAGCGGCCCAGAGATACTATCCTTCATCGAAAGTTGGAAGACGAAATGTTGAAGTTGGGCGTATGCACACTGTTCCGAGTCCGGCAAGCCAAAGGTGCTCTGCAGGTCCTCAAAGGAGAGAAGCTGCTGATTTTTATGTCGCATCCAACCAGACAGAGCAGCCGTCTGGTATGGTAAAGACTTCTTGCGGACTGTCAGAAAGTTGACCCAGGAATGTATTCTGCCTGTTGATTACCACTCGCTTTGTGGTTTGCAACTCACATTTTCTGTCTTTCTAGTTGCTGGCTTTATTCGTCTTTGGCTCTCCAGGTTCAGTTCCTCGCTCCAGTTGCCCAAACCGTGTTTACAGTATTCTTCCACAAACTCACTTTCTGTGAACAGGCCTTTAAATCTTGTTCTTATCTTGTCACATTTGCTGTCCATTCATAGACAGAGGTCAGATGTCAAGCTGCGTCTTCCAGGGAGCTTGGTGTTGATTTTTCTTTCTCCTACTTCAAAGTGAGAGGGTTTATGTGACAATCATGCTGGCTCTGAAGAAGTGCCTGAGGAAGGCTTTACAATGTTATTTATTTTTTCTAGCACACATTAAAATTTAAATGTCTGCTGATGATCAAATAAATGCACTAGATGATGACGTTTCCACACATTTGTGCGCTGTATACGTTTTATCAGTAAAACTGTATGTGAGCGCAAATGTTATGGTCCTTTCAATTGAAGATGTGTTGTCTGTAATGACAGTACGCTACCATACCATCCATACTCCGCATTACACCACTCTACTCTACTCTGCACTACTCCACACCACTGCACTCTACTCTTCACCACTCCACACTGCATCACTGCACTCTTCTCTGCACCACTCAATTCTATGCCTCTCTACTGTACACCACTCCACGTCAATGCACTCTACCTCACACTACTCTACTATGCACCACTGCACTCTTTGCCACTGCATGCTACACCACTCTTCGCCACACCACTCTATGCCACTCTACTCTGCAACACTGTACTCTATGCTACTGCACTCTACTGTGAACCATTCCACTGTACGCCAGTGCAATCTATGCCAATTCCCTCTATGCAACTCTACTCTGCACCACTGCACTTTACTCTGGAACAATCTACTCTATGCCACTGCACTATATGCAAATGCACTCTACGCCACTTTACTCAAAACCAATGAACGATATGTCAATCTACTCTGCACCACTGCACTCTATGCCATTGTACTCTGTCACTGCACTATATGCCACTCTATTCTACTTTGTGTGACTGCACTCAACATCACTCTATTCTACTCTGCACCACTGTACTCTACGCCAATACTCTCTATGCCACTCTACTTTGCGCCACTGCACTCTATGCCACTCTACTCTGTGCCACAGCACTGTACGCCAATGCATTCTATGTCAATCTACTACATACTACTGCACTCTATGACAGTATACTCTGTAATACTGCATTCTGCTACTCTGTGTGCCATTCTACGCCACTGGACTCTGCACTGCTCCACTCCACACCAATCCACTCTAATCTACTCTGCACCACTGCACTCTATGACACTCCACTCTACTCTGAAACAATCTACTCTATGCCACTGCATCTACGACACTCTATTCCACTTTGCGCCACTCCACTCCACTGTACGCCACTGCAATGTAAGCTAATACACTCAACACCACTTTACTCAAAACCAACACACTCTACGCCACTGCACTCTATGCCACTTTACTCAGCACCACTGCACTGTACTCCGCTATACTCTACACCATTGAACTCTATGTCACTTTACTCGCACCATTGTACGCCACTGCAATCTATACCAATGCACTCTATGACACTCTACTGTGCAGTCTCTGCTACTGAACTCCATGGCACTCTACTCTATGCCACTCTAATCTGCGCCACTCTACGTCACAGCACTCTACTGCACTCTATGCAGCTCTAATCTACTGTGCATCACTGCACTATGACACTGCACTGTACGCCACTTCACTCTACAACTCTCTACTGTACTTTGTAGCACTCTACTCTATGCCAGTGCACTCTACCCTACTCTACTATGCACCACTGCACTCTACACCGCTCCAGTATAGGCCATTCCATTTTGCACCAATCCAATCCACTCTACACCACTCCACTCTGTAACACTGTACTCTGTGCCTGTTCACTCTACACCACTACTCATACAACTCCACTCTACCCTGCACCACTCCACAAGACTGCACTATACTCGTAAACAATCTACTCTACGCCACTGCACTCTATTCCACTGCACCTTATGCCACTCTACTCAACTTTGCACCACTCTACTCTGCACTACTCCACTCTACGCCACTGCAATCAGCGCTTTGCCACTCTACTCTAAGCCACTGCGCTCTACGCCACTACTCTCTGCCACTGCACTCTACCCTGTACCACTATACTCTACTCTGCACCTCTCCACTCTAAAACAATCTACTCTGCGCCATTGCTCTCTTTGTCACTCAACTCTGCGCCACTCCACTCTACACCACTGCACTCTATGCTGCGCCACTCTATGCCACTGCACTTTACGCTATACCAGTCTACTCTAAACCATTGCAGCCTATGCCAATTCACTCTACACCACTTTACTCAAAACAAATGCACTCTACGCCAATTCAATCTAGACCACTTTACTCAAAACCAATGCAACCTATTCCACTGTACCTACGCCAACTACTTTGCACCAATGTACTTTACACCACTATACTCTACAACATTCTACTCTATGCCACTGCACGCTACATCACTCTACAACATTGCGCTCTACTCCACTCTATTCTACTCTGCACCACTCTACTCTACATCACTGCTCTCTGCACTACTCTATTGCAATCTAGGCCACTGCATCACTCTATTCTATGCCAATGCACTCTACGCCATTCTGCATCACTCTACTCTATGCTAATGCACTATATCCTGCACCACTCCACTCCATGGCACTGCACAATACGTCACTATACTCTGCAACACTGCTCTCTCCACCCCTGTACTCTGCATCGCTCCACTCTATGCCAAACCACTTTAAGCCACTCTAATCTACTCTGCACTACTGCACTCTATAGCACTGAACTCTATGTCACGCCAATGCACTCTACGTCAATCTACTATATACTACTGCACTCTAAGACAGTATACTCTGCAACACTGCATTCTGCCACTCTACTTCGTGCCATTCTATGCCACTGAACTCTGCATCACTCCACTCCACTCTACACCACTGCACTCTACACCAATTCACTCTAATATACTATGCACCACTACACTCTACAACACTCTACTCTATACCACTGCACTCTATGCCACTTCACTCTACTCTGAAACAATCTACTCTATGCCACTGCAGTCTACACCACTTTATTCAACTGTCTGCCATACCACTCTATTCCACTCTGCGCCATTCCACTCTATGCCACTGTATTCTACACCGCTGCACTCTACACCACTTTACTCAAACCAATACACTCTACACCACTCCACTCTATGCCAATCTACTCTGCACCACTGCACTGTTTGCCACTATAGTGTACTGTACTGTACACCATTGCACTCTATGCCACTCTACATCATTGCACTATATCACTTTACTCTGCACCACTTTACACCAATGCACTCTACTCTACACCACTGCGCTGTACGACACTCTACTATGCAGCACTGCACTCTGCCACTCTACTCTGCGCCACTTTACTCTATGACACTGTACTCCACTCTGCACCACTCCACGCGACTCTAATCTAGTGTGCACCATTGCACTCTATGACACTGCACTCTACATCACTGCACTCTGACACTATTCTGCATGACTGCACTCTATGCCACTGCACTCTACTCTGCACCACTCAACTCTACGCCACTCTACACTACTGCACTCTACACCACTACATTCCTTGTCACTGCACTCTACACCACTCCAGTCTAGGCCACTCCACTCTAAGCCAATGCACTCTATGCCACTACTCCACTCTACCTTGCATCACTCCACTCCACTCCACTTCACTTTACTGTGAAACAATCTACTCTACGCCACTTCACTCTATGCCACTGCACAATACTCCATTCTACTCCACTCTGCGCCACTTCACTCTACGCCACCGCAATCAACGCTGCACCACTCTACTCTATGCCACTGCACTCTACCCTGCACCACTATACTCTACCCTGCACCACTCCACTCTACTCTACTCTGAAACAATCTATTCTACGCCCATGCACTCTACGCCACTGCACCATACACTGCATCACTCAATGCCTCTATAGTCTACGCTATGCCACTGTACTCTAAACCACTGCACTCTAAGCCAATGCACTCTACAACACTTTACTCAAAACCAATGCATCCTACGCTACTGCACCTACACCAACTACTCTGCACCACTGCACTTTATGCCACTATACTCTACAACATTCTAATCTATGCCACTGCACGCTACGTCACTACACCATTGCACTCTACGTCACTGCACTCTGACACTCTATTCTGCATGACTGCACTTTATGCCACTGCACTCTACTCCGCACCACTGAACTCTACATCACTCTACACCACTGCACTCTACACCACTGCACTCTACTCTGAACCACTCCACTCTAACCTGCACCACTCCACTCTATGCCACTTCGCTCTACGCCACTCTACTCCACTCTGCGCCACTCCACTCTACGCCATTGCACTCTATGCCACTGCAATCTACTCTGCACCCCTCTACTCTATGCCACTGTACTCTATGCTATTCTACGCCACTGCACGCTATGCCAATGCACTCTACGCCAATGCACTCTATACCACTTTACTCAAAACCAATGCACTCTACACCACTTTACTCTGCATCACTGTACTTTACGCCGCTTTACTCTAGGTCACTCTACTACACTTCACTCTACGACACTCCACTCCATGATACTCCACTCTATGATGCTCTACTCCATTCTATCAATCAATCAGTACTTGTAAAGCGCAGCTTATCACCCGCAAGGGTATCCAGGCGCTGGGTTGAAGGGCTTAGTGGAAGAGCCAGGTCTTGAGTTTCCTCCTAAAGTTGGTCAGTGAGGGGGATGTTCAGAGGGGAAGGGCATTCCAGGACTTGGTGGCGAGGTGGGAGAAGGAGCAGCCTCGACTGAGGCTATGGCATATGCGGTGTGTGTGTGCAAGGTCGAGGGAGGCGGAGCAGAGGCTTGTGGATGGCAGGTGGAAGGTCAGGAGGATGGTTCATATATGCTGGTCCTTGGCCGTGGAGGGCTTTGTAGGCGTGTGTCAGTAACTTGAATTGGCATCTCTTCTGGACTAGGAGCCAGTGGAGGTTTCTCAGAAGTTGGGTGATGTGGGTCCGCTTGGGCAGGTTGAGGATCAGTCTGACCGCTGAGTTCTGTATCGTCTTGAGCCTTCTCATGAGTTAGGTGGCGGTTCCTGCGTACCATATGTTGCCATAGTCCAGCTGGCTAGTGAATAAGGCTTGGGTGACTATTTTTCTCGCGCTGATGGGGAGCCATTTGAAGATTTTTTGTAGCAATCTGAGAATGTGGAAGCAGGCGGAAGAAACTGTGTTGATCTGTCGCTTCATGGTGAGTTTACTGTCCAGGATGATGCTGAGGTTCCGGGTGTGGCCTTTCGTGTGAAAATGGGTCCACGTTCTGCGGGCCACCAGGTGTCGTTCCAGAGGGAGGTGTGGTTGCCAAAGATCAACACTTCATGTAATTGTGGAAGTTGGTCTTTGTAGTGGTTGGGTCTACTGACAGTGAGAGGATAAGCTGGGTATCGTCGGTGTAGGATATGATGTTGAGGTCGTGGGTTCTGACGAAGTCGGATAGAGGTGTCATGTAGGTGCTGAAGAGGGTGGGGCTGAGGGATGAACTTTGGGGGACGCTGCAGATAGTGCTTGTGGGTTCTGAGTTGAAGGGAGGTAGGTGGGTTCATTAAACTGTGCCCCACTGACACTCTACTCCAATCTATGCCACTCCACTCTACAGCACTATAATTTGTCATTCTACAACATTATTCCACTCTATGACGCTCTAGCAACTCCCTCTATGCCACTTCATGCCACTTTACTTCACTCTATTCTATGACACAGTACTCCACGTCACTCCACTCTATGACAATCTACTCAGTTCTACGCCACTCTACTCTACAACACTCTACTCCAATCTGCTCTACACCATTCCACCACACTCTACTCAACTCCCACACTGTACTCCACTCTACTCCCTCTATGACACTCCACAACACTGTATGCTACTCCATGACACTCCACTTCACTCCTCTCCTCTCCACGCCATTCAACTCTACTGGACGTCACTCCATGTACTCCACTTTATGATACTTCACTCCACGCCACTCTCCTTTACCCCACTAACTTTTAGCCATGCTGAACAGCAGCCATTCTGGTGTACAACATTGCTAAAACATATTGGCAAAGCTTGCTAAAAAGGAAGCCCACCATAAGGCACTTGCTCTCCCTTCATTGTTTAAGGACAGCAGAATTTTGAGCAAGGATGAAAGTCTGAGATGTAGAAGATGGACATAAATGGACGTAATGTGGAGAAAATTAACGTGAGCCCCACCCTGGCAGTGACTCTGTCCCAGACATCCAGTGCCACTCTCGTGACCGGCGAGGAATATAATGCCCAACTTCTCTGCGATTTACAGAGCCTTGGTACTTGCCAGAGTGGGGTTGTGGGTATGATGCGGTATAAAAAATACCATGGTTTCACCATTTCCTTTCTCCCCCATTTTATAAGGTAGCACAGCTGTGATAGTAGAAGAGCAGGTTCAGGAGTGCTAAGCCACCTTGACTGAGAGGTTTAGTATTTTGGTAGCAATATGAGATGGCGTGTTCTGCCACATATATGTGTTAATTAGCCTTTGTAATTGTTGGAGCACCGTAAGTAGGAGGGGGAGGTCTATAATCTGAAACAGATAGAGAATCTGGGTCAGGTTCCTCATTCTGACTACCGCCAGCTACCCAAGCCATGAGACGTGTTTGTTGTGCCAGTTCTGGAACTCTCTCCTCAGGGCCGAGACCAGTTTGTTGTAGTTAAGGGTCACTATTTGTGAAGTAGTTCATGCTATTGTGATGTCCAGTTAGGTCACAGAATCATTGGGCCATGGTATAGGAATGAGTGTAGTCAACATCTGAGTTTGGAGCAGCCTAGGGGGCAAGAGGAGTGCCTCCAATGTTTCCAGGTTGATCTTAAAGTTTGAGATAGCCTGGAACCTGCACAGCTCCTCCACCACATGTGGGACAGAATCCGGGGCTTCGAGAAGGACAGCAAAATATCATCCACGAACATCGTCAACTTAAACTCCTCTGAGCCTATGGAAGCCTCCTTTATCCCTTTGCACTGACGTACGGCATTGGCAAACTGTTCTACTGTGAGAGCAAATATCAAGAAGAGAGCGGGCATACCTGCCTGGTCCCCCGCTGTATGTGGATTGGGGTGGATATAGTGCCATTCACTTGAATGCAAGCAATGGGGTGACAGTAACTCGCCATGACACGGTTAAAAAATCGTGGGCACAGACTAAAATGTTGTAGGGCCTCCTCCATGAATATCCAATCGACCCGGTCAAAGGCCGTTTCGGCAACTAGAAACAAGAGTAGCACATTTTTCAACTTCTGCTGGGCAGGGAGCTGATCTTACGAGGTCTCCTGGAATTCTGCCTTCATCTGCTGGGTGTAAGAGCTCCGTTAGATGCAGCTCTCTTTGGGCTGTTGCCTGTTTCATTGAGACCCAATATTCGACAGGCCTCTCTGGTCGGTCACACCACCGGGTCCTCCCGGGAGATGAGCCTGAAGGGGTGGCCCCAATCGTAGGAGGAATTGTTAGCCTGGAGGTGTTATATTATTCTGCTCATTTGATGGCGGCGCTGCAGTGTAGAGGGGGCAATGCCCAGGGAAAGGAACAGTTTGTGGCCCTCATATTGCATGGGATCTAGAGCGCCGGCAGTAGTCATAATATTCTCTTTCTTGTCGAAAAAGTACACCTTGGTAAGAATGTCCAGTGGGCTCTTCTTACGTTGACCTCCAGGGTTTGTCCTATTCGTGTGTTCTAGTCATATGGGCAGAGGGTGGTCCCGGGATTGCCTTGAATGTCATGGAGTAGTTTCTGGACATAGCCAGAAATGTCGCTGCATTTCGTGCCGCAAGGCAATCCCTTGATTCGCATGTTGTTCCTCCTGAACCTATTGTTGGGATCTTCCTGTTTGAGGGCCAGGGCCTTGCACTATTCCTCCAAATGAGGATGCGTTGTTCTGCTGAGTGGATTTCAGCCGATTGGTCGTCGACTGTGGTCTCAAGGTCCACCAAGCGAGAGCCAGAGTCCGTTATATCTCTCTGCAAATCAAAGGTAGCCTTTGATGTCCTCATGAATTATGGTAACCTCCTCCTTAATTTCTCAGAGAAACTGTAATGGAAAATCTTCAGTGATGGAGGGCCACTGGATGTGAGAAGGCAAGTCATTGTTGGTGAAATCAGTAGCAGAAGGGGTGGCGTGCCCCTTTTGTGCTCTAAGCATACGGGTCAGCATGTCTTTAATGGTAGTGTCTCTGCGTAGTCAGCCTGTCACCATATCGACCCACGCAAGGAGTTTGACCTTGGTCTGCAGTCTCCCCCAGCGGGCCCTGCCAGGAGATGGTGTGTTTAACCTCTGGGCAGGGGCTACTCAGTGGGCCACTAGATACGTGCCATCAGCAGGGGACCCTCAATACGGCTGGGGCTTGCTTCAGCGGTGAGGAAGGGGCTCATGCGATCCAATAGAGTCTCCGTGCAGCTAGCCTTGAAGTTCTCTAGGAGGGTAAAGAGCAGGAGAACGCTCTAGTCCAGTTCAGCCTCCTCCAAGGGCTTTAACAGTTGTACCCTTTAAGTGCAGCACCCCATTCCCCTAGGCCTGAGCCAGCGTAGCTCATGTGGGTGAGGGGAGGGTTTGTACTCCGGTGAGGGCCCGGCCCTGTGTGCTGCAGGCCGCTATGGATAGCTCCCCCCTCACGTAAATCACTTTGACGGGTGGCCCCTTATGCTCGTGGGTCTTCACGCGGAATTGCGGAGCTGGGGTCCTGGAGGTGAGGTAAAGGAGTGGTCCGCACCCAGTGCCGCGGACTCCACTCAAGACGGCGGCCGCATGGTTTCCTGGCTAGCGAAGAGCTAACGCCCAGAGATTTTCCCCACAGGGAGGCCAGTAATGGCACCCCAGTTGTCTCCTCTGTGCCTTTTGTCAGTGTGTCTGTTCGCCCTGTGAGCTGCAGTCAATGGGCTAATTTAGCTGCACTGGATACGGGGACAGAGCAGAGCTACCGAGATACACGTCTACTACATTCCCCTGCTCGCCACACCCCTCTGATGTATTTTTTTCAAATGTTAACCATTTCTTTCTCTCGCAGTCCAACAGAGTGTTTTTTTTCTTTTTAATTCTCGGTTACAATAATATTTTGTGCAAAAAACAGACAGTGCACACATTTATATTTGCTGTAAAGTAACAACTATCATTCTCTAACACCCTCCTGGCTATAAATTAAGAAAAAGCTCTCCACAGATACCCCTTGGGGAGCTTTCTATGGTTGTCTAAGACCACTAAAATCATCATAAGGGTTGTCTGGATTAGTGCAGGGTGCTTCACTTAAATAAGTGTGCACCATATACTAAGCCAGCCTCCTACACTATCTAACTTCAGATTCCTCACCTTTCGCATATTCCCCAGATATCAAACTGGATCCGGAAATGTTCAAGCAGTACCCCTGCATGCTGGTAGGTGGCATTGTGCGGCTCCGTGCCAATGTCGTTCCCCTCTAGAAGTGATGTACAGAGATGCATATAAGCACCACCCATCCTTGCTGACGTCAGTTGCTTTCTATGCTGTTCGTGCCCTCAAATGAAGAGCCCAACAGCAAATTGGCTTTTACCAGTGTGCAGATCTCTAGACTTGGGACTTTATAAGATGGAAAAGTAGTGAAGTGCACAGAGCGGGAAGGATGCGAGGGTCTGTGAGGAATCTGTGGTTAGAGTATCCGCCAGTTACTCCACCTTCGGTAAAACTGTTTCTGCTAGATATTCTATCTAACTGTAGATTACTCACATTTTGAATACTCTCCAAGGCATTACAGTGGATCTGAAACCGTTCAAGTAGAAACCCTGTGCACCAGTAGGTTGCATCGTGCGGCTCCGCACCATCATTCTGCTCTGGAACGATATGTGGAGCCACCTATATACGCCACACAAGTGTGCTGACGTCAGTTGCTTTCTAGGCTGTCCATGCCCACAGACCCCAACAAATTAGTGCTGACCATTATTCAGAGCTCTAGACTTGGGACCTTTATAAAAGAAAATGAGCACAGTTAACAGAAGGTGGAGGATGGAGGGTCAGTGAGGAATTCAAGGTTAGATAGATTAGCTACCAGAAACAGCATTACTGAAGGTAAGTAACTGTAATAAAGTGCCCCTTTTTGACATGGTCACCCCCACCTTGTGCCTGGTATGTGATGCAATTTTGACAGAGGTACACTGGGTTCCTGCTATCCAGGTCCTCAGTGCCAGATCTATTTCCCTAAAACTCTACAATTGTCCCCCAATCGGCAAGGCCTTTAGCACCCGTGTAAGTCCCTAGTAAATGGTACCCGTGGTACCTAGGGCATGGATACTAAGGGCTGCAGCATGTAGTGTGCCACCCTAAGGGACCCCGCACCACACTCATGAAGACTGCCATTGCAGAATGCATGTAATGGTGCAGACAAAAGTGAAAACACGACATAGCACACACACTGTGTGCCATGCCTGTAGACACTGCATGCAATATAAATAAATCACCACTACAGCAGGTCTTACAGTTTTTACGGCCTCCCCTCTGATAAGCCTGAGGCTGCTCGGCCACACTACCACAAATAGAGCACCTTGGCATTGTTAAAGCAAGCTCCTGTCCACTTATAAGGGATACCTGGACTTTTTACAGAGCATACCTCTTTTTGGTATAGTATATAGAAAGGCAGTTTCCTACAGTAACTTCTTCTTCTGGTAGATACTTCGAACTGCTGATTCCTCACCTTCTGAAGAGAATCTAAAGCAGTACCTCCAAGGTGGCGGGTCTGTGAACTGGCTCAGACCGAAGAGTCCTGCATGACTGAGTAGGCAAAACATCCTTTTTGTCAGACCTGGCTATCCAGAAAGTTGTGCTTCGTGAATATGTGGAGGGAAGCCCCAAGTAACAGCCTGGCAAACGTCTAGAACAGGCACTTTATGTCCCAAAGCAATGGTAGCCTTAGCTCTGATGGAAAGGGACTGTAGGTCTTTTGGAAGCTGATTTTTAGCCAGTGCATAGCAGATTCTAACGCAGAGAACGATCCAGCAAGAAAAGGTCCTTTTCTTCACTGGTCTGCCCTTTTTCGCTACAGCGAATCCAACAAAGAGCTGATCATCCACATACTCTTCTCCGATATGATCAATATAGAAACAGAATTATTTTGGGATTGAGCCGATGAACATGTTACTTACCTTCGGGAACGCCTTATCTGTTAGAGACTATCTAACCGCAGATTCCTTACCTTAGAATTATCCCCTGGCGTCACACTGGACCAGGCACATTTTTCTTGAGCAGTACCCCGGTGCGCCAATATAGGTGACATCATTCTTCTCCACGTAGTGTCATCTGCATTGGAAGCGACGTGTGCGGTGCCTATATAGGTGTCACCTCAGCACACTCAAGTCAGTTACTTTTCGCGACTTTCCACGCCAGAAGCACAGAGCCACAAAGTACACTGACCACTGGTGTGGAATACAAGGGCCCTGAATGGGGAAAGCTCTGTCCCTAGAAATCTCTTGGAAGAGCGGGGAGGATCTGGGGTTAGATAGAGTCTTTCCCAGATAAGGCGTTACTGAAGGTAAGTAACTTGTTCATCTGATAGAGACTTCTAGTCTCAGACTCCTTACTTAGGAAAAGATACCCAAGTGATACCTCCCTGGAGGTGGGTCTGCAGACCAATTTCACACGAGGAGTTCTGCAGGACCGAACGGGCAAAATACCCATCGCTATGGACCCGACTGTCCAGGCAGTAGTTCTAGGTAAACATGTGCAGGGAATCCCATGTTGCTACCTGGCAGATGTCCAGGACCGGAACTCAGCATGCTAAAGCAGGGGTTGCAGCTTTAGCTCTGGTGGAATGAGCACAAGAATCCTCAGGGGGTTGCTTCTTAACCAATGTTTAGCCGATTTTGATACAGAGCATGATCTACTGTGAGATGTTCCTCTTCTGTACGGCTCGTCCCTACTTCGCTACGAGATACCCCATGAAGAGTTGGTCGTCCACCTGGAACTCTCGTGTGCGGTCAAGGTCAAACGACAATGCTCTTTTTGGGTCCAGATGGTGAAGTTGCTCCTCTTCCTTGGAGGGATGAGGCGGAGCGTAAATAGTAGGCAGAGTGATGGATTGGCCTAAGTGAAAGGGAGTAGCCACTTTTGGTAGAAAGGAAGCTCTTGTACGAAGCACCAGTTTGTGTAGGTAGATGTTCAGATAATGAGGCTTGGATGACAACGCCTGAAGCTCATTCACCTTCTGGGCAGATGCTTTAGCCACGAGAAAGGCTGTCCTAAATGAACAATTGTGCAGGGGTTCAAAGGGAGTGCGTGGGAAAGAAATACCCCGGGTGTCAAAAGCTCAAGTGTGGGAAAGGAAGCAATTCCTTTTTGTTAAATAACCCTCACACACTCTAGTAGTGTCATGCTTCATCATCGGGTTCACCCTGACTCCTAAAGGTCAGGGTGGGCTCAACCATATTTCAAGGAGCACTTAGGAGAATAAGGCCAGGGGTTATAAAGATTAAAACTCCTCCCGCAGTTTCAGGTATCCCTTTATTAGCGGAACCGTGGGGGATATTAAAATGAGGAAAAAATATATATGTGGGTCCCCAGGAAATAATGGTCCTAAGACCCTAGTGCCAACATGTTTCAGTCCTCCAAAAAAAGGCCTATTCGGGTCCGGGACTTCCTTCAGGGTAAAAATATGTACCCTCCCTGGTTAGTTGGTGTAGGAATGTCCTATGTTTTTTTAGGTTGTAGAGGGCAGAAAGCTGCACCTATACCAAAAAGGAAACAGATCACTTATCTTTCCTCCTGTTCTGTAATGTTTTCACTCCATCTGTAAGAGAAACATATCAGGGAATTGTTTTTTGCGCTTCATTTCCCCACGCATGTTGCGCTTACATTACCCATACTTGCCATTCGGGATGGGTGTGAAAGTACGATTGGATTCCGAAGTTATCGTAATCATAGTCATGCTTCACAGTGAACATTCAGTTGAAGCATTTATCCATGTGTAGTGGTGATGTCAATCGCATACTGCCACTCAACCCAAATTAAAAGTGTAATTATACATATACGTGTCACATCCACCACGCATCCTGCCATCCATACCATATCGCTACTTTCGTAGTGCCCAAATTTCTCTCTGCCACACGCTTATCCATACGACAAAGAACATCTTACACCATTATGGAGGTATAACTTGTCTCAAGAGATAGCGGCACAGTGTGGGGTAGCCTTGTAGTCAGACTCTAAAAATCGAGTGCGGAATAAAGGGGAGACAAAATTGACAACAAACACTCACAGCATTAACGATCGGCACATTATCTTTTTTTGTTGTTCACGTACCGTGTTTGTAATGTAAGCGTATTCCTGTCTTATACTCACTTCCTCAAAGGTCCTGCCCCACTGCCTCACCTATTTGGTCTGCGTCTCCCGCCATTTGCAATGTCAAGTGCCCGAGACCGGCTTTTACCAGCCATTTGGAGAGCATATCCGAGAGTTACTCCGCCCCCTGCGCTCCGTGATGACGTCGTCCGAGTGAGTCGGACTACACTGACCCGTCTGTCTCATGGGAACTGTGGTTTCAGCCCCTCCCGTAATAGCGTATGTCCGCGGCCACTAACTCATGCCGGAAACACGCCCCTTAATGTTTTTGATTGGCATATGTTCGGATTATCGTAGCCTTCATTTTGAATAAATCCCTGTCTCACTGGCTGCCCCGGGAGCCTGTCATTTTCTTAAAACGGGGGAACAATGCCTGTTGGTTTATTAGTTTAATCATGATATTAGTGTCTCATATGGAGATAAAATGATTGAATTGGTCTGGTCATCTATCTCAAATTAATATTTCAAAGTAGTGTTCTCTAGGGCGGGCTAGCCACTGTGGATTCGTTGTAGTACCATTGATTGTCTATTGGTATCCCACTTAATATCTACATGCCGCTCATTTGTATACATGCATTGCACATAGATACATGTACCCAGATGGTGTGATACATATTCATCTTTGGTTCAGTTGATTCCATGGAATGGAATCGTTCAGTCCTGTCAAATGAGTCTGCAGCCTATAGACCCAGCGTTGTTCCCTTTCCAGTAATCTCTTTGCCACATTCATGCTGCCTTTTACCTTTTCAACAATGGTCCATTCAAGCTTATCTGTATGTCCTTTCTCAAGGTAGTGGGCTGTCAGTTTAGTGGCTGAAATAGCTCGTCTAATTGTACTCCTGTTCTCGCTAATCCGCACTTTGGCCTTCCTGGTGGTCATGCCTATGTATTTAAGTTTACATGGGCATGTGATCATGTACACTATGTTGCCTGTGTTGCAGTTTGTATGATCTCGTAGTTCCCAGGGGTATGTAAGACCTAGATCTACATGTAAGGTGTGAGTGGTGAACTGACACACCACACATGAGCCACACGAGTAATGGCCCTTAACCTGGGGTTGGTTCCAAAGGGTCACCTGTTTATTTTGTTTAGGTTTGTAGGAATCTGTGTTGACCAAAGTGTTCCTAAGGCTCTTGTTGCGCCTAAAGGAGAACATAGGTTTTTCAAATGTCAGTCGGTTCGAGGTCAAAATTTCCCATTTATTATTGATAATCTTCTTGATGGCACTGGAAGAGGAGTTATATGTAGTGACACATATGAGTGCCTTTGTTTCTGTTTTTGTGTTAGTTTCCAAAAGGGCAGACCACGGTGTGTTCCGGGATCTCTTGCGAGCTTGGTCCAGCACCTTCTTGGGGTATTCCTTCTCTTGTAACTTCTTTGTTAATCTGTCTGCCTCTTTGTTATAACTATCAAGGTCAGAGCAGTTCCTCCGGATCCTAAGATATTGGCCAATCGGAAGATTCTCCCTCAATGACCGTGGGTGTGCGCTCTCAAAGTGTAAAAGGCTGTTACGGTCGGTAGGTTTGGTGTATAGGGTACTTTCCAATCTGCCGTCCCTTGCTACGATGTTGACATCAAGGAACGATATCCCTTTATTGTGTGTTGTCATTGTGAATCGTAGGAAAGGGTTCAGATTGTTCATCCAATTTGCAAATTCCATTGTGCTTTCTTCATCTCCTTTCCAGATGATTACGGTGTCATCAATGTATCTGAGCCAACTCTGTATCTTGTTGAGTTGTTGGACCAGATGTGCTCGTCTTCCAAATTGCTCATATACAGGCATGCTATTCTAGGAGCAAACGTGCTGCTCATGGAAGTTCCGTGGACTTGTAAGAAAAGTTGATCTTCGTACTTGAAAACGTTTTCAGTGAGGGCCAAATGCATCAGAGTCATGATCCATCTGATTGGGGCTTCCCATAGCCAGTCTTGAATCCGTAGTATGTTCTCAATCACACGCAGAGACTTTCCTCTTGTGGGATGCTGGTATATAGCGCCTCCACGTCAAGGCATATCATGGTGTTCTCTGCGGGATCGTACTCCAGTTTTGCCAGGAGATTCAATAGGTGTTTGGTATCCCTGACATACGACTTTATCTTGGTGACCAGGGGTCTCAGGAACCAATCTGTGTATTTAGACAGAGGTTCCAGAACCGACCCAATGCCAGACACAATGGGTCTGCCTGGGGGTGTCATCTTGCCCTTGTGGATCTTGGGTATTGTGTAAAACAGGGGGATCCTTGGTTTCTCTGTGATAAGGAAGTCTCTCTCATTCTTGGTGATCCAGTTGTTTTCCAAAGCCTCCATAGTCAATGTCAAGATGGTCTTCTGAAGGCGTGCAGTAGGGTCCCTCTGTATCTTCCTGTAGTGTCTCTCATCCGAGAGGAGAGTAAAACAGGCCCCTCTGTAGGTCTCCACATCTTGTATCACAATTGCCCCTCCCTTATCGGCAGGCTTGATTATAATGTTGGTTCTTGTTCTCAAGGATTTCAGTGCTTCTCGTTCTTTCTTGCTCAAGTTGTTATACACATTTCTCCTAGGTTGTAGTAATTCTACTTCTTTCGTGACTGCTTCTTCAAATGCCATAACCTCTGGTGGCATCATGGAGATGGATGGGCAAAAGGTGGACTTAAGGCGGAGGGGTGTATGGCCGGTGTCTTCCTGTTGTTCCTGTTTGCCTTCAAAAAATGTTTTTACCCGGATCTTTCTGAAAAATTCATATAACTCACATCTGGTTTGAAACTTGTCAATCGGAGTAGTCGGAACGAAGCTGAGTCCCTTGTTTAGAACCTTCTGTTCCTCCTGCGTAAGGATCTCGTCTGTAAGGTTGACAACCAAACCTACATCAAACTCGGGCCTGGCTGCTGGTCTTTTGTCTAACTTCTTGTGTTCATTCCTCTCCGGTCGTCGTCCCACTGGACTCTTCTGTTCCCTCTTCTGCTGCGTCTTCCTCTCCTCCCTCCCTGGCCTAAAAAAATACTGCTGATTTTGGTTAGGCTGGAAGTATGGTATTGTGTTGTACTGGAGAGGACCTTGGAATTGTTGTGGACCATAAGGGTTGGGCCATGCGTGCATCTGCGGTGGGGGGTATGATTGGTTAAAGCCTCCTCTTCTTTGTCGTCTTGATTTCCCTCTCCAACTCCTGGAGGAGTTATCACTTAACCAGTCATCCTGATCTGACTCTGACGCCCCCGAATCGCTTCTGTATGATGAACCGGTATCGTTATCTTGTTGTTTACTGTAGTCATCCCTTATATAGGGATAGACTTTTTCATGGGAAAACTTTTTACGATCTTTTTGCAGTTTGTTAATTTTGCTATGCATTAGGTATTCCTTATGTTCATTGATCTCCTTATTAACCTCTTCTAGTTTCTTCTGGTAGACTGTTATTTTAATCTGTGTATTCAATACATTCTCACTTGTTTTGATCTTCACAAGGAGCGCCTCCGAGAGGCGTTTAGCAGTGTTGATTATTAAAATCAACCAATCGTGCGTGCAACGCCACGCAATTAAAGACCATTCCTTCTTGAATTCTGGGTCGTCCAAGAAGATTCTAGGTTCATTGGTGACAAACCCTGTCGGGGCTGCATTTCCCCACAGATATTCAGTCATAATTGCCCTATGTAATGGAACTGCTCTGACCTCGATAGTTACAACAAAGAGGCAGACAGATTAACAAAGAGCTTACAAGAGAAGGCATACCCCAAGAAGGTGATATACCAAGCTCGCAAGAGTTTCCGGAACACACCACGGTCCGCCCTATTGGAAACTAACACAAAAACAGAAACAAAGGCACTCATATGTGTCACTACATACAACTTCTCTTCCAATGCCATCAAGAAGATTATCAATAATAAATGGCAAATTTTGACCTCAAACCGACTGACATTTGAAAAACCTATGTTCTCCTTTAGGCGCAACAAGAGCCTTAGGAACACTTTGGTCCACACGGATTCCTACAAACCTAAACAAAATAAACAGGTGACCCTTTGGAACCAACCCCAGGTTAAGGGCCATTACCCGTGTGGCTCATGTGTGGTGTGTCAGTTCACCACTCACACCTAACATGTAGATCTAGGTCTTACATACCCCTGGGAACAACGAGATCATACAAACTGCAACACAGACAACATAGTGTACATGATTACATGCCCGTGTAAACTTAAATACATAGGCATGACCACCAGGAAGGTCAAAGTGCGTATTAGCGAGCACAGGAGTACAATTAGACGAGCTATTTCAGTCACTAAACTGACAGCCCACTACCTTGAGAAAGGACATACAGATAAAGACCTTGAATGGACCATTATTGAAAGGGTAAAAGGCAGCATGAATGTGGCAAAGAGATTACTGGAAAGGGAACAATGCTGGGTCTACAGGCTGCAGACCCATTTGACAGGACTGAACGATTCCATTCCATGGAATCAACTGAACCAAAGATGAATATGTATCACACCATCTGGGTACATGTATCTATGTGCAATGCATGTATACAAATGAGCGGCATGTAGATATTAAGTGGGATACCAATAGACAATCAATGGTACTACAACGAATCCACAGTGGCTAGCCCGCCCTAGAGAACACTACTTTGAAATATTAATTTGAGATAGATGACCAGATCAATTCAATCATTTTATCTCCATATGAGACACTAATATCATGATTAAACTAATAAACCAACAGGCATGGTTCCCCCGTTTTAAGAAAATGACAGGCTCCGGGGGCAGCCAGTGAGACAGGGATTTATTCAAAATTAAGGCTACGATAATCCAAACATAAGCCAATCAAAAACATTAAGGGGCGTGTTTCCAGCGTGAGTTAGTGGCCGCGGACATATGCTATTACGGGAGGGGCTGAAACCACAGTTCCCATTAGACAGACGGGTCTGGGTAGTCCGACTCACTCGGACGACGTCATTACGGAGCGCAGGGGGCGGAGTCACGTCCGCCGGCCACCCGGCTATGCTCTCCAAATGGCTGGTAAAAGCCGGTCTCGGGCACTTGACATTGCAAATGCCGGGAGACGCGGACCAAATAGGTGAGGCAGCGGGGCAGGACCTTTGAGGAAGTGAGTATAAGACAGGAATACGCTTACATTACAGACACGGTACGTGAACAACAAAAAACGATAATGTGCCAATCGTTAATGCTGTGAGTGTTTGTTGTCAATTTTGTCTCCCCTTTATTCCGGACTCAATTTTTAGAGTCTGACCACAAGGCTACCCCACACTGTGCCACTATCTCTTGAGACAAGTTATACCTCCATAATGGGGTAAGATGTTCTTTGTCGTATGGATAAGCGTGTGGCAGAGAGAAATTTGGGCACTACGAAAGTAGCGATATGGTATGGATGGCAGGATGCGTGGTGGATGTGACCCGTATATGTATAATTACACTTTTAATTTGGGTTGAGTGGCAGTATGCGATTGACATCACCACTACACATGGATAAATGCTTCAACTGAATGTTCACTGTGAAGCATGACTATGATTACGGTATCTTCGGAATCCAATCGCACTCTCACACCCATCCCGAATGGCAAGTATGGGTAATGAAAGCGCAACATGCATGGGGAAATGAAGCGCAAAAACCAATTCCCTGATATGTTTCTCTTACAGATGGAGTGAAAACATTACAGAACAGGAGGAAAGATAAGTGATCTGTTTCCTTTTTCATATAGGTGCAGCTTTCTGCCCTCTACAACCTAAAAAAACATAGGGCATTCCTACACCAACTAATCAGGGAGGGTACATATTTTTGTCCTGAAGAAAGTCCCGGTACCGAATGGGCCTTTTTTTGGAGAACTGAAACATGTTGGCACTAGGGTCATAGGACCATTATTTCCTGGCGACCCACATAAATATTTTTTCCTTATTTTAATATCCCCCACGGTTTCGCTAATAAAGGGATGCCTGGAACCGCGGGAGGAGTTTTAATCTTTATACCCCCTGGCCTTATTCTCCTAAGTGCTCCCTGAAATAGTTGAGCCCACCCTGACCTTTAGGAGTCAGGGTGAACCCGATGATGAAGCATGACACTACTAGAGTGTGTGAGGGTTATTTAACAAAAAGGAATCGCTTCCTTTCCCGCACTTGAGCGGTTGACACCTGGGGTATTTGTTTCCCATGTGCTTTGATCTGAGTCGGGTACTTCTGTGGACATTGTACTTGACTTGGGAGGACTTATCCCTACTAGGAACCCCTCTCTTCCCTTCCAGCTCTGGAGGAGCTCCTTCCTTCCAGTAGCTATAGTTTATGAGTTCAAAGGGAGTGCACATAAGGAAAGTGAGGACGAGATTGATGTCCCACTGGGGCATAATAAAGGGAGAAGGTGGGAACAAATGCTGTAAACCTTTCAGAAACCTATTTACAGTAGGGGATTTGAAGAGGGATGGCTGGTCAGGCAACCACCGTAAAGCTGAAATAACAGAGACATAGCCCAGAGCAGAGCCCTGCTGAGCAAGAGCAATGAGGAAAAGGAGAACCTGAGACAGGGGGGCACCATGCCACAAATTTTCCCCAATAGCAGACACATACCGTCTTGGTGGAGGGACGCCTGGCTGCCAAGATAACATTACAGACTTTGGGAGGAGGGTCGAAAGCTGTCAAGTGTCGCCGCTCAATCTTAACGCAAGAAGGCGGAGTGTTGACAGGTTCGGGGGCAGAACCCTTCCCTGCTGCTGGGACAGAAGATCCTTCCAAAGGGGCAGCCTGATCAGAGGACCGATGGCCATGCTCAACAGCTTGGGATACCAGACTCTCCGAGTCCAGTCCAGAGCCACAAGGATGACTTGGGCCCAGTCGTTCCTGATCTCCTAGAGAACTCTGGGCAGGAGTGGTATGGATGGAAAGGCCTACATGAGGCCTGCGCTCCACTGGAGACGAAAAGCATCTCCGAGCCAGAGCCGTCTTGGAAACTCCAGTGTGCAGAACTGCTGACATTCACATTCTCGCTGGTGGCGAACAGATCTAACCAAGGCTCACCCCACTGCTGAAAGAGACCTTGCACCATCTCTGGATGGAGACGCCATTCATTATCTGCCAGGCATCTGCGGCACAGTTCGTCCGCTCTGGCAGTCAGAGAGCTCCCCAGATGTTGACCCACCAGGGAAATGCCCTGACGTTCCAGCCATATCCAGAGACACAGGGCCTCTTGAGAAAGGGTCCACGACCCCACCCCACCCTGTTTGTTGCAGTACCACATGGCGTCTGTGTTGTCCGTGAACACCTGCAATAGCCTTTCCCTGATGGAGGAAAGACTTTCAATGCCAGCTAGCTTGCCAGGAGCTCCAAAAGGTTGATGTGCAGTCTGGATTTCACTGGAGACCAGAGGCCTCTGATCTTCACCTCTCCCAGATGGCAGCCCCATCCCAGGAGTGACGCATCTGTCACCACTGTTAGATCTGGTTGGGGAAGGGAGAGGGGTCTGCCACTGACCCAATTGCAGTTCGGTAACCACCTCTGCAGATTACCCTGATGCTGCTCCCACTGGAACTTCAGGTACCACTGAAGAGCCTGCATATGCCAACAGGAATGAGTCACAAGCAGGATGCAGGAGGCCATGAGGCCCAGCAGCCTCAGAGTCAGCCTCACCGAAATCCGGGATAGAGGCTGAAACATCAGTAGCATGGCCTGAATATCCTGGACTTGTCTTTCAGGAGGATAGGCTCGAAATGGCACCATGTCCAGAAGAGCTCAGGGAGCATTTGAAAGGGAGTCAAGAGTGACTTTCGGGCATTGATAGTGAACCCCAGCGAATGCAGGAGGTCCGTCGTAGTCTAGAGGCGGGAGACGACAGCCTGGGGCGAACTCACCTTCAACAGCCAGTCATCAAGATAGGGGAAGACTGGCACCTATGATCTCCGTAGATAATATGAAAACACCGCTATCACCTTGTTGAACACCCAAGGGGTGCTGGTAAGGCTAAAGTGGAGCATGGCGAACTGAAAGTACTCGTGACCTACCATGAACCACAGATAACGTCTGTGGGCGGGCAGGACGGGCATGTGAAAATATGCATGGTGCAAGTCCAACGCTATCATCCAGTCTCCTGGATCCAGAGCAAACAGGACCTGAGCAAGAGTGAGCATTTTGAACTTCTATTTGTTGAGGAAGAAATTGAGCGTGCGCAGGTTGAGCACGAAGAACTCCGTCCTTCTTGGGTACCAGAAAGTAGCGGGAATAGCAACCACGACCAACTTGCATCAGTACTCTCTGTATGGCTCCCTTAGTCAAGAGAACCATCACTTTCTTGTGGAGAAGGGATAGGCGGTTCTCCGTCAGCCTGCCATAAGTAGGTGGCATGGAGGGAGAGGTAGGCTCGAAGGGGGGGGATTAGCCCTTTCGGACGATCTGCAAAACCCGCCGGTCCGATACTATAGACCGCCAGTTGTGCAGGTGATGGCAGATCTTGTCCTCCACTGGGTGCCCATGATAGTAAGAGGGAAGACTATAAGGGTTTGGAGGCTGCGGCTGTCGGGGGACTAGTGTCCTGGCCTGACCTCTGACTGCCCGATCCACGGGGTCTGTGGGTACTGCCTCAGCCATGCAGAGGCTGTGAAGCTTGCGCGCTCTTGTGACTGGGCGGGTAAAGACACAGCTGGAAGCCCATCGGTGGCCACGAAAGGAGCAAAAGGCAGATTGGGGATGACAAGGGGCCATGGAAAGGCACAAGGACCTGGTCGCAACCCTGCTGTCCTTGAAGCACTCCAGTGCTGAGTCTGCCTTGTCTCCGAAGAGACAGGAGCCATCAAAGGGCATGTCCATAAGTGATATTTGGACATCCCCAGAAAAGCCAGTAGTCCTCAACCAGGCGTGGTGCCGTAGGGTCACTGTCAACAAAATCCCTTTGCCTAGTGAGTCAGTGGTGTCCAGTCCACATCTGATGGTGAACTTAGCTGCATCCCTCCCATTGGCAAGAGACTGGGAGAGCATGGCCCCGGCCTCCTTCGGGACCGTTGGCACCACCTGAGCAACCAAAACCCACAGAGCGTGGAAATAGCAGCCCAAATGGCATGCAGTGTTCACGGACCGCAATGCCAGGTTGGTGGAAGAAAAAATGTTCTTGCCTAAGTTGTTCAGCCTCTTGGATTCCGGATCTGGCGATAGGGTTAGGAATGCGCCAGGATTTATGTGGGAAGTGGAGGCATGGACCACCAAGCTCTCCGGGATAGGATGTTCTATGAGGAATTTGGGGTCCCCTGGGGCGGTGGCAGCAGGCTATTGGCCTGTCGACAGGAGCCCCTGTGTTGGGCTTGGAACAGTTCCCAAGCAGGAAATCAGTAAGTGCTTTGTTAAATGGGAGAAGCGGTTCTGAGGGGGACACTCACGGCTGAAGCACTTCCGTCAAGACGTTAGTCTTGACTGCCACAGAGGGCAAGCTACGGTCCAGGACCTCAGCCGCCATCCTAACCACCATTGCGAATGAAGCAATCTCCTCCACAGCCAAGTTAGGGAAAGAAAGCATCTGGAGAAGTATCCAGTCTGCTGGAGTCCGCAAAATCCTCACACCAATCCATGCTGGTATCATATGGCTGGTATTCTTCAGGTTCCTGCGACCCCTCCTATTCCTCCCCGTGTGCGAGCCTATAAGAATAGGGCTCAGACTCCGGCCTTGAAGGCATGGCATGGAACCTGAGTCGGCGTCGGGCAAGCCCCTCCGGCTCCGTGTCGGAGTCGAGGCTATAAATGGGGATGAAGCATGCAGCAGCCCTGGGAGCATCGGCCTCAGGATTGGCATCAGGAAAGGTTGAGATGGCACGACCGGGGTCGATCCGGACCTATCTGTGGACTCCTGGGGCCCGAATGGCACTGGAGCCGCTAGCATGGATCCAGTAGGGGCCCCTCCTGACCCCGTAGGGCCCAAAGGTGCACCAGAGGGAACTAGCGTCCCAAATATGAGGTGAATAGCCTCATAAAATTATTTGAATTGGGAGGGCGGTTGCTGCGGCTCCCGGAAGCTCGGGGAGGCGCGGAGACGGCCCAGGCACTTGCTCAACCACAGAGCCAGGCCTCGAGTGACAAGGCTCCCTCATCTTGTCGGCCGACAGATGAGGTGAAGTCGAAGCATTTTCTTCTCTTCTTGTGGGAGCGGGACATACTCGAATGGCCCAACGACTTCAAGTGCTAAATCTCAGACTCTGCGACCGCTCCCGGGACCTTCCTCTCGACCGGGATCTGGATCGGTGTCGTAAGTCGAGCCTCAAGGCCTTCGGGTGCATAGCGTTGCAATCGGAGCAGGCCTTCGGGTTGTGGTCGTGCTGAAGGCACCAGAGGCAAACAAGGTGTAGGTCCGTCACCTTCTTCAATGACATTCCTGCCACACCAGGAGGGAAAAACCTCAAACCACCTCGACAAAACGTCAAAAAAAGTTAGTCAAAATATGACTACGGGGTAGCTCTTTCCGGATCTGCACTGACTGGCATGGAAAGAAAAGAACCGACGTCAGCGTGCTGGGGTGGCGCCTATATAGGCACCGAGCACATCACTTCTGCCACGGATGCCGCCACCGCCCAAGGAGCCAAACTACGCCACCTACTGACACGCAGGGGTACTACTCAAGAAAAATGTCCGGATTCAGTCTGACGAACGGGGATGATTCTAAGGTAACGATTATGTGGCTAGAAGTCTCTATGAGATGTCGTCTCTGTTGCTCCTCAAAGGGGTGAGGTGGAGCAAAGAATGCTGGGAGGGTGATGTTTTGGCCAACATGAAAGGAAGTAACCACTTTCAGGAGGAAGGAGGCTCGGGTCCTCAACACCAGCTTAGCTGGAAAGAATGTAGTATAAGGCGGGTTGACAGAGAGGGCATATAGCACACTCACCCACAGCGCCGATGTTATGCGATGAGGAAACTTTCTTTAGAGTGAGAAGCTGCAACAGACAGCTGTCCAGCAACCCAAAGGGGTTACACATTAATAATGTGAGGACAATGTATAGGTCCCACTGAAGCATAATGAAAGCTGCGAGCAAAAACATATGCTGCAACCCGTACAAAAAAATACATCGCCACTGGTGACTGAAATAAATGGGCTGGTCCGACAACTTAAGTTTGTAGTTGGTCAATCTGTCTAGTACCACACCAAGCCACAAACTTTTCCCAACGGCAGGCTGCTTTCATGGAGGGACACCTGGCTGCCAGGACGAAATCTACTTCAAGAGGAAAGTCGAATGAGATCAACTGCCATCGCTGAAGATTACGTAGGCCTGGGTGCAGGACCCTGCCCTGCTGTTGCGACAGAAGGTTCTCCCAAAGCAGCAGCCTATTCAAGGACAAATGCTCATGTCCATGAGTTCCGGGTAACACCATTTCCTTGCTCAATCTGATGCCACTAGGATGACTTGGGCCCAGTCCTTCCTGATCTTCTTCAGAACTCGGGGCACAAGAGGTAGCGGCAGAAAGGGGTACAGAAGCCCCTAGCTCAACTCTAGGCGGAATGCATCTCTTAGAGAGCGTTGTCTAGGAAACTCCAACATGCAATAATGCTGACATTGCATGTTCTTGGTGGTGGTGAAGAGATTGAGCCATATTCTCCACATTACCCGAAGAGGCCTGGCACCATCTCAGGGTGTAGCATCTCTTTGTGATCCATTAGGCGTCAGCAGCTGGGTTTGTCCACCGTGGCATTCAAAGAGTCCAACTGGTGGTGTGCCACCAGGAAAATTCCCATGGCGGTGGTTTTGTCCGTTAGCACCTGGACCAGCCTCCCTTTGATGCATGATAGGAAGCCTTTCAATGCCAATTGAATGGCCTGCAACTCCACATGATTAATATGGAGTGGAGCCTCAGCTGGAGACAAGATGCCTGTGATCTTTACCGCTCCCAGATAGCCACCCCAACTTAGAAACAATACATTAGTCACCACAGTAAGCTCTGGGTGGGAAAGCAAGAGAGGTCTACCGCTGACCCAATCGTGATCCGGTGGCCACCACTGGAGGTCTTTTCAGTCTCCTCTGAAATCTGGTCATAGACCGAGAGATCCCACTGATGCCGTTTCCACTGGGACTTCAGATTCCTCTGCAGAGGCCACATATGTCACCTGTTATGCTTGAATAGCAGGATGCATGAGGCCATCAGCCCCAGTAGCCTCAATGTCACTCTCATTGAGCTCCACAACAGTGGCTAAAACATCAGGATCATCGTCCGAATGTCTTAGATGCTCTGGAGAAAAAACGAGAAACTGCACTGTTCCAGAATAACTGTGAAGATAAAGGGAGCATCTGCAAAGAAGTCAGGTGTGTCTTAGCGCGTTCATATTCAACTCTGAAAATGTCAAGAGGTTTGCCGTAGTCTGGAGGTTGGTAACGACTGCCTGGGACGAGCCCACCTTTAATAGCCAATAATTGAGGTAGGGAAAAACTGGTACCCCCGACCGCCGAAGATACGGTACAACCACCGTCATAGCTTTCGTGAACACCCAAGGGGCACTGGTGAAACCAACGGGGAGCACATCAAACTGAAAGTGCTCATAGCCCACCTGAAAGTACAGGTAGAGCTGTGGGTCTGCAGGACAGGGATACGGAAATAAGAGTTCTGCAGGGCCAATGCTACCATCCAGACTTCCGGATCGAGGGCAGATAAGACCTGGGCTAGGATAAGCATCCTGAATTTGTCCTTTCTCAGAAAGCCACTGAGAGGGCAAAGGTCTAAAATAGGATGAAGGCCTCTGCACTTCTTTGACACCAGAAAGTAGTGGGAGCAACAACCAGCTTCCACCTCTAATGCCATTACCCCCCTATGGATCCTTTTGCCAAAAAGGACCGCACTTTTGGCTTTAAAGCACAAGTTACTACTTGTGAAACGATATATCTGTAAGAGACATTAGTTAGTGATAGATTCCTTACCTTAGAAAATCCCCAGGCGTCAGACTGGATCCGGAAAGTTTTTCGTCAGCAGTACCCCTGCGCGTCGGTAGGTGGCGTCGTGCGGCTCCGCGTTCGTCGCTGGCGTCGGAAGCGCCGAGATGACGTCACGGAGACTACTTAGGCGCCACCCATGCGCGCTGACGTCAGTTATGTACACGACTTTCCGCACCAGGAACGCAGAGCCATGCAAGAAACTGACCACTGGTGCCATGAAACTAGGGCCCTGAAAGGGATGACCTTAACCCTAGAATCAGTTCGCAGAACGGGGAGGATGAGTGGGCGGTAAGGAATCTCTCACTAACTAATGTCTCTTACAGATATATTGTTACACAAGTAGTAACTTGTGCATCTGAAAGAGACACGTTAGTGATAGATTCCTTACCTTAGAATAGATACCCCAGCAATACCAACCCCGGTGGTGGGTCTGCGAATAGATTACACCAGAAAGTCACGGAGAACAGAACAGCCAAAGAAGCCGTCTCTCCGGACTTGACTGTCAAGGCAGTAATGCTTGGTAAATGTGTGCAGCGAGGCCCACGTGGCTGCCTGACAAATATCCTGCAAGGGAACGCCGCGTCCCAAGGCAGTAGTGGCTGCTGTTGCCCTGGTAGAATGGGCACGCAGCCCCACAGGAGGCTCTTTTTTAGCCAACGAGTAACATGCTTTGATGCACAAAACGACCCACCGAGAGATGGCGCGTTTGTGCACGGCCCGACCTTTTTTGGCGCCCACGTAGCCAACAAAGAGCTGGTCATCCACCCAGAACTGTTGTGTGCGCTTTAGATAGAACGAGAGCGCACGTTTTGGGTCCAGACGATGGAGCCTCTCTTCCTCTTTTGAAGGATGCGGAGGTGGAAAGAAGGTGGGCAAAGTGATGGTCTGCCCGATGTGGAAGGGCGTGACAACCTTTGGCAAGAAAGAAGGACGGGTCCTTAAAACCACCTTGTCCGGATGAACAGAAAGGAAAGGAGGTTTAGAAGAAAGAGCCTGGAGCTCACTCACTCTTCTGGCAGAGGTGATAGCTACCAGGAAAGCCGTCTTTAGAGTAAGAAGACGTAAAGGACAGTTATGAAGGGGCTCGAAGGGAGCGCACATCAGATAGGTCAAGACAAGATTTAAGTCCCATTGAGGCATTATGAAAGGCACGGGAGGAAACGTGTGTGTAATGCCTTTCAGGAAATGGTTAACAACCGGGGACTTAAAGAGAGAAGGCTGATCTGGAAGCCGGAGAAAGGCGGAGATGGCCGAAAGATAACCTTTGACAGTGCCCAGAGCAGAGCCCTGCTGGGCCAAGGAAAGTAGGAACAGAAGGACCTCAGAAAGAGGGGCAGAAAGGGGATCCACAGACTTCGCTGTGCACCATGCCACAAACTTGTTCCACCTGCAGGCGTATACCGTCTTAGTGGAGGGACGCCTGGCTGCCAAAATGACATCACAGACTTCGGGAGGAAGATCGAAAGCTGTCAACTGTCGCCGCTCAATCTCCACGCATGGAGGTGGAGGCTGGACAGGTTCGGGTGGAGGACCGTCCCCTGATGCTACGACAGAAGATCCTCCCGAAGAGGCAGTCGGATCGGGGGATCGATCGCCATGTTGAGTAGCTCGGGATACCAGTATCTTCATGCCCAATCCAGAGCCACAAGGATGACTTGGGCCCGGTAGCGCTGAATCTTCTTCAGCACTCTGGGCAGAAGTGGTATAGGCGGAAAGGCGTACAAAAGACCGCAGCTCCACTCGCGACGAAAAGCGTCGCCGAGCGAGTGCCGCCTTGGAAATTCCAACGCGCAGAACTGATGACATTGCGCGTTCTCTTCAGTGGCGAATAGATCTAACCAAGGCTCTCCCCACTGCAGAAAGAGACCTTGCGCCACGTCCAAGTTCAGACACCATTCGTGATCCATCAAGCACCGGCGGCTGAGTTCGTCGGCCCTGGCGTTCAGAGAACCTGCCAGGTGTTAAACCACCAAGGTAATGCCTTGATGTTCCAGCCATGTCCAGAGGTGCAGAGCCTCCTGACATAGGGTCCACGACCCCACCCCGCCCTGTTTGTTGCAATACGAGATGGCGGTGGTGTTGTCCGTGAACACCTGCACTACACTTCCCCGGACAGAGGGAAGGAATGCCTTCAGTGCAAGTCGGATCGCCCGAAGCTCCAAAAGATTGATATGGAGCCGGGACTCCGCCGGAGACCAGAGGCCTCTGATCTCCGCCTCTCCCAAGTGGCCGCCGCATCCCAGGAGGGACGCATCCGTCACCACTGTGTTCTCCGGTTGGGGAAGGGAGAGGGATCTGCTATTGACCCAATCGCGATTCGTGAGCCACCACTGCAATTGTTGTGCAGTGCCCTCCGAGATCTGGACAAGATCGGACAGGTTGCCCTGATGCTGTGCCCACTGGAACTTCAGGTCCCACTGCAGAGCCCGCATATGCCACCTGGCATGTTGCACTAGCAGAATGCAGGAGGCCATCAGGCCCAGGAGCCGGAGGGTCATCCTGACTGAAACCCGGGATAGAGGCTGAAAGATCGGAATCATAGTCTGAATATCCCGGACTCGCTGCTCGGGAGGATAAACCCAAAACTGCGTCGAATCCAGAACCGCTCCGATGAAGGGGAGCTTCTGAGAAGGACTCAGGTGCTACTTTGGCACGTTGATGGAGAACCCCAGCAACTGCAGGAGGTCGGCCGTAGTCTGAAGGTGGGTGACGACTGCCTGGGGCGAGCCCGCCTTCAACAACCAGTCGTTGAGGTAGGGGAAGACTGACACCCCTGACCTGCGCAGATGAGCTGCGACCACCGCCATCACTTTCGTGAACACCCGAGGGGCGCTTGTAAGGCCGAAGGGGAGCACAGTAAAATGAAAATGCTCCTGGCCTACCGTGAACCGCAGGTAACGCCGGTGGGCCAGCAGGACGGGAATGTGAAAATATGCGTCCTGCAAGTCCAACGCTACCATCCAGTCTCCAGGGTCGAGGGCAGCCAAGACCTGAGCCAGAGTCAACATCTTGAACTTCTCCTTCCGGAGGAAGCATTTGACGTTCCGGAGGTCCAAGATTCTCCTTTTTGGGGACCAGAAAGTAGTGGGATTAACAACCATGTCCTACTTCTGGCCCAGGAACACGCTCGATGGCCCCCTTGGCCAAGAGGGCCGTGACTTCCTGTCAGAGAAGCGCTAAGTGATCCCCCGACATGCGGTGGAACTGAGGTGGCATGGACGGGGGGGCAGACTCGAAGGGGAGGGAATAGCCCCTTCAGACGATTTGTAGCACCCAGCTGTCCGAAGTGACAGAGCGCCAGTTGGGGAGGTGATGTTGAATCCTGCCGCCCACCGGCGTGGGGTGCACCCCAAAGCACGGAGTAGGAAGGCTTTGAGGCGGATGCTGCGGGAGCGGAGGTGGGCGGACCCGCACGCTGGCCCCCGGCCACCACGCCCGCGCTGAGGCTGGTTCTGCGCAGGCCTTTGGCTGAACGGACGTGTAGAGGCAACGAAAAGTAGATGTGGCCGGGCGGGTGGTGGAGAGACCCAAGGACTTGGCTGTAGCCCGAGAGTCCTTAAAACGCTCCAGCGCACTGTCTGCCTTATCGCCAAAAAGGTGAGTACCATCAAAAGGCATGTCCATGAGGGAACTCTGGACATCCCCCGAAAACCCCGTGGACTGCAGCCAGGCATGTCGCCGCAAGGCCACTGTCGTGGAGATGGCTCTTCCCAAAGAGTCCGCGGTGTCCAACCCACACCGAATGGCGAACTTCGTGGCATCCTTCCCCTCTGCAACAGCTTGGGAAAGCACAGCCCGAACCTCTTCGGGGCACTGGGTCAGAGTTTGCGCCACCGTGTCCCACACAGCGTGAGAATAGCGGCCCAAGAGGCATGCGGTGTTGACCGACCGCAGCCCCAGGCTGGCAGAGGAAAACAACCTTTTGCCAAGCTGCTCCAGCTTTTTTGATTCCTTATCCGGCGGAACGGCAGGGAATGCTCAAAAAGGCATGGTCACCCGGTGCCGGGCGGTGACGTCTGGCCACATTTTTATTCACAGGGACCCTTGTGGTTGGCCTAGACCAGGTTCCCAGCAAAACATCCGTCAAGGCCTCATTAAACGGAAGCAGAGGTTCCACAGAACTTGCCGTCGGCTGAAGCACCCCAGTAAGGAGGTTAGTTTGGAGGCAATTCAAGGCCAAGAGCCTCAGCTGCTCTACGGAGCACCACAGTGTATGTTGCGCCTTCCTCCATGAGAGTGGGAGGAGAGACAAACCCAGGCTCAGAGGAGAGGTCAAGGCCACTTGCATCCTCTGAGTCTTCTGCCCACTCCTGTTCGGACTCACACTGCCGTGCAAGAGGGTCCTCCGACCCCTCCCAGTCCTCCCCTTCCACAACAGCCCGAGGTACAGGCTGCAGCGGCGAGGGAGGCACAGGGGAAAACAAATGCTCCACCGGCGCCGGAAACGGCGCCGGTCGACGCTGCTCCGGCTCCAAAGCCCAATCGGGGTCCCAAGCTGGAAACACGGGCAAGGGCGGAGGTGGGACGAACGGCACCCAGGGCGGCGCCGGGAAGGGAGCCGCAGGGGTCGCCGGAGCCACCGGCGGAGGACCTTGCGGCGCCGGGGCCCGAGCCGCTGGCGGAGGACCTCGGGGCGCCGGAGCCGGCGGCAACCAAGGGCCCCCAAGAGGGAGCGCGGGGCCCGATGGCGCACCAGTGGGAGCCCTAGGCCTGAAAAGGCGGTCCATGGCAGCAAGAAATTCTTGCACCTGGGCTGGAGTCGCCGACGGACCCGGGTATGGCGGGTAGGCCGCAGGACTGACAAGCTCCAACGGAGCCGTGGGGGAAAGACCCCGGGCTCCCTCGTCCGCATCCGAAGACTGACGGGGGGAGGTCGGAGAGCGTACGCGCTTCTTCGACTTCTTTTTGTGACGTCGCTTACCCGAATCCGAGGGTGAAGACTTGGACCCCGAGGAGCGATGATGACGACTCCGCGGTCGGTCCCTCGAGCGACCCCTGGACCTGGAACGGCACAGAGACAACTGTCGGGCCTACAGCAGCTTTTGGGACCTCTCCCGCAAAGCCTTCGGAGCCATGGCCAGACAGTCGGAACATGACCGGGAGTCATGGTCGCGATATAGACAGTAGAGACAGACGCCATGGGGGTCGGCCACCGACATCGTACGGCGGCAGGCCCCGCAGGATTTAAACCCAGGCATCCCTACGTGGCACCAGGAGTCAAGATATAGAAAAGTAGAGCCAAAAGTCCCAAAAAACAACTAATCAAAAAGTGACTAAGGTACGTGCTCTAACCGGATCTGCGCTTGCTGGCGCGGAAAAAGAAAGAACTGACGTCAGCGCGCATGGGTGGCGCCTAAGTAGTCTCCGTGACGTCATCTCGGCGCTTACGACGCCAGCGACGAACGCGGAGCCGCACGACGCCACCTACCGACGCGCAGGGGTACTGCTGACGAAAAACTTTCCGTATCCAGTCTGACGCCTGGGGATATTCTAAGGTAAGGAATCTATCACTAACGTGTCTCTTTCAGATAAGTACAGATGGTCTTCCATCAGCTGTCCTGAAGGTGCTGGGAAGTGCAGCTGAGTGGATAGAAACAGAAGGGCATAGCCCCACCAGACAATTTGCAGAACCCACTTCTCTGAAGCAATGGAAGGTTTCTGAAAGCAGAGGTGGTTGATGAGGTATGCTGGGCCAGTGTTATGTAGTGCCTTGAAAGTGTGGGTGAGGAGCTTGAATTGTGTTCCTTTGAGAACGAGAAGCCAGTGGAGCTCCTTCAGGTGTGGTGTATTGTGAGTGTAGCGTGGGAGGCTCAGGGTGATTCTGGCCGCCAAGCTCTGAATGGTCGGCAGTTTTTTGTTGATCCCTGCATAGAACGTGTTTCCATAGCCCAGCTTGCTTGTGACCAGGGTGTACGAGACGGTTTTCTGGGTGCTTATTGGGAGCCATTTGAAGATCTTCCTCAGCATCTTCAGGTTATGGAAGCATGATGCAGTGACAGCGTTGACCTGGGTGGCCATGTTGACTTTGCTGTCGATGATTATCCTGAGGTTCTTGGCGTTGGTGGTGGGGGGTAGGTATTGGTACTAGTTCTGTTGGCCATTGGGTGAAGTCCCTTAGTTGTGTGCCCATCCTGAAGTTCACGATTTTGGTTTTGACAGTGTTCAACTTTAGACAGTTGGTCTTTATCCAGTGGGCAATTTCAGTCAAGCAGGCTTTGAACTTGATCTGTGTACTGGGCATCTTGTCATGTGGGAGAGAATGAGTTGTGTGTCATTCGTACAAGAGTATGTTGATGTCGTGAGAGCAGATGATGCTGGCTAGAGGGATCATGTACACATTGAAGATGGTTGGGCTCAGGGAGGATCCTGGCAGAACGCTGCAGATGAAGTTGCAGGGGTCTGAGGTGTACGGTGTCAGGCTGACTGACTGGGTCATTCCAGTCAGGAAGAAGCAGATCTACTGGAGTGCGTGTTCTTGGATTCCGATGTCGTGTAGGCATTGGATGAGGATGGGGTGGGAGACTGTGTCAAAGGCTAAGGAGAGGTCCAGGAGGATGAGGGCCGCTGTGTTGCCTCTGTCCAGAGTTATGTGGATGTTATCAGTGGCAGCGATAAAGGCAGTTTCGGTGCTGTGATTAGGCCTGAAATCTGACTCAGTAGTGTCGAGGAGTAGGTGGTCGTTAAGGCATTCAGTGAGGTATCTGTTAATTTTCTCTAAGACCTTCACCAGGAATGGTAGCAGGGTAAACGGTGTGTAGTTGGCGAGAGTTGAAGGGGTTCACAGAGGGTTTCTTCAGCAACTGGAGGACAGTTGAGTGTTTCCAAGCATTTAGGAAGGTCGCAGAAAAGGTGGAAGCATTCAGAAAGGGTATGAGCATGGCGCTGATGGGTTGCAGTCCTCTGGAGTAGGTGTGATGGGGTGGAGGGGTCTGATGAGTCCCCTGAGTGTATGGACTTCATGGTGGCGGCGGTTTCTTCTGGGGACTATGTGGTTAGCATTGGTTCTCTAGATAAAATTTGTAGGTGTTTGACAAGGTCTGTCAGGTCCGGTTGCAGGCTGAAGGTGCTATAACTGCCACTGCTGACAAATTGATAGAGATTGTTGCAAAGGTCCTGCGAGGGGGTGATCGAGTTGGAGGCAGCCGATGGTGAGGTGATATCTTTCACAATGGTGAAGATTTATTTGCTTCTCTTGGTGCTGGTATCCATGCGGTCTGCCAGAGCAGCGTGTTTGCTAGTCCAGATCATTCGGTGGTAGCATGTGGGTTGGACTTGACGAGCGCGTGATCTGTCCAGAGGACTGGTGAGGGCTTGTCAACTTCGATGTTGTTAAAGTTGGTGACAATAGGGCCCAGGAGGTGTCTGACGAGTGGGTATGCCCCTTTGCTCGATGGTTGAGGCGCACAAGTTACTAACTTGTGTAACGATATATCTGTAAGAGACAGTAGTTAGTGACAGATTCCTTACCTTAGAATATCCCCAGGCGTCAGGCTGGATCCGGAAAGTTTTTGCGTAGCAGTACCCCTGCGCGTCGGTAGGCGGCGTCGTGCAGCTCCGCGTCCGTCGTCGGGACCGCCGGGATGACGTCGCGGGCAGTACTTAGACGCCGCCCCTGCGCGCTGACGTCAGTTCTGTACACGACTTTCCACGCCAGGAACGCAGAGCCATGCAAGAAGCTGACATAGGTGTCTGAAAAATACTAGGGCCCTGAAAGGGATGTCCTTAACCCTAGAAATCAGTTCGCAGAACGGGAGGATGGGTGGGCGGTAGGAATCTGTCACTAACTACTGTCTCTTACAGATATATCATTACACAAGTTAGTAACTTGTGCATCTGAAAGAGACACGTTAGTGACAGATTCCTTACCTTAGAATAGATACCCCAGCAATACCAACCCCGGTGGTGGGTCTGCGAACAGATTCAGACAAGGAAGTCCCGGAGGACAGACTGTCAAGGCAGTAATGTTTGGTAAACGTGTGCAGCGAGGCCCACGTAGCTGCCTGACATATATCCTGTAACGGAACACCGCGGCCTAAAGCCGTGGTAGCAGCCGTAGCCCTTGTGGAATGGGCACGCAGCCCAACAGGAGGCTCCTTCTTAGCCAAAGAATAGCAGGCTTTGATACACAAGGTGACCCAGCGGGAGATGGTCCTTTTGTGTACCGCCCGACCTTTTTTGGCGCCCACGTAGCCAACAAAGAGCTGGTCATCCACCCGGAACTGTTGTGTGCGGTTGAGGTAAAAGGAAAGCGCACGTTTTGGGTCCAGACGGTGGAGCCTCTCTTCCTCTCTAGAAGGATGCGGAGGCGGAAAGAAGGTGGGCAAAGTGATGGTCTGCCCAATATGGAAGGCAGTAACCACCTTTGGCAAGAAGGAAGGACGCGTCCGAAGAACAACCTTGTCTGGATGAACAGACAGAAAGGGAGGTTTGCATGAAAGAGCCTGGAGCTCACTCACCCGCCGAGCGGAGGTGATGGCCACCAGAAATGCTGTCTTCAGAGTAAGAAGACGAAGAGGACAGTTATGTAGAGGCTCAAAGGGAACGCACATTAAGAAGGTAAGAACCAAGTTCAAGTCCCATTGAGGCATTACAAACGGAACAGGAGGGAAGAGGTGAGTAATGCCTTTTAAGAACCTGTTAACAACAGGGGACTTGAAAAGGGAGGGCTGATCAGGAAGCCTGAGGAAGGCTGATATCGCACAAAGATAGCCCTTGATGGTACCCAGGGCAGAACCCTGTTGGGCCAGAGAAAGAAGGAACAGAAGAACCTCAGAAAGAGGGGCAGAAAGGGGATTCACAGCCTTTGCTGTGCACCATGCCACAAACTTGTTCCACCGGCAGGCGTATACCACCTTAGTGGAGGGACGCCTAGCTGCCAGAATCACATCACAAACTTCGGGAGGCAAGTCGAAATGAATCAACTGCCGCCGCTCAATCTCCATGCAAGCAGGTGTAGACTGGACAGGTTCGGGTGGAGGACGGTCCCCTGCTGCTGCGACAGAAGATCCTCCCGAAGAGGCAGACGGATCGGGGGATCGACTCTCATACTGAGTAGCTCGGGATACCAAACTCTTCGAGCCCAGTCCGGAGCCACAAGAATGACTTGGTCCCGGTCGCGCCGAATCTTCTTCAACACTCTGGGTAGAAGTGGTATAGGCGGAAAGGCGTACAACAGACCGCAACTCCACTCGCGACGAAAAGCGTCGCCGAGCGAGTGCCGCCTTGGAAATTCCAACGCGCAGAACTGCTGACATTGCGCGTTCTCTTCGGTGGCGAACAGATCTAACCAAGGCTCTCCCCACTGCTGAAAGAGACCTTGCGCCACCTCCGAGTGAAGACGCCATTCGTGATCCATCATGCACCTGCGGCTGAGTTCGTCCGCCCTGGCGTTCAGGGAACCTGCCAGGTGTTGAACCATCAGGAATATGCCCTGATGTTCCAGCCATGTCCAGAGGTGCAGAGCCTCCTGACATAGGGTCCACGACCCCACCCCGCACTGTTTGTTCCAATACCACATGGCGGTGGTGTTGTCTGTGAACACCTGCACTATCTTCCCTTTGAGGGAAGGAATGCCTTGAGTGCAAGTCGGATCGCCCGGAGCTCCAGAAGGTTGATATGGAGCCGGGACTCCGCCGGAGACCAGAGGCCTCTGATCTCCGCCTCTCCCATGTGACCGCCCCATCCCAGAAGGGACGCGTCCGTCACAACTGTGTGCTCTGGCTGGGGAAGGGAGAGGGATCTGCCCATGACCCATTGCCGGTTCGAGAGCCACCACTGCAACTGTTTTGCAGTCCCCTCCGAGATCTGGACGTGATCGGACAGGTTGCCCTGGTGCTGCGCCCACTAGAACTTCAGGTCCCACTGCAGAGCCCGCATATGCCATCTGGCATGATCGACCAGGATGCAGGAGGCCATGAGGCCCAGCAGCCTCAGGGTCATCCGTACCGAAACCCAGGATAAAGGCCGAAAGATCGGAATCATAGCCGGAATATCCCGGACTCGCTGTTCAGGAGGATAAACCCGAAACTGCGTTGTGTCCAGAACCGCTCCGATGAAGAGGAGCTTCTGAGAGGGAATCAGGTGCGACTTCGGCGCATTGATGGAGAACCCCAGCAAGTGCAGGAGATCGGCCGTAGTCTGGAGGTGGGAGACGACAGCCTGGGGCAAGCCCGCCTTCAACAGCCAGTGATCAAGATAGGGGAAGACTGGAACCCCTGATCTGCGCAGATGAGCTGCGACCACCGCCATCACTTTCGTGAACACCCGAGGGGCGCTGGTAAGGCCAAAGGGGAGCACGGTGAACTGAAAATGCTCGTGGCCTATCGTGAACCGCAGGTAACGCCGGTGGGCCGGCAGGACGGGGATGTGAAAATAAGCGTCCTGCAGGTCCAACGCTACCATCCAGTCTCCAGGGTCGAGGGCAGACAAGACCTGAGCCAGGGTCAACATCTTGAACTTCTCCTTCTGGAGGAAGCGGTTGACGTTCCTGAGATCCAAGATAGGACGCAGGCCTTTGTCCTTCTTGGGCACCAGAAAGTAGTGGGAATAACAACCACGACCTACTTCTGGGACAGGAACGCGCTCGATGGCTCCCTTGGCCAAGAGAGCAGTAACTTCCTGCTGGAGAAGGGACAGGTGATCCTCCGATATGCGATGGTACTTGGGTGGCATGGAGGGAGGGGTAGTCTCGAAGGGGAGGTAGTAGCCCCTTCGGACGATTTGCAAAACCCACCTGTACGACGTGATGGTGCACCAGTGGGGGAGGTGATGGCGAATCCTGCCGCCCACTGGTGTTTGGTGGCCCTGAAATGTCGGACTAGGAGGGCTTAGAGGCTGAGGAGGAGGGGGTGGAGGTGGACTGGCCCGCCCGCTGGCCCCCAGAACCACGGCGTTGGTTCCCACGTCCCCGGCCGCGCTGGGATGAAAAGTTCTGCGCCGGCCTGTGGCCCTGAAGGGAACATGGTGGGGCACACCTTCCGTGACCACGAAAGGGGCAAAAAGCAGACTGTGCAGGACGCAGGGTGGAAAGACCCAAGGACTTGGCCGTAGCCCGCGAGTCCTTGAAACGCGCAAATGCACTGTCCGCCTTGTCGCCGAACAGGTGACGGCCATCAAAAGGCATGTCCATTAGGGTGTTCTGGACATCCCCCGAAAAGCCAGTCGTCCTCAACCAGGCGTGGCGTCTGATTGCCACCGACGTGGAAATCGTTCTGCCCAGTGAGTCGGCGATATCCAGCCCACACCGAATGGCGAACTTAGCTGCATCTCTCCCTTCAGCAACAGCACGGGAGAGCATGGTCCGAGCCTGCTCCGGACACTGAGGCAGCACTTGCGCCACCGAGTCCCACACAGAGTGGGAGTAACGGCCCAAGAGGCATGCGGTGTTCACCGACCACAGCCCTAAGCTGGAGGAAGAAAACAACTTTTTCCCAAGGTGATTCGGCTTCTTGGATTCCCTATCCAGGGGTGCGGTAGGGAAGGCGCTCTGGGACGTCGAGGCTTGGACCACCAAGCTCTCAGGGGAAGGGTGTTGGGAAAGGAACAAGGGGTCGCCCGGAGCCGGGCGGTGGTGTTGGGCAATCATCCTATCCACAGGAGCCCCTGTGGTGGGCTTGGACCAAGTGCCCAAAAGGATATCTGAGATAGCTTCATTAAAAGGCAGCAGGGGCTCCGAAGAGCTCGCTGCCGGTTGAAGTACCTCTGTCAGGAGGTTAGTCCCGACTGCCAACGTAGGAAGCTCAAGGTTAAGAGCCTTGGCCGCCCTACGCAACACCACTGCGTAAGACGCTCCCTCCTCCGTAGCCACAGTAGGAGGAGACAGCATGCCAAGGTCTGGCGAGGTGTCCAAACCACTGGCATCCCCCAGGTCCTCTCTCCAGTCCTGTTCCAGTTGTTCCGTTAAAGGGTCACCTGACCCCTCCCAATCCTCCTCCTCCTCGTCCTCTGGGTGCCAATCTGGCATAAAAGGGACTCCAAGAGTGAACAGGGGCACAAAAACCCCGCCCGGAGCCGGATCCGGATCCGGCTCTGTGTCTTCATCCAGAAGGAGGTCGGGGTCGACGCCGGCCGGGGGGCCGGCCTGCGCCGGGCGCGGTTGTGGTGCCGTCGGAAGAGGCGTCGGTGGAGGTGTGATAAGGTCAACCGGCGCCCCCAGAGGGCACCCCAAATTTTGCCATGTACGTTAAGCACGGCCTTGGCCCTATTATGTTTAGTACACTATGGCACAAATATACGAGGGACAATGTCGAGTTACAGTGGCCGTTAACAGGTACCTTTGATGAACAAAAACTGAATTTCCTGCAGGATAAATTGTTTGCAAAACGGAGTAGGCAGTCGATGTTTGATTACCTCCAGGTATGGCAGAAGGAAGCTAAGCAGAGACGAATGAAGGCAGAAAAAGAGGCCCGAAAAGGGAGAATGCAGACAGTGGCGCAGAAAGCAGTAGCGTATGATAGAGAGAAAGTAGAAAAAGGTATAGAGTGTGCTGATAGAAAGTTTCGATTGCAATGTGACAAATCCTATGTTGCCCGAGAGGAAGGTGATATATTTGCGGAGGAGTTGTTAGACACCCGTCCTCCGCCTCCATATGCCCCGCAGAGAGTATACCCTGCTGTGCCACAGCCCGAGTCGTCTGTCTCTTCTGCACCTGCTGTTTCTGTCTCCTCTGTCATTGACTCAGTTGCTTCAGCCGCTGCGCCTCCTGTCAATTCTGTGGCTTCGCCCTCTGCGCCTGCTATGACTACTGGCCTCTCTGCTATGCCTATTGTGTCCATGTCTTCTCTTTCTCCAGCCCTTACACCCACAACCCAGCCATTAACGACATTGGTGCCTACCCACTCGGTTACTACCCCTTCCCTCTTCCCTCACTCCCCAGCAGTACTAGGTAGCGGAACGCCTGTACGCGGACTGGGGGACAGGAGCTGGGCGACAGCTAGGGAGCGGTTGGGACGAATTTTAATACGATCCGATGTGGAGGAGGGAGAAAAGAAGGCAGTAGCAAACCAGGGCGCTCAGTGGGCCCGTCATCCCATCTATAGTACAAAAGATGTGTGGAGTGTGATGAGAGATTATGAGCCGTTTGTGCAGCAGCATCCCCTTAAGCACATGTCGGCTACACTGATTGGATTGTGGGAACAGTGCTTCAATGCTATAGCGCCCCAGATTATTTACGATATCAGAGATAATGTATATGTAGCTGGTATGGCACCTGAGGAGGTTGCAACATTGGTAGCTTATCGAGATAGGCTGTTTGAGAAGAGCCCGAAGACAGTGTCCCAGTTTCCGATGAAGGAAGTCTACCCGATATATCACCCTGAGTTACCAGAGCTTCGAGATCAGCATGATGCTGTTGTTAGACCAAAGGTAGAGGCACGCTTCCAAGAACAGTGGGTCTATACCCCATGGAAGAGGAGTGAGGTGTTATCCCTTAAGACTCAGTTGCCTGACCCTAGGAAAAATCCTACTGCATACTATAAAGAATTGACAGAAGCCGCTTCATCGACAGTAATGACGCTTGCGGATATTGAAATGTTCTTTGGTCTGCTGGTGCCTGTCGATATTTGGAGGCAGGTGCATACGCAGGACCACGCTGTGGAATTGGGTGGTAGATGGGATCAGATTAAAGCATGGGATAAGGAAAGGAAGCCTGGAGAGAAGCCAAAGCCCGAGATTTTGGCTTTACCTGGCCAAATTATTACCTATATGCACTCCCTTATTCCTCCGAGAAGGGGCGATTGGGACAAGTTAGCAGCATGTCGTCAGAAGAAAGATGAGTGTGTCCACTTTTTTCACGCGGTTCGAGGGTGTGTTTTTGGATTTCAGTGGACAGAATTGGTCAGTAGAAGGGGGTGTCCGATTGTTTGTCAATAGATTTGTCACAAATCTGCTCCCAGAGATCGTGACTCGGTTGCAGGCTTCAGAGAGCACTTGGACGACATCCTCCCCTTCCGTAATTTTGAGTATGGCAAAGTATTATGAACACAAGGAAAATGAGGAGAAGGAGAAGGTGGAGAAGAAGCATAAGGACTTGAAAACGAAGGTGTTGTTACAGCAGGCGTCTAGGGGAAATGGAAGGGGAAGTGGTGCTGGACCGGCCCGGCAGCTTCCCTGTACTAGCAGGAATGCTGCGCCTGTAGGGCCGAATCAGTGCACGTACTGCAAAGAGGAGGGGCACTGGCGTAGCGAGTGTCTGGTGTTATTGAAGAAAGTCGCGGCCCCTCGAGGACAGGGTTCTCGTGGACGGGGTCGTGGAGTAAGTGATCGAGACAAGACTCGGGAGGATGGGACATCGCAGGGTCGCTCTGATCAGAACTATTTTGATGACCCTCGAGAAAGACAGTATTATCTCGATGATTATGATCTGGACGAGGTGACGGGGAAGTCCCACAGCTAGGACAGCCAGGGACAGGGTGAGGGACCAGTTCAGATACCTGTAGATCAACGCGGTCCTTATGTCACCACAGATTTGCAAGGCTCAGTTAAGAAATTCTTAGTAGACACAGGTGCAATGAATAGCTCTGCTTCTCGTTCGCTGGTCCCCGGGGCAGCTCTGTCTGGCCAAAATAATGTTTCCGTAGGCTTTTCAGGTATACCGGTTGGGAGCCCCATCTCCAAGCCACTTGCCTTGACTATTGGTCCCTTTACTGTGGATTTGCTCTTTCTCTTGACATCCTATTGTGGAGAAAATTTAATGGGTTTAGATTTATTGAAGAAGTTGCATGCAACCATTTTTTGTTCTCCAGAAGGTGTATATATGAAAATGGGAGCACATGTAACGAGTTCCAAGCAGTGTTTGTCCAAAGATGCGCCCCTTCCTGCTGAGTTTGAAGATGTGCCACCCACTTTGTGGGCGACGGGTGATACGGATGTGGGACTCTTACAAATTTCCCCAGTTTCCATCAAAGTTAAGGACAATGCTGTTTTGCCCCGTATTCCTCAGTACAAAATACCACAAGCGGGGGAGCGAGCTTTATTACGCATTATACAGGATCTGATTGAGTCGGGGGTAGTTGAGGTGACAGCATCGAATGTGTGTAACAGCCCTATTCTACCTATTTTGAAAAGACATCCACGGACTCCCCTGATGACAACACAGATGTTTATCAATTTGTGATTGATCTGCGCGCAGTTAACAAAATAGTGGTTCCTCAGCTCCCGGTGGTCCCAGACATTACTGCCCTTCTCACAATGATTCCTTCCTCTGCCCAATTTTTCTCTGTCATTGATTTGAAAAATGCATTTTTCAGTATCCCAATTCATCCTGATAGCCGTCACCTGTTTGGTTTTACACTAGCTGGCAGAAGCTTTAGATTCTGCCACGCTCCTCAGGGCTATACTGAGAGCCCAGGATATATAGCCAAGCCTTGAAAGCCCAATTGGACTCCCTCACGCTTCAGTCATGTAATGTATTGCTTCAGTATGTGGATGACATACTAATCGCTTCTGACACTGAACAGGGATGCAAAGACAGTACGGTTAAGTTGTTGCTACATTTGGCTCACCACGGACATTAAGGGATCGATTCCGATTCGGGCCGGAAAAAGCACCGACCGACTCGGATCCGGAAATTATACCGACCGACACGTACCTGTGGCGCCCGACACGCCAAGTACGATGCAAGGCGTGCAAAATCCGACCGACACGTACCGAACCCAAGTCGAACGACCGAGCCGCACGGAAAACAGCAATCCGGTCGGAAAAACACGCGAATCCAACCGACCGACACGCACCCGGAAAAAATCCGACCGAAACGTACACGCGAACTCCAAACCGCAAAGTACGATGCAAGGCGCGAAAACCACGACCGAGTCGGACGGATGACAAGCCGTACAACCGACACGCATACAAAACCGAGCCGAAGTAACACAAAACACCGCGACCGACGCGTACGCAGCATAGAAAACTGCACAAACACAGCGTGAACGAACCGGAGAATACCGTACGAGACAAATGCAGGGTCCGACTCGGTCACAAGAACGTTTCCAACATGCACAGACAGTACAAAGGAAAAATCACACAAAAAAGGCCAAACAAGCAATTACTAAGCCAATAAATACTGGGGGGTGGGGACAGAGAACAAAGACACACCCACAACTCCACCCATATAAAGGACACAAATCACAACCATGATCCTTTGCAAATGCCATTCCACTGCCAGCACCCAAGAGAAAGCAACCACACACCCACAGCTCATCCCTCACACAAGCCACACACCATCAGCACACCAACAAATACCTACCTCACATACACCCAGCAAAACACACACTCAAACACCCTCACCTGCACACCAACACACACATCACTCACCATCACCATGCCCCCAAGAAGAATCCCAAGTTCCTAGATTGTGAATTGGAAGTCATGGTAGACGAGATCCTCAGGGTAGAGCCACAGCTGTTTGGCACACTGGTCCAACAGACCCCCATCTCCCAGAAAACCAAGATGTGGGAGAGGATCATCAACAGGGTGAACGCACAATCACCATGTCGGTGCACAAAGAGCGACATCCAGAACAGGTGGTATGACGTGCGCAGGAGGGTACGGGACCTGCTCAAGAAAGACTACATCAACAGCCAATACACCGGCAGTGGCCCTCCTGCCAAGCCAATATACCTCAGGCCCTGGAAGGAGAAGGTGCGGGCCATCCTTCCGCCAGTGAGCGTATATGGACTAGAGGACATCCCAGAGCCTGGTGAGTACACAACAAATGTACACAATATACTGCCACAAAACACACACACATCACTGTCAAGGGAGAGTCAAACCATGCACTCATAGCAATTACACAGCAACCAGAACAGAATCATCCCAAAATGAGTATGTCAGTCAGATAAACACAACACATGCCATCAAAAAAGTCACATCCAACTGTGCCATCACATGTACAAACACAACTACAACTACAGCTAGGCAGTGGCACAAATAGAACTAACAAACACATCCAGACATGTAGCCACCACAACAACACCAACACACAGTGAAGACCACTCAAAGGAAGGAATTCTGTGTATGCTGGCCAAGTCAGTGTAGCCAATAGCATCATGGGAGTCGCAGTCACACATATTGCCCCCCACAACTGTCCCATCAACACCACCATGAACCATGCGCACATCACAGGGAGTGGAGAAGGACTCACAAGATGGTTGACACTGGCAACTGCTGTGGGGAGCACAAGGCCCTGCTGGCAACTGTGCACCAACAAACAGCAGGACACCACTGACTGACATCCTGAGAGACAACTTCCACTCCCTGCAATGCAAGCACGTACCATGGTGGGATATCTGGCTGGCTGGGTGGGAAGGAGGACTTGCAGCACTGACCATAGTCACAAGCACCTCCCCTCACACCCCCTCAACACAAACTCCACAGAACCCACCTGGTAGAATGCAATGCCTCACATCCTAACTCAAGATCCCACAAAGAACCACCACCCTGGGTTATGTTGTGTGAAGCACAGGGACACTCTTGGGACTGTTAGCCAAACAACTGCCTGGACAACACTCCCAGCCATCCTGTCAGCACAGCCAGCCCACCCCACAGGGAAGCAGAGTCAAAAGGAAGGAAGCATGGGCATGCTGGGAAGGGGGGTGGAGGCAATAGATTGATGGGAGTCGTAGTCACTGATATTGGTCACCCCCACAACTGTCCCATCAACACCACCCTGAACCATGCTCACATCACAGGAAGTGGAGAAGGACTCACAAGATGGCTGACACTGGCTACTGCTGTGGGGAGCACAAGGCCCTGCTGGCAACTGTGCACCAACAAACAGCAGGACACCACTGACTGACATCCTGAGAGACAACTTCCACTCCCTGCAATGCAAGCACGTACCATGGTGGGATATCTGGCTGGCTGGGTGGGAAGGAGGACTTGCAGCACTGACCATAGTCACAAGCACCTCCCCTCACACCCCCTCAACACAAACTCCACAGAACCCACCTGGTAGAATGCAATGCCCCCATCCTAACACAAGATCCCACAAAGAACCACCACCCTGGGTTATGTTGTGTGAAGCACAGGGACACTCTTGGGACTGTTAGCCAAACAACTGCCAGGACAACACTCCCAGCCATCCTGTCAGCACAGCCAGCCCACCCCACAGGGAAGCAGAGTCAAAAGGAAGGAAGCATGGGCATGCTGGGAAGGGGGTGGAGGCAATAGCATGATGGGAGTCGTAGTCACTGATATTGGTCACCCCCACAACTGTCCCATCAACACCACTCCTGAACCATGCTCACATCACAGGAAGTGGAGAAGGACTCACAAGATGGCTGACACTGGCTACTGCTGTGGGGAGCACAAGGCCCTGCTGGCAACTGTGCACCAACAAACAGCAGGACACCACTGACTGATATCCTGAGAGACAACTTCCACTCCCTGCAATGCAAGCACGTACCATGGTGGGATATCTGGCTGGCTGGGTGGGAAGGAGGACTTGCAGCACTGACCATAGTCACAAGCACCTCCCCTCACACCCCCTCAACACAAACTCCACAGAACCCACCTGGTAGAATGCAATGCCCCCATCCTAACACAAGATCCCACAAAGAACCACCACCCTGGGTTATGTTGTGTGAAGCACAGGGACACTCTTGGGACTGTTAGCCAAACAACTGCCAGGACAACACTCCCAGCCATCCTGTCAGCACAGCCAGCCCACCCCACAGGGAAGCAGAGTCAAAAGGAAGGAAGCATGGGCATGCTGGGAAGGGGGTGGAGGCAATAGCATGATGGGAGTCGTAGTCACTGATATTGGTCACCCCCACAACTGTCCCATCAACACCACCCTGAACCATGCTCACATCACAGGAAGTGGAGAAGGACTCACAAGATGGCTGACACTGGCTACTGCTGTGGGGAGCACAAGGCCCTGCTGGCAACTGTGCACCAACAAACAGCAGGACACCACTGACTGACATCCTGAGAGACAACTTCCACTCCCTGCAATGCAAGCACGTACCATGGTGGGATATCTGGCTGGCTGGGTGGGAAGGAGGACTTGCAGCACTGACCATAGTCACAAGCACCTCCCCTCACAGCCCCCTCAACACAAACTCCACAGAACCCACCTGGTAGAATGCAATGCCCCCATCCTAACACAAGATCCCACAAAGAACCACCACCCTGGGTTATGTTGTGTGAAGCACAGGGACACTCTTGGGACTGTTAGCCAAACAACTGCCAGGACAACACTCCCAGCCATCCTGTCAGCACAGCCAGCCCACCCCACAGGGAAGCAGAGTCAAAAGGAGGGAAGCATGGGCATGCTGGGAAGGGGGGTGGAGGCAATAGCATGATGGGAGTCGTAGTCACTGATATTGGTCACCCCCACAACTGTCCCATCAACACCACCCTGAACCATGCTCACATCACAGGAAGTGGAGAAGGACACACAAGATGGCTGACACTGGCTACTGCTGTAGGGAGCACAAGGCCCTGCTGGCAACTGTGCACCAACAAACAGCAGGACACCACTGACTGACATCCTGAGAGACAACTTCCACTCCCTGCAATGCAAGCACAGTCCATGGTGGGATAACTGACTGGCTGGGTGGGAAGGAGGGCCGGCTGTCAACCAAATACAACCAATGCAGACCATGTTCACATCCCAACAAATACATAGAAATGCCCAAATAATGCAGGACAATGTGCCACACCAATATCAACCCCTGACTGTGACGACTTAGGACAATGCAATGTACAGGCCCGCACCCAGAGGCACAGTCACAACTGTCATGTGTGTCAACCATTGATGCCTGCAGAAACATAACATACATTGTGTGTGTCTCCCAAAAACAGGTGATGATGGGGACACAGCAGCAGATGCTGAGGAGTCCCAGTCCCAGGCTCAAGAGGATGCGGAGCTCACTGGCGTCGTACAGCCTCTGCCCTCCACGGACGAAGAAGACCAACCTGGCACATCCGGTGCAAGTCTACATGCAGCACCAGCAGGACCACCAGCTGCAGCACCAGCAGGACCACCAGCTGCACCCCCTGCACCCACCCCTCCAACGACTGTCACCACAAATACCATCCCTGCCGACATGGACAGAACAAGGAGCAACACCAGCACAGGGACCCTGGACCAACCTGGGGCCATGGACACCACCACCACCACCAACCCCCAAGGTGGACCAGGGTCATCTGTGCGTGCCACTGCACGCACTGCACATGTCAGCAGGGGTGGTGGGAGGGGTGGGAGACAGAGGTCGCTGCTTGCAGAGGTTGCTGGTGTGCATGATGACCCACAACTGGTACGCATAGCTGATGCGTACCAGTCCAGCACCGGAGACCTCAGCCAGGTAGTGGGGCTCCTCAGAGACATGAAACCGCAGCAGGCTGCCCATCATGCCCGCTTGGACTCTCACATGCCCCACGTGGAGTCACACATGTCCCGCGTGGACTCACACATGTCCCGCGTGGAGTCCAAGTGGGATGCACTGCATGAGATGACGGCGGTGCACAGGGACATTTTACAATGCCTCCGCCAGATGAACAGCAACGAGTCCACACCTCCCTGTGTGCCAACAACATCTGGTGCTGAACAAACTGCAACTGCCACAGGGAGGGAGGATGACTCTGGCGGAGAGTCCCCTGCACCGCAGCAGCCTGTACTTGAGGGGCCCCCCAAAGAAGAGGGGTCGTCCGAGGAGGGGCAAGTGAGAGGCCGATGGCCAAGTGCAACCCCCAGGAAGCCTGAACCTGTTCTGGATGTTCACCTTTGTGCACAGACTGTTCACCCTGTTGACGGCAACACTACTCCCACACATTGCATGGGGAGTACAAGTTGGACCAATGTGTCAGACAACTGTGGCCCGATACTGGGGATTCTGTCTACCAGGACTTTCAATTCACCTAGGAACTTCTGATTGCAAGATTTATGTACAGCACTACCCATCCTATGCACTATTCACACAAATGTATCACAATAAACACACTAATACACCATACTTGCCTCTGTTGTGATTCCAACGTGGGTGCTGTTATGGGGATGATGAACTGCAAAATTACACTGTGTATGCGAACTGCAACAGCAAGTACAACACAGGCATGTGAGTAAAGGCAACGTGACACATATGAGGGAGACACACCACCAGGGCTACACAACACATACACACCTAGGCCATCTGACTCATTGCCTACACTGATGTTGCCAGGGAAGACGGTGCAATGCACAGACACCACACCCATTCCCAGTTGTAGTCAAGTAGCCCACAGGTGCAGTAAGCAAATGGCAGTCAAATGTGTGACCACAGACAACGCACATCACAAAGTGAAGCACAGGTTTATTACACAGTTGCAACATGTCGTAACCACTACAGATGCAAGGTAATCCCACCTGGCAGCGGGCACACAGTCAACAACTGTAGACGGAAGGGAGTCCATGGGTGTGGCGCACATCACCTGTAGGGACACAACAGCTACCAGCCTGGAAGTGCAATCACGTCGTCGGTGGACACAGTTGACCAAACGAATCTGGAAGTACCCTGTGAAGGACAGAAATGACACACAGTCAAAAGCAATGGAGTACAGGACAGAACAGCAAAACTCATGCACAATACATGTTACAAGATACCCACCCAGAACCAAGTTAGCATGTCAACACTGTTGGGGAGTACAGCCCACCTGTAAGCACACATCGCAACACACATCCAGTCAAGTAGCCCATGGACACACTCCAACAGCACCAGAGCACCACCTACACATATCATGCCGACTCACATCATTGACATGACACCTCAGGATACTCACATTCAGCTAAAGAAGTTGGTGATGAGCTGTGTGCGGACATCACCCTCATCATCATCATCATCATCGTCACTGGCATCGTGGTCCAGGCCAGGATCCTCCACAGGTGGCGGATGTTGGTCATTGTCATCCTGGATGAGAGGCAACTCCTTCCGCACTGCCAGGTTGTGGAGCATGCAGCAGACGATGATAATCTTGCACACTTTCGCAGGGGCATATGGGAGGGACCCTCCGGTCTTGTCCAGGCAGCGGAAGCGGCTCTTCAGGAGACCAAATGTCCGCTCAATAACTCTCCTCATCCGACCATGTGCCTCATTGTAGCGCATCTGGGCTGGTGTCACAGGATTCCTGAGGGGTGTCAGCAACCACGGCATGTTGGGGTATCCCGAGTCACCTACGGACAGACAAGTGCACATTAGCTGACTTGGAAAAGTGATACAAAAGAGGATGATGGACGGAACGTTTGAGCCAATCAAACACTCACCCCCAGTCAACTGATCTGGGTTTAATCCACCATCATTCTTTAGCTCACTCCACCACCCCAGTTCAGACATGGCCATATGCAAATCAGTCTGACCCTGTGCCTCATGGGAACAGTCCAGCCCGAACTGCCAAGCCATGTCTTCCCTGGACCGGAAACAAGCATCCTAGACCGGTTTCTGGCATTCCAGCCGTCATCAGCCAGGCCTGCTTGAATCCAGTGGCAAAGTGAGCAAGGGACCCACGTCTGGGCATACCCCCGCCAACTCACGGCGAACAAAGCGATACAAAAGAGGATGATGGACGGAACGTTTGAGCCAATCAAACACTCACCCCCAGTCAACTGATCTGGGCTTAATCCACCATCATTCTTTAGCTCACTCCACCACCCCAGTTCAGACATGGCCATATGCAAATCAGTCTGACCCTGTGCCTCATGGGAACAGTCCAGCCCGAACTGCCAAGCCATGTCTTCCCTGGACCGGAAACAAGCATCCTAGACCGGTTTCTGGCATTCCAGCCGTCATCAGCCAGGCCTGCTTGAATCCAGTGGCAAAGTGAGCAAGGGACCCACGTCTGGGCATACCCCCGCCAACTCAGGGCGAACAAAGCGATACAAAAGAGGATGATGGACGGAACGTTTGAGCCAATCAAACACTCACCCCCAGTCAACTGATCTGGGTTTAATCCACCATCATTCTTTAGCTCACTCCACCACCCCAGTTCAGACATGGCCATATGCAAATCAGTCTGACCCTGTGCCTCATGGGAACAGTCCAGCGCGAACTGCCAAGCCATGTCTTCCCTGGACCGGAAACAAGCATCCTAGACCGGTTTCTGGCATTCCAGCCGTCATCAGCCAGGCCTGCTTGAATCCAGTGGCAAAGTGAGCAAGGGACCCACGTCTGGGCATACCCCCGCCAACTCAGGGCGAACAAAGCGATACAAAAGAGGATGATGGACGGAACGTTTGAGCCAATCAAACACTCACCCCCAGTCAACTGATCTGTGTTTAATCCACCATCATTCTTTAGCTCACTCCACCACCCCAGTTCAGACATGGCCATATGCAAATCAGTCTGACCCTGTGCCTCATAGGAACAGTCCAGCCCGAACTGCCAAGCCATGTCTTCCCTGGACCGGAAACAAGCATCCTAGGACCGGTTTCTGGCATTTCAGCCGTCATCAGCCAGGCTTGCTTGAATCCAGTGGCAAAGTGAGCAAGGGACCCACGTCTGGGCATACCCCCGCCAACTTAGGGCGACCAAAGCGATACAAAGGGGATGATGGACGGAACGTTTGAGCCAATCAAACACTCACCCCCAGTCAACTGATCTGGGTTTAATCCATCATCATTCTTTAGCTCACTCCACCACCCCAGTTCAGACATGGCCATATGCAAATCAGTCTGACCCTGTGCCTCATGGGAACAGTCCAGCCCGAACTGCCAAGCCATGTCTTCCCTGGACCGGAAACAAGCATCCTAGACCGGTTTCTGGCATTCCAGCTGTCATCAGCCAGGCCTGCTTGAATCCAGTGGCAAAGTGAGCAAGGGACCCACGTCTGGGCATACCCCCGCCAACTCAGGGCGAACAAAGCGATACAAAAGAGGATGATGGACGGAACGTTTGAGCCAATCAAACACTCACCCCCAGTCAACTGATCTGGGTTTAATCCACCATCATTCTTTAGCTCACTCCACCACCCCAGTTCAGACATGGCCATATGCAAATCAGTCTGGCTTGGCAGTTCGGGCTGGACTGTTCCCATGAGGCACAGGGTCAGACTGATTTGCATATGGCCATGTCTGAACTGGGGTGGGATTGGCTCAAACGTTCCGTCCATCATCCCCTTTTGTATCGCTTTGGTCGCCCTAAGTTGGCGGGGGTATGCCCAGACGTGGGTCCCTTGCTCACTTTGCCACTGGATTCAAGCAAGCCTGGCTGATGACGGCTGAAATGCCAGAAACCGGTCCTAGGATGCTTGTTTCCGGTCCAGGGAAGACATGGCTTGGCAGTTCGGGCTGGACTGTTCCCATGAGGCACAGGGTCAGACTGATTTGCATATGGCCATGTCTGAACTGGGGTGGTGGAGTGAGCTAAAGAATGATGATGGATTAAACCCAGATCAGTTGACTGGGGGTGAGTGTTTGATTGGCTCAAACGTTCCGTCCATCATCCCCTTTTGTATCGCTTGGTCGCCCTAAGTTGGCGGGGTATGCCCAGACGTGGGTCCCTTGCTCACTTTGCCACTGGATTCAAGCAAGCCTGGCTGATGACGGCTGAAATGCCAGAAACCGGTCCTAGGATGCTTGTTTCCGGTCCAGGGAAGACATGGCTTGGCAGTTCGGGCTGGACTGTTCCCATGAGGCACAGGGTCAGACTGATTTGCATATGGCCATGTCTGAACTGGGGTGGTGGAGTGAGCTAAAGAATGATGATGGATTAAACCCAGATCAGTTGACTGGGGGTGAGTGTTTGATTGGCTCAAACGTTCCGTCCATCATCCCCTTTGTATCGCTTTGGTCGCCCTAAGTTGGCGGGGGTATGCCCAGACGTGGGTCCCTTGCTCACTTTGCCACTGGATTCAAGCAAGCCTGGCTGATGACGGCTGAAATGCCAGAAACCGGTCCTAGGATGCTTGTTTCCGGTCCAGGGAAGACATGGCTTGGCAGTTCGGGCTGGACTGTTCCCATGAGGCACAGGGTCAGACTGATTTGCATATGGCCATGTCTGAACTGGGGTGGTGGAGTGAGCTAAAGAATGATGATGGATTAAACCCAGATCAGTTGACTGGGGGTGAGTGTTTGATTGGCTCAAACGTTCCGTCCATCATCCCCTTTTGTATCGCTTTGGTCGCCCTAAGTTGGCGGGGGTATGCCCAGACGTGGGTCCCTTGCTCACTTTGCCACTGGATTCAAGCAAGCCTGGCTGATGACGGCTGAAATGCCAGAAACCGGTCCTAGGATGCTTGTTTCCGGTCCAGGGAAGACATGGCTTGGCAGTTCGGGCTGGACTGTTCCCATGAGGCACAGGGTCAGACTGATTTGCATATGGCCATGTCTGAACTGGGGTGGTGGAGTGAGCTAAAGAATGATGATGGATTAAACCCAGATCAGTTGACTGGGGGTGAGTGTTTGATTGGCTCAAACGTTCCTTCCATCATCCCCTTTTGTATCGCTTTGGTTGCCCTAAGTTGGCGGGGGTATGCCCAGACGTGGGTCCCTTGCTCACTTTGCCACTGGATTCAAGCAAGCCTGGCTGATGATGGCTGAAATGCCAGAAACCGGTCCTAGGATGCTTGTTTTCGGTCCAGGGAAGACATGGCTTGGCAGTTCGGGCTGGACTGTTCCCATGAGGCACAGGGTCAGACTGATTTGCATATGGCCATGTCTGAACTGGGGTGGTGGAGTGAGCTAAAGAATGATGATGGATTAAACCCAGATCAGTTGACTGGGGGTGAGTGTTTGATTGGCTCAAACGTTCCGTCCATCATCCCCTTTTGTATCGCTTGGTCGCCCTAAGTTGGCGGGGGTATGCCCAGACGTGGGTCCCTTGCTCACTTTGCCACTGGATTCAAGCAAGCCTGGCTGATGACGGCTGAAATGCCAGAAACCGGTCCTAGGATGCTTGTTTCCGGTCCAGGGAAGACATGGCTTGGCAGTTCGGGCTGGACTGTTCCCTTGAGGCACAGGGTCAGACTGATTTGCATATGGCCATGTCTGAACTGGGGTGGTGGAGTGAGCTAAAGAATGATGATGGATTAAACCCAGATCAGTTGACTGGGGGTGAGTGTTTGATTGGCTCAAACGTTCCGTCCATCATCCCCTTTGTATCGCTTTGGTCGCCCTAAGTTGGCGGGGGTATGCCCAGACGTGGGTCCCTTGCTCACTTTGCCACTGGATTCAAGCAAGCCTGGCTGATGACGGCTGAAATGCCAGAAACCGGTCCTAGGATGCTTGTTTCCGGTCCAGGGAAGACATGGCTTGGCAGTTCGGGCTGGACTGTTCCCATGAGGCACAGGGTCAGACTGATTTGCATATGGCCATGTCTGAACTGGGGTGGTGGAGTGAGCTAAAGAATGATGATGGATTAAACCCAGATCAGTTGACTGGGGGTGAGTGTTTGATTGGCTCAAACGTTCCGTCCATCATCCCCTTTTGTATCGCTTTGGTCGCCCTAAGTTGGAGGGGGTATGCCCAGACGTGGGTCCCTTGCTCACTTTGCCACTGGATTCAAGCAAGCCTGGCTGATGACGGCTGAAATGCCAGAAACCGGTCCTAGGATGCTTGTTTCCGGTCCAGGGAAGACATGGCTTGGCAGTTCGGGCTGGACTGTTCCCATGAGGCACAGGGTCAGACTGATTTGCATATGGCCATGTCTGAACTGGGGTGGTGGAGTGAGCTAAAGAATGATGATGGATTAAACCCAGATCAGTTGACTGGGGGTGAGTGTTTGATTGGCTCAAACGTTCCGTCCATCATCCCCTTTTGTATCGCTTTGGTCGCCCTAAGTTGGCGGGGGTATGCCCAGACGTGGGTCCCTTGCTCACTTTGCCACTGGATTCAAGCAAGCCTGGCTGATGACGGCTGAAATGCCAGAAACCGGTCCTAGGATGCTTGTTTCCGGTCCAGGGAAGACATGGCTTGGCAGTTCGGGCTGGACTGTTCCCATGAGGCACAGGGTCAGACTGATTTGCATATGGCCATGTCTGAACTGGGGTGGTGGAGTGAGCTAAAGAATGATGATGGATTAAACCCAGATCAGTTGACTGGGGGTGAGTGTTTGATTGGCTCAAACGCTCCGTCCATCATCCCCTTTTGTATCGCTTTGGTCGCCCTAAGTTGGCGGGGGTATGCCCAGACGTGGGTCCCTTGCTCACTTTGCCACTGGATTCAAGCAAGCCTGGCTGATGACGGCTGAAATGCCAGAAACCGGTCCTAGGATGCTTGTTTCCGGTCCAGGGAAGACATGGCTTGGCAGTTCGGGCTGGACTGTTCCCATGAGGCACAGGGTCAGACTGATTTGCATATGACCATGTCTGAACTGGGGTGGTGGAGTGAGCTAAAGAATGATGATGGATTAAACCCAGATCAGATGACTGGGGGTGAGTGTTTGATTGGCTCAAACGTTCTGTCCATCATCCCCTTTTGTATCGCTTTGGTCGCCCTAAGTTGGCGGGGGTATGCCCAGACGTGGGTCCCTTGCTCACTTTGCCACTGGATTCAAGCAAGCCTGGCTGATGACGGCTGAAATGCCAGAAACCGGTCCTAGGATGCTTGTTTCCGGTCCAGGGAAGACATGGCTTGGCAGTTCGGGCTGGACTGTTCCCATGAGGCACAGGGTCAGACTAATTTGCATATGGCCATGTCTGAACTAGGGTGGTGGAGTGAGCTAAAGAATGATGATGGATTAAACCCAGATCAGTTGACTAGGGGTGAGTGTTTGATTGGCTCAAACGTTCCGTCCATCATCCCCTTTGTATCGCTTTGTTCGCCCTAAGTTGGCGGGGGTATGCCCAGACGTGGGTCCCTTGCTCACTTTGCCACTGGATTCAAGCAAGCCTGGCTGATGACGGCTGGAATGCCAGAAACCGGTCCTAGGATGCTTGGTTCCGGTCCAGGGAAGACATGGCTTGGCAGTTCGGGCTGGACTGTTCCCATGAGGCACAGGGTCAGACTGATTTGCATATGGCCATGTCTGAACTGGGGTGGTGGAGTGAGCTAAAGAATGATGATGGATTAAACCCAGATCAGTTGACTGGGGGTGAGTGTTTGATTGGCTCAAACGTTCCGTCCATCATCCCCTTTGTATCGCTTTGGTCGCCCTAAGTTGGCGGGGGTATGCCCAGACGTGGGTCCCTTGCTCACTTTGCCACTGGATTCAAGCAAGCCTGGCTGATGACGGCTGAAATGCCAGAAACCGGTCCTAGGATGCTTGTTTCCGGTCCAGGGAAGACATGGCTTGGCAGTTCGGGCTGGACTGTTCCCATGAGGCACAGGGTCAGACTGATTTGCATATGGCCATGTCTGAACTGGGGTGGTGGAGTGAGCTAAAGAATGATGATGGATTAAACCCAGATCAGTTGACTGGGGGTGAGTGTTTGATTGGCTCAAACGTTCCGTCCATCATCCCCTTTGTATCGCTTTGGTCGCCCTAAGTTGGCGGGGGTATGCCCAGACGTGAGTCCCTTGCTCACTTTGCCACTGGATTCAAGCAAGCCTGGCTGATGACGGCTCAAATGCCAGAAACCGGTCCTAGGATGCTTGTTTCCGGTCCAGGGAAGACATGGCTTGGCAGTTCGGGCTGGACTGTTCCCATGAGGCACAGGGTCAGACTGATTTGCATATGGCCATGTCTGAACTGGGGTGGTGGAGTGAGCTAAAGAATGATGATGGATTAAACCCAGATCAGTTGACTGGGGGTGAGTGTTTGATTGGCTCAAACGTTCTGTCCATCATCCCCTTTTGTATCGCTTTGGTCGCCCTAAGTTGGCGGGGGTATGCCCAGACGTGGGTCCCTTGCTCACTTTGCCACTGGATTCAAGCAAGCCTGGCTGATGACGGCTGAAATGCCAGAAACCGGTCCTAGGATGCTTGTTTCCGGTCCAGGGAAGACATGGCTTGGCAGTTCGGGCTGGACTGTTCCCATGAGGCACAGGGTCAGACTGATTTGCATATGGCCATGTCTGAACTGGGGTGGTGGAGTGAGCTAAAGAATGATGATGGATTAAACCCAGATCAGTTGACTGGGGGTGAGTGTTTGATTGGCTCAAACGTTCCGTCCATCATCCCCTTTTGTATCGCTTTGTTCGCCCTAAGTTGGTGGGGGTATGCCCAGACGTGGGTCCCTTGCTCACTTTGCCACTGGATTCAAGCAAGCCTGGCTGATGACAGCTGGAATGCCAGAAACCGGTCCTAGGATGCTTGGTTCCGGTCCAGGGAAGACATGGCTTGGCAGTTCGGGCTGGACTGTTCCCATGAGGCACAGGGTCAGACTGATTTGCATATGGCCATGTCTGAACTGGGGTGGTGGAGTGAGCTAAAGAATGATGATGGATTTAACCCAGATCAGTTGACTGGGGGTGAGTGTTTGATTGGCTCAAACGTTCCGTCCATCATCCCCTTTTGTATCGCTTTGTTCGCCCTAAGTTGGCGGGGGTATGCCCAGACGTGGGTCCCTTGCTCACTCTGCCACTGGATTCAAGCAAGCCTGGCTGATGACGGCTGGAATGCCAGAAACCGGTCCTAGGATGCTTGTTTCCGGTCCAGGGAAGACATGGCTTGGCAGTGCGGGCTGGACTGTTCCCATGAGGCACAGGGTCAGACTGATTTGCATATGGCCATGTCTGAACTGGGGTGGTGGAGTGAGCTAAAGAATGATGATGGATTTAACCCAGATCAGTTGACTGGGGGTGAGTGTTTGATTGGCTCAAACGTTCCGTCCATCATCCCCTTTTGTATCGCTTTGTTCGCCCTAAGTTGGCGGGGGTATGCCCAGACGTGGGTCCCTTGCTCACTCTGCCACTGGATTCAAGCAAGCCTGGCTGATGACGGCTGGAATGCCAGAAACCGGTCCTAGGATGCTTGTTTCCGGTCCAGGGAAGACATGGCTTGGCAGTGCGGGCTGGACTGTTCCCATGAGGCACAGGGTCAGACTGATTTGCATATGGCCATGTCTGAACTGGGGTGGTGGAGTGAGCTAAAGAATGATGATGGATTTAACCCAGATCAGTTGACTGGGGGTGAGTGTTTGATTGGCTCAAACGTTCAGTCCATCATCCCCTTTTGTATCGCTTTGTTCGCCAGATGAACAGCAACCAGTCCACACCTCCCTGTGTGCCAACAACATCTGGTGCCGAACAAACTGCAACTGCCACAGGGAGGGAGGATGACTCTGGTGGAGAGTCCCCTGCACCGCAGCAGCCTGTACTTGAGGGGTCCCCCCAAGAAGAGGGGTCGTCCGAGGAGGGGCAAGTGAGAGGCCGATGGCCAAGCGCAACTCCCAGGAAGCCTGAACCTGTTCTGGATGTTCACCTTTGTGCACAGACTGTTCACCCTGTTGACGGCAACACTACTCCCACACATTGCATGGGGAGTACAAGTTGGACCAATGTGTCAGACAACTGTGGCCCCGATACTGGGGATTCTGTCTACCAGGACTTTCAATTCACCTAGGAACTTCGGATTGCAAGATTTATGTACAGCACTACCCATCCTACGCACTATTCACACAAATGTATCACAATAAACACACTAATACACCATACTTGCCTCTGTTGTGATTCCAACGTGGGTGCTGTTATGGGGATGATGAACTGCAAAATTACACTGTGTATGCGAACTGCAACAGCAAGGACAACACAGGCATGTGAGTAAAGGCAACGTGACACATATGAGGGAGACACACCACCAGGGCTACACAACACATACACACCTAGGCCATCTGACTCATTGCCTACACTGATGTTGCCAGGGAAGACGGTGCAATGCACAGACACCACACCCATTCCCAGTTGTAGTCAAGTAGCCCACAGGTGCAGTAAGCAAATGGCAGTCAAATGTGTGACCACAGACAACGCACATCACAAAGTGAAGCACAGGTTTATTACACAGTTGCAACATGTCGTAACCACTACAGATGCAAGGTAATCCCACCTGGCAGCGGGCACACAGTCAACAACTGTAGACGGAAGGAAGTCCATGGGTGTGGCGCACATCACCTGTAGGGACACAACAGCTACCAGCCTGGAAGTGCAATCACGTCGTCGGTGGACACAGTTGACCAAACGAATCTGAAAGTACACTCTGAAGGACAGAAATGACACACAGTCAAAAGCAATGGAGTACAGGACAGAACAGCAAAACTCATGCACAATACATGTTACAAGATACCCACCCAGAACCAAGTTAGCATGTCAACACTGTTGGGGAGTACAGCCCACCTGTAAGCACACATCGCAACACACATCCAGTCAAGTAGCCCATGGACACACTCCAACAGCACCAGAGCACCACCCACACATCATGCCAACTCACATCATTGACATGACACCTCAGGATACTCACATTCAGCTAAAGAAGTTGGTGATGAGCTGTGTGCGGACATCACCATCACCATCATCATCATCATCGTCACTGGCATCGTGGTCCAGGCCAGGATCCTCCACAGGTGGCGGATGTTGGTCATTGTCATCCTGGATGAGAGGCAACTCCTTCCGCACTGCCAGGTTGTGGAGCATGCAGCAGACGATGATAATCTTGCACACTTTCGCAGGGGCATATGGGAGGGACCCTCCGGTCTTGTCCAGGCAGCGGAAGCGGCTCTTCAGGAGACCAAAGGTTCGCTCAATCACTCTCCTGGTCCGACCATGTGCCTCATTGTAGCGCATCTGGGCTGGTGTCACAGGGTTCCTGAGGGGTGTCAGCAACCACGGCATGTTGGGGTATCCCGAGTCACCTACGGACAGACAAGTGCACATTAGCTGACTTGGAAAAGTGGGCGGAATACTACAGATCAGATCACACACAATGGCACAAAGTCAGTACACACCGACAAGCCAGGCACGCTGGTTCTGCATCTGTGCCATCATCCTGGGGATGCGACTACTCCTCATCACAAAGGCATCGTGTGCTGAACCAGGGAAACGGGCACACACGTGTGTGATGGTCATGTCTGCAAGACACACCACCAGTGCATTGACCGAGTGGTAGTGCTTGCGGTTCCTGTAGGCCTGCTCCTGGGCCTGTGGTGGTACCAAAGCCACATGTGTCCCATCAATGGAGCCAATGACATGCGGCATCCTCCCCAGGGCATAAAAGTCACTCTTCACGTCAGTGAGTCGTCGCAGTCTAGGGAAATAGATGTACCGGTTCAGGAATAGCAACATTGCCGCCAAAACATCGCGGAGCACACGGCTCAACATGGTCTGTGACATCCCACCAGCAGTCGCAACAGTATGTTGGAAGGTACCGGTGGCAAAGAAGTGTAGGGCTGCCATCACCTTCACCTTGGGGGTCAGCGCTGTAGGATACGGCCGGCCAGGCTGCAAATGTGGGGACAACTGCACTGCCAAATCCTCAATCAGCTGCCTGGTGAAGCGGTACCGTCGGATGCTGTCCCGTTCCACCATCGTTGCCAGGTCTGGGAATGGTCGATGGACAGCAGGAGCCCTGCAGTGCAGAGGAGAAGTAAGCAAGATTGACAGTCACCCCACATATGCGGCATTGAACACACTCAATATCCCAACATACATCATTATGAGGCACAACTACATGAAGTGTGCAGTTCCGTAAGGACATGTATGGTACATACATGGCCAACATCTGTCAACACGGTCCAACAGGTGGCATCAATTAGTCCCAGGTTGGCCCATTGGATATCATGAGGCCGTGTCACAGTTCCCATCTCCTGCTGCCGTGTCACAATCACCCCCCACAGTGACATGTGAGGACAGATGTGCCTTAGGCACCACAGCTCAACGACAGGTACATTCCCAGGGACCCTGTATTGCCACATGGACACTGGCATTACATGGAGTATCATGTATACACCACAGCAAAACAACCATGACCCCCACAGGTAGTGGTCCCACTTGCCACGGCAGGACAGACATGGACGTCTGTGACACACACACGCACAACATCAAAGTCCATGCACACACACCGTGGATGTGGAGACTGTCTCCCATTGTGCACATGAAATCAGAGACATTGTAAACACTACATGCACAAAGACTGTGGAGGACCATCACAATTGTGCCACTGGGACACCCTGGCTCAAACATACCGTCCCACATGGGACTCACGGGGTATGTGACATGACATACACATACACCACCGTGAAATGTGACCATGGCACATGCACAGATATGAACAGTTGCACATCACAGTGGTCATGTACACGTAACACCCAGGATCCTGTCCCCATGAACACGTGCACAGCCTGGGGGTGGCTGCCCACAGGTGACACCCACAGGACATGTACACCAACATACACACAATAGGAAATGCAGCCTTACATGCCTTATGATAAAGTTTGGGCAGACTGTCGTGATGTAGGTGTGCCCCTCACTCCCTGGGAGCTATCTGTGGCTGGCATATGTCCATCTGAGACAGGCATGCTGACATATGCCAGTCACATGTACAGTGATGCGTTGTACTGCAATGGACCGATCGGTGACCCCGGCCGGCCCATTGCATTCAATGTGTTCGGGTACGCGTTGTACCCCTGTACGCGTTGTACCGCAATGGACCGATCGGTGCCCCCGGCCGGCCCATTGCATTCAATGTGTGCGGGTACGCGTTGTACCCCTGTACGCGTTGTACCGCAATGCACCGATCGGTGCCCCCGGCCGGCCCATTGCATTCAATGTGTGCGGGTACGCGTTGTACCCCTGTACGCGTTGTACCGCAATGGACCGATCGGTGCCTCCGGCCGGCCCATTGCATGCAATGTGTGCGGGTACGCGTTAGTACCCCTGTACGCGTTGTACCCCTGTACGCGTAGTACTGCAATGGACCGATCGGTGCCCCGGCCGGCCCATTGCATTCAATGTGTGCGGGTACGCGTTGTACCCCTGTACGCGTTGGCACCGCAATGGACCGATCGGTGCCCCCGGCCGGCCCATTGCATTCAATGTGTGCGGGTATGCGTTGTACCCCTGTACGCGTAGTACCGCAATGGACCGATCGGTGGCCCCGGCCGGCCCATTGCATTCAATGTGTGCGGGTACGCGTTGTACCCCTGTATGCGTTGTACCGCAATGGACCGATCGGTGCCCCCGGTCGGCCCATTGCATTCAATGTGTGCGGGTACGCGTTGTACCCCTGTACACGTTGTACCGCAATGGACCGATCGGTGCCCCCGGCCGGCCCATTGCATGCAATGTGTGCGGGTACGCGTTGTACCCCTGTACGCGTTGTACCCCTGTACGCGTTGTACTGCAATGGACCGATCGGTGCCCCCGGCCGGCCCATTGCATTCAATGTGTGCGGCTACGCGTTGTACCCCTGTACGCGTTGTACCGCAATGGACCGATCGGTGCCCCCGGCCGGCCCATTGCATTCAATGTGTGCGGGTACGCGTTGTACCCCTGTACGCGTTGTGCCGCAATGGACCGATCGGTGCGCACCCATTGACAATGGGCTTGCCTGGCAACGGACGCGTTTTCAAATTTCGAACGAGTCGGTTGCTGGAAAATCAGTTGGTCACCCACAACAATGTTGCAAAATCATGTATGTCATGAAGTTAAAGATTTGAAGGATGCTGTGGGCGTGTTTCGGTGCTGCTATTCCATGGATTGGCCAGATTCAGAAGATGCAAATGACTTGGACCTATCACTTTGGACACAAGGGACAGTATCTGCCTCTCCAGCACATATATATTGCTGGCTGTTCCCCTGAGAGCTCACTTGCCTGCACTACATGCTCCAGGACGACATCTGCCACTGCACTGCTGCTGTCTCTGCCCCTCTGGACCCTGCAATGGCACGTACTGTGGAGAGAGCCCCAGCCTTCAGCCTTGAGGAGAACCAGGCCCTGCTGGACAGCCTACTTCCACAGTACAGCAAGCTGTATGGGACACCAGGGGAGCAGGTGAGTGTTCTGTGCACTGCCTTTCTGAATGTGCATATTGTCTGACTAGCAAGGCTGAAAGTCTGCACGCCACTGGCTAGCAGGCTCACTGAGTAGTTGTCACCCCCCATAGTGTGTAGTGACATGCACTGGACAGGTATGGTGCAGTGACAGTGCATTTGAACAAGGTTTTACTTCCCATGCAATGATACCATGTAGTGACGTCTGGCAAACTGTCCATGGGCAGCTTTGCACTGCCTGTGTACATCATGTGCCCCTGTGTTTGAGACATGTATATACAACTGTGTCATGCACGGATATGTTGCATGTGTAGTAATGGCCTTTTCACTTTGTCATCCTGACAGGTTAATGCCCATCGGAAGCAGGAGATCTGGAAGGACATCGTCCGGGCTGTCCGGTCCGTGGGGGTCTACAAGCGCCGGATCCGCAACTGCCAGAAGAGGTGGCAGGACCTTCGGGGCTGGACCCGGAGGATTGCACGGGTCCAGCTGAAGCTGTCGCCTCCTCGCAGGAGGAGCGGAACACGGACCCTGACCCCCCACATGCTCCAGATCCTGGCGGTGGTGTTTCCAGACCTGGATGGGCAGCTGAAGGCCAGACAGCAGCAAGGAGGGGGTGAGTCAAAGACTGCACTGTGAACTCTGTATTACATGCTGTGTGCCCTCCTCTGGCCTGGTTCAACTGCCACAGTGCAGCAGTCATGTTGTCCAGGAGCCATGTCCCTCTATTGTGCACTGCCCACTGCTCATCTGATACCCAGGTGTGGCCCTTACATTCAGGGAATTGTGTCACTTGGGACTGTGTCCTTGCAGTTTGCTTCACTAAAGGTGGGGGACAGCATCTGTTTCCCTAACTCTGTTGTGGGCATCATGGGTGGGTCCATTGTTCACACTACGCCTGTGTTCGGACATGTAATCTGCGTGTTGCTTTGATATGCGGTCCACTTGCTGTGCTGAGCCACCACATGTGCCTGGGGTATGTGGCACACGCCCATGCAGCAGGTGGGAACAATGTTTGGGCCCCAGGAGTGTGCAGATTACGTGTGTCACACATACATAGCCAGCTATCCACTGTCCAGGGCTCATCCCTCATTCATGTGGAGCAGGACAGTCATGCCTACTCCAGGCCATGCAATGCACTCTGTACTCCCACTCCCGTGTATCAGCTGACACATTGTGCACAGTGATTTGACCCCTCAGGTGTCTGCCTCTGTGTCAGTGTGCTGTGGATTAGTTGCCAGGACTGCTGGGGTGTTTCTTGGTAGGGGCTCAGCATGCCCCTGGAGATGTGACCATAGGAGACGATACTTGTGTGTCACATAGGTGTTTGATCAGCTGCCCGTGCAGACTGGGGTATGCGAATGTGAAGCTCAGGCAGCTGTTCCCCATTCACAGCAGATTGTGAGGGGCTCAGGTTCAGAGGGTAGTGTCACAGGTCTCCCATATGTCCAATAGGTATGACCTGGACAGATGAGGGTTAAGATGATGTGTTGTGTGGGGGATGTACATGTGCACTTGTGCAGCTCCAGGACTTGCATTCCCCATGACCTACTATTGTGACACAGTGCACAGTGTTGTTGTCTGGCTGCCAAATCAAACATCACTGAGACAGTGATGTATGACTTAGCAGTCATGCCTCTGCCATGGCATGTGTCTACTTATTGGTGATCCTGCAGGGGAGTGACATGTGCTACATGCACACCATTGTGGCGATGGCTATCAGGACATGGGTGCATCATGGTGTCTGTCGCTGGTATGCATCACATGCATTTCCTATTTGACTCTGGGCATCCCTTTCATCCGGAAACCTGTACTGACTCAGTGGCAAGAGCTGTGATGTGTGCATGTCCACATGCCACACCGTGTCCTCTGCACTGTCCAACTACTGTGTACTTGGTGCATGTGTCCACACTGGGGTGTTGCAATCCAACAGACACCAGACAGATGGGTGCAAGGCCATGTGGGATCTGAGTGCCATGCTTGGCATCAGACTGACAATTGGCTTCTCCTGTTCAGTTAGGGCACTTTTAGCAATGTACAACTAATGATGCCAGGGCTTGCTCTGTGATGTGCTGTGCTCACAGTGGTGTGTGCGTTTGGTGCAGGTGACTGATGTCTGTCTGTTTCCCCATTGTTTGCAGATACATCCACGGCCACGGAAGGGGACAGCTCCACGGACCAGGAGGAGCCAGAGAGCCAGACTGGGTCAGCAGCCGAGGAGTGGTCGGAGGGACCCAGTGGCACGGAGGGTGAGGGGAGCCACACCGAGGAGTCCTCAGCACCATCCACCTCAGCTGAGGACCAGAGCAACTCGGAGGATGACTCCCTTATGGAGGCGGGTGTCAGCAGCCACCACACCCCAGCTAGTGTTGCTGTCCCCGCCACCACCAGCACCACCACCGCCCTCCCATCGGCTCCCATTCCCCAGGTCCGTGGAGGCTCCCATGTTTGGGAGCGTGTCTCCTTTGGGCCAGGCACCGCACCCCCTGCCCCTGTGTCCCCTGCTGCCCTGAGTGAGGAGTCTGTGTACCTCCTTCGCCAGCTCCATGTAGGGCAGACAGCCATGCTGAGTGTCCTCCATGCGCAGACCGCTCTGTTGACTCAGCTGGTGTCGTTCATGGAGGGCATCTCATCGGGCATGTCTGACCTACAGAGGGGCAATAGGTCCATGGACTCCTCCCTGACGGCAGCAGTGTCCCTCCTCAGACAGTCCCTCACCCCTCCTGCCTCTGCTCCATCCACACTCCCCAGCACCTTACCCGTCCCAAGCACACACACACCGGCACAGGCACACACCAGCACACACACGTCCAGCACACAGACACACACGCCACAAACAAAACGCACACGCACGCACAGTCAGGGGACTGAAACCAGACTCACAGGGGATGGGGCCCTGGTACACACACACGCATCCACGGGCACTGCGCAGTCCTCAGTTGCCTCTCCCTCCAAAACACCCTCCCTTGCCTCACCTGCAACCCCAAAGACCCAGCGCCTCTTCCTCAGTGACCTCGGCCTCTTCCCCTCCGATCCAGCTGCTCCAGCATCCAGGGGGAAGAGGAAGCCCCCACACGGAGCAGAGTGCCCTCGCCCCCGGACACCCTCCCCCAGGCGCAGACAGACTGAGGCCCCCACCCGCAAGTCCCCCGGAGTGGTAAGAGCAAGACCCCGCCGCCGCCCTGCAGCTCAAGCACCAGGTATCCTTCCTCCATCCCTCAGGCCCCCACTCCACAGGTGCCCCCACCACACCCTGCCCCAGGTTCCCCCACCCACAGATATACCATCCCCAAGAGGATCCGGCCTTCTCCCCTGGCACTTGCTCTCCCGGCACCACACCCCCGCTGCGCTCGTCTGTGCCACTGATGTGGTGAGGGTGTCCTCCCCCTCTGTCCAGCCCACCTTGCCTGTTCCCCATTCTCCTCCCCTGGTGGTAGGCACTGCAGTGGAGTCCACTACCACCCTGTCTGACTTGGGCACTGCAGTGGCGGACCTGTCCACTCCATCTGCAGGGTCCACTGCAGTCGCTCCGGCACCCACAACATCTGAGTCATGCCCCCCAGTTGTGCCGGCACACACCATGTCAGACACCTCCACTGCAGTTGTCAGTGGCTCTCCAGCACCCACCACCCCTTCCCTGCTTCCTCCTGGTGAGCCCTGATCCTGTCCCTGCGGTGCCTGGCCTACCCCCCGGTTGCCCCTCCTAGTGGATTGTCCCTGGTTTTGTGCAGGCATGTGTAGGGTGGCATCTGCCACTGTCACCCACTTGTGACTTTGTTGATGGACTGGCCATTGGCCTTTGTTAATTTTCTACCGGACTTCTACTTTTAATGCCACATATGCTGAATAAAGCAACTTTCTGTTCTCTAGTGCTTTTGCTTCTGATGTACATGATGTTGATGATGCTAACCATGCCCTTGCTGCAGTGATGGTGATATTTGGTCTCATGATAATGAAGTGTTACTGTGCAGGAACCCATGTGGTCCAGGGGGAATGTGTCCTATCCTGTGGTGTATCCATGTCATCCATAGCAGCATCTGAGGGTGTCATGTGTTCAGTATTTGGCAATGGGATTTCCTACTTAGATTGGCTATTTCACATCTGTGGCTTCCACCCCTGCACATCTGTTGTGTCTGCCATTGTTCAATTTGTCTACTTCCCTGACCGTGTGGCCATCTCCAGTGGACATGCAGGTTTGGGCATCAATGGGGAAGGACTCATCTGTGTTGTCAGTGCAACATTGCTATACAAGTGTGTTGGATCTGTGCTGATGATTCCGTTGGCACTTCCATGACCAGGCTGATGTTACGGGAGCTCTCATTTGGTGCTAATTGTTGATTGTGTGACCAAGTGCTCAGCTGACATGATGGGGTCCTACTGAGGCAACATATGGCACAGCTTTCCTCACACAGGAGTGGAGTCCCCTCATGGCAGTGTGTACTCCTGTGACATTGCCTGCGCCCAAGGTGTGTGTTGTATGTGCATGTCTGTGTGTTCACTTCCGTTTAGCTGTGCATGCTGTGATCCCTAGTGTTGTACCTGTTTGTGATGCTAGCTGAGTTGACCTATGTTCCCCCAAAGTCTTCTCCCTGGGTTCTCTGTGATGTGGGTGCATGGCACATTACTGGTCATCAGGGTGTCACCCATAGGTGTGTTTGCTGTCAGGGCTGAGTTTGTGTGCAGACGCAGATGGGTCACAGTCAGGTTTCCCCTTGGCACTTGTTGTTTGCCCCTGTCATGTGATTTCCAGTTTGTGTTATCTTTCAGTGATTGTGACACGTTGTGTGTGTGACTGCTGGCACTCCTCAGGGTCCGGGCTGCAATGTTGGTTGTTGTCTATGTGTGTTCTTTGTGGGTGACCTAGGCTTCTTCATTGGTGTGTGACTGTGGATGGGATCCCATTGGTTAGTGTGGTATTGCCGTCATGTCCATGTACAGCGTAGTGTGCAGTGTGTCAGACATTCAGGAGTCTTGTTGAGTGGCCATGTGTGATGTGTTTCTGCACCTTGGTTCCCACCCACCACCCTGGAATAGTCATGGGTGCATGTGCAATGTCACCAGTGCATGTGTACTTCACTGCTGCACATTGTTGGAGGTCGAGGGGTGTGGTGTTGAGTGTGTGCAGATGAGTTGTTGCCCGGCTAGGCCCCTGCCTCCATGTTGGCCTTGGCTTACTGGCCATGCTGATTGATTTGTGCTTGTGTAGGTGTGATGGTAGTTAGTTGCTCAGGACACATGACTGTGGTTCACAGTGTGAACCACATTTAGCTTTGTCATCACAGTGGGATTGTAATGCAGCCCAGGGTCACCACATTGTGGGGGCCCTGGGGGTGGTGCTGTGGTGTGTCTGTGTCTTGCTGTGTCAGTTGCTGTCCCTACGTGCCTGTGTGACATGTGTGATTTGTGCTCCTCTCATCTGACAATGCCTGCTTGCCCACATAGGGGATTTGGATCCATGAGTTACTTTTGTGTGGCACTGTATGCACATCTGTATGATTGGTATTCAGGTCTCCTCATGTGTTGTGTGGTTGCCTGGGGACACTGGCACCCCCCCTCACCTGTTGTGTATGATGTGCAGTGTGGGTCTGCCTGTTTGTGTTTGTGCATCTGCACCACTGCATTGGCATATCTTGGGTGAGCCATTGGCTGTATGTAGTTTTGTGGGTTTCCCCTGCTGTCCCTGGGACTCCTAGGTCATCGGTCAGCACAATGATCATGGTTTGTGTGTCCCATTGCTGCCATGGTATGGTATCTGTTCACCTCACATCTGCAGTCTCCACAGGGTATCTGCATTTGTGTGCCCATTGGTGCAAATATGTGGGTCTGCATTCTGATGGTCACTTCTGTCATTGATGATTGTTGACGGTGTCAGCCCCCATGGGTGTTGTTTGTCTGCACATGGCCAAAGGTATGTCTTATTTGCACTGCAGTATTTGGCTCCCCCAATTTATGTTGCAATGGGACACATACACTACTTTGCCACTGATGTGTTTTTTGTTCTGTGACCAGGAATCATCCATGCAGTTTGGCAGTTGCACCTCTTTCTTTGTCAACACTTACTGTTTAGACCCCATTGCCACAATGTTCAAAATGTGCTTCAGCTATGGACCCCACACTTACCTTTTGGTCACTGTGGTGATGGGGGTTTAGACCCCATTGCCACAATGTTCAAAATGTGCTTCAGCTATGGACCCCACACTTACCTTTTGGTCACTGTGGTGATGGGGGTTTATACCCCATTGCCACAATGTTCAAAATGTGCTTCAGCTATGGACCCCACACTTACATTTTGGTCACTGTGATGATGGGGGTTTGGACCCCATTGCCACAATGTTCAAAATGTGCTTCAGCTATGGACCCCACACTTACATTTTGGTCACTGTGATGATGGGGGTTTGGACCCCATTGCCACACTGTTCAAAATGTGCTTCAGCTATGGACCCCACACTTACCTTTTGGTCACTGTGGTGATGGGGGTTTGGACCCCATTGCCACAATGGTCATGGCCTGCTTGCATTGTGGGTGCCACACACATATATTTGTGGCACATGTGCTAGGGGGTCACATTGTATGTTCAAAGTCATGTTCGGTGTTGTAGGCATTTGACACAGTCTACATACGCTTGTCATGGTGTTGGGGGGATGTCTTCTTCTTGCATTCCCTAGGTTGTGGTGTGCTGGTTGTGTCATGCATTTTCCATCCTATGAGTGGGGGTGGTAGTAGTGGTAGGCATCCAGCCCCCCCTGGGTGTGGGTGGTAGTAGTGGTAGGCATCCAGCACCCCCTGGGTGAGGGTGGTAGTAGTGGTAGGCATCCAGCCCCCCCTGGCTAAGGGTGGTAGTAGTGGTAGGCATCCAGCCCCCCCAGGCTAAGGGTGGTGGTAGGCATCCAGCCCCCCCTGGGTGTGGGTGGTAGTAGTGGTAGGCATCCAGCCCCCCCTTGGTGAGGGTGGTAGTAGTGGTAGGCATCCAGCCCCCCTGGGTGAGGGTGGTAGTAGTGGTAGGCATCCAGCCCCCCTGGCTAAGGGTGGTGGTAGGCATCCAGCCCCCCTGGGTGTGGGTGGTAGTAGTGGTAGGCATCCAGCCCCCCTGGGTGAGGGTGGTAGTAGTGGTAGGCATCCAGCCCCCCTGGGTGAGGGTGGTAGTAGTGGTAGGCATCCAGACCCCCTGGCTAAGGGTGGTGGTAGGCATCCAGCCCCCTGGCTGAGGGTGGTAGTAGTGGTAGGCATCCAGCCCCCCTGGCTAAGGGTGGTGGTAGGCATCCAGCCCCCCTGGGTGAGGGTGGTAGTGGTGGTAGGCATCCAGCCCCCCTGGGTGAGGGTGGTAGTAGTGGTAGGCATCCAGCCTCCCTGGCTGAGGGTGGTAGTGGTAGGCATCCAGCCCCCCGGCTGAGGGTGGTAGTAGTGGTAGGCATCCAGCCCCCCCTGGCTAAGGGTGGTGGTAGGCATCCAGCCCCCCCTGGGTGAGGGTGGTAGTAGTGGTAGGCATCCAGCCCCCCCTGGGTGAGGGTGGTAGTAGTGGTGGGCATCCAGCCCCCCCTGGCTGAGGGTGGTAGTAGTGGTAGGCATCCAGCCCCCCCTGGCTCAGGGTGGTGGTAGGCATCCTGCCCCCCCTGGGTGAGGGTGGTGGTAGGCATCCAGCCCCCCTGGGTGAGGGTGGTAGTAGTGGTAGGCATCCAGCCCCCCTGGCTAAGGGTGGTGGTAGGCATCCAGCCCCCCTGGCTGAGGGTGGTAGTAGTGGTAGGCATCCAGCCCCCCCTGGCTAAGGGTGGTGGTAGGCATCCTGCCCCCCCTGGGTGAGGGTGGTGGTAGGCATCCAGCCCCCCCTGGGTGAGGGTGGTAGTAGTGGTAGGCATCCAGCCCCCCCCTGGCTGAGGGTGGTAGTAGTGGTAGGCATCCAGCCCCCCTGGCTGAGGGTGGTAGTAGTGGTAGGCATCCAGCCCCCCTGGCTAAGGGTGGTGGTAGGCATCCAGCCCCCCTGGCTAAGGGTGGTGGTAGGCATCCAGCCCCCCTGGCTGAGGGTGGTAGTAGTGGTAGGCATCCAGCCCCCTGGCTCAGGGTGGTGGTAGGCATCCTGCCCCCCTGGGTGAGGGTGGTGGTAGGCATCCAGCCCCCCTGGGTGAGGGTGGTAGTAGTGGTAGGCATCCAGCCCCCCCTGGCTAAGGGTGGTAGTAGTGGTAGGCATCCAGCCCCCCCTTGCTAAGGGTGGTGGTAGGCATCCAGCCCCCCCTGGGTAGGGGTGGTGGTAGGCATCCAGCCCCCCCCTGGGTGAGGGTGGTAGTAGTGGTGGGCATCCAGCCCCTCCTGGCTCAGGGTGGTGGTAGGCATCCTGCCCCCCCTGGGTAGGGGTGGTGGTGCGCATTCAGGCCCCTGTGTGCATATGTGGCATTGGTGATGGGCATCCCGCCCCTATGGTGCTGCTGTTGCTGGTGTAAGTATATTCTGCATCCCTCTGTGTGTGTGTGAGTTGTCGTGTACGTGTTGTATGTGTTTTGTGGTTGGTGTCTGACTTACCTTCTGCGCCGTACGCGTCCGTGCCTGTTCCGGTAGTAAATGTAGAATATTGGTATGATCGGGACGAAGGGATTCATGGTTGGTGCGTGTCGTTCGTCCTTCTCGTTGCTTCGCGTCGTCCTCGCCGCTTCGCGTCGTCCCTCGCCGCTGGCGTGTTCGTCTCGTGAGCCGTGGATCGTGTTGTGGCGCGAATCGGAGCTTATGTGCGCCTCTCCCGGATGCTTTGATGTGCCGTGCGTAGCGACGGGTTCGGCGCGTATGGAAAGCGCATCGTACTCGTTCGGCCGGACGGAGCTGCATTTTTCCTTCCGTGCGACTCGATTCGGCGTTTCCGGATTCGCCTCGGTTGGGGAACAGGACCTGGTTTGGGTGAGTACGGCTCGGCCGGATTCTGTGCTGTTGTGCGCATCGTACTTACTCGTTCGGTGTGCTGTACGGATCGGTCGGGAAACAGGCTTTCGCATGGCTTTTTTCCCGACCGAATGGTATTGGGTGCGCCTCCGACCGAGATCGGAATCAGCCCCATAGTGTCCCTTTCTAAATTTCAGTATTGTTGACAGGAGGTCACCTATTGAGGTCACCTACTGTCGAAGGGGGGTAGGAGATTGACACCTGAGCGCATTAGCGCCATTTTTAAAATGCCCATCCCTAAAACTCAGAGGGATGTACACACCTTCATTGGCATCACTTCCTACTGTCGACATTGGATCCCTAATTATTCATTACTAATAAAGTGTTTGCTAACACTAACCACTAAAGAATTGCATGAGCCCCTGCCTTGGACGCATGAATGTCAGCAGTCATTTAAGCAATTAAAGGTTGCGCTTTGCTCTGCTCCTGTGCTTGGCAACCCTGATTATGCGAAGTCGTTCGTGCTGTATGTACATGAGACGGCCGGTTGTGCGCTCTGTCTTAACACAGGCCTTTGGAGGTAAGCAACAGCTGTGTGCTTATTTTTCTGCTTTACTTGACCCAGTCGCCAGAGCCCTCCCGAGCTGTCTAAGAGCGGTTGCGGCTGTGGCCATCTCTATAAGGCAATCGGCTGGGCTCGTACTTGATACTGACCTCACAGTCATGGTACCGCATGCTGTGGACACTCTTTTAAACAAAACCAAGACACAGCACCTCACCAGTGCACTTCTGACCGGTTATGAGTTGACTCTTTTTGCCCCACATATTACGATCAAAAGATGTGCCACTCTGAACCCTGCCACGTTACTACCCCTCCCTTCCGAGAGTGAGGAAATAGACGTACATGATTGCCTGTTTCGGACGGAGGAGGAGACAAAGGGACAGGTAGACCTGACTGATGTTCCCTTATCTGACCCCCAAGGCAAACTATATGTCGATGGCTCTTATTTCAAATTACCAGATGGCACTACCACCGCAGCATATGCACTCACCACATTGCACACGGTAGTTGAGACATCACGAGTTCCTTATCAGTCCGCCCAGGCAGCTGAGTTAGTCGCTCTTATTAGAGCCTGTGAGTTGAGCGAGGGACTGGCCTTCAATATCTACGCCTTCGGGGTCGCCCATAATTTTGGGCGGCTCTGGGCAGAGAGAGGGTTTCTCACATCCCATGGGACGTGCATTCAAAATGGGCCCCTTATACATAGGCTTTTGTCTGCCCTGACACTCCCTAAGAAATTGGCTATAGTGAAGTGCAGCGCCCACAAGGCAATCACCGATGATGTGGGGAGGGGAAATGCATTTGCAGATCAGATAGCTAAGGAGAATGAAGATGAAAAAGAGGTTTGTAGCGGGTCCTGCCAGGTGGGTACCCGAGGCCACCATGTTTGAGGACACTCTGAACAATGTCAAAGAGATCCAGAGCGAGGCAACGATTGAGGAGTTAGCAGTATGGCAGGAAAGTACGGCACGTTCGGATGATAATGGGTGCTGGACTGACAAGTCAGAAAAGCAGAGATGGATGTTACCGGATGCATATGTCCTCCCTGTGGTTACTATGGTGCACGGGCCAGCCCACATTAGTGCGAAGGGAATATGTAAATTGTTAGACCCTGTATGGCAGAATGACAACATTCCCAAAGTTGCTGCTCACTTAGTGAAGTACTGTATGGTATGCATGATATATAATCCTCGAAAAGGCACCGCTACACCTCCTGGTAATTTTGCACCGCCTTCCTTCCCTTTCGAGGTTCTCCAGATGGATTTCATCGAAATGGAACGAGTCAACAATCTGAAATACGTGTTGGTGGTTGTTTGTGCATTCAGTAAATGGACTGAGGCTTACCCCACTAAAGAGAACACAGCCATGGCGACGGCGAAGGCACTCTTAAAAGAGTTCTTCCCGCGTTTTGGTTTGCCCCGTTTGATTTGGAGTGACAACGGAAGTCACTTCAACTCAAAGGCTATCCAGCTGGTGTGCGACGGCCTGCACATCAAGCAGAGATTTCATGCTGCAAACCACCCCCAGTCGGCAGGTTTGGTTGAGAAGTACAATGGTATTCTCAAACTGAAACTGGCAAAGATCGAAAGAGTACAGGATTGCAATGGCCAGATGCTTTACCATTAGCTCTGTTGTCTACAAGAGCTACCGCTCATTCTAGGACAGGATTGTCACCATACGAGGTCGTATTTGGCCGCCCGGCAAATGTCTGGGGCATCCCACGGCCTCGTCGTTTTTTCGAGATAGACTACCCTTTACTTGTGGATTACTTATAAGAGTTGACTAAAAACTTGCGCTCCATTCACCAACAGATTCATGAAGCTTTGCCGCCAGCTCTTGAGGGGCCAGGCCACGATATCCGGCCCGGTGATTACATCCTGGTGAGGAACTATCAGAGGAAAGGCAGTTTGGAGCCACGCTGGAAGGGGCCTCTCCAGGTCCTCCACGCCACCCGAACGGCAGTGAAGGTGGACGGCCGGAAGAATTGGATACATTCTACCCACTGCCGGAGGGTGCCCCTCCTGTTTCCCTACGACCGCTGGGTGCTCGATGGGATTGGCGACTCTGAAACGGAGCAGGTACCTCGCTTCGTTCCCTTCTCAGATGCTCGACTGACGTGGGCACCCACCGAGGAGCAGAGCAACGCAGTGTTGAATGAGGCGGTTCCACCTGAGATTAAGGCCGTCCAGGAGCCCCAACCTGTTGGCCTATCTGTGCTTGAGCCCCAGCCTGCTGGCTCGTCTGTGTTTGAGCTCCTGCCTACTGGTCCCTCCGAGTCTGAGCCCCTGTTTGTAGACCCCTCAGTCCCTGGAGTAGTTAGGTACAATCTGCGCCCCCAACGGAAGAACAGTGCACCAAAGGAAAAGTCAGACTAGTAGGGATGGACTGCGAGGAAAAAGAATAGGGTGTACCTTGCCTGTGGTACCAACGGTAGTGTAGGGAAAGGGAGATTGGTGCATTGTTCAGACATTGGACAGGGTGAATTCGACGTGCTGCCCTGGACGACGTGGGATTTCTTCAGAAAGGGCTGCGATCGTGCAGCTCCACCGAAAGTGCTCAACAGCACCACCGTAGATGAACAATAGGAGTCTGCCAGCGAGACTCTGACGGTTGCTGAGAACTTTGTCCCTTTTCATGCTTTATCATCGTTGGCTCTATTGTATGTCCTTTCCTCTGATTCAAAATGTACCCATTTGGTCGGACGAAGAACAGCCCTTTGCCACCCCTGTGATTCGGGCAGAATGGGTCTGGTTGGTCTGTTAAGAGTAAAATTGTTTTCGTAGTAATTATCTTGATCTTTCTGATAACAATGCTTGGAATAGCGTGCTTCCTTGAAGAGAAATATCCTGTGCATGCTTTGATTGGTACAACGCCTGTGTTTGTTACTTTAGCCCCTCACAAGGGTGAGCACAGAAAAACATGTAGATAATGTCTTTCTGCAGATGCTCCACGAGGCGCACCACATCTCGAATGCTACTAATTGCTGGATTTGCGGCCTGCTCCCTCTGTGACACATAGAAATGATGTATTGCTGTCCTTGCCGTTTTCATATCTGGGAAGCTGCGAGGCCTGGTTCCAACTGTTCACCATGGTGTATATCCATTTCCATGCTGATGCCATGAATATGACTTATGCTGATTATGATACTGTGTTAGAATATATACGTGTTCACCAAGGGTTTACTCCAGGAGAGCGAGGGGCCCCTGATACATTGTCTTCAGCAGCCTGCATGAATATATATGAGAACGAAATAAATGTAACATGGCTTCAAAATGTAATGTTGGATTTCCAGGGATTTAACGTCACTGAATAGTTTAGGTCTTTTCAGATGCGCAATATTACTCAGGATGAAGCAATGCCAGTGCCGGTAGTTAATGCCACAGCCAGTTTTTGTGTTCAAGGTCCTGGAAATGTTCAAGTGGGACAGAGTAATTGCAACTATACCTATGTGTTGAGCACAACAAGTAGTCCACCTTTACTTCAACCCCATATTGTTTATTTTGTTTGTGGGTCCCAGGCTTATGTGTGGCTTCCTAGAGGGTGGTCTGGCATATGTTATGTCTCTTTCCTCCTTCCCCGGTATATATAGCTCCATCCAACTATCATAGGGATCACCGATTGCAGCGTAGGCGTGTCCACCTATTCCGTATTAGAAGGGTCATCAATACAGAAGACCTTGATCAGACAGATACTACCCTACAGCAGTTCACTGATGCCATGAAGGGTATCGTTCCTTTGTGGGGCTCTATGTCCAATAGCCTTAATATCCGTCGCCTCACTAGGGTGGTGGAAGGGGTCATTAATACAACGGCTGGGATTCTAACCAACATTACAGCTGAGCTCCAGGCTACGAGGCTTGTTGCTTTTCAGAACAGGATGGTGTTAGACGTCATCCTTGCTGATCGGGGTGGGGCCTGTCGCATTATCGGTAGCAGCTGCTGTGTATACATACCGGACCACGCTCCGAATGCATACGCTGCGATACAGAAGTTGCACAGGCTTGCATCCGACATTCACCAAGAGAATGGTACTTGGACCTTTTCTGGTTGGTTGTGGGGTTTAGTAGCATCCTGGGGTTGGAAGATCCTCATCTTTTTAGCAGTAATTGCTGGTGTTATTTTCACTTGTTGTTTATGCATCCATTGCCTTCCTGCTTGTTGTGCTTACTATATTGGGAAGTTAACACCTACACCAAAGACCCCTGTGCATGATGTTAAGTCCTCGACTATGATGATGCAAGCTGTCTACGACTTAATGGCCATCGACGAAGGTATTTTTGAGTACTGATCAATTTGTGAATACAAAGAGTACCAGTAGTCTTTTAACGAGATCACTTATTCCTATCCTATGCATTAGACAAAATTGTTAGAAAATGCTAAAAGGAGGGTCTGTTGGACTGAAAATATGTCGAGCTGACTCCTTCTAGCATTGTGCGAGTTAGGTTAGCATTTGCGGCACCATTTTGTATTCAGCCGCCATTTTGTGCCATGATCGAAATGAAACTTCTGTCTCATACTGTCTGCCTCAGCAGAAAACAGCCTCGATTGTTTCTTTTTATTATTCAAGGTTGAGCTTCGTTGCACTAATGAATAGCTCGTTCTGTGTTTGCATGCTTTCCCCCGTATGTAGCCCTGCTCCCACTCTCAGAGAGACGGGCACGGGCTGAGTAACCTTGAAGCACAAGTTACTAACGTGTGTAACGATATATCTGTAAGAGACAGTAGTTAGTGACAGATTCCTTTACCTTAGAATATCCCCAGGCGCCAGGCTGGATCCGGAAAGTTTTTGCGTAGCAGTACCTTTGCGCTGGCCGGGTAGGCGGCGCCGTGCGGCTCCGCGTCCGTCGTCGGGCGTCGTGATCGCCGGGATGATGTCGCGGGCAGTACTTAGGCGCCGCCCTGCACGCTGACGTCAGTTCTGTACACGACTTTCCGCGCCAGGAACGCAGAGCCATGCAAGAAGCTGACATAGGTGTCTGAAAAATACTAGGGCCCTGAAAGGGATGTCCTTAACCCTAGAAATCAGTTCGCAGAACGGGGAGGATGGTGGGGCGGTAGGAATCTGTCACTAACTACTGTCTCTTACAGATATATCGTTACACAAGTTAGTAACTTGTGCATCTGAAAGAGACACGTTAGTGACAGATTCCTTACCTTAGAATAGATACCCCAGCAATACCAACCCCGGTGGTGGGTCTGCGAACAAAGATCAGACAAGGAAGTCCTGGAGGACAGAACGGCCAAAGAAGCCGTCCCTCCGGACCTGACTGTCAAGGCAGTAATGCTTTGTAAACGTGTGCAGCGAGGCCCACGTAGCTGCCTGACAGATAACCGGCAGCGGAACACCGTGGCCCAAGGCCGCGGTAGCAGCCGTTGCCCTGGTGGAATGGGCACGCAGCCCAACAGGAGGCTCCTTCTTAGCCAAAGAATAGCAGGTCTTGATGCACAAGGTAACCCAGCGGGAGATGGTCCTCTTGTGCACCGCCCGACCTTTTTGGCGCCCACGTAGCCAACAAAGAGCTGGTCATCCACCCGGAAGTGTTTTGTGCGGTCGATATAGAAGGAGAGCGCACGTTTTGGGTCCAGACGGTGGAGCCTCTCTCCTCTCTGGAAGGATGCGGAGGCGGAAAGAAGGTGGGCAAAGTGATGGTCTGCCCAATGTGGAAAGCAGTAACCACCTTTGGCAAGAAGGACGGACGCGTCCGAAGAACAACCTTGTCTGGATGAACAGACAGAAAGGGAGGTTTGCAAGATAGAGCCTGGAGCTCACTCACCCGCCGAGCGGAGGTGATGGCCACCAGAAAGGCTGTCTTCAGAGTCAGAAGACGAAGAGGACAGTTATGTAGAGGCTCAAAGGAGCGCACATTAAAAGGTAAGAACCAAGTTCAAGTCCCACTGAGGCATCACAAACGGAACAGGAGGGAAGAGGTGAGTAATGCTTTTAAGAACCTGTTAACAACAGGGGACTTGAAAAGGGAGGGCTGATCAGGGAGCCTGAGGAAGGCCGAGATAGCACAAAGATAACCCTTGATGGTACCCAGGGCAGAACCCTGTTGGGCCAGAGAAAGAAGGAACAGAAGGACCTCAGAAAGAGGGGCAGAAAGGGGATTCACAGCCTTTGCTGTGCACCATGCCACAAATTTGTTCCACCTGCAGGCGTATACCACCTTAGTGGAGGGACGCCTGGCTGCCAGAATCACATCACAAACTTCGGGAGGCAAGTCGAAAGGAATCAACTGCCGTCGCTCAATCTCCACGCAAGCAGGTGTAGACTGGACAGGTTCGGGTGGAGGACCGTCCCCTGCTGCTGCGACAGAAGATCCTCCTGAAGAGGCAGACGGATCGGGGATCTACGCTCATATTGAGTAGCTCGGGATACCAGACTCTTCGAGCCCAGTCCGGAGCCACAAGAATGACTTGGGCCCGGTCGTGCCGTAATCTTCTTCAACACTCTGGGTAGAAGTGGTATAGGCGGAAAGGCGTACAATAGACCGCAACTCCACTCGTGACGAAAAGCGTCGCCGAGCGAGTGCCGCCTTGGAAATTCCAACGCGCAGAACTGATGACATTGCGCGTTCTCTTCGGTGGCGACTAGATCTAACCAAGGCTCTCCCCACTGTAGAAAGAGTCCTCGCGCCACTTCCGAGTGAAGACGCCATTCGTGATCCATCATGCAACCTGCCAGGTGTTGAACCATCAGGAACATGCCCTGATGTTCCAGCCATGTCCAGAGGCGCAGAGCCTCCTGACAAAGGGTCCAAGACCCCACCCCACCTTGTTTGTTGCAGTACCACATGGCGGTGGTGTTGTCTGTGAACACCTGAACTACCTTCCCTTTGACAGAGGGAAGGAATGCCTTGAGTGCAAGTCGGACGCCCGGAACTCCAGAAGGTTGATATGGAGCCGGGACTCGCCGGAGACCAGAGGCCTCTGATCTCCGCCTCTCCCATGTGACCGCCCCATCCCAGAAGGGACGCGTCCGTCACAACTGTATGCTCTGGCTGGGGAAGGGAGAGGGATCTGCCCATGACCCATTGCCGGTTCGAGAGCCACCACTGCAACTGTTTTGCAGTCCCCTCCGAGATCTGGACTTGATCGGACAGGTTGCCCTGGTGCTGCGCCCACTGGAACTTCAGGTCCCACTGCAGAGCCCGCATATGCCATCTGGCATGATTGACCAGCAGGATGCAGGAGGCCATGAGGCCCAGCAGCCTCAGGGTCATCCGTACCGAAACCCAGGATAAAGGCTGAAAGATCGGAATCATAGCCTGAATATCCCGGACTCGCCGCTCGGGAGGATAGGCCCGAAACTGCGTCGTGTCCAGAACTGCTCCGATGAAAAGGAGCTGTGGAGAAGGAATCAGATGCGACTTCGGCACATTGATGGAGAACCCCAGCGAGTGCAGGAGTTCGGCCGTAGTCTGGAGGTGGGAGACGACTGCCTGGGACGAGGCCGCCTTCAGCAGCCAGTCGTCGAGGTAGGGGAAGACTGAAACCCCTGCCCGGCGCAGATGAGCTGCGACCACCGCCAACACTTTCGTGAACACCCGAGGGGCACTGGTAAGGCCAAAGGGGAGCACGGTGAACTGAAAATGCTCGGGGCCTACCGTGAACCGAAGGTAACGCCGGTGGGCCGGCAGGACGGGGATGTGGAAATATGCGTCCTGCAAGTCCAACGCTACCAACCAGTCTCCAGGGTCGAGGGCAGTCAAGACCTGAGCTAGGGTGAGCATCTTGAACTTCTCCTTCCGGAGGAAGCGATTGACGTTCCGGAGGTCCAAGATAGGACGCATGTCCTCCTTGTCCTTTTGGGCACCAGGAAGTAGTGGGAGTAACAACCACGCCCTACTTCTGGGGTCGGAACATGCACGATGGCCCTCTTGGCCAAGAGGGTCGTGACTTCCTTCTGCAGAAGTACCAAGTGATCCCCTGACATGCGGTGGAATTGAGGTGGCATGGCTGGGGGGTGGTCTCGAAGGGGAGGGAGTAGCCCCTTCGGACAATGTCCAAGACCCACCTGTCCGAGGTGATGGTACGCCAGTGGGGAAGGTGATGGCGGACCCTGCCCTCTACTGGCGTGCTGTGCACCTGAAAGGAGGGACTAGGAGGGCTTGGAGGCCGCGGACGGGCTGGAGGTGGTGGCCTGACCCGCACGCTGGTTGCCCGATCCGCCACGGCGGAATCCATGTCCTCGGCCACGCGAAGACGCCTGCTGCGCGGGCCGGTGGCTGGGCTGCTGACGTGACGGGGCGCCCCTACCGTGGCCACGATAGGGGCGAAAAGCAGAAGTCAGCGGAGGGCGTGTAGCAGAAAGGCCCAGGGACTTGGCAGTAGCCCGTGAGTCCTCAAAGCGCTCCAACGCATGGTCTGCTTTGGACCCAAAAAGACCGACGCCATCAAAGGGCATGTCCATGAGAGTATTCTGGACATCCCCTGAAAACCAGTGGTTCTCAGCCAGGCATGGCGTCGCAGCGCCACCGTCGTTGCAATAGACCTGCCCAGTGAGTCGGGCGGTATCAAGGCCACATCGTATCGTGTATTTGGCCGCATCCCTTCCTTCCGCAATGGCGCGGGAAAGCAGTGTCTGGACCTCCTCAGAACACTGGGGCAAAACAGTCGCCACCGAATCCCACAAGGAGTGGGTATATCGGCCCAAAAGACAAGCGGTGTTGATGGACCGCAAGCCAGCACCGGAGGAAGAAAACCCTTCTTCCCAAATTGATCCAGGCGTTTGGATTCCCTATCCGGAGGGGCGGTAGGGAAGGCGGTTTGGGAAGCGGAGGCTTGGACAACCAAGCTCTCAGGAGTGGGGTGGACAGAGAGAAACAGGGGTCGCCCGGAGCTGGGCGATGGCGGCGGGACACGTTCCTATCCACAGGAGCCCCTGTGTTGGGCTTGGACCAGGCGCCCAAAAGAACGTCAGTGAGGGCGTCGCTAAACGGCAGCACAGTCTCCGTAGAGGAGGCTGCCGGCTGAAGCACCTCTGTCAAGATATTAGTCTTGACCACCACAGTAGGGAGTTGGAGACGTAAGGCCCCAGCCGCCCTACGCAACACCGTTGCAAAATTGGCTCCCTCCTCCGTAGCCACGGGAGGAGACAGCATGCCAGTGTCAGGGAAGTATCTAGACCACTGGCATCCCCTAGACCCTCTGTCCAGTCCTCATCGTACTGACACTGTTGTGTCAGAGGGTCATCAGACCCCTCCCAGTCCCTCCTGGTCCTCCTCTGGTTCAAAATAAGGAGGAGGAGGGACATTTGGGACCCAAGGTCCCATCGGGCGCCGGAACCGCGCCGAGCGACGCCGGTCCGGGTCCATGTCTGGAGCCGGAAGGAACTGGGACGACGCCGCCCGGAGCCCCAGGCGGCGCCGAGAACGGCACCGGAGACATCGGCACCGGCGGAGGTGCGCCGTTAGGGTCGACCGGCGCCGATGGGGGTTGTGGAGCCGGGATCGGGGCCGGAGCCGGGATCGAGGCTGGAGTCACGGGCGACGCCGGGGCCGGAGCTGCCGGGCGACGCCGGAGCAACCCCACTCAGGCCCGCGGCCCGAAGGCGCACTGGAGGGGACCTTGAGGCCCGAAGAGGCGGGCCATGGCCGACAGGAATTCCTGTACTTGAGCCGGATCCGCCCCGAACCCGGGAAGGACGGGTATTGCGGGGGCGACTCCACAGGCATGTCCGGGGCCGCGGGGCGGGACGGTGCCGGGAGGGGCCTCAGCCGAGTTGCGAGGCGAAGTCCTAGAGCGACGATGCTTTTGGACTTTTTGTGTTTGGACTTACCGGACGAAGAAGACTTCGATGCCGACGACCGGTGTGGACTCCGCGATCGACCCCTGGACCTCTCACGCGACCGGGGCTTGCGCGGAGCCGAATGCCCGGCCTCGAGGAGCTTTCGAGACCGCTCTCGCAAAGCTTTCGGTTGAGGGCCCGGCAGTCGGAACAAGACTCGTGTCGTGGCTCTCGGCCGAGGCAGAAGAGACACTCCCGATGCGGGTCTGTGATGGACATCATCCGAGCACAGGCGCCGCAACGTTTAAACCCGGGCATCCCTACGACTCCTTGAAGTCGATTCGAAGAAAAACAGTGAAAAAATTCACCAAAAAAGTTAGTCAAAAATGACTAGGGCACTGCTCTTCCCGGATCTGCGCTGCTGGCGCGGAAAAGAAGAACTGACGCCAGCGCGCAGGGGCGGCGCCTAAGCACTGCCCGCAACGTCATCCCGGCGATCACGACGCCGACGACGGACGCTGAGCCGCACGACGCCGCCTACCGACGCGCAAGGGTACTGCTACGCAAAAACTTTCCGGATCCAGCCTGACGCCTGGGGATATTCTAAGGTAAGGAATCTGTCACTAACGTGTCTCTTTCAGATGCTAAGATAGAGTGTACCCAGTCTCAGGATGGTAGCTCATCCTTCTGTACCTCCTTTGTTCAACTGTGCCCAGGCTGGAAAATTCCAGTCTGGGCGTGTCTTAAGGGTGTTAGAAATGTATATCTAACTTTACCTTGTGGACAGGGGTCAGTCCCTCGGCAGCTATCCTTGGAGGCTGGTCAGACTGGTCTCCGCTCGAGTGAATACTTTGGTTTGTATTCTCTACTGTCAGACCGACTCTTAATTTGTATGGAAGGCTGAGAGGTGGTCGTAAGTGACCCGGGTGGCCCTAATCGGGTCACTTCCTTCATGGGTTTCCCCGACGATTCTTCCGCCCAAAGTGGGTGCCAGAACTGGTGGGAGCCAGTTGCTGGGGGCAGAAAAGGGCAGGGACAGCGTCCAAAGGCGGCAGGCCTTTGAAGCTTCCCCTTTCGTGGACCCAGCCCACTGGGGGAGGAGGAATGACACCTCTGCCCAGGATGGACTTTGTTTCTGGACACACAGAGCGGAGGCTCTCTACCCAGGGGTCCAGAAACCAGTCCGGTGGTGGCAAATAGCAGGCAGCCATTCAGGAACCACACCAAGGCTGGTCGATTTTCAGGGGGCATCTATAAGATGCCCTCTGAGTGCTTTTTACATTAAATCCCACACTGGCATCAGTGTGGGTTTAATGTGCTGAGAAGTTTGCTACCAAACTTCCCAGTTTTTAGTAAAGCCATCATGGAGCTATGGAGTTCGGAATGACCAGCTCCCAGACCATATACTCTTTATGGCTTTACTACACTTACAATGTATAAAAATAGACTTAGACACTGTAAGGGTGCAGGGCTCATGCCACTGTACCCTCACCTTAGGACTAGTGCACCCTGCTAGAGGGGTGACTTACCTAGGCCTCAGGCAGTGGGTTGAAAGCATGGCACATAGGGATGTGTGCTATGTCGACTCTTCACTTTTCTCTGCACCAAAACACGCAGCCTGCAGTGGCAGTGTGCGTGTTAAGGTGCAGGGCCTCTCCAAGGGTGGCACAACAGGTGCTGCAGCCCTTAGAGGCCTTTCCCTGGTCACAGTGCCCTTGGTACCCATGGTACCTTTTACAAGGGGCTTACCTGTGGCCAGGGATGTGCCAATTGTGGATACAAAGGTACAGTCTTGGGAAAGAAAACAGGCCCTGGAAACCTGATTGGCAGGGACTCAGGGTACATCAAGTCAGGTTGCATCACGTCAGGCAAAATGTGTGGGGTAACCATGCAAAAAGGGGCACTTTCCTACACTTTTCCTACATTTTTTAGATTGGGTCCATGGCCTTGTTTAATGTATCTTTTTTGTGGGATTTTTGCAAATGTCTAAGGGCTGATTTACAGTTTTTAACTGTGAGTGTTGTAGTGAACACTGACATTTCTAATTCAGTTAGTCTTTTTTCATTCTTTGCCTGTTAGGTTTCATTTCAAATAGAAAGTGTGAAGTTCCTGTAGCCACACACAAATGCCGATATCATGGCCACCCACTCCTTAGGCTGACATGTTTTTGTTTATATTAATGGCCACAGTCATTCAATACAGCCCCTTGTCGTGTAAGCCTATTGTTTTAGAACGATGGAGGCTTATTGTCAAAATGTGGAAAGAGTGGATGGATTTTGCGCCATGCTAGTTTAGTCTTGCAGAAGTCTTAGGGCCTGATTTAGATTTTGGAGGACAAGACATACGTCACAGTTGTGACGGAGTAACCCGTCCGCGAGATCTAAATCAGGCCCTTAGTGCTTCCAAACCCTGTTTTATTTTCAATCAATCAATCAATCAGGGTTTTTTTAAAGCGCACTACTCACCCGTGAGGGTCTCAAGGCGCTGGGGGATGGGGGTCAGCAGCCCCGTTTCAGTCGAATAGCCAGGTCTTCAGGGCCTTCCTGAAGGTGTTCAGGGAGGGGGCACGTCTGATGTCGGTGGGGAGCTCGTTCCAGGTCTTGGCCACGATGTAAGAGAAGGATCTTCCCCATGCTCTGACTCTGCGGATGTGCGGGGTTTCGGCGAGGAGGAGGTTGGAGGAGCGGAGGCTTCGTTTGGGTACGTGGAGGGTGATTCTGTCGTTGAGGTATTGGGGTCCGGTGTTGTGTAGGCATTTGTAGGCGTAGGTCAGTATCTTGAAGGTGATTCTTTTCTCTCGATGGGGAGCCAGTGGAGCTTGCGTAGGTGTTGGCTGATGTGTTCGTGTCGAGGGACCCCAAGGACGAGTCTGGCGGCGGTGTTCTGTATTGTCTGGAGCTTGCCGAGTAGAGATTTGTTGATGCCGGCGTAGAAGGCGTTTCCGTAGTCCAGCCTGCTGGTGATGAGTGCGTGGGTGACTGTCTTTCTTGTCTCCGGGGGGATCCATTTGAAGGTCTTGCGGAGGATGCAGAGGGTGTTGAAGCAGCTGGCGGTGATGGCATTTACCTGTCGGTTCATGGAGAGGAACAAGTCAAGTACGATGCCAAGGTTTTTGGCGTGGTCCGTGGGAGTCGGGGGGCTGCCGAGGGCGCTGGGCCACCAGGTGTTGTCCCACACTGATGGGGTGTTTCCGAGGACGAGTACTTCTGTTTTATCAGAGTTGAAAACGTGAGATAAAATCAGTGGTCAAATAGCATATAAACTCTAGAATTTGAATACTGATTAGGAGAGATCTTTCGACTAGAATTATCGGCAGAGGTCACACAAGATTGCCGATCCAGCCACTCTCAGAGAGTTGATTCCAGAAGCCATGCAGAAGTTGTCCTCCACTGAGAGCACATATTTTGTTCCCTCTGTAGAACTCTGATGAAGAATAACTGAAGCCAGCTATTCAAAGGTATGTTGTGCGATCCATCCTAAGAAACTTGAAAGGCAGGTATTCATTTAATGTTTAGCAAAGATTTAGTCTAGTGCTTGGGAATACTTTAGGGTGCTAGGACGTCAAAATTTCACTAAAAATGTTAGAAACGTTTATCTTGTTTGTGATGACCCTTACATCCTTAACTGCTTTTATTTAGCATTCTGTGTGGTTACCTTTCCGATTTTATGTATTAGATTGAGGATATTAAAATATAGATTTTAAATTACATGTCCACTTCTTGTAGAGCTTTGAGAGTGTGTTACTTAAAAGCGAAAGATTGTTTGGATTGCAATTGTGTCCCTGTCATCTAATGGGACAGATGGCAACCATGAAACACTGCCTGCTCAGGATTGCTCAGAGGCCTTGTGTTAGGACCGCAGTCCAACTTTCTTTGTAATTCAATATTGGTGCACTGAACAGAGTCCATGAATCAGAGGGTTAGAAATCCGACCCCTGTGGCTCTTGGTAATACCCAGATTTTGTATTGGTGTGTACCATGGGTTGGTCATAAGAGCTTTGTTTGATGCGAGTAGGAACTACTTTTCAGTTCGTCATATACTGAGGTTGCTATAGGGTGTCGCTCTGAGGTATGTAAAAAAAGTGACGGATAGAATGCTTGAATTAATCTCAGCCACTAGTAATCACTCAGGCCGCATCCCAATTCATCATTCTTTTGCACACCATGCCATCTCAGGAAGGACCCAGCTATATACAAATCGGTCTTGACCCTGTGTTGTATTCCGCTTTAGGGGTCCGTATATAGGTTTTCCTGAATCATGTCCTTATATAGGCACAATTCGCCTTGCCCTTATATAGGCATAGAATCCCTGTCCTTATTTAGGCATTAACCATGCACTCCAAATACAGGCATGGTCACCGACATCCGTCCACCCTAACGTCACAACGAGTTCTTAGAAACCAGACCCTTAAGCTCCGGGAGTTCCCCTAGCACAGGACTATTGATTTCTCCAAGAACTCATCTATTATGTATGAACCGTTATACCTTAAGGGTTCATTCCTGACGTCTTCCTCTGTCCGACTTTACGTCAATGCTAACAATCCAAGACACCTACCAGGTATAAATATACCTTCCCTTGCCCAAGCAAGTTAGAGGAGACCTCGACTTCAGAGGAGCCCGTATCCCAGCCTGACGCACTGAGAAGACGCTGTCATTCCTGCACGCAGACGAATCCAGCTTCCAGTGTTCTGACTCCCTTCGCGGGGTGTTAGAGTTCCAGATTCGGCAGGAGATTCCCACCTCTCTCATTCTCAAGGTATGGAGCGGACTAGATCCTAGAGGGACTCTTGGCATACTAGACTTGGCGTACTATACTTAACATACTCTTAGTATACCAGACTAGAGAATACTCCACCTACTTCTACCTTTCCCTACACCTAGACTAAGTTAGGTACACTGGTGTAGAACTAGCATAGAGACGCATCGTATGAGTACTCGCATTTTTTAGCTCATGTTATTTATGTACGTGAATATATGCTAAAAGATAATGCTAGCGCAGTATTATTTATTTCTACTGCTTACGCTGTACATTATTTATCTTGCATACTGTCTTGTGATCATAAGAGCACATATCTCTTACACGAGAAACAAGACTGTTCAATAAAACCCTTTTTATTGAAACGCCCGTCTTTCCTTTCTGTGTAACTCTGTAGAAACTAAGCATGCACGATTGACTGAGTGAAACTGTTATCTATTGTTTCCACGATTCTGAGACATGTTCCGATTCTAAAGGGAAACAAAGTTGTCATGTTTTTCGGTTGCCAGAAACTACTCCCTTCTTGTTCTCAAGGAGTTTCTAGTGGCCTCTGAGCTAGCTGGCACAAGTAATTAAGTTTAATATACTCATTAGGGACATAACGACCTTAGTCCTATGTCAAACCTATAGGTTATATTATTCCAATGCGCAGAGCCTATTAGGGAAATAGGAACTACACTACATGGCGCCCAACGTTTGGTAAGGCAGTAATTTAACGCTAGATACTGAGTAACTCATTCGTGCTTTTCTCAGAGACCCCTACTCACATACTCCATAGGACGTCTGGAGTGGGTAGGGTTAAATATCCGCCAAAACTAAATAGGGAAGCACCCTATAAATTAGTTGTTTGGTTTGTTCAACGTTGAAGGATAGAGTGTTCCACAATATTGTGCACCTTATCTTTTTGTTTCCTTGAAACTTGTTCGACATTTTTCCAAAAACAAAATGCCTGACTCCGACAACGATGAAGTTGCGGGTCACCCAGCCTTAACAGCTTATAACCTCACAGGTTTAGAAGGAACCGAGGAGGGTGTTATAGACATAAATCCAAACTTAAGAAGAGCCATCACTCTAAAACTTATAAAACACGGCCTACCACCAAGAGGAGGTAGAGCAGTTTTCGTGATAGAGGCACACGAATCCTTTCAGACAGAGGTATTCTATTCATGGGAAATATTTCCTGAATCAAATTCAGTAACAAGACTGTTTCACTTCTACAAAGAAGATGATCCACCAGAGGAATATATTCCTTTCGAGGATATTGAAATTCCACTAACATACCAGGAGCATCAGCTCTGGTTTAAAGGTGCCCTAAAACATCACAAAAACATTACCAGGCTCGGTCCACTAGGTAGACCAGGAGCAACATGGCCAATTCTAGCCGGCTACACACCTCATCCTGACATTGAAGAAATGTCAGACGAGGAATTACTTACTCAACTTACAGAGTTGATAAAAATTTACAGACAACTAGTCCAATATGTCATGCGGACTTTCACAGTCCAACCACCATTAACAATTCCAAATCAAACTCCTCAACAGGGGAATACACTAAAAATTACACCACAGACTCTATACGCAGTCATGGGAAAAATGCCCACAAAATGTGAGCAAATTCCATTCTGGATAGCTCAAACAATTACTCAAATAGAAGCAGTATTTCCTAATACTAGCCCTTATGAGAAACACAGAATCCTAACAATCTGTTTACCAATGGGGATCACACCACAACTGGAAGACTGCACCACTTGGGGCTCAGTCTTTGCTGCCATCTATACTAAAACACATGGTATTCCGTCAATTGCAGTAATACCAGATGTCCTGAAACAAATTCAAAACGAATACGGGGCAGAGCCTGCTCTGAATTTAGGTATGAAATTACTGAAAAATTTCGACAAGGTCTCAACAATAATATTATCTAATATTAAAGGGGAGGCAGCAGCAGTGGCGATCCGCCAACGATTAAGGGAATTCGATGTTACAGAACATCAAACTGAACTACCCAGAATAATAGAACAATCATATGCAGAATTAGGCAGAGATAGTTTGGGTGGAAGACCAGTGAAGCCAAAACTATCTGAAAGTCCTGAGAAGGACTCCATTAAACAAACTCCTACATCTTCTAAAAAGAAGTGGGAAACTAATAAACATAATTCAAATGAGAAACGTTCTCAATCCCGAGGTAGGTCTCCTCAAAAGGAGCCCTCTGAAAGGAGGTATAACCTCAGGAATAGGGACAATTTGAAAAAGCCTGACAGGTATCAAGGCACAAGTTACTAACTTGTGTAACGATATATCTGTAAGAGACAGTAGTTAGTGACAGATTCCTTACCTTAGAATATCCCCAGGCGTCAGGCTGGATCCGGAAAGTTTTTGCGTAGCAGTACCCTTGCGCGTCGGTAGGCGGCGTCGTGCGGCTCCGCGTCCGTCGTCGGCGTCGTGATCGCCGGGATGACGTCGCGGGCAGTACTTAGGCGCCGCCCCTGCGCGCTGACGTCAGTTCTGTACACGACTTTCCGCGCCAGGAACGCAGAGCCATGCAAGAAGCTGACATAGGTGTCTGAAAAATACTAGGGCCCTGAAAGGGATGTCCTTAACCCTAGAAATCAGTTCGCAGAACGGGGAGGATGGGTGGGCGGTAGGAATCTGTCACTAACTACTGTCTCTTACAGATATATCGTTACACAAGTTAGTAACTTGTGCATCTGAAAGAGACACGTTAGTGACAGATTCCTTACCTTAGAATAGATACCCCAGCAATACCAACCCCGGTGGTGGGTCTGCGAACAAAGATCAGACAAGGAAGTCCTGGAGGACAGAACGGCCAAAGAAGCCGTCCCTCCGGACCTGACTGTCAAGGCAGTAATGCTTTGTAAACGTGTGCAGCGAGGCCCACGTAGCTGCCTGACAAATAACCGGCAGCGGAACACCGCGGCCCAAGGCCGTGGTAGCAGCCGTTGCCCTGGTGGAATGGGCACGCAGCCCAACAGGAGGCTCCTTCTTAGCCAAAGAATAGCAGGTCTTGATGCACAAGGTAACCCAGCGGGAGATGGTTCGTTTGTGCACCGCCCGACCTTTTTGGCGCCCACGTAGCCAACAAAGAGCTGGTCATCCACCCGGAAGTGTTTTGTGCGGTCGATATAGAAGGAGAGCGCACGTTTTGGGTCCAGACGGTGGAGCCTCTCTTCCTCTCTGGAAGGATGCGGAGGCGGAAAGAAGGTAGGCAAAGTGATGGTCTGCCCAATGTGAAAGGCAGTAACCACCTTTGGCAAGAAGGACGGACGCGTCCGAAGAACAACCTTGTCTGGATGAACAGACAGAAAGGGAGGTTTGCAAGATAAAGCCTGGAGCTCACTCACCCGCCGAGCGGAGGTGATGGCCACCAGGAAGGCTGTCTTTAGAGTCAGAAGACGAAGAGGACAGTTATGCAGAGGCTCAAAGGGAGCGCACATTAAAAAGGTAAGAACCAAGTTCAAGTCCCACTGAGGCATCACAAATGGAACAGGAGGAAAGAGGTGTGTAATGCCTTTTAAGAACCTGTTAACAACAGGGGACTTGAAAAGGGAGGGCTGATCAGGGAGCCTGAGGAAGGCCGAGATAGCACAGAGATAACCCTTGATGGTACCCAGGGCAGAACCCTGTTGGGCCAGAGAAAGAAGGAACAGAAGGACCTCAGAAAGAGGGGCAGAAAGGGGGTTCACAGCCTTTGCTGTGCACCATGCCACAAATTTGTTCCACCTGCAGGCGTATACCACCTTAGTGGAGGGACGCCTGGCTGCCAGAATCACATCACAAACTTCGGGAGGCAAGTCGAAAGGAATCAACTGCCGCCGCTCAATCTCCACGCAAGCAGGTGTAGACTGGACAGGTTCGGGTGGAGGACCGTCCCCTGCTGCTGCGACAGAAGATCCTCCCGAAGAGGCAGACGGATCGGGGATCTACGCTCATACTGAGTAGCTCGGGATACCAAACTCTTCGAGCCCAGTCCGGAGTCACAAGAATGACTTGGGCCCGGTCGTGCCGAATCTTCTTCAACACTCTGGGTAGAAGTGGTATAGGCGGAAAGGCGTACAACAGACCGCAACTCCACTCGTGACGAAAAGCGTCGCCGAGCGAGTGCCGCCTTGGAAATTCCAACGCGCAGAACTGATGACATTGCGCGCTTCTCTTCGGTGGCGAATAGATCTAACCAAGGCTCTCCCCACTGTAGAAAGAGTCCTTGCGCCACTTCCGAGTGAAGACGCCATTCGTGATCCATCATGCACCTGCGGCTGAGTTCGTCCGCCCTGGCGTTCAGGGAACCTGCCAGGTGTTGAACCATCAGGAACATGCCCTGATGTTCCAGCCATGTCCAGAGGCGCAGAGCCTCCTGACAAGGGTCCACGACCCCACCCCGCCCTGTTTGTTGCAGTACCACATGGCGGTGGTGTTGTCGGTGAACACCTGCACTACCTTCCCTTTGACAGAGGGAAGGAATGCCTTGAGTGCAAGTCGGATCGCCCGGAGCTCCAGAAGGTTGATATGGAGCCGGGACTCCGCCGGAGACCAGAGGCCTCTGATCTCCGCCTCTCCCATGTGACCGCCCCATCCCAGAAGGGACGCGTCCGTCACAACTGTATGCTCTGGCTGGGGAAGGGAGAGGGATCTGCCCATGACCCATTGCCGGTTCGAGAGCCACCACTGCAACTGTGTTGCAGTCCCCTCCGAGATCTGGACGTGATCGGACAGGTTGCCCTGGTGCTGCGCCCACTGGAACTTCAGGTCCCACTGCAGAGCCCGCATATGCCATCTGGCATGATTGACCAGCAGGATGCAGGAGGCCATGAGGCCCAGCAGCCTCAGGGTCATCCGTACCGAAACCCAGGATAAAGGCTGAAAGATCGGAATCATAGCCTGAATATCCCGGACTCGCCGTTCGGGAGGATAGGCCCGAAACTGCGTCGTGTCTAGAACTGCTCCGATGAAAAGGAGCTGTGGAGAAGGAATCAGATGCGACTTTGGCACATTGATGGAGAACCCCAGCGAGTGCAGGAGTTCGGCCGTAGTCTGGAGGTGGGAGACGACTGCCTGGGACGAGCCCGCCTTCAGCAGCCAGTCGTCGAGGTAGGGGAAGACTGAAACCCCTGCCCGGCGCAGATGAGCTGCGACCACCGCCATCACTTTCGTGAACACCCGAGGGGCACTGGTAAGGCCAAAGGGGAGCACGGTGAACTGAAAATGCTCGAGTCCTACCGTGAACCGAAGGTAACGCCGGTGGGCCGGCAGGACGGGGATGTGGAAATAGGCGTCCTGCAAGTCCAACGCTACCAACCAGTCTCTGGGGTCGAGGGCAGTCAAGACCTGAGCTAGGGTGAGCATCTTGAACTTCTCCTTCCGGAGGAAGCGATTGACGTTCCGGAGGTCCAAGATAGGACGCATGTCCTCCTTGTCCTTTTGGGCACCAGAAAGTAGTGGGAGTAGCAACCACGCCCTACTTCTGGGGTCGGAACATGCTCGATGGCCCTCTTGGCCAAGAGGGCCGTGACTTCCTTCTGTAGAAGCACCAAGTGATCCCCTGACATGCGGTGGAATTGAGGTGGCATGGCTGGGGGTGGTCTCGAAGGGGAGGGAGTAGCCCCTTCGGACAATGTCCAAGACCCACCTGTCCGAGGTGATGGGACGCCAGCGGTGAAGGTGATGGCGGACCCTGCCCCCGACTGGCGTACTGTGCACCTGAAAGGAGGGACTAGGAGGGCTTGGAGGCCGCGGACGGGTTGGAGGTGGTGCCTGACCCGCACGCTGGTTCCCCGAACCGCCACGGCGGTATCCACGTCCTCGGCCACGCGAGGCGCTTGCTGCGCGGGCCGCTGGCCGGGCTGTGGACGTGACTGGGCGCCCCTTCCGTGGCCACGAAAGGGGCGAAAAGCAGACGTGAGCGGAGGGCGCACAACAGCAAGGCCCAGGGACTTAGCAGTAGCCCGTGAGTCCTTGAAACGCTCCAGCGCATGGTCTGCCTTCGAACCAAAAAGACCGACTCCATCAAAGGGCATGTCCATGAGTGTATTCTGGACATCCCCTGAAAAACCAGTGGTTCTCAGCCAGGCGTGGCGACGCAGCGCCACCGTCGTTGCAAGCGATCTGCCCAGCGAGTCGGCGGTATCAAGGCCACATCGGATGGTATATTTAGCCGCATCACGCCCTTCCGCAATGGCGCGGGTAAGCAGTGTCTGGACCTCCTCAGAACACTGCGGCAAAACAGTTGCCACCGAATCCCACAGGGAGTGGGTGTATCGGCCCAAGAGGCAAGCGGTATTAACAGACCGCAAGCCAGCACTGGAGGAAGAGAAAGCCTTCTTCCCAAAGTGATCCAGGCGCTTGGATTCCCTATCCGGAGGGGCGGTAGGGAAGGCGGTTTGGGAGGCAGAGGCTTGGACAACCAAGCTCTCTGGGGTGGGGTGTTGGGAGAGAAACAGGGGTCGCCCGGAGCAGGGCGATGGCGTCGGGCCACGTTCCTATCCACAGGAGCCCCTGTGGTGGGTTTGGACCAGGCACCCAAAGAACGTCAGTCAGTGCCTCGTTGAACGGCAGCACAGTCTCCGCAGAGGAGGCCGCCGGCTGAAGCACTTCAGTCAGGATGTTAGACCTGACGACCACTGTAGGCAACTGGAGATTTAAGGCTCCAGCAGCTCTACGCAACACCGTTGCAAAATTAGCCCCCTCCTCCGTTGCCACGGGAGGAGACAGCATGCCAGAGTCAGGGGAGGTATCCAGACCACTGGCATCCCCAAGTTCCTCAACCCAGTCCGGGTCAAACTCGCACTGTTGTGTGAGAGGGTCCTCAGACCCCTCCCAGCTCTCCTGGTCCTCCTCAGGTTGAAAATATGGAGGAGGAGGGACATCAGGGACCCAAGGTCTCATCGGCGCCGGAAACGGCGTCGGGCGACGCCGGTCCGGCTCCATGTCCGGACCCGGAGAGAACCGGGAACGACGCCGCCCGGAGCCCCGGACGGCGTCGGAAACGGCACCGGGGACATCGGCGTCGGCGGAGGCGTGGTTAGGTCAACCGGCGTCGATGGGGGTTGCGGCACCACCGGAGCCGGGGTCGAGGCCGGGGCCGGAGCCGAGGCCGGGACGAAGGCTGGTGGGACAGGCGACGCCGGGACCGGAGTCGACGGCGACGCCGGAGCAACCCCATCAGGGCCCGCGGGGCCCGAAGGCGCACCGGAGGGACCTTGAGGCCCGAAGAGGCGGGCCATGGCCGACTGGAATTCCTGTATATCGGCCGGAGTCGCCCCTGAGCCCGGGTAGGGCGGGTACTGCGGGGGTAACTCGACAGGCACGTCCGGGGCCGCGGGGACGGTGCCGACAGGGACCTCAGCCGAGTCGCGAGACCGGCGAGGTGAAGTCTTAGAGCGATGACGCCGCTTAGACTTCTTGTGCCTCGACTTACCGGAGGAGCGCGAAGACTTTGAATCCGACGAACGGCGGGGACTCCGCGTCCGGCCCTCGACCTCTCCCGGGACCGGGGCTTGGTGCGGCGCGGAGCCGAATGCCGGACTTCGAGGAGCTTTCGAGACCGCTCTCGCAAAGCCTTAGGATGAAGTTTCCGGCAGTCAGGACACGACTTCGTGTCGTGGTCTCGGCCGAGACAAAAGAGACACTCGAGGTGCGGGTCCGTGATCGACATCATGCGACCACATTCCTCGCAGGGCTTAAAGCCGGGCATCCCTACGACACCTTAGGAGTCGTGAAGACTCGTTGAAGAAACAGTGAAAAAATTCACCAAAAAGATAGTCAAAAAGTGACTAGGGCACTGCTCTTCCCGGATCTGCGCTTACTGGCGCGGAAAAAGAAGAACTGACGTCAGCGCGCAGGGGCGGCGCCTAAGTACTGCCCGCGACGTCATCCCGGCGATCACGACGCCGACGACGGACGCGGAGCCGCACGACGCCGCCTACCGACGCGCAAGGGTACTGCTACGCAAAAACATTCCGGATCCAGCCTGACGCATGGGGATATTCTAAGGTAAGGAATCTGTCACTAACGTGTCTCTTTCAGATATACTGATACACGTTCCTCTCGTACCTTTCAGATCTCGTCACAGACATCGGAAAGAAGAGGACGGTCAGAACATAGAGAAGAACGCGTGAAATCGAAAGACGACAAACACGTTCCGAAAAACAAATCTAAACCTCAATTCTCACAGAAGAAGGTAGCAGGTCTGAAGGTCAGACATGCCGAGGATACTGAGAACACAACTCAAGAACGGAGAATGGGCTCAGACAATGCTGGACAGTGCAGCAGAAGTCACAATAGCTCGCCAGAACCTGAAGGAACTTCGGGAGACAGTGGACTTGAATGAGTACATTACAGTTGAGACTGTAGACACCAGGGTTAGTACTCCACACAAGTTATATGAAATAACACTCCGGATGGAGGGAGACGTACCTAGACAGGTGAAAGCACTCTTTTGGGAAAAACTTTCAAGGGGCTATGATATACTTCTAGCAGAAAAAGACTGGCCACCACAATTTGTCAGGGAGTGCCCACATGGCGAAGACATTATTATGCCTGCCTTCTCTAACCATATTCCAATTCACCTAAAATATACTTATGCCAGGAAATGGGCAGCGGCCCAGGCCCCAGCATTATACAAAAATCATGTAGGATGGGATGAGGACTCGCCTCACCATAAAATACATCTAAAAAATGAACCTACTGCACAGAGGTAGTACCCAATAAAGCAAGAAGCTAAAAAACAGGTCAGGGAGATCTTAGATCAACTTGAATACCAAGGGGTGATTGAAACATGCACCTCTACAATGAACAATCCTTTGTTTCCTGTCTCCAAACCAGACAACACCTATCGTCTAGTTTTGGATTACAGACACTTAAACACTTGTTCAAAAACATGTGCAGTGCAAAATGCACATAGTACATCATTAATGAATAACATTGTGCGTAAAAAATACAAAACCACATTGGATATCTCAAATGGTTTCTTTTGTCAAAACATAGCACCTGGAAGCAGGTACTTAACAGCTTTCTCAATAATGGGGACCCAGCGTCAATTTTGTCGACTCCCACAAGGGTTCAAGAACAGCCCGGGGTTATTCTCAGCGAGAGTAATGGAGTTATTACAAATTTATGATAATGAGGCATTGTCATATGTCGATGACATCTATCTGACAGACGATGACCTGGACAAACACTTGAACAGGGTGAGCACCATTATACTGGGCTTCGCCTCTGAGGGCTATAAATTCAACTTCAAAAAGTCCAGAATTGCCCATCTCAATGTCCTCTTTTAGGATATGAGCTTTCAAGTGAAGGCAAGAGCTTGGCAGCCCACTTTTTAGAAAGGTGTGCGCTGCTCCAACCTCCAAAGGCGCTGAAAAATTTACAATCCATCCTGGGTTTCCTAAATTTTGGAAGAACTTACATTCTAAATTACGCAGAAAGGGTTAAACCTCTCTACACACTAATCAAACCTGATTTTTCAATCAGAAATTGGACACAAGAACACACAGAAATCTTACGTTCACTCCAAGCTAACATGTTAGCAACAAATCACTTACAAACATGCGTAAGTCAACGCAATTTAGTGATCCGAATAATTTCGGGTCAGTGCGGATTCACCTACTTAACATTTAATGAGGGTGAAAAAGTACCAATTGCATACAAATCACATTTGTATACACAAGCAGAAATGCGCTTCAATTCAACAGAAAAAATTCTGACAGCAGTTCAAACCGCTGTAGCAAAAGAAAGAGCTCTAGCCCAAGGGAAACGCATTATTGTCGTAACCCCTGTTCCGGCCTTAGAGGCGGTAACAAAAGCGAGCATTCCAAATGCTAAAGCATTACATCCTAGATGGATACAATGGGTTAATTCTCTTGCTGCAACAGATGTTGAATATGTTTTTGATCCTGATGTAAAAACACAAGCGTTCCTGCAATATGAACATGAATGTCCTCTGCCCATTGAGATTCTGCCTCTCGATCAGTATGAATTCATAATTTACACTGACGGATCCGCACAACCCGCAACAGGGAGTAAGCAAGCTTACAGTGCAGCGTGCGCAATCGTTAAAGGTCGCATGCGCGATGGCAACTTCAGACCTATGGTCACAAAAACCCAATCTCTAGGAAATTGCACAGCTCAGCGAGCTGAACTACAAGCATTCAAACTGGCACTTGAAAGTACAGATCGAGAATTCCCCACACTAATAGTGTGCGATTCTTTCTACTGTGTACAGTCGTATAATGAATATATACAAACTTGGCTTGAAAACGGGTTCAAAGATGTAAAAGGTGGCACAATAAAGCATAAAACGCTTTGGGAACAAGTAGTTCAGTTAAAAAGCGAACTACCAAAGGCTCACGTGATCCATACACTGAGTCATCAACGTGATGGCGTTCACGTTGCAGGGAATTCATTGGCTGACAAAGCCGCAAAGGGGGCCGTTCAGACGGCTTCCGTAGCTGCGATCACTCGTTCAAAAACGAGAATAGACAGTGAGATAATGTTGGCTGTCATTGCTACGAGCAAAGGCAGTGGTGCAGCGTTACCAAAAAAGTTTCCACTCAAGTACTCTTATGTAATTGATGCAAACAACGTTCCTTTTGCTCGAATCCCTGGAGTGGGGGATAGGGTAATTCCAAACATGGAACGTAGAGCAGCTTTGATTTATGAAGCACATCTGGGGGAGGGTCTGTCACATCAAGGGATCTCTAAAACAATATTGACATTAAAAGAGATGTACTGGTGGCCTGGAATGAATACACAGATTCACATCTTCATCAATGATTGCATAGACTGTAAGGTACAGCGAGATGCAGAACGCCACCAGACAACATGCTACGAAGTAGCCTGCCAGGGACAGACACCATTGTTAGACAGCATTAGACTATCTATGCACAGGCGTCCTTGTGGACAACTGCAATCCCACAAATACTAAGTCAAGGTTCCTATGTATATGGCCTCAGCGCTCGGCTGACGCTCGAACTGTTATAAAAGACTTGCGAGTCTTTATCGGCACATACGCAATAGGCACGCTACATTCTGACCAGGGCCCTGCGTTTAGCTCTCGAGCTTACAAAGAAGCCATGGCCAATCTGGGCGTTGCATTGCGGTACTCCTCTCCGTTTCATCCTGAGGGAAATTGTGTTGTGGAAAGGAAAAACCGGGACATAAAGCAGTCTATAACAGCTGGGGTATTAGGTTCGGGTGATGGGTGGGTCAAACATCTTTATGGGGTCCAACGCTCATTAAACAATTTGCCAAGAAGTTCTCTAGGGGGGTCACTCCATATGAGGTCCTATTTGGGACAAGAATGTGGGTGCCAGATCTGGAATGCAGTGGCACAGTGGTGGAAAATAAACCCTTTGATATCAAAGATCGTTTGGCTGTTTTACAGGGTCTAAATGAACTAAGATCGAAACAAAGCAACGTATTCCTGCAGCCAACCACCACTGGGGAAAACCGGCGGTCCCAGCAAGGCCTGTCTGGATTCCAAAAGTTGGGGATCTAGTCAGAGAAAAAATTGCGGACAAGAAGGAATTTGGACCTTCTTACAGACAACCAGTACCTGTCCTAGCCATACACGGAAGAAGAACAGTACTTCTGCCGCCCCTTGCTGGAAAAAAGGAGAAAAGATTTGTGTCCATCGACCTCATCAAACCACAGTATGTGGCCAATACTGAATAGTAGGCCTCGTGGACTCCGACCTAGTAGCAGACACACTCCTCTCGCTACTATCCAAGAGGTTCAGACTAGAAAGACTGATAACCATTGAGAATTCAGCAGTAACAGATGAAGGACTGAGCAACAATGCTATGGAACTCATCCCTCTTGAAACACAAGTAACAGTTCGTCCAAATACACCTGTCTACACCAATGTAACAAGTGATCAACTGGTTCCAGCGATTTCTACAAATCCTGATGCAATTCCAACAATTGACAGAACTGCTTCTGGCTATTTCATTAACTTTGATACGTTTTCTGAGGATCTGAGTGAGCCCGAGACGTCGCCAGCATCAAAAACTTTTAAACAGCAAGTACAAGACTTTTTACATTTTTTGAAAAAGACTTATCTAGTTTCACCGTGGATTGAACTTTGGGTTATTTCTGGAATATTTTTCTTCCTGCTTTGGCTAGCTTTGGTTATGACTATGAGCGTGCTTATAAATGGCAGATACATCCATTTGGACACTGAAAGAAAAGAAGTGAACTTACTTTTAAAACCTCACAAATCATCCCATCGTGAAACAAGAGACTTGTCTGCAGTGAACATCACAGCCGTTCCTATACAGGATGGTATAGTGTGGGACAAAACTGATTTCGATATTTTTGGCCCGACGGAACATTTGAACATTCCACATTTATTTAAGATTTCCGTAAGTGATTTTGTTTCATCCAGTACTTATTCTGATGATTGGGACTTTGAGACTGTTAATGATATGATGTCTGATCTAGAAAGGTCTGCTGCGTTCTCTAACAATGAATACTTAGAGGGTTCATCAGACTATGAACAGCTGTATTGCTATAACCACTATGGTCATCATTTTTTGCATAAATCTGCAACACCTAGAAATGTGTTTATGTGTAACCAATGGGAGCATTGTCCTACACCACCAAAAGGTAGTTCAAAAACATTTGCTAAGAAGTTTCCATATTTTTCAGGATACAATACATCTGATCCAGAAACATTTTACTATAAAAATGTAAACAAAACAGGACTGAAAATTATGTTAACAAATACAAAACAGATTTACTCTGCAGCATTTATTGCCCAATTGTCTAGACAGGGTTTCGACTTATGGAAAGACACAATAGACACAAAATCTGTCTGGGGTACTAAAGACTGGGAAGTGCAGGGGATAGAAGCTTTATTTAGAGTCTGTATCGTCCCTCAGCAAATAATGTTTTTGAATGACACGGTCCAACAAACGTCTTGCCTTGGGTTAGCCAAGATTAAAGACATGAAAGCACCTTCTGTACCGACACCTGCAAGTGATAACAATACACAGGCAGCGGTTACAGTTGACACAATACTACAACTCAACAGAACAAATCCTGATTGGAGAAAATGGTTGATCTGGCCCACAGACACAAACAACTATCAAGAGAGATTCCTGAATAAAACACAGGGGTTTACTATTCATAGGCCAGACGCACGATACGTCCAAAGACAGCATCCGGGGGTAGTAACAACATACAGTGTAGGAAAATTATGCCTCGATTGGCTGCAAAAGTCTACACTTAAGGATGTGAAACAACACTTATCTTTACTTAAAGAAGACGCAGACCTTAGGGAATTCTTGCTTGGACCAAGAAAACCGCGTCAAAAACGTTTCATATATGCCAGCATTTATGCTGCTTATAATGAAGCATGGAAGGTGTCACAGATGGAGGCCGCAGAACGAATACGTGAACTTGATCGTATTAACTTAGAGAAAACTCTCTCTGTGGTCGACAATGGGTTAACAACTTTGTCCTCCAGAATTTATTCATTGGACAGTATTGTATCCTCTGCTATCGACATACTGGAACAAGATTTAGCCATGTTACAGCAAGGCCAGTCTCAGTTACGTTCTATTATGTTATTAAGCTGGACACTGCAATCTTTGCGTGCAGGCTATGTGCCTTGGCGTTTTAACAACACGACGGCTCTGTTTGCAGAATACAATCTAACTGATAAACAGATCGACTGGCACAAAGGGCAGCAAAGTATACAGTACTGAGCATTGAAAAACTTGAAAAATTACCATTCACAGTGGCAGAAAAGCACAAGTTACTAACTTGTGTAACGATATATCTGTAAGAGACAGTAGTTAGTGACAGATTCCTTACCTTAGAATATCCCCAGGCGTCAGGCTGGATCCGGAAAGTTTTTGCGTAGCAGTACCCTTGCGCGTCGGTAGGCGGCGTCGTGCGGCTCTGCGTCCGTCGTCAAGACCGCCGGGATGACATCGCGGGCAGTACTTAGACGCCGCCCCTGCGCGCTGACGTCAGTTCTGTACACGACTTTCCGCGCCAGGAACGCAGAGCCATGCAAGAAGCTGACATAGGTGTCTGAAAAATACTAGGGCCCTGAAAGGGATGTCCTTAACCCTAGAAATCAGTTTGCAGAACGGGGAGGATGGGTGGGCGGTAGGAATCTGTCACTAACTACTGTCTCTTACAGATATATCGTTACACAAGTTAGTAACTTGTGCATCTGAAAGAGACACGTTAGTGACAGATTCCTTACCTTAGAATAGATACCCCAGCAATACCAACCCCGGTGGTGGGTCTGCAAACAGATTCAGACAAGGAAGTCCCGGAGGACAGAACGGCCAAAGAAGCCGCCCCTCCGGACCTGACTGTCAAGGCAGTAATGTTTGGTAAACGTGTGCAGCAAGGCCCACATAGCTGCCTGACATATATCCTGTAACGGAACACCGCGGCCTAAAGCCGTGGTAGCAGCCGTAGCCCTGGTGGAATGAGCACGCAGCCCAACAGGAGGCTCCTTCTTAGCCAAAGAATAGCAGGCTTTGATACACAAGGTGACCCAGCGGGAGATGGTCCTTTTGTTTACTGCCCAACCTTTTTTGGCACCCACGTAGCCAACAAAGAGCTGGTCATCCACCCGGAACTGTTGTGTGCGGTTGATGTAAAAGGAAAGCGCACGTTTTGGGTCCAGGCGGTGGAGCCTCTCTTCCTCTCTGGAAGGATGCGGAAAGAAGGTGGGCAAAGTGATGGTCTGCCCAATGTGGAAGGCAGTAACCACCTTTGGCAAGAAGGACAGACGCGTCCTAAGAACAACCTTGTCTGGATGAACAGCTAGAAAGGGAGGTTTGCATGAAAGAGCCTGGAGCTCAGTCACCCGCCGAGCAGAGGTGATGGCCACCAGAAAGGCTGTCTTCAGAGTAAGAAGACGAAGAGGACAGTTATGTAGAGGCTCAAAGGGAGCGCACATTAAGAAGGTAAGAACCAAGTTCAAGTCCCACTGAGGCATTACAAACGGAACAGGAGGAAAGAGGTGTGTAATGCCTTTAAGAAACCTGTTAACCACAAGGGACTTGAAAAGGGAGGGCTGATCAGGAAGCCTGAGGAAGGCCGATATCGCACAAAGATAGCCCTTGATGTTACCCAGGGCAGAACCCTGTTGGGCCAGAGAAAGAAGGAACAGAAGAACCTCAGAAAGAGGGGCAGAAAGGGGATTCAAAGCCTTTGCTGTGCACCATGCCACAAACTTGTTCCACCTGCAGGCGTATACCACCTTAGTGGAGGGACGCCTGGCTGCCAGAATCACATCACAAACTTCGGGAGGCAAGTCGAAAGGAATCAACTGCCGCCGCCCAATCTCCACGCAAGCAGGTGTAGACTGGACAAGTTCGGGTGGAGGACCGTCCCCTGCTGCTGCGACAGAAGATCCTCCCGAAGAGGCAGACGGATCGGGGGATCGACGCTCATACTGAGTAGCTCGGGATACCAAACTCTTCGAGCCCAGTCCGGAGCCACAAGGATGACTTGGGCCCGGTCGCGCCGAATCTTCTTCCAACACTCTGGGTAGAAGTGGTATAGGCGGAAAGGCGTACAACAGACTGCAACTCCACTCGCGACGAAAAGCGTCGCCGAGCGAGTGCCGCCTTGGAAATTCCAACGCGCAGAACTGCTGACATTGCGCGTTCTCTTCGGTGGCGAACAGATCTAACCAAGGCTCTCCCCACTGCTGAAAGAGACCTTGCGCCACCTCCGAGTGAAGACGCCATTCGTGATCCATCATGCACCTGCGGCTGAGTTCGTCCGCCCTGGCGTTCAGGGATCCTGCCAGGTGTTGAACCATCAGGAATATGCCCTGATGTTCCAGCCATGTCCAGAGGCGCAGAGCCTCCTGACATAGGGTCCACGACCCCACCCGCCCTGTTTGTTGCAATACCACACGGTGGTGGTGTTGTCTGTGAACACCTGCACTACCGTCCCTTTGACAGAGGGAAGGAATGCCTTGAGTGCAAGTCGGATCGCCCGGAGCTCCAGAAGGTTGATATGGAGCCGGGACTCCGCCAGAGACCAGAGGCCTCTGATCTCCACCTCTCCCATGTGACCGCCCCATCCCAGAAGGGACACGTCCGTCACAACTGTGTGCTCTGGCCGGGGAAGGGAGCGTGATCTGCCCATGACCCATTGCCGGTTCGAGAGCCACCACTGCAACTGTTTTGCAGTCCCCTCCGAGATCTGGACGTGATCGGACAGGTTGCCCTGGTGCTGCGCCCACTGGAACTTCAGGTCCCACTGCAGAGCCCGCATATGCCATCTGGCATGATCGACCAGCAGGATGCAGGAGGCCATGAGTCCCAGCAGCCTCAGGGTAATCCGGACCGAAACCCAGGATAGAGGCCGAAAGATCGGAATCATAGCCTGAATATCCCGGACTCGCCGTTCGGGAGGATAAACCCGAAACTGCGTCGTGTCCAGAACTGCTCCGATGAAAAGGAGCTGTGGAGAAGGAATCAGGTGCGACTTCGGCACGTTGATGGAGAACCCCAGCGAGTGCAGGAGTTCGGCCGTAGTCTGGAGGTGGGAGACGACTGCCTGGGATGAGCCCGCCTTCAGCAGCCAGTCGTCGAGGTAGGGGAAGACTGGAACCCCTGCCCGGCGCAGGTGAGCTGCGACCACCGCCATCACTTTCGTGAACACCCGAGGGGCGCTGGTAAGGCCGAAAGGGAGCGCGGTGAACTGAAAATGCTCGAGGCCTACCGTGAACCGCAGGTAACGCCGGTGGGCCGGCAGGACGGGGATGTGGAAATATGCGTCCTGCAAGTCCAACGCTACCATCCAGTCTCCAGGGTCGAGGGCAGTCAAGACCTGAGCCAGGGTGAGCATCTTGAACTTCTCCTTCCGGAGGAAGCGATTGACGTTCCGGAGGTCCAAGATAGGACGCATGTCCTCCTTGTCCTTTTTGGGCACCAGAAAATAGTGTGAGTAGCAACCACGTCCTACTTCTGGGGTCGGAACGCGCTCGATGGCCCCCTTGGCCAAGAGGGCCGCAACTTCCTTCTGAAGAAGCACCAAGTGATCCCCTGACATGCAGTGGAATTGAGGTGGCATGGCTGGGGGGATGGTCTCGAAGGGGAGGGAGTAGCCCCTTCGGACAATGTCCAAGACCCACTTGTCCGAGGTGATGGCACGCCAGTGGTGAAGGTGATGGCGGACCCTGCCCCCTACTGGCGTGCTGTGCACCTGAAAAGAAGGACTAGGAGGGCTTGGAGGCCGCGGACGGGGCGGGGTTGGTGGCCTGACCCGCACGCTGGTTGCCTGACCCGCAACGGCGGGAGCCACGTCCTCGGCCACGCGAAGACGTTTGCTGCGCGGGCCGGTGGCTGGGCAGCGGACGTGACTGGGCACCCCTTCCGTGGCCACGAAAGGGGCAAAAAGCAGACGGCTGCGGAGGGTGTACAGCAGAAAGGCCCAGGGACTTGGCCGTAGCCCGCGAGTCCTTAAAGCGCTCCAGCGCATGGTCTGCCTTGTTCCCAAAAAGACCGATCCCATCAAAGGGCATGTCCATAAGAGTGTTTTGGACATCACCCGAGAAACCAGTGGTTCTCAGCCAGGCGTGACGGCGCAGCGCCACTGTCGTTGCAAGCGATCTGCCTAGCGAGTCGGCGGTATCAAGGCCACATCTGATGGTGTACTTTGCCGCATCTCTTCCCTCCGCAATGGTGCGGGAAAGCAGTGTCTGGACCTCCTCAGAACACTGGGGCAGAACTTGCGCCACCGAGTCCCACAAGGAGTGGGAATATCGGCCCAAGAGGCAAGTGGTGTTGACGAACCGCAAGCCAGCACTGGAGGAAGAAAAGACCTTCTTCCCAAATTGATCCAGGCGTTTGGATTCCCTATCCGGGGAGCGGTAGGGAAGGCGCTTTGGGAAGCAGAGGCTTGGACGACCAAGCTCTCAGGGGTGGGGTGTTGGGAGAGGAACAGGGGTCGCCCGGAGCAGGGCGATGGCGTCGGGCTACGTTCCTATCCACAGGAGCCCCTGTGGTGGGCTTGGACCAGGTGCCCAAAAGAACGTCCGAAAGTGCCTCGTTGAACGGCAGCAGTGGCTCCGAGGAGGTAGCCGCCGGCTGAAGCACTTCCGTCAGGATGTTAGTCCTGACAGCCACTGTAGGCAACTGGAGGTGTAAGGCCCCAGCTGCTCTACGCAACACCGTTGCAAAGTTTGCTCCCTCCTCCATTGCCACGGAAGGAGGAGACAGCATGCCAGAGTCAGGGGAGGTGTCCAGACCAATGGCATCCCCAAGCTCCTCAGCCCAGTCCTGATCAAACTCACATTGCTGTGTGAGAGGGTCATCAGACCCCTCCCAGTCCTCTGCGTCCTCCAATTCTGGTTCAAAATAAGGAGGAGGGACATGTGGGACCCAAGGTCCCATCGGCGTCAGAGCCGGCGTCGAGCGACGCCGGTCCGGCACAGTGTCCGGATCCGGAGATAACCGGGGAACGACGCCGCCCGGAGCCCCGGGCGGCGTCGGGAACGGCACCGGAGAGATCGGCGCCGGTGGAGGTGTCGTCAGGTCAACCGGTGTCGATCGGGGTTGTGGCAGCACCGGAGCCGGGGTCGAGGCCGGAGCCGGAACCGGGACCGAGGCTGGTGTGACAGGTGGCGCCGGAGAAACCCCATCAGGGCCCGCGGGGCCCGAAGGCGCCCCGGGGGGACCTTGAGGCCCGAAGAGGCGGGCCATGTCCGACAGGAACTCCTGTATCTCGGCCGGAGTCGCCCCCGAACCCGGGAAGGACGGGTAATGCGGGGGCGGCTCCACAGGCACTCCCGGAGCCGCGGGGACGGTGCCGACAGGACCCTCAGCCATGTCGCGAGACCGGCGAGGGGGAAGTCGTCGAGCGATGACGCTTCTTCGACTTCTTATGCTTCGACTTACCGGAGGAGTGCGAAGACTTGGACCCCGACGACCGATGAGGACTCCGCGACCGGCCCCTCGACCTCTCACGTGACCGGGGCTTGGCGTGACGCGGAGCCGACTGCCGGACCTCGAGGAGCTTTCGAGACCGCTCTCGCAAAGCCTTCGGATGCAAGGCCCGGCAGTCGGAGCACGACTTGGTGTCGTGGTCGCGGCCGAGGCAGTAGAGACAATCCTGATGCGGGTCTGTGATCGACATCATTCGACCACAGGCGTCGCATGGCTTGAAGCCGGGCATCCCTACCGACACCTTCGGAGTCGAGAGACTTCGAGAAAACAGTGAAAAATCTCCAAAAAACTTAGTCAAAAAATGACTAGGGCTCTGCTCTTCTCGGATCTGCGCTTACTGGCACGGAAAAAGAAAGAACTGACGTCAGCGCGTAGGGGCGGCGTCTAAGTACTGCCCGCGACGTCATCCCGCCGGTCCCGACGACGGACGCAGAGCCGCACGACGCCGCCTACCGACGCGCAAGGGTACTGCTACGCAAAACCTTTCCGATCCAGCCTGACGCCTGGGGATATTCTAAGGTAAGGAATCTGTCACTAACGTGTCTCTTTCAGATACCAGCTACAGAATGGCTTATTCATGGCAAAATTAGTCTACCTGTGACTACTTTTCAGTTTCAGTATTGCCTTAAACAGATGCAAGCAGGCAAATATGAAAGGTTGGGTAAAGAATACATTAAGACATCCTGGGATTTACCTTACACCTATAGATGTTGGAGTGGGGATCGTGAAGTGTTTCTAAGCGGTACACACTGTGAAAGTGCACTAAGCGGTTCACTGATTTGTCAGGACATATCTTTACACGGGGCTTGTAATGGTTCTGTGGCAAACTTGTCCTGCCACCAGCAGGGTACACCAGCTGCTGTGATTAATCCAACGTTTGGACAACTTTCTAATGGGAGTTGCCTCATGTTGAATGATCAGAGTTGCTGTGGCATGTTGCCAGGCATCCCATATCTAGTAACGGTCAACTCCAGGGTCACTTGCTGTATGCAAGTATTGTTTGCCCCAATAGACACAGTCAGGGAGTCGCCTCTATGGCCTTGGTTGAATGTCTCTTTTATACGATTTGATACTTTAAGCAGAATGAAAGCCATGCTTATACAGCAATCAGTGCCTTTGACCTCGGCCAAAGAAACCTATGATCTACAAGTTGCAAGGAATTCGGCTGAGAAACAAGCTTTAATTCGTATAAACTGCCCTATACATTTCGTAGAAATGATAGGACGTATCTTTAACATGTCTGATACAAGCGGAATTGTACATGTATTTAAGACCATCTGTTCCGGACTATTAGCACCTTTCCAGGCTGTCCTCGGAATCATCCCAAACTTCGCACATTCGGTGTTTGATGGTGTGCCGTTAATTCTAGCACTTGTTGCAGGAATTCTGTTTCTGGTCCTCCTACTACGCTATGGCAAGCCTCTTCGCCAACATCACTCCGAGCGATGTGGAGAGAGCCCTCCTTGAACGGAAATGCTGTGAGCGAATAGTACAGCTTTTGGGCATGCCTCGTCTACAACGTGGTTCCTGTCATTCAGACCAATCTGGCAAGATTGCATCTTACCTGTTCTACGCTGCCTGTTTTGCGGTGAAGAATGCGTGCTAGACATGTGTCTAACACTCCCATCAGTCATGCCAACGGTTATCGATACTCTGCTGGACCCGATAATGGCCCATGCTGTGTGTTGTCCCCAGAGGCTTCCAATCCTGATGGCGGCATTCATTGAGATCTCACAGACACTTCCGGCTGCTGCTGAGGTACGAGATGGATCAACAGGCACACAGGTAACAACGGATGCGAACATTGCTTCTTCTGCTGAAGGCAATGCTTCTCATCTCTGTGCAATTAGCCTTCTGAACGAGGTGTTCCAAATGTCACCAACTTCGGTGGATGATATTTTGGCTACGGAAATAGATGATCTCATGTTTACGCCAGACCCATACACGGACTTTGATTCGGCTCACAGTGTAGAAGGGCAACAATGAAATTTGGCCTTCATATTTTTCAAACTTGGAACTTTTCCCAGAATTGAACTTTTTTCTTTTTAAATTTTTGAAATGACATGGCAAATGAACAATCTGCTTACAGTAGAACTAGTCTTATAAAACGGACTTCTTTGAATACTTCCAGGGACACATTGTCACCTTACTTGTTGTCGCAAACCCCCCTCCCCCTTCTTGTGTTACCTTTGGTCACCCTGTCTCGCCTTGAGAACATGCCAGCAGTATATTTCGTATCGCGCTCCTCAGCGCGATCTTAGAAGCGGGGAGACAAAAAACTACACTTCCCAGGAATCCTGGAACATGGGTCACGTGATCGGGACGACGCGCGCGTTGCCATCAGGGAAGCGGATGAGAATAAAAGGACTTCCGCTTCCCCCGCAGCGCTGCCGCTAATTCTGGTGACTTGCTGGTTATCGAGGAATCTTTTCGTGACTATTCAGATGTGGTATATTGATCTACGATCCGGTAAGGGTGTCTTTACACCGATACGCCATTCTGTGTTTCAAAGACGCGTATTTCATTTTTGTTCATTGGAGTCCAAGGGCACCTCCTTAAATTCAGTGCGGTGTCCCTCCCTGTTGGCGAGACACACGTTTGTGGTCTCTTGCAGGTAGAAGGGATACCGGCATACTTTTCGCATAGTGGGGGTTATAGCGAAATACTTACTACGGACTACCACTTTTTCATTTCTTGGCGCAAACATTGTGCTCTTGCAGAACTACTGGTGTAAAGGCTATTTCGTATTTCGTTTTGTGTTTGTGTGTCAGTATGAAGTATGAGGCATATTACCCTAAACATTGCCTAATGTGTTAACAGCATTGTGACGCAACAGTGTTGGCGCCTTTTCAATTGAAGATCACTGCAGTCAGACATTGTATGCTTTGCTATAAATGTTTTGATTTTACAACAATGAGAATTATTTGCGTTTCTCCCCGTATTCAGGCCGCATGTTGTAGCAGGGAATAGTGGAAGAGTCTAGTGTTACTTTCTTTGACTACCCTGTGACGCCAGGCTTGGCAATATATTAAGTAGGTTGTTTTTGGTGTAACTTGTTTATTACAGGATTGTTGTTGCACACCACATTACCACGATTATATCCATTGGTTTATTTCCTTATCTTTGTTTCTCTTTGTGTGGTCTGCAGGGGGTCCTTACCTGAAGGTGTATACTTTAGGTCCTATGCTAAAGAATAGGAACCATACATAATCACCACACAGGGCTCATCTAAGAATTCATGTTCTTTTATTTTACAGGTACATATAATTTATCTAGGAGCATTAATCCTTTGTTCAGAAAAAACAAGACGTCTATGTGTTATTAATAAGCATTGGTTGCTGTCGTTTCAGGTCTCCCTCCCCGCAGTCCCCATCCTTTCCTTCCCTCGCTCGATCGCTTCACTGATCTGTGCTATTACAGCAAGCAGACTTGAAGCTGTCGAGAGGTGGACCATTTTTGAGCATCGTTCCGATCCTGAGGAGTGGAGACGTGACAGAATTAGCGGCCCACGGATAGTACTCCTCCCGATCGGTCTCTTTGCTCCAACATGGCTACTTTAGAGGATGTGTTGACCACATTACAAGTGGTGCAACAAGAACTTACTGCCTCAAGAATAGAAACCGCGGCTTTACAAGCCAAAGTAGATCGCTTGCAACGAAACCCTTTCGATGTAGGAGGGGTTTCACCTTTTTCTTCTACGCATCCTATTACTGTAGAAATGCCTACACCGGTACCCTTAGCACCCCCAGAGAGATATTATGGAGAGGCCAATAAGACACAGGTATTCCTTACACAAGTGTTGTTACATTTTAATTGTAAACCCAAGGTGTTTGCAACCAATCAATCTAGGGTAGCTTTTCTGATCTCTTACTTAACAGGAGATGCTGCATTATGGGCGGTTCCCTTGATACAGAAGGACGATAGTCTTCTTTATGATTGGGACACTTTTCGAACCGAATTCGAGAATATTTTTGATAGGCGAACCCATACCCTATCAGCAGATAGAGAACTCTTAGAGCTCAGACAAGGCAATAAAGAATTACACGTATACATTACCACATTCAGGAGATTAGTGGCTGAGGCTAATTGGCCGGAAGAAAAACAATTCGCTATATATTACCAAGGATTACGTGACGAATTGAAAGATGTTATTGCACAGATTGACCCTCAACCCAGAACCTATAGTGATCTAGTACACCTCACATTAAGATTAGAACATCGCTTGGGCGATCGGAAAGGGGACTCAAAAAGAAGAGACAAAACTTATACCAGGTATGAACGTCCTAGCCTTGGAGAACGATCCAAAAACACCACAGAACCCATGGAAATAGGCACTGTTAGGGCGGCTTTAACTTCGGAAGAAAGAGATATGAGAAGGAAAAATGGCCTTTGTTTATATTGTGGTAAGCGGGGGCATTATGTTCGGGAATGTCGTTTAAAACCTCAAGGTAATCGAGGAGGATACAAAAGGGATGAAATGTCCTCCATTAACAAAAAGCCGGAAAACTAGAGAGCTCGAGCGACAAAAGAGGGGTATCCTCGAGCATTGGTGTCCTTCCCTCAATGAAAGATAGGTCAGAGGCTTATTTAAAACGGTTCTTTTTTATTCCCATTATCTTAAAGTTAGACAAATATTGGGAAGAAAGACCAGCAATGATTGATTCCGGAGCCACCGACATATTCATGGATGAAGAGGTAGCTAAATCGTTGGGAATACAGTTGATAAAGAAATCACATCCTGAAATTGAAATGGCGGAGAGAAAGGTCGTGGCAGTCAAAGAATGGCCAGTCCCACAGAACGTTAAAGACGTTCAATGCTTTTTGGGTTTTGCCAATTTTTATAGGAGGTTTATTAATCAATTTTCCAAACTGATCACTCCTATCACCAAGTTAACTCGGAAGAACACTCAGTTTCGTTGGTCCAAAGAAGCACAAGAAGCATTTGACGGCTTCAAACAGGCATTTGTCACCGCACCTGTACTTACCCATCCGAATCCTGAGAAGCCCTACGTTGTTGAAGCAGATGCTTCAGAGTATGCTATAGGAGCAGTGTTATCCCAACACCAAGAATCCACTAGACAGTTACATCCTATAGCTTTCATGTCACATAAGCTTAATGACGCTGAGAGAAATTACACTATAGCGGAGAAAGAGTTACTAGCCATTAAGACAGCTTTCACGGAATGGAGACACTTCCTTTTGGGGGCCAAGGAAAGGGTGACGGTTTATACGGATCACCGCAACCTCCAGTTTATGCGCTCCACTAGACACCTCACACCTAGACAGCTACGGTGGATGTTGTTTTTTGAGGAATATAACTTCATTGTCACATTCAGGCCAGGCAAGGATAATAAAAAGGCGGATGCGTTAACCAGGCAAGAATCCGTACAAGATGAGGAAGAAAGTTTAGAACACGCCATACTACCTCCTACTAAAGTGGTTTGTGCTGTGAAGACGAGTGACTTTTTGCAGCAAGTGGCTCGTGGTATCCGGACCATAAAATGGAAAACCTGGTTCAAGTTTCACACAGAGTGGCATATAAAACAAGGAATTCCTATAAAAGGCAATAAGTTATTAGTCCCCACTGAACCACTCCAAAAACAAGTATATCAATGGTGTCACAAGATACCTAGCGCTGGTCACTTTGGAGTGGAAAAGACTACGGAAAAAATTCTTAGACAATTCTGGTGGCCTGCCGTAAGAAGGATGTGGCTGTATGGATCAAAAAATGTGAAATATGTTCACAGATGAAATCGGATCATACCAAACCACAGGGGTTGTTACAAACTCTTCCTACTCCTGATACGCCATGGGAACACATATCCATTGATTTTATAGTAGGTCTTCCATCAGATCAGGGATTCACCGTTGTTTTAGTAATAATAGACTATCTCACTAAGATGGGTCATTTTGTGGCCTGCAAAAAGATACCTTCAGCGGAACAACTGGCTAAGTTGTTGCTGTTGCATGTAGTTAGATTGCATGGACTCCCGAAAAAGATCGTTTCAGATAGGAGATCCCAATTTACTGCTCGCTTCTGGAAGATATGGTGTTCCGATTTGCAAATACAAGTTGCTTTATCCACAAGTTTCCACCCACAAACTGATGGACAGACCGAAAGGGTGAATCAAACGATAAAGCAATATCTTCGTTGCTACGTAGACACCAATACTGATGAATGGGTAGATTATTTATGGTTAGCCGAGATAGCTTATAACAATGCCAAACATTTTCTACCCACACCACACCATACTACAACACCTATGGTTTTCACCCAAGATTTCTCCCTTTTTTACATCCTCTATCGACAGCTAATCTCCCAGAAGTACAAAAGAGAGTAGAACATGTGCAGAAGACTCTAAAGGAAACACAAAGACACTTAGACACAGCTAAATTACACTACAAACAGGGAGCAGATAAACACCGCCGTATAGGTCCTGTGTATAAAAAGGGTGACCTTGTTTGGTTGGCAACAAAGAACATTTCATTTCGAAAAAAGAATGCTTTCACTCCTAAGTACATAGGACCCTACAAGGTATTGAAATGTGTGAATCCTGTAACTGTTAAACTTGCTCTACCTTGTACCTTGAAAATACACCCTGTATTTCATGTTTCATTGCTAAAACCCGCTGTTACACCTATGAAGAAAAGACCTAGCCCCTTATGGGTGAATGGAGAACAAGAATATGAGATATCCCGGATTTTGGACACCAAATTGAAAGGGAAACGAAGATGGTACCTTGTGGCTTGGAAAGGGTATGGCCCAGAGGAACATTCTTGGGAACCAGTAACCAAGATACACGCCCCAAGATTAATTGCTAAGTATCATATGAAACATCCTGGAAATGCATAAACTTTCGACAGGGTTCTCTGGAAGAGGGATGTACTGTCGCAAACCCCCCTCCCCCTTCTTGTGTTACCTTTGGTCACCCTGTCTCGCCTTGAGAACATGCCAGCAGTATATTTCGTATCGCGCTCCTCAGCGCGATCTTAGAAGCGGGGAGACAAAAAACTACACTTCCCAGGAATCCTGGAACATGGGTCACGTGATCGGGACGACGCGCGCGTTGCCATCAGGGAAGCGGATGAGAATAAAAGGACTTCCGCTTCCCCCGCAGCGCTGCCGCTAATTCTGGTGACTTGCTGGTTATCGAGGAATCTTTTCGTGACTATTCAGAGGTGGTATATTGATCTACGATCCGGTAAGGGTGTCTTTACACCGATACGCCATTCTGTGTTTCAAAGACGCGTATTTCATTTTTGTTCATTGGAGTCCAAGGGCACCTCCTTAAATTCAGTGCGGTGTCCCTCCCTGTTGGCGAGACACACGTTTGTGGTCTCTTGCAGGTAGAAGGGATACCGGCATACTTTTCGCATAGTGGGGGTTATAGCGAAATACTTACTACGGACTACCACTCTTTCATTTCTTGGCGCAAACATTGTGCTCTTGCAGAACTACTGGTGCAAAGGCTATTTCGTATTTCGTTTTGTGTTTGTGTGTCAGTATGAAGTATGAGGCATATTACCCTAAACATTGCCTAATGTGTTAACAGCATTGTGACGCAACAGTGTTGGCGCCTTTTCAATTGAAGATCACTGCAGTCAGACATTGTATGCTTTGCTATAAATGTTTTGATTTTACAACAATGAGAATTATATGTGTTTCTCCCCGTATTCAGGCCGCATGTTGTAGCAGGGAATAGTGGAAGAGTCTAGTGTTACTTTCTCTGACTACCCTGTGACGCCAGGCTTGGCAATATATTAAGTAGGTTGTTTTTGGTGTAACTTGTTTATTACAGGATTGTTGTTGCACACCACATTACCACGATTATATCCATTGGTTTATTTCCTTATCTTTGTTTCTCTTTGTGTGGTCTGCAGGGGGTCCTTACCTGAAGGTGTATACTTTAGGTCCTATGCTAAAGAATAGGAACCATACATAATCACCACACAGGGCTCATCTAAGAATTCATGTTCTTTTATTTTACAGGTACATATAATTTATCTAGGAGCATTAATCCTTTGTTCAGAAAAAACAAGACGTCTATGTGTTATTAATAAGCATTGGTTGCTGTCGTTTCAGGTCTCCCTCCCCGCAGTCCCCATCCTTTCCTTCCCTCGCTCGATCACTTCACTGATCTGTGCTATTACAGCAAGCAGACTTGAAGCTGTCGAGAGGTGGACCATTTTTGAGCATCGTTCCGATCCTGAGGAGTGGAGACGTGACACTTGTCTAACATTTCATTTAATTCTATGATATGAAATGGCTTTGATTTTGAGATCTTATCGACCATTTCATCCTGTGTATATATTTCTGTTTCATTCACGTTGCATTTTACTTCCGTTATATGCTTAGAATGAAAACGATGCTTTATATGTACAGTACCTATTGCATTTCAACAGTTTTGAGCTTCTTTTAAAATGCTTTTAGAAATGTTTTTAGCAATATGTGGTACTCAATTTTATGTTTAGCATTTAATGTTTAGCATTTAGTATTATCGTTCAATCGAAGATGGAGTGGGTGTTGTATTCCGCTTTAGGGGTCCGTATGTAGGTTTTCCTGAATCATGTCCTTATATAGGCACAATTCGCCTTGCCCTTATATAGGCATAGAATCCCTGTCCTTATTTAGGCATTAACCATGCACTCCAAATACAGGCATGGTCACCGACATCCGTCCACCCTAATGTCACAACGAGTTCTTAGAAACCAGACCCTTAAGCTCCGGGAGTTCCCCTAGCACAGGACTATTGATTTCTCCAAGAACTCATCTATTATGTATGAACCGTTATACCTTAAGGGTTCATTCCTGACGTCTTCCTCTGTCCGACTTTACATCAATGCTAACAATCCAAGACACCTACCAGGTATAAATATACCTTCCCTTGCCCAAGCAAGTTAGAGGAGACCTCGACTTCAGAGGAGCCCGTATCCCGGCCTGACGCACTGAGAAGACGCTGTCATTCCTGCACGCAGACAAATCCAGCTTCCAGTGTTCTGACTCCCTTCGCGGGGTGTTAGAGTTCCAGATTCGGCAGGAGATTCCCACCTCTCTCATTCTCAAGGTATGGAGCCGACTAGATCCTAGAGGGACTCTTGGCATACTAGACTTGGCGTACTATACTTAACATACTCTTAGTATACCAGACTAGAGAATACTCCACCTACTTCTACCTTTCCCTACACCTAGACTAAGTTAGGTACACTGGGGTAGAACTAGCATAGAGACGCATCATATAAGTACTCGCATTTTTTAGCTCATGTTATTTATGTACGTGAATATATGCTAAAAGATAATGCTAGCGCAGTATTATTTATTTCTACTGCTTACGCTGTACATTATTTATCTTGCATACTGTCTTGTGATCATAACAGCACATATCTCTTACACGAGAAACAGGACTGTTCAATAAAACCCTTTTTATTGAAACGCCCGTCTTTCCTTTCTGTGTAACTCTGTAGAAACTAAGCATGCACGATTGACTGAGTGAAACTGTTATCTATTGTTTCCACGATTCTGAGACATGTTCCGATTCTAAAGGGAAACAAAGTTGTCATGTTTTTCGGTTGCCAGAAACTACTCCCTTCTTGTTCTCAAGGAGTTTCTAGTGGCCTCTGAGCCAGCTGGCACAAGTAATTAAGTTTAATATACTCGATAGGGACATACCGACCTTAGTCCTATGTCAAATCTATAGGTTATATTATTCCAATGCGCAGAGCCTATTAGGGAAATAGGAACTACACTACACCTGCTCCAATAGGCACAGTCCAGCCCGAACTGCCAGTCCAGATGCCCCCCAAACCGGAACACAAGCAACCCAAGACCGATGTGAGCCTTAATAGGGCTCATCAGTCAGGTACACTGTGCCACTTGAACCACGCTATATGACTTTTAGAGTAAGACGAGGTCTATTTGAGCGCTGGGAGGGAAAGGGTAAAGAAGTGGCTGCCTTCAAGAAAACCACCTACATCATACCAGGCGACCACCTGCCTCTCGCCCCAAGTAACCTCAGCTTCCCGTGGAATGGGGCACAGTGTGCCCACTCTGAACGCCACAAGTTGACTTCGGGCTAGCCTCTTTTACCTCAAGATATAATGCTTTAACTGTTAGAATGTATATTTTCAGATCCAAAGGGACTCTGAATAAAGGTTCCTGCACTGAATGCAGCAAAGTGTATGGTGGGAAGCGCAGGCAGGCGAAGAAGAGCACTCACGGCAAAGACAAGTTCCAGAACTAGTCCTTTTGTGCCCGTAATTGTGTTCATTTTGGTCTCTGGGTTTGGTTTACTGTAGTTTGGCAGAGCAGTAATTTTCCCTGCAGCTCGGCTCAGCTCATCTACCTCCCTTCTATAGTCTTGCTTATGCCCCTTTGAGCCGCTTTCTCAGCCCGAGTCAGAGTTTCCTGTCTCTCTCTCTCTCTCTGTAGTTGCCCTGATTTTCCCCATTTACATTGCCCCTGTACTATTTACCTCCCTCTCTCTTAGTCTATAAATTCCCCCTCTTTCTCACTCCTCTGTCTCCCACATACACTCTATAGGTTGTTCTTTTTCTACCTCCCATGTCCTTATTTCCCACTCTCTCAATTCCTATTGCCTCTTTGAATTTCACTTCAGGTCTTTTCCTGTCTTGAAAATTCTCCTTTTCTTCAATTGTGTTTTCTCATGTCAGTCACCCTAATTTCCCTCTAGCCCTTGAACTTGTTTGTGTCCTACACCTAATGTTATATTTAGTTGTGTCCACTTTACTGAGTTGCTGCTCTCTGTAGCTACCTGCTTTTTCAAACCTTGACATTTGCAGAAGACCATTCTCTGTAGACATTAAATAGATTCCTGTCCTAGTAAGTGCTTTCAGTTCTGCATGCTTTCAAAGGTTATTCAGGAAAGTGGAGGGACCTTGTTCTATCTTTAGTAGAGATTAGACAAAAAGTATGTTTTATGTTTGAGTGGTAGGGGAACATTTACCTATTTCTGTAGGAATTGTTAGATACAGTGGAGAATCCACAGGTGGCATTTATCTTACCATAGTATCTGAAAGAGACTATTAGTTATAGATTCCTTACCTTAGAATTACTCCCAGGCGTCAGACTGGAACCGGAGAATTTTTTCTCAGCAGTACCCCTGCACGTCGGTAGGTGGTGTCGGTCGACTCTGCGTTCATCGTTGGTGTTGTGATCGCCGGAATGAAGTTGCGGTATCTACTTGGACGCCGTCCCTGCACGCTGACGTCAGTTCTTTCTTTTTCTGCGCCAGCCAGCTGAGATCCGGAGAGAGCGGTACCCTTGGTCATTTTTTGACTAACACTTTTTCGTCTTTTGTCGACATCTTTTTCGAGACGTTCGACTCCTGGTGCACATAGGGATGTGGGTACGGTCCTGGGCACACGTAATGAGGGTATAATACTAGTAGAAATGTCTCATATTGTTGAAATGTAGAAGGTCTACACCAGTATGATAATCATAAGTGTTTAATATAGCAACAAAGCAAAAGCAACCAGCCGACACGTGTTTCGTCACAAAGGGGTAGTAACCCGTGACTCTTCAGGGCTGAGTAGCGGTGCAAACAAAGGTGGTTTCTAGGGGCCGTTGAAAATTCCAAAACGGCAAGGGAGTGCAAAGCGGACCAAGGTAGGTGATCCACTGCAGGGTAAAATGGAAAGGGAGACGGATATCGAAGGGGGGCGGATGGGCCAAGGTGGACTACTGACAGTAATACTGATGAAGTCTGTGGCGACGTATATTAGCCAGGTGCTGAGTAGCACGGAAGGAGAACTTGGACAGTGCGTTCCAGGTCAGTAATCCAGGGTAACAACGGCGGATGCGCCGGAGTTCAGGAAACTGGGAGATGTGGTGCTCAAGGCGGAGAAAATGGTATGGGCAGATGGTCCGCTTTGCACTCCCTTGCCGTTTTGGAATTTTCAACGGCCACTAGAAACCACCTTTGTTTGCACCGCTACTCAGCCCTGAAGAGTCACGGGTTACTACCCCTTTGTGACGAAACACGTGTCGGCTGGTTGCTTTTGCTTTGTTGCTATATTAAACACTTATGATTATCATTCTGGTGTAGACCTTCTACATTTCAACAATATGAGACATTTCTACTAGTATTATACCCTCATTACGTGTGCCCAGGACCGTACCTAATTCGCTTGTGTGGATTTCAATCCATACTATCACGGGGGTTTAAGGGCATATCCCCCGACCTGGCTTGCACCGTACATACTCCAAGCATAACATAGACACAGCGCGAATTAGCTTGAGCGCCATTCTTCCTGTCGATACTAAAAACCCCACACTAATACACACATAGGGAAGTGTTTGCTTTGTTCGCCCTAAGTTGGCAGGGTATGCCCAGACGTGGATCCCTTGCTCACTTTGCCACTGGATTCAAGCTAGCCTGGCTGATGAGGGCTGTTAGCCCGAAACCGGTCCCAGGATGTTTGTTTCCGGTCCAGGGAAGACATGGCTTGGCAGTTCGGGCTGGACTGTTCCCATGAGGCACAGGGTCAAGACTGATTTGCATATAGCTGTGTCTGAACTGGGGTGGCGAAGTGAGCTAAAGAATGATGATGGATTCAACCCAGATCGGTGACTGGGGGTGAGTGTCTGACAAGTTTCAGCGCTCCGTCCATCATCTCCTTGTGTTTGCACATAGGGATGTCCCATCGTCAGACCGGCTTCAAGCCTTGTGACTCCTGTCACAAGTTGATGTCGGTCACGGACCCGCACCTTGTGTGCCTCTGGTGCCTGGAGAGCGACCACGACCCGAAGTTGTGCTCCGACTGTCGGGCCATGAACCCGAAGTCTTTGCGGGAACGGTCCTGAAAGCTTCTGGAGGCCCGGCAGTCAGCTACGCGCTGCTCGAGGTCCCGGTCGAGAGGGAGGTCGCGGGACCGGTCGCGGAGTCACCATCATCATTCCTCCTCGAAGTCTTCGTCATCGGGTAAGTCGAAGCACAAGAAGAAGGCGAAGAAGCACCGTCGGTCTTCGCCTTCTCCCCGCCCGTCAGCCAACACGACGCGGGACGCAGAAGGTGGTCGTCTTTCGGCTCCACCCGCAGAGTCTACTGGGACGGCTCCTCCCTTCCCTCCCTTCCCGGGAGCCAGAGCGTCCCCTGCCCAGCTTCGTGCATTTTACGAAGCCCTCCACTCCATCTTTGGGAAGCCCGACTCCGATGGCGCGCCTTCGGGCCCCGTGGAATTGGCTGGGGGCTCCAGGCCTTCGATGCCGGCAGCTCCGGCCTCGGCACCCCAGGGCCCCCAGGGATCCAGGCCTGGATTCGGATCAGTGCCGGTCGACCTCACGACACCTCCCCTGGCACCGATTCCTCTGATGACGGCTCCGCCACCTCCGACGCGGGTTATGTCCCCGGCTAGCGTTGAACCCGGCCACCCCTCGACTTAGACACGGATACAGACCGGCGTCGACTGACATCGGTACCGGCACCGACCGGTACTTTTGTACCACTGTTTTACCCTGGCGTTCCTGATCCCCATGAGTGGCAGCCAAAGGAGGATGAGGAGGAGCGGGAGGGGTCTGTTGACCCTCTGGCTGACCAGCTTGAAGAACCAGACTGGAAAGAGGAGTTGGGTGAGGCCAGTGGTCTGGATAACTCCCCAGACCTTGGTATGCTTTCTCCCCCTACCGTGGCCATGGAGGAGGGAGCCTCCTACGCTGTGGTGTTGCGTAGGGCGGCTGAGGCCTTGGGCCTTAAGCTTCCTACGGTGGCAGTCAGGACTAACTTCCTGACTGAGGTGATTCATCCGGCAGCGGCCTCTTCGGAGCCTCTGCTGCCGTTCAATGAGGCCCTCACAGACACCCTTCTGGGCACTTGGTCCAACCCCAGCACAGGGGCTCCTGTGGAAAGGATGATTGCCCGATGCCGCTGCCCGGGTGACCCAATTTTCCTCTCCCAACACCCTACCTCCGAGAGCTTGGTGGTCTAAGCCTCAACGTCCAAAGGCGCGTTCCATACTGTTCCCCCAGGTAGGGAATCCAAGAAGTTGGACCATCTTGGGAAGATGATGTTTTCTTCCGCCAGCTTAGGACTGCGGTCGGTGAACACTGCATGTCTCTTGGGCCGTTACACCCACTCTATGTGGGACACGGTTGCGCAAGTGCTGCCAGGGACACGGCTGTGCAAGTGCTGCCACAGTACCCGGAGGAGGCCCGGGCCGTACTCTCCCGTGCGGTCCCAGAGGGTAGAGCTGCAGCAAAGTTCGCCATTCGATGTAGGCTGGATACCGCCGACTCGCAGGGTAGAACGATTTCTACGTCAGTAGCCTTGAGGCGCTACGCCTGGCTGAGGTCCACTGGCTTCTGCGGGGATGTCCAATCGACCCTTTTGTACATGCCCTTTGATGGCCGTCGCCTGTTTGGCGACAAGGCAGACAATGCACTTGAGCGCTTGAGTACTCTAGAGCTACAGCCAGATCCTTGGGCCTCGCTGCCACCTCTCGCCCCGTTCAGTCTGTCTTTTGCCTCTTTCGTGGCCACGGCGCAAGCTACCCAGCCTCTGCGCGGCCGGGGACGTGAGACCCAGCGCCGTGGGTCTGGGGGCCAGCGGGCGGGCCAGTCCACCAGTACCCCCTCTGCAGCAGCCTCCAAACCTTCCTAGCCTCTATCCCGGGTTTTGGTGAGAATGACCTTGAGGCTGCTGGGCCTCATGGGCTCCTGCATCCTTTTGGTGGATCATGCCAGGTGGCATATGCAGGCTCTGCAGTGGGACCTGAAGTTCCAGTGGGCGCAGCATCAGGGGAATATTTCCGATTGCGTCCAGATCTCAGAGGGCACTGCACACCAATTGCAGTGGTGGCAAACAAACCAGGATTGGGTCAACGGCAGATCCCTCTCCCTTCCCCAACCAGAGTTCACAGTGGTGACAGATGCGTCACTCCTGGGATGGGGCGGCCACATGGGAGAGGCAGAGATCAGAGGCCTCTGGTCTCTGGCGGAGTCCAGGCACCACATCAATCTTCTGGAGCTCCAGGCGAATCGTCTGGCACTGAAGGAATTCCTTCCTTCTGTCAAAGGAAGGGTAGTGCAGGTGTTCACGGACAACACCACCGCCATGTGGTACTGCAACAAACAGGGCGGGGTGGGGTCGTGGACCCTGTGTCAAGAGGCTCTTCGCCTTTGGACGTGGCTGGAACAGCAGGGCATGTCCCTGGTGGTTCAACACCTGGCAGGTTCTCTGAACGCCTGGGCGGACTAACTCAGCCGCCGGTGCATGAAGGATCACGAATGGCGTCTTCACTCGGAGGTGGTTCAAGGTCTCTTTCAGCAGTGGGGAGAGCCTTGGTTAGATCTGTTCGCCACCGAAGAGAACGCGCAATGTCAACAGTTCTGCACGTTAGAATTTCCAAGGTGGCACTCGCTCGGCGATGCTTTTCATCCCAAGAGGCCTCTGGTCTCCGGCGGAGTCCGGGCTTCACATTAACCTTCTGGAGCTCCGGGCGATTCGTCAATCACTGAAGGCATTCCTTCCCTCTGTCCGGGGAAGAGTAGTGCAGGTGTTCACGGACAACACCACCGCCATGTGGTATTGCAACTGATCTCCGCCTCTCCCATGTGGCCGCCCCATCCCAGAAGGGAGGCATCCGTCACCACAGTGTGGTTTGGTTGGGGAAGGGAGAGGGACCTGCCACTGACCCAATCCTGGTTCGCGAGCCACCACTGCAGTTGTTGAGCAGTGCCCTTCCGACATCTGGACGTAATCAGACAGATTCCCCTGATGCTGCGCCCACTGGAACTTCAGGTCCCACTGCAGAGCCCGCATATGCCACCTGGTATGATTGATCAACAGGATGCAGGAGGCCATGAGGCCCAGCAGCCTCAGGGACACTCAGACCGAATCCCGGGACAAGGGCTGAAAGATCGGAATCATAGCCCGAATATCCCAGACTCGCTGTTCGGGAGGATAGACCCAAAACTGCGTCGTGTCCAAAACCGCTCTGATGAAGAGGAGCTTCTGAGAGGGAATCAGGTGCGACTTCGGCACATTGATGGAGAACCCCAGCTGGTGCAGGAGGTCGGCCGTAGTCTGGAGGTAGGAGACGACTGCCTGGGACGAGCCCGCCTTCAACAACCAGTCGTCGAGATAGGGGAAGACTGAAACCCCTGATCTGCGCAGATGAGCTGCGACCACCGCCATCACTTTCATGAACACCCGAGGGGCACTGGTAAGGCCAAAGGGGAGCACGGTGAACTGAAAGTGCTCGTGGCCTACCGTGAACCGCAGGTAACACCGGTGGGCCGGCAGGACGGGGATATGAAAGTAAGCGTCCAGCAAGTCCAACGCTACCATCCAGTCTTGCGGGTCGAGGGCAGACAAGACCTGAGCAAGCGTCAACATCTTGAACTTCTCCTTCCGGAGGAAGCGATTGACGTCCGTGAGGTCCAAGATAGGACGCAGGCCCTTGTCCTTCTTGGGAACCAGAAAGTAGTGGGAGTAACAACCACGACCTACTTCTGGGACAGGAACGCGCTTGATGGCTCCCTTGGTCAAGAGAGCCGTAACTTCCTGCTGGAGAAGGGCCAGATGATCCTCCGACATTCGGTGGTAACGAGGTGGCATGGCTGGAGGGGTAGTCTCGAAGGGGAGGGAGTAGCCCCTTCGGACTATCTGCAAAACCCACCTGTTCGAAGTGATGGTGCGCCATTGGGGGAGGTGATGGCGAATCCTGCCGCCCACTGGGGTTTGATGGGCCTGAAAGGTCGGACTAAGAGGGTTTGGAGGCTGCTGCAGAGGGGGGGGGGTTGGTGGACTGGGCCGTCCGCTAGCCCCCTGAACCACGACGTTGGTTCCCACGTCCCCGGCCGCGCGAAGGTTGGGTAACTTGCTGCGGCCTGTGGCCCTGGGTGGGACGTAGCGGGGCACCCCTTCCGTAGCCACGAAAGGGGCGAAAAGCAGACTGCGCCAGATGGGAGGAGAGGCCCAAGGACTTGGCCGTAGCCCGTGAGTCCTTGAAGCGCTCTAGGGCGTTGTCTGCTTTGTCGCCAAAAAGGCGACGGCCATCAAAGGGCATGTCCATGAAGGTATTCTGGACATCCCCTGAAAAGCCAGTGGACCTCATCCAGGCGTAGTGGCTGAGCGCTACCGACGTTGAAATGGTCCTGCCCAGAGAGTCGGCGGTGTCCAGCCCACAACGGATCGTAAACTTAGCTGCATCTCTCCCGGCGGCGACAGCCTGGGAGAGCACTGTCCGGGCCTCCTACAGACACTGAGGCAGCACTTGCGCCACCGTATCCCACACTGAGTGCGAATAACGGCCCAAGAGACAAGCGGTGTTTACGGACCGCAGGCCTAAGCTAGGGGAAGAGAAAATCTTCTTCCCAAGATGGTCCAGCTTCTTGGATTCCCTTTCCGGTGGAGCAGTAGGGAAGGTGCTTTTGGAGGTAGAGGCTTGGACAACTAATCTCTCCGGGGTGGGGTGTTGGGAGAGGAAAGTGGGGTCGCCCGGAGCCGGGCAGTGGCGTCGGGTGATCATCCTGTCCACGGGAGCCCCCGTGTTGGGTCTGGACCACGTGCCCAAAAGGACGTCGGTGAGAGCCTCATTAAACGGCAGCAGGGGCTCCGAAGAGCTCGCTGCCGGTTGAAGCACCTCAGTCAGGAGGTTAGTCCTGACCGCCACGGTAGGAAGCTCGAGGTTGAGAGCCTCGGCCGCCCTACGCAACACCACAGCGTATGACGCTCCCTCCTCCGTAGCCACGGTAGGAGGAGACAACATGCCATGGTCGGGTGAAGTGTCAAGACCACTGGCATCCCCCAGTTCTTCTCTCCAGTCCTGCTCAGACTCTAGCTGGTCAGTTAAAGGGCCACCTGACCCCTCCCAGTCCTCCTCATCGTTCTCTGGGTGCCACTGTTGTTGTAAAGGGACCCCAGGAGTGAACAGGGGCATGAAAACCCCACCCGGCGCCGGATCCGGCGCCGGACGCCGCCGGTCCGGCTCCGTGTCCACGTCGGGAAAGAGAATGGGGTCGGCGCCGGCCGGGGAGCCGGCCGGCGTCGGACGCGGTAGTGGTGCCGTAGGAAGCGGCGCCGGTGGAGGCGTAACGAGGTCAATCGGCGCCGATCCGGATCCAGGCCTGGATCCAAGGAGGGCCTGCGGCGCCAGGGCCGGAGCCGCCGGCAGCGAAGACCTAGGCCCCCAACAGAGTCCGCGGGGCCCGAAAAAGCGCCGGCGGGGTCGGTCCACCCAAAGATGGCGTGCATTGCTTCGTAGCTGGGCGGGGGTCGCTTCGGGTCCCGGAAAGGGAGGGAAGCTTGGAGTCGACCCTTCGTGAGTGGCACCATCCGCGCGCCTCGTCGGACCGGCTGACCGACGAGGAGAAGTCAAAGAGCGACGATGCTTCTTCGACTTCTTCTTAAGCTTTGACTTACCCGACCCTGAGTACGAAGACTTCGATGACTTCGAGCCAGAATGGCGATGGCTCCGCGACCGGTCCCTCGACCTCCCTCTTGAACGGTGCGGAGCCGACTGCCGGTGTTCAAGCAGCTTTCAGGACCGCTCCCGCAAAGCCTTCGGCGCCATCGACCGGCAGTCGGAGCACGACTTGGGGTCGTGGTCGAGCTCCAGGCAGAAAAGACTCACGCGGTGCGGATCCGTCACCGACATCATGCGATGACAGGATCCGCAGGCCTTGAAACCGGGCATCCCTCGTGCACCTCTTCGGAGTCAAAGACTCGAGAAAAGAAGTCGACAAAAGTCGAGAAAAAGTTAGTCAAAAAATCACTGAGGTACCGCTCTTCCCGGATCTGCGCTGCCTGGCGCGAAAAAAGAATTAACTCACGTCAGCGCGCGAGGGCGGCGTCTAAGTAGCTGCCGCAACATCATCCCGGCGACCACGACGCCGACGACGGACGCGGAGCCGACCGACGCCACCTTCCGACACGTAGAGGTACTGCTGACGAAAAAACTTTCCGGATCCAGTCTGACGCCTGGGGGTAATTCTAAGGTAAGGAATCTATAACTAACGTGTTTCTTTCAGATTTTTATTTTCAAATCAAAAAAAGTCACCACTTTAGTCAAAAGATTAGAGGTATATTTATTTTTGCTTCCAAGTGTACTTACAGTTCCAATCAGTCACTGGACCGAGTTGAACACTTGTCCATCTCAATGTTTGCAAATGGGAAATGCAATTTCATAACTTTGCAACAGGCGCAGGTGCATTTAGTCAAACATGAAATGTCAGAATAATTGATTTTTTTCACGTCAACGATATTATTGTACAAGAAAAACAAGTGATATAATTTGGCCATTAATGATGGTGCAATTACCTTAGGAGACCAGAAGCTGGAGACAGAGTAGCACGCACAGAGCCGATACGTTATACACATACCATTTACTGCATCATCTTAAGAGAGCAGTGAAAGCAACAGTCATGAAATGTTACAATTACTGTAATTCATTCACTTTCACAATGTGTTGACACTAAGTGCGCTCTAAAGAAGACAGTATAAACACATTTGCATCAGTACAGAAACAACGCTGCAAATGGCAGTGCATTAGATGACGGGACTCCCTGCAGACAGAGATGACGGCAGTTCGTTCGCTCAGTCTTCAATAACTGGCGGTGGAACGAGGTGGAGCTGGAAGTTTTCATTTTGGAAGACACTGCTGGTAGACGAACTGCTCTGCGAGATGTTCAGAGGGCCTTGTTTCTCGTTGCTGCGTGTCCGGGACAGCTCGGTCAGCAGAGCCAGCTGCAAAGCACAGAGACAAGAGGAGACACACTTATTCACACCCTTCAGCTTTCTTAACAAAATAACAATGTCATTTTCATTCATAAATGCTGCTAACGGGGTATACAATTCAGCATTTTACAAATCTGTCCATGCATCGCTTTGAAATGTAAACCATGTCCATGGGAGTCACATTGACAAAATACTGTGCGGAGGCACAGAAGGCTTGCACTCTTAAATACCTACACACTAAGCGTGCTGCTAAAATTGGAACACTGAAAAATTTAATTTGGCAGGAAGTATCTGCAACGAGCAATAAAGTCCCTCAAAATCCTTGGACTCTTGCCTTTCATGAAGCTCTGAAACTCAAAACAGCCACAGCTCTCTGAAATCAAAACTATCCACATCAAAATTTTAAAAAGCGTTAAACAAAGCACATTACAAAGAATCATTCGAACCGAATCGCGGGGCCTTCATGGCCAGAAAGCATGTACACCTCATACTGAGAAGTTACAACAAAAGAGAGGTCCAAAAATATCTCACAGACACTTTCTCCATGCACTGTAAAATCAAGTACTGCCGTGTGGACAATCTCAGGAGTGCTTACCCCATCTTCTCTTCATCTGCCCAGCACTAATTGACAATTGTAGAAAATTCCTTCGACATTCATTGATCAAACAAGGGACCTGAACAATTCAGCAGCCATTGATTTCCTTCTGAAGGATTCTTATTCTCAAGCAATCTCTGGCATGGTCAAATTCTTGAACAAAGTCGACAAAATGCCTCAACATCACTAGTAACCTCTCTTGGGACATAAGCTGGTATATACTACACTCCTTACAATAAGCCTCTCCACTTTAGGAATTAGTGCATGCTGATCAACATCCCCTCAGTTGCACCTTTGACTAAGCACAAATGCATGTAGCACCCTCCAAGTTGACTTCCCGGAATCGACCCACTGGTAATTAAACAAGCACTCTCACCAAAGCAAATACTAGTACCCGAATGGCACTAACCATCATACCCAACCGAAATAACTTTCATTAACACATAACATGACACACTCAATATGTACACTGCTGCAACAATCTGCCACCCACCTGTTGGTATCACCTTATCTCTTCCATCTATAGCTCTCCCGTTCATGAATTAGTTTTTCCCCATTTCAGTGAGCATTCTTTTTACGTACCAACTATATTTATCATAAATCGAATAAACCTTATAAAGGTGCTTTTTACTTGGTCGGCCCTTAACGGCCGAAATCATGTACAGTTAAACCTAATTTAACCTTGACAGACCTATTTTAGGTCTATTGCACATCCCCTTTCCAACTTCCCTGGTCTTTTTGCACATCATTTTAAGTTTCCTGGTTAACAACTGAGCCCAGAACCCACCCCATGCATCTTTATAGGCCTTCCAGCATTGACCCTGCATGCCCCCTAAATACCAACGAACGAGCCTTTCTCCCCAACTGAAATCGCCTCCAGGGCACAATCACCCATTGCATGGTTCTTGCACGCATGGAATTCCCATTTTAAAGTAGTTGTTTAGGGGACGGGTTGATTGTAGATACATTATTATGTTTTTAATCCACAAAACATAGAATGCATTCCTGAAAGAGACGATTTTCAACGGAGTCAAACAATGCATGTCAGGAACCAGCCTCCAGCTCCTTGCACTTACATTTTAAATAAGACTTGGGCGATATCTTGTTACCTGTGGATTGAAGAACAAGTTACTTACCTTTGGTAACGATGTATCTACAACTAACATATGTCTCAACCAGATACATCGTTACCGAAGGTAAGTAACTTGTTCATCTGACAGAGACAGTTAGTTGTAGATTCCTTACTTTAGAATAGATACCCCAGCAATACCGTCCCCAGAGGGGAGTCTGCGAACCATGATCATACCAGAAAGTCCTGGAGGACCGAACGGGTAAAGTACCCATCCCTCCGGACTTGGCTGTCCAGGCAGCAGTGTCTGGTAAACGTGTGCAAGGATGTCCACGTTGCTGCCTGACAGATGTCAAGGACAGGAACTCCACGTGCTAATGCCATGGTTGCCGCCGTTGCTCTGGTGGAATGAGCACGCAATCCCACAGGAGGGTCCTTCTGACAACCCATAGGGAGATGGTCCGTTTTTGAACAGCCCAACCTTTCTTGGCACCCACATAGACAACGAAGTGTTGATCATCCAACCGGAAGTCTTTTGTGCAATCAAGATAAAAAGACAGTGCACATTTTAGCTCCAGGCAGTGGAGTCTCTCCTCCTCCTTGGAAGGATGCAGGGGTAGATAAAAGGTGGGTAGAGTGATAGATTGTCCCACATGAAAAGGCGTGACGACCTTAGGAAGGAATGAAGGTTTGGTCCAAGGCACCACTTTATCCGGATAGACAAATAGAAAAGCGGGCTTGGAAGAGAACGCCTGCAGCTCGCCTACCCTGCGAGCAGAGGTGATAGCAACAAGGAAGGCAGTTTTGAGAGTCAGCAACCTGAGAGGACAGTTATGAAGAGGCTCGAAGGGAGCACACATAAGAAAAGTTAGAACCAGATTTAAGTCCGATTGGGGCATTACGAAAGGAGATGGAGGGAACAGATGAGTAAGGCCCTTAAAGAATCTGTTAACGATAGGAGATTTGAATCTAGAACGCTGATCTGGCAGCAGAAGAAAAGCAGAGATGGCTGCAAGTTATCCTTTAAGAGTGCCCAAAGCAGATCCCTGCTGGGCCAAGGAAAGAATATACAAAAGGACCTCGGACAGAGGAGCAGAGAGGGAGTCAACGGCCTTTGCTGTGCACCATGCCATAAATTTGTTCCATCTACAGGTGTATACCGTCTTAGTGGAGGGACGCCTGGCTGCCAAGATAACATCACAGACTTCAGCTGGAAGGTAGAAAGCTGTCAATTGTCGCCGCTCAATCTCCATGCAAGAAGGTGGAGACTGGACAGGTTCGGGTGAAGAATCCTCCCCTGCTGCTGCGACAAAAGATCCTCCCGAAGGGGCAGTCTGATCGGAGGATCGATGGCCATGCTCAGAAGGTCGGGGTACCAGACTCTTCGTGCCCCGTCCAGAGCTACAAGAATGACTTGAGCCCGGTCGCGCTTGACCTTCTTGAGCACTCTGGGCAGAAGTGGTACAGGCGGAAAGGCGTACAGGAGGCTGAAGTTCCACTCGCGACGAAAGGCGTCGCTGAGCGAGTGCCGCCTTGTAAACTCAAAAGCGCAAAACTGCTGACATTGCGCGTTCTCTTCGGAGGCGAACAGATGTAACCAAGGCTCTCCCGACCGCTGAAAGACCTTGCACCACCTCCGGATGGAGACGCCATTTGTGATCAATTAGGCACCGACGGCTGAGTTAGTCTGCCCTGGCATTCAGGGAGCCCGCCAGATGGTGAACCACCAAGGTCATGTCCTGATGTTCCAGCCATGTCCAGAGGTGGAGAGCTTTTTGACAAAGGGTCCACGACACCACCCGGACTGTTTGTTGCAGTACCACTTGGCGGTGGTGTTGTCGGTGAACACCTGCACCACTTTCCCCCTGAGAGAGGGAAGGAATGCTTTCTGTGCCAGTCTGATCTCCCGGAGCTCCAAAAGGTTGATATGGTGGCCAGACTCCGCCAGAGACCAGGCGCCTCTGATCTCCACCTCTCCCAGGTGGCTGCCCCATTCCAAAAGTAAAGCATCCGTCACCACTGTCAGATCTGGTTGGGGGAGGGAGAGGGATCTGCCTCGGACCCAATCTTGGTTTGTGAGCCACCACTGCAGTTGGTGCGCAGTTCCCTCCGAGATCTGGACGTAGTCGGAAAGATTTCCATGATGCTGCGCCCACTGGAACTTCCGGTCCCACTGCAGAGCCCGCATATGCCATCTGGCATGATCCACCAGCAGGATGCAGGAGGCCATGAGACCCAGCAGCCTCCGAGTCCTTCTCACCGAAATCCGGGATAGAGGCTGAAACATCGGTATCATAGACCGAATATCCCGGACTCGCTGCTCGGGAGGAAATGGTTTAAACTGCACTGTGTCCAGAACAGCCCCGTTGATAGGGAGCGTCTGAGAAGGAGTCAGGTGTGACTTCGGCACGTTTATAGAGAACCCCAGTGAATGCAGGAGGTCTGCTGCAGCTTTCAGGACCGCTCCAGCAAAGCCTTCGGGTTCATGGCCCTGCACTCGGAGCATGACTTCGGGTCGTGGTCGCGCTCCAGACACCAAAGGCAAATGAGGTGCGAGTCTACAACTCGAAAAAGACGTCGACAAAAAGTTTAAAAAAAGTTAGCCAAAAAGTGGCTAGGGGTAGCTCTTTCCGGATCTGCGATAGGTTTGCACGGAAAAAGAAAGAACTGACGTCAGCGCGCATGGGCCGTGTCTATGTAGGTTCCGTGATCTCACCCCGGTACTTTACGACGCCACCTAACGACGCCACCTTACAACGTGCAGGGGTACTGCTGAAGAAAAAATCTGAGGATCCAGACTGACGCCTGGGGGAAAATCTAAGGTAAGGAATCTACAACTAACTGTCTCTATCAAATTCCTTCTTTTAATAATGATTGACTGATATTTTAAATCACACCGCAACCTGCGCTATGGCAGTGTCTGACACTTTATTAAGTTACGCTGTTTTGTATGCATTATTCATTTGTAATGATATTTTAAAATCATACTGAAATGTGTGCTATGATAGTGTTTGGCACCACATTAAGTTGTGTTGTTTTAAATGTTTTATTTGTTTACAATGGCTTTAATTAGCCGCCCAGTAATAAATAAACTTGGAACTACTTGTCGGGGTCTACTCATACGGGGAGCTCCATCGAGGTAATGCCCTTAGAATAACAACACTCTTCAGTGCTCTCATCCCTGCACCAACCTGCCAGTGCTTTTATTTCTTTGCAGATTTGCCCTGCATCTCTTTCTCCCTCTTCTGTCTACTAATTATCAATCATGCTCTTCTCCAGTGTTGTCTTTTTCCGCCCTCGACCCATCCGCTGACCTCCTTTCTCCTGATCTTCTACTTCTGTTTCTCACTAGCCCCTTCTTTTATCCCATACTCTTAAGGGCATCGAGGAAACCCGAAGTAATCTCCCTTGGAGTGAAGGAGCCACTCCCCTTCATCTGCAGGCACTGCAACTAAGCTGACCGGTCTGCTGCTTCTGACGTCCCACGGACTTTGGAAGGTTCAGCAACACAGGTGGTGGTTCTGCAACTCCCTCGAGGCCTGACCTGTACTCTCTGCAATTCTGAGGCCAGTATCCCTCGTCGGAACTGCTGGGACCGAACTCCTGCGCACTGCATCGACTTGCCATTGCCAAGGCTTGTTGGCTCTGCACTGCAGAGATCTTCGGGCTACAAGAAGCTCCAGCCTTTAGCATCTCTTCCTGACAAGTACAGCATCCTCACGGCATCCTCTGCACCGTGGGCCTACCTTGTTGGTGAGCTACTCAAGGTCCTCTTGTGACTCCTGTGCCGTTGGCCTGTGGGTCTTCCTGAGGGTCTTCTCCTGCTTCAGTGGGCTCCCCTGCTTGCTCGGGGCCTGCTCTGACTCTCCTTCTTGTGGTGAGTCCCTTGGACCTTGCTGGTCCCAACGTTGCTCCTTATTCATTCTCCACTCCAGTTGCGGCTACCAAGGCTTGTTGGTGCTCCCGCCAGACACCGACCCCCTGGCCACTGACATCCGACATTGGACAGCTCATGCACGACTCCTGGTCTTCCTCTGCGTCACCCGGTCATCACGGTTGCAGTGACGAACAAGTTACTTACCTTCGGTAACGATAGATCTGTAAGAAACATTAGTAGTGATAGATTCCTTACCTTAGAATATCCCCAGGCATCAGTCTGGATCCGGCAAGTTTTCGTCAGCAGTACCCCTGCGCGTCAGAAGGTGGCGTCGTGCGGCTCCGCGTCCGTCATAGGCGTCGTGATTGCCGGGATGACGTTGCGGCAGCTACTTAGACGCCGCCCTCGCGTGCTGACGTCAGTTCTGTACACGACTTTCCGTGCCAGGAACGCAGAGCCATGCAAGATACGGACCACTGGTGCATTGAAACTAGGGCCCTGAAAGGGATGACCTTAACCCTAGAAATCAGTTCGCAGAACGGGGAGGATGGGTGGGGCGGTAAGGAATCTATCACTACTAATGTTTCTTACAGATATATCGTTACCGAAGGTAAGTAACTTGTTCATCTGAAAGAAACATGTAGTGATAGAGTCCTTACCTTAGAATAGATCCCCCAGCAATACCAACCACAGTGGTGGGTCTGCGAACCAAGATCACACCAGAAAGTCACGAAGAACAGAACGGCCAAAGAAGCCGTCTCTCCGGACTTGGCTGTCAAGGCAATAATGCTTAGAAAAAGTGTGCAGCGAGGCCCACGTGGCTGCCTGACAGATGTCTTGCAGGAGGACACCACGTCCCAATGCAGTAGTAGCCGCTGTTGCCCTGGTAGAATGGGCGCGCAGCCCCACCGGAGGCTCCTTCTTAGCCAGAGAATAGCAGGCTTTTATACACAAGACGACCCAGCGGGAGATAGTCCTCTTGTGTACAGCACGGCCTTTCTTGGCGCCTACGTAGCCAACAAAGAGCTGGTCATCCACCCGGAACTGTTGTGTGCGGTTGAGGTAAAATGAGATCGCACGTTTTGGGTCCAGACGGTGGAGCCTCTCTTCCTCTGTGGAAGGGTGCGGAGGCGGAAAGAAAGTGGGCAAGGTGATAGATTGCTCAATATGGAAGGCAGTGACAACCTTTGGCAAGAAGGATGGACGTGTGCGTAGCACAACCTTGTCCGGATGAACAGATAGAAAAGGAGGTTTACAGGAAAGAGCCTGGAGCTCACTCACGCGCCTAGCGGAGGTGATGGCAACCAGGAAAGCAGTCTTCAAAGTCAAGAGACGAAGAGGACAGTTGTGAAGCGGCTCAAAAGGAGCGCACATCAAATAAGTAAGAACCAGGTTCAAGTCCCACTGTGGCATCACAAACGGAATAGGAGGGAAAAGGTGAGTAATGCCTTTGAGGAATCTATTCACGACAGGGGACTTGAAAAGAGAGGGCTGATCAGGTAGCCTGAGAAAAGCCGAAATTGCAGAAAGGTAGCCGCTGATAGTGCCCAGAGCAGAGCCCTGCTGGGCCAAAGAAAGAAGGAACAGTAGGACCTCAGAAAGAGGGGCAGAAAGGGGATCCACAGCCTTTGCTGTGCACCATGCCACAAATTTGTTCCACCTGCAGGCGTATACCGATTTAGTGGAGGGACGCCTGGCTGCCAGAATGACATCACAGACTTCAGGAGGCAAGTCAAATGGAATCAGCTGTCGCCGCTCAATCTCCACGCAAGGCGGTGGAGGCTGGACAGGTTCGGGTGGAGAACCGTCCCCTGCTGGAGTGAACTGTCTACTGCTGTATAATAGCTTCCATCCCCGCCATCTGAGAGAGAATCTTCCCTACGGACAATTTCTCCGCCTACGGAGGAATTGTACGGAATTACGTGATTACAGGAGTCAGGCATCTGACCTACAAACAAAACTCTTAAAACGTAATTACCCTAAAAAGGTTGTTGATAAAGCTATGAAGAGGGCTAGAAACAACAATAGGGAGTCACTGTTGGAGGACAGGGTGGCAGTTAAACAGGAGGAACGACCTATCTGTGTCACCACTTTCAACACCCATTCAAATCAGATCGCCAAGATTGTTAATAAACACTGGAGACTCCTTAACAGTTGTCGACTGAACTTCCCAAAACCTATGTTTGCCCACAAAAGGGGAGGAACCTGAAGGACATGCTTGTCCATACTAGACCAAGGGAACCTGCACCGATAAGATTGATGGGCCCACTATGGTCACCAGTACTGGGTCATCATCCGTGTGGCAATTGCAGCACATGCCACCTGACCTGCAAGAGTAGGTTTTTGAAATTCAGGAATGAAAGCGAATGGGAGCAAAGAGGCTTCACGTATTGCAACAGCAAGAACGTTGTTTATATGATCACCTGCCCATGTGGCCTGGAATACATAGGAATGACCACGAGACCTATTAAAGTTCGCATTGGGGAGCATAGGAGCAACATTTGTTGCAAAAAGAGCACAACTAAGATGTCGACCCACTACCTAACCCACGTGCACGGAATGGGAGACTTGAAGTGGACCGTGATTGAACAACTAAATAGCGAGAATGGCTTATTTGAGAAAGAACAACGTTGGGTGTTCCGTCTTGGAACACACATCGACGGGCTGAATGATGAAATACCATGGAATCAGCTCACGTAAAAAGTGCCCTTAATCTGGAATATACGTTATCTTCACTCCTAGAACATGACCCAAGTGCCTACCAACCCATCAAGGCTCGCGATAGACATTACCATGGTCTTTATTGACCATGTAGGTTCTCTAGTACTTATGGAGGTACGTACACACCGCTCTCCCGTTTTTTGTGAGGGGGGCCCTCTGACACCTACTTTTTACCTAAAACCCCCCTTTTCTGAACCCCCAGTTTCTGTTTACACACTATATTATCAGCTAAACCTTCTTAACCCCCTGAGTTCATTCCATAAACTCAAAGCTAGGGGTTGAGAGTAAGTTCCTTTTGGTAGGACTTTTCCTTAATTTAAAAAGCCCGCCTTGTCTTCTAACACCAATGTATAAAGACTCCGATTTATGTACCTATATGAAGGTCTTCTGATTGATGCACCCGTTTTTAATATCTTACAGGAACACTACTCATGTTAGGATCTAATAATTAATGGGCACATTATAATATATCGTTTAAATGCTGGTTCTTTATATATGTATCTTAACAACTATTAGCAAGAAGGTTGGCAGACTAGTGCTAGCTTTTCCTTAAGCCTCTTCCTGACATGGAGACGCTACTATACGTAGCAGCGCAGCGTAAAACGCACGTCACCGTAACACCTCTCTTGAGACTTCAGAGGTTAGCGCTCTATACTACGAAGCATTTAGGGGCAACACAGGTATTATCAATTATGCCCCCAATCTAGGGCGGGAGCAACAATTAGGAGTTGTATTTAAGATCCTCCCCGCATGAACTCCATTGTCCAGCGGAGCCGCGGGGAGGCCAGACACGGCGGGGCAGTGTCCCAGGAGCAGTGAGTACGGCACAGCCGGGGGTCAGACATGCTGTCGAGTGTTTGTTTCAGGATGAGACAATCACTTCAGAAACAAATTTACCTATCTATTTCTTCTAGGTTGCTACTATAGGCACCCCCCCCACCCGTTACAGGCTCATGGGTCGCTTTTACTTTTGAAAACAAGTAGGTTATCTTTTTCCTACCGAGATGTACTTTTTTCTTAGACAACTCTATATAACCTCGAGTTTCATTTGGACAGACGTGACAATACCCTATGGACCGATTAGACCGGGTCCTTGTTGATAGAGTGTGTGATTTATGTTTCATGTGTGTTGAGTCTGTGTTTAATGTCTTTTTCCTCTGATCAATAGCGGGACACATCACCATCAAACTGCACTACGAATTAACGATAAGGAGTAAATGTTCACTCATTTCACTTCCTTTTAGGTCACTACCGTATCACGATGGATGGTGCTTTTTCGTCTCGCCTTTTAACATATATATGTGTGATGCCGTTTTTTCTTCCAGATAACGACGACAGATACCTATTTAGGTATCGTATATGTGCATTAAGTATTCGCATGCACTGTTCATTTATTCTCACCAACACAATTTTATAGAGAGGATTAGGTTAAAACACATCACATACTAAGTGAGTGTAGAAGGGATCTGTTAAGTCCTGAAGAAGAAGCCAGGGGGGCTTCGAAACATGTTGACTTTGGAGGCATAGCTCATTGAGGCAAATACACCTCCGTCCCCACTTTTTTAACAATACCAGCTCAAAGGTATATTAAAAATTTATTTTCTAAACCGCCGAGCCAGGTATTTTTTAACCTCACTTTTCTATTCACCCCTGACCCTTCCACTCACATTCCTACACGACATAGTCTTTTCATAACAACAGTGCTCCCGCGTAACCGTAGGTTGTAGCACGCCCCGTCCCGTAGAGGGGCGGGAAGACCCCCATGATGAAGCATGACACCAAGGGCCCTTTTGGTGTGTGAGGGGTATTTAAAAACACTGTGTGTTTTTCCCACCATTGTAGGAAACATACTTAATCTGGGAGGACATGGTATTTGAAACTATCTGAGGGTGGATCTTTGTGGTTAAATGACTATTGACTTAAGGAGGACGTATCCACCTCCACTGCTTGTGATAAGCAGTACCTCTTTGCTCCCCCGTTTTGTTCTTTTTGACAAATTTGTTCCACCTGCAGGCGTATACCGATTTAGTGGAGGGACGCCTGGCTGCCAGAATGACATCACAGACTTCAGGAGGCAAGTCAAATGGAATCAGCTGTCGCCGCTCAATCTCCACGCAAGGCGGTGGAGGCTGGACAGGTTCGGGTGGAGAACCGTCCCCTGCTGCTGCGACAGAAGATCCTCCCGAAGAGGCAGTCGGATCGGGGGATCCACGCTCATACTGAGTAGCTCGGGATACCAAACTCTTCGAGCCCAGTCCGGAACCACAAGAATAACTCGGGCCCGGTCGCGTCTGATTTTCTTCAGCACTCTGGGTAGAAGTGGTATAGGCGGAAAGGCGTACAAGAGACCGCAACTCCACTCGCGACGAAAAGCGTCGCAGAGCGAGTGCCGCCTTGAAAATTCCAACGCGCAGAACTGCTGACATTGCGCGTTCTCTTCGGTGGCGAATAGATCTAACCAAGGCTCTCCCCACTGTTGAAAGAGACCTTGCGCCACGTCTGAGTGAAGACGCCATTCGTGATCCATCATGCACCTGCAGCTGAGTTCGTCCGCCCTGGCGTTCAGTGAACCCGCCAGGTGTTGAACCACCAGGGAAATGCCCTGATGTTCCAGCCATGTCCAGAGGCGCAGAGCCTCCTGACATAGGGTCCACGACCCCACCCCGCCCTGTTTGTTGCAGTACCACATGGCGGTGGTGTTGTCTGAGAACACCTGCACTACTCTCCCCTTGACAGAGGGAAGGAATGCTTTGAGTGCAAGTAGGATGGCCCGGAGCTCCAGAATGTTGATATGGAGCTTGGACTCCGCCGGAGACCAGAGGCCTCTGATCTCCGCCTCTCCCATGTGGCCGCCCCATCCCAGGAGGGATGCGTCCGTCACCACTGTGTGCTCCGGTTGGGGAAGGGAGAGGGATCTGCCGCTGACCCAATGCTGGTTCGTGAGCCACCACTGCAACTGTCTTGCAGTGCCCTCCGAGATCTGGTCGTAGTCGGACAGATTCCACATATGCTGCGCCCACTGGAACTTCAGGTCCCACTGCAGAGCCCGCATATGCCATCTGGCATGATTGATCAGCAGGATGCAGGAGGCCATGAGGCCCAGCAGCCTCAAGGTGATCCTGACCGAAACCCAGGATAAGGGCTGAAAGATTGGAATCATAGCCCGAATATCCCGGACTCCCTGTTCAGGAGGATAGACCCGAAACTACGCTGTGTCCAGAACTGCTCCGATGAAGAGGAGCTTCTGAGAGGGAATCAGGTGCGACTTCGGCACGTTGATGGAGAACCCCAGCAAATGCAGGAGGTCGGCCGTAATCTGGAGGTGGGAGACGACTGCCTGGGGCGAGCAGGCCTTCAACAACCAGTCGTCGAGATAGGGGAAGACTGAAACCCCTGATCTGCGGAGATGAGCTGCGACCACCGCCATCAGTTTCGTGAACACCCGAGGGGCGCTGGTAAGGCCAAAAGGGAGCACGGTGAACTGAAAATGCTCCTGGCCTACCGTGAACCGTAGGTAACGCCGGTGGGCCGGCAGGATGGGAATATGAAAGTAAGCGTCCTGCAAGTCCAACGCTACCAGCCAGTCTTGTGGGTCTAGGGCAGACAAGACCTGAGCAAGTGTGAGCATCTTGAACTTCTCTTTCCGGAGGAAGAGATTGACGTCCCGAAGGTCCAAGATAGGACGCAGGCCCTTGCCCTTCTTTGGAATCAGAAAGTAGTGGGAATAACAACCACGACCTACTTCTGGCGTCGGAACGCGCTCTATGGCCCCCTTGGCCAAGAGGGCCGCAACTTCCTGCTGGAGAAGTGCCAAGTGATCCCCCGACACGTGGTGGTACTGAGGTGGCATGGCTGGAGGGGTAGTCTCGAAGGGGAGGGAGCAGCCCTTCGGACTATTTGCAAAACCCACCTGTCCGACGTGATGGTGCGCCAGTGGGGGAGGTGATGGCGAAGCCTGCCACCCATTGGCGTTTGATGGGCCTGAAAGGTCGGACTAGGAAGGTTTGGATGCAGTGATGGCGGGGGTGGAGGTGGACTGACCCGGCCGCTGGCTCTGCATGGACTGTTGCGCCGGCCTGTGGCTCTGTTGCGAACGTGGTGGGTTGCCCCTTCCGCGAGCACGAAAGGAGCGAAAGGCAGAAGGCTGAGGAGGGCGGGTGGCCGAAAGGCCCAAGGACTTAGCCGTAGCCCGTGAGTCCTTAAAGTGCTCCAAAGCACTGTCTGCCTTGTTGCCAAAGAGGCGAATGCCATCGAAGGGCATGTCCATTAAAGTGTTTTGGACATCCCCCGAAAAGCCAGTTGTCCTCAGCCAGGCGTGGTGGCGGAGCACCACTGTCATGGAAATCGCCCTGCCTAGCGAGTCGGCTGTGTCAAGGGCACAACGGATTGTGAACTTGGCTGCATTTCCCCCCTCAGCAACAGCCTGGGTGAGTGCCGTCCGGGCCTCCTCCGGACAGCTAGGCAGCACCTGCGCTACCGTATCCCACAAGGAGTGCGAATAACGGCCCAAGAGGCATGCAGTGTTCACGGACCGCAGCCCTAGGCTGGCGGAAGAAAAATCTTCTTTCCGTACTGTTCCAGCCTCTTGGATTCCCTATCCGGGGGTGAGGAAGGGAATGCGCTTGGGGAAGCAGAGGCTTGGACAACCAAGCTCTCAGGGGTGGGGTGTTGAGAGAGGAAAAGGGGGTCACCCGGGGCCGGGCGATGGCGTCGGGCCACGTTCCTGTCCACAGGAGCCCCTGTGCTGGCCTTGGACCAGGAGCCCAGAAGAACTTCAGAAAGTGCTTCATTAAAGGGCAGCAGCGGCTCCGCATAGGAAACTGCTGGTTGAAGCACTTCTGTCAGGAGGTTAGTCCTGACGGCCACAGTAGGTAGCTGAAGGTGGAGTGCCTCAGCAGCCCTACGCAACACCACAGAAAAACTAGCGCCCTCCTCTGTAGCCACGGTTGGAGGAGACATCATACCAAGGTCTGGAGAGGTGTCCAGACCACTGGCGTCCCACAGTTCCTCAGCCCAGTCCGGGTCATACTCACATTGAGCTGTGAGAGGGTCTTCAGACTCCTCCCAGTCCTCCCCTTCCTCCTCTTGCTGTTGTACAGGCCGAAAAGGAGGAGGATGGATATAGGGAAACAGATTCCCAAACGGCATCGGAATCGGCGTCGGTCGACACCGTTCCGGCACCGTATCCACGTCGGGGCTGAAACCAGGGACGACGTCGTCCGGCGCGCCGGGCGACATCCAACGTGGTGCCAGTGGGGTCGACGTCGGTGGAGGTGTGACGAGGTCAACCGGCGTCGACCGGGATCCACAACAGAATCCATGGGAGTCCTGCGGCGCCGAGGCCGGAGCCGACGGCGATGCCGGGGCCACCGGCGTCAAAGGGCGAGGACTCCCAGTCGGGCCCGCAGGGCCGAAGGCGCACCGGAGGGGCCCGACGGCCCAAATAGGTGAGCAATAGCGGACAGGAATTCCTGTACCTGGGACGGAGTCGCCGATGAACCCGGGAAAGGCGGGTAGGTCACCGACGACTGCGTAGGCTCCGCCGGAGCCGCGGGGGTGGCACCACCGACACCCTCAGCCGAGTCGCGTGACCGGTGAGGAAAAGTCGAAGAACGAGGACGTTTCTTCAAATTCTTTTTGTGCTTCGCCTTACCTGACCCAGAGTGCAAACTTGGATTCGGACGACTTCCGACTGCCGGGCTTCAAGCAGCTTTCGGGACCGCTCCCGCAAAGTCTTCGGCGCCATGGCCTGGCAGTCGGGGCACGACTTGGGGTCGTGGTCGCTTCCCAGGCAGAAGAGACACACGCGGTGCGGGTCCGTCACCGACATCATGCGATGACAGTCCTCGCAAGATTTAAACCCGGGCATCCCTGACTGCACCAGGAGTCGATCGACTCAAAAAAGCTGAGACAAAAACCTCAAAAAAGACTGGGGGTACAGCTCTCTCCGGATCTGCGCTTGCTGGCGCGGAAAAAAGAACTGACGTCCGCGCGCGAGGGCGGCGTCTAAGTAGCTGCTGCAACGTCATCCCGGCGATCACGACGCCTACGATGGACGCAGAGCCGCACCACGCCACCTTCCGACGCGCAGGGGTACTGCTGACGAAAACTTTCCGGATCCAGACTGACACCTGGGGATATTCTAAGGTAAGGAATCTATCACTACGTGTTTCTTTCAGATAAGGTCACTGTCAACTCGTCTGAACCGTCTGACATTGGTGGGCATTGCTCTTCCGTGCCTCCTGGTCACTACTGAGTGGCATAGACACTGTCCCCTCTGCTTGCAGGTTCTTTACTTTCCAAATCCATCATTGGGTTCCACCGGACTTCTTCACCTTCTTCTCCAGAGGCAGTTTTCTCCAAGTCTTCCATTGTTGTCTATGGAGGTTTTCGACGTCTCTTCACCCCATGCACCTGGCTTCCCTAGTGCAGGTAACCTGGTCTCCTAGGCAGCCACGGCTGGGGTGGCTCTCCAATCTTCCGTCCTCCAAGGGAATTCTTCGGGGTCCTCCGGGAAGGGTCCTTCTTCTGCAAAACTGCAACAGCGACTTCTCCATTGAATTCCATTTGGCACACGGCTGTGTGTCCACTCTGGACACAGCCTCCGTGGGGTTCCTGGGTACTTACCTTGGGTGGTTCCTTGTGTCCTCGGCTCCTCTGGGTCTTCTGGTCCAAGTCCCGTCCTATGCTGCAGTTAACATTCCACTTTCTTAGTATATGGCTTGGTCTCCGCCTGGAGACCACTGTATTTTGTGCTACTTGCCGTATTGCAATTGAAGTATTGTTGTGTATTTCTGTTGATATCTCTGGGTAGGAGATACACCAATGTGCTATTGAGTGTTGTGTAATAAATAGACATATTTTTATATATACACTGTGTGGTTCTTTTTTCTTTAACCTACACTACATGATTAAACTGGTAAAACAATGTGCTTAACACTCTTTCAAGATAAGCCTTACGGCTGCTCTCCACAGCTATCACTTTGAGAGCTTTTTGTGGTTATCAAAGACCACTAAAATCACCATAAGGGTTGCCTGGATTAGTGCAAGGTGCCTCACTTAAATTAGTGCACACCATATTCTAAGCCAGCCTCCTACAATGATGATGCAACTAATGACTTTAACATATACATTAATTGATGTACGCTTTTCTTTATATAAATAAGAGAAACAATTTCACAAATTGAGTACTTAATGCACAAGTTACTAACTTGTGTAACGATATATCTGTAAGAGACAGTAGTTAGTGACAGATTCCTTACCTTAGAATATCCCCAGGCGTCAGGCTGGCTCCGGAAAGTTTTTTGCGTAGCAGTACCCTTGCGCGTCGGTAGGCGGCGTCGTGCGGCTCCGCGTCCGTCGTCGGCGTCGTGGTCGCCGGGATGACGTCGCGGGCAGTACTTAGACGCCGCCCCTGCGCGCTGACGTCAGTTCTGTACACGACTTTCCGCGCCAGGAACGCAGAGCCATGCAAGAAGCTGACATAGGTGTCTGAAAAATACTAGGGCCCTGAAAGGGATGTCCTTAACCCTAGAAATCAGTTCGCAGAACGGGAGGATGGGTGGGCGGTAAGGAATCTGTCACTAACTACTGTCTCTTACAGATATATCGTTACACAAGTTAGTAACTTGTGCATCTGAAAGAGACACGTTAGTGACAGATTCCTTACCTTAGAATAGATACCCTAGCAATACCAACCCCGGTGGTGGGTCTGCGAACAAAGATCAGACAAGGAAGTCCTGGAGGACAGAACGGCCAAAGAAGCCGTCCCTCCGGACCTGACTGTCAAGGCAGTAATGCTTTGTAAACGTGTGTAGCGAGGCCCACGTAGCTACCTGACAGATATCCTGCAGCGGAACACCGCGGCCCAAAGCCGTGGTAGCAGCCGTTGCCCTGGTGGAATGGGCACGCAGCCCAACAGGAGGCTCCTTCTTAGCCAAAGAATAGCAGGCTTTGATACACAAGGTAACCCAGCGGGAGATGGTTCTCTTGTGCACCGCCCAACCTTTTTTGGCGCCCACGTAGCCAACAAAGAGCTGGTCATCCACCCAGAAATGGCGTGTGCGGTCGATGTAAAAGGAAAGCGCACGTTTTGGGTCCAGACGGTGGAGCCTCTCTTCCTCTCTGGAAGGATGCGGAGGCGGAAAGAAGGTGGGCAAAGTGATGGTCTGCCCAATGTGGAAGGCAGTAACCACCTTTGGCAAGAAGGACGGACGCGTCCTAAGAACAACCTTGTCTGGATGGACAGACAGAAAGGGAGGTTTACATGATAGAGCCTGGAGCTCACTCACCCGCCGAGCGGAGGTGACGGCCACCAGAAAGGCAGTCTTCAGAGTCAGAAGACGAAGAGGACAGTTATGTAGAGGCTCAAAGGGAGCGCACATAAGAAAGGTAAGAACCAAGTTCAAGTCCCACTGAGGCATCACAAACGGAACAGGAGGGAAGAGGTGTGTAATGCCTTTTAGAAACCTGTTAACAACAGGGGACTTGAAAAGGGAGGGCTGATCAGGAAGCCTGAGGAAGGCCGAGATGGCACAAAGATAGCCCTTGATGGTACCCAGGGCAGAACCCTGTTGGGCCAGGGAAAGAAGGAACAGGAGAACCTCAGAGAGAGGGGCAGAAAGGGGATTCACAGCCTTTGCTGTGCACCATGCCACAAACTTGTTCCACCTGCAGGCGTATACCACCTTAGTGGAGGGACGCCTGGCTGCCAGAATCACATCACAAACTTCGGGAGGCAAGTCGAAAGGAATCAACTGCCGCCGCTCAATCTCCACGCAAGCAGGTGGAGGCTGGACAGGTTCGGGTGGAGGACCGTCCCCTGTTGCTGCGACAGAAGATCCTCCCGAAGAGGCAGACGGATCGGGGGATCTACGCTCATACTGAGTAGCTCGGGATACCAAACTCTTTGAGCCCAGTCCGGAGCCACAAGGATGACTTGGGCCCGGTCGTGCCGAATCTTCTTCAACACTCTGGGTAGAAGTGGTATAGGCGGAAAGGCGTACAATAGACCGCAACTCCACTCGTGACGAAAAGCGTCGCCGAGCGAGTGCCGCCTTGGAAATTCCAACGCGCAGAACTGATGACATTGCGCGTTCTCTTCGGTGGCGAATAGATCTAAACAAGCCTCTCCCCACTGTAGAAAGAGTCCTTGCGCCACTTCCGAGTGAAGACGCCATTCGTGATCCATCATGCACCTGCGGCTGAGTTCGTCCGCCCTGGCATTCAGGGAACCTGCCAGGTGTTGAACCATCAGGAACATGCCCTGATGTTCCAGCCATGTCCAGAGGCGCAGAGCCTCCTGACAAAGGGTCCAAGACCCCACCCCGCCTTGTTTGTTGCAGTACCACATGGCGGTGGTGTTGTCTGTGAACACCTGCACTACCTTCCCTTTGACAGAGGGAAGGAATGCCTTGAGTGCAAGTCGGATCGCCCGGAGCTCCAGAAGGTTGATATGGAGCCGGGACTCCGCCGGAGACCAGAGGCCTCTGATCTCCGCCTCTCCCATGTGACAGCCCCATCCCAGAAGGGACGCGTCCGTCACAACTGTGTGCTCTGGCTGGGGAAGGGAGAGGGATCTGCCCATGACCCACTGCCGGTTCGAGAGCCACCACTGCAATTGTTTTGCAGTCCCCTCCGAGATCTGGACGTGATCGGACAGGTTGCCCTGGTGCTGCGCCCACTGGAACTTCAGGTCCCACTGCAGAGCCCGCATATGCCATCTGGCATGAGTGACCAGCAGGATGCAGGAGGCCATGAGGCCCAGCAGCCTCAGGGTCATCCGTACCGAAACCCAGGATAAAGGCTGAAAGATCGGAATCATAGCCTGAATATCCCGGACTCGCCGTTCGGGAGGATAGGCCCGAAACTGCGTCGTGTCCAGAACTGCTCCGATGAAAAGGAGCTGTGGAGAAGGAATCAGATGCGACTTCGGCACATTGATGGAGAACCCCAGCGAGTGCAGGAGTTCGGCCGTAGTCTGGAGGTGGGAGACGACTGCCTGGGACGAGCCCGCCTTCAGCAGCCAGTCGTCGAGGTAGGGGAAGACTGGAACCCCTGCCCGGCGCAGATGAGCTGCGACCACCGCCATCACTTTCGTGAACACCCGAGGGGCACTTGTAAGGCCAAAGGGGAGCACGGTGAACTGAAAATGCTCGAGGCCTACCGTGAACCGCAGGTAACGCCGGTGGGCCGGCAGGACGGGGATGTGAAAATAAGCGTCCTGCAAGTCCAACGCTACCAACCAGTCTCCAGGGTCGAGGGCAGTCAAGACCTGAGCTAGGGTGAGCATCTTGAACTTCTCCTTCCGGAGGAAGCGATTGACGTTCCGGAGGTCCAAGATAGGATGCATGTCCTCCTTGTCCCTTTTGGGCACCAGGAAGTAGTGGGAGTAGCAACCACGACCTACTTCTGGGGTCGGAACATGCTCGATGGCCCTCTTGGCCAAGAGGGCCGTGACTTCCTTCTGTAGAAGCACCAAGTGATCCCCTGACATGCGGTGGAATTGAGGTGGCATGGCTGGGGGGGTGGTCTCGAAGGGGAGGGAGTAGCCCCTTCGGACAATGTCCAAGACCCACCTGTCCGAGGTGATGGGACGCCAGTGGTGAAGGTGATGGCGGACCCTGCCCCCTACTGGCGTGCCGTGCACCGGAAAGGAGGGACTAGGAGGGCTTGGAGGCCGCGGACGGGTTGGAGGTGGTGGCCTGACCCGCACGCTGGTTGCCCAAACCGCCACGGCGGTATCCACGTCCTCGGCCACGCTTAGACGCTTGCTGTGCGGGCCGGTGGCTGGGCATCTGATGTGACTGGGCGCCCCTTCCGTGGCCACGAAAGGGGTGAAAAGCAGAGCTGAGCGGAGGGCGTACAACAGAAAGGCCCAGGGACTTGGCCGTAGCCCGTGAGTCCTTAAACCGCTCCAGCGCATGGTCTGCCTTTGAACCAAAAAGACCGACTTCATCAAAGGGCATGTCCATGAGTGTATTCTGGACATCACCCGAGAAACCAGTTGTCCTCAGCCAGGCGTGGCGACGGAGCGCCACCGACGTAGCAAGCGATCTGCCCAGCGAGTCGGCGGTATCAAGGCCACAACGGATGATGTATTTAGCCGCATCTCGCCCTTCCGCAATGGCGCGGGTAAGCAGTGTCTGGACCTCCTCAGAACACTGCGGCAAAACAGCCGCCACCGAATCCCACAGGGAGTGGGTATATCGGCCCAAAAGGCAAGCGGTGTTGACGGACCGCAAGCCAGCACTGGAGGAAGAAAAAGCCTTCTTCCCAAATTGGTCCAGGCGTTTGGATTCCCTATCCGGAGGGGCGGTAGGGAAGGCGGTTTGGGAGGCAGAGGCTTGGACAACCAAGCTCTCAGGGGTGGGATGTTGGGAGAGAAACAGGGGGTCGCCCGGAGCAGGCCGATGGCGTCGGGCCACGTTCCTATCCACCCAAAAGAACGTCAATGAGTGCATCATTAAACGGCAGCACAGTCTCCGAAGAGGAAGCCGCCGGCTGAAGCTCTTCTGTCAGGAGGTTAGTCCTGACGGCCACAGTAGGCAACTGGAGATGTAAGGCTCCAGCAGCTCTACGCAACACCGTTGCAAAATTAGCCCCCTCCTCCGTAGCCACGGGAGGAGACAGCATGCCAGTGTCAGGGGAGGTGTCTAGACCACTGGCATCCCCAAGTTCCTCAACCCAGTCCGGGTCAAACTCACACTGTTGCGTGAGAGGGTCCTCAGACCCCTCCCAGCTCTCCTGGTCCTCCTCTGGTTCAAAATATGGAGGAGGAGGGACATTTGGGACCCAAGGTCTCATCGGCGCCGGAACCGGCGTCGGGCGACGTCGGTCCGGCTCCATGTCCGGAGCCGGAGAGAACCGGGGGACGACATCGTCCGGAGCCCCGGACGGCGTCAGGAACGGCACCGGGGACATTGGCGTCGGCGGAGGCGTGGTTAGGTCAACCGGCGCCGATGTGGGTTGCGGCACCACCGGACCCGGGATCGAGGCCGGGGCCGGAGCCGAGGCCGGGATGAAGGCTGGTGGGACAAGCAGCGCCGGGACCGGAGTCGGCGGCGGCGCCGGGGCAACCCCATCAGGGCCCGCGGGGCCCGAAGGCGCACCGGAGGGACCTGAAGGCCCGAAGAGGCGGGCCATGGCCGACAGGAATTCCTGTATTTCGGCCTGAGTCGCCCCCGACCCCGGAAAGAAGGGGTAATTCGGGGGCGGCTCTACAGGCATGTCCGGGGCCGCGGGGACGGTGCCAATTGGGGCCTCGGCCGAGTCGCGAGACCGGCGAGGCGAAGTCTTAGAGCGATGACGCCGCTTAGATTTCTTGTGCTTCGACCTTCCCGGAGGAGCGCGAAGACTTGGATTCCGACGAACGGTGGGGACTCCGCGTCCGGCCCCTCGACCTCTCCCGGGACCGGGGCTTGGTGCGGCGCAGAGCCGACTGCCGGACCTCGAGCAGCTTTCGAGACCGCTCTCGCAAAGCCTTTGGATGAAGTTTCCGGCAGTCAGGGCACGACTTCGTGTCGTGGTCTCGGCCGAGACAGAAGAGACACTCGAGATGCGGGTCCGTGATCGACATCATGCGAGCACAGGCCTCGCAGGGCTTAAAGCCGGGAATCCCTACGACACCTTAGGAGTCGTGAAGACTCGTTTGGAGAAACAGTGAAAAAATCACAAAAAGGATAGTCAAAAATTGACTAGGGCACTGCTCTTCCCGGATCTGCGCTTACTGGCGCAAAAAAAGAAGAACTGACGTCAGCGCGCAGGGGCGGCGTCTAAGTACTGCCCGGGACGTCATCCCGGCGGCCACAACGCCGACGACGGACGCGGAGCCGCACGACGCCGCCTACCGACGCGCAAGGGTACTGCTACGTAAAAAACTTTCCGGATCCAGCCTGACGCCTGGGGATTTTCTAAGGTAAGGAATCTGTCACTAACGTGTCTCTTTCAGATTCTTCTATTATGAGAAATAAAAGCCCAACACAAGTTGGTAATGTATCCAAACAACCTTCAATAGCTTTTATCACATCTAGAACCATATGAAGGACTATTCTCAAACATGTTTGTCAGCATGAATAGTGCCTAAAGACTTTAATAAGGAGGTCAAATCAATTTTAAAATAAAAAAAATTAAATTCTATCTCCATTGAAGAGCTTTGGTGCCTGAATATTGGTAGGGAGACCCTGCTACAGGTGTGTTGGGATGCATTAAAAGTTTATGTTGGGGGATAGTACGTCACTATGGCCATGTAAACTGAGTATCTCATGTTGCTCGAATTTTAAGGTATCTCAGTGATGGCTTTCAAACTATTTTCCACGACGCACTGTTTTGCTTATCTATCTGCTCAAATGTTCTGTGCTGCATACCTTATATTGTACTGAGTGTTTGGGAACCATCTTATTCAAGTATATCTACAACAATCTGTCCTGGAATTTCAATCATGCACTAATCGTAAACAATTACCGAACATTGGCAGGGATCATTAAAGTTCCTTCTTGCAAGTCGCTGCAATGTTGTCAAAGAGGATTAATGGTCGTGTGATGTGTTTTCCTGTGATGTAACATCCAGTGATGTAAAGATGCATGCAAATTAGAGGACCCTCACATATTCGTTTTTGCCCAGGGACGAAAAATCATAGGATAGAACCAGAAGGACCAGGATATCAGTATTTGTTTGTCTGATATTGTGTTGTTTTGTTTCATGCTGTTTGTGTATTTCCAATGCTGGGAAGCCTCTTTGAAGTGACAGTAACAGCAGTAAGTCTATGTACTCCCCATTTTTAATATGCGATCCGCAAGATTTCAGATCTTTGCCGATGATTTATTTTACCTTGATGTCTGAAAATGGCAGGCATTTTGCACCAACAAATTCTCACTTATAAACAGTTGAAGAACTGCTATAGGAGATTGACTTAACATATAAAGCTCTATATGACTTTGATTGACAGCACCTTCCTTTGAAATATTTACTGGATGTTATGCTACCATTAGGGACAGTGAATGCTCTGGCTTTGCCTGATTTTTTTGCTTGATGTCATGTTATGCTGTTTTAAATATCTTCAAAAAATATAATAAAAAAAGCATAAAAACATTGTAATAAATTATTCTAACAGAGCTTTAGGATTCATTTAAAGCCCATGAGGCACAAAATGGTTTTGTATAAAATTACTCAACCAAACCAGCCCACGGTTCGTACGTCACAGCAGGATTAATGTTAGATGGACCACATGCGGCTAGATTCTGTCATCGGTATGCAGTGGATGCATACTGAGACAGAAATGATGCTGGCGGAGAGAGGGAATGAAGTGAAATTGAACTTTTTTTTTTTTTTACACGGGTAGAAATTTATGTGAGACTGCTCGTTCGTAATTTCCTCCCCCATGCATCTCCCTCACACAGTACATTGGAAGAGAAAATCAAGGCTGGAGGCAGAAAAAAAATTGGTTCGTACAGGAGGTGTAGCACATTGAAGCACTAAAGCAGTCAAAAGCTCCAAGTCTCCTAAACAGAAACAAATGCAATTAAAAACTAAAAAAGAGTTGACATGGGAGCTACGTCATACGGACCCGGATCCCACCAATATTTAGATGTATGAGGGTGTTAGGGGGAGCAGAGAAAGAATTGAGGTATCACAATGTCTTATTTTTATCAGTGATCTGTGTGGGCCAAGGGGGTTTCCAGCATACTAGGCTGGAGAAAATGACAGGATAAATTAATGCAATAAATACTAAGTTGGCCCACTAAACCCTTGCTTCACGCATGCAGTGGTTTATGGTTTTATGTCTTAAAGTTAGCCGAATAGAACACAAGGTGTTCTCTGTGCACATTATGCCTATAGCTCATAGTGGTTCATTCCAAGCATATTGCTTCTATGAAACACTATGAAGGGGTCTAAGCCTTGAGATCAACCTATTCAATATGAGGCCTAATGAAGATACGGTCTTTCCCTCTCCAGTCGTAACTGGATGCAGCACTTTTAAAATACAGACAGCGTTGTTTAAATATCTTGGATTCAAAATTTCAGATGGAATCTTCTGCTGGTAACCTACACAGGCATAACTAAAGCCATCAATAGTTCTGCGGGTTTTATTGTATCGAAACACCCCAAATAGGGGTAACATCCCATGTTGTACAAATATGTAATCAGTTTGATGGGAATTAAGCACACTGTATCCATGGTATTATGCTGATCTGGGAAAGTGTTGTGGTTTCACAAATGTCAATAAAAAAGATATAAAAAAAAAAAAACTAAAGCCATCAATTGTAACACCATGATGAAACGACTCCGTCGCTTTCACATTCCATAAAAAACTCTTACTAAAGTGAATAAGAACGGAGTGGACTTAACTAGGGATGCAAAGAGGGTCGCACATGCATTTATCGGCACAAGACTCCAGGAAGTGCTCCGCCGGTCATTTTCCTGCTGCACCACATCACGAAATTATACAAAGCGGCAGATGCAGGCAGGGAAAATGGGGCTGCAAAAACAAATAAGAGCATGCCCGCCACCTCATAAAAAACGGATAGAAAAGTGTAAGCACACAGATTTTGGGGGAGAGAGGGACGTTGACAGCCCCCTGAAAAAGAAACACAGAGCTAATCTTAGGTAAAGTGGCCAGAGAGCTGAATAATAATAAATCAATGAATTTAAAAAAAGAAACCAAGGTCGGGGAGGCACCCTTGCGGCTGTGTGCCACTAAGGATGCACTAAAGGAGTTTCCAGGTTGTTGTCGGAGTGTTGGGATGTGCGTTGCCCCTGATAGCAGGGTCGTTGTCTATTAGGTCCATGGCTCAACCTCAGCAAGTCTGGGAGGCCTGTTTTGCAGATGCTAGAGCTTGATGCTGTGGATACACAAAGGCCCTGGTACTTACAAGAAAAGTACAAGAATGTTGGGGGGCGATTGCCGGACTGGAGTGGAAAGGTCCATAGAGCGTGGAGTGGCACAGCTCTCCTTAAAAAGCTTCAGGGCTCAACCCACCTTCTCCCTATACAGGTAGAAGCCGTCAAAATGCATGTCCATTAAGTACGTCTGGACGTCCCAGGGAAGCCTATGGACCTGATATAGGCGTGGCAGCGGAGCACCACGCTCATTCGCATAGCCCCTCCCAGATATTCCGTAGTGTCTAGAGCCGATTGGATGGGGAGTTTCCCCGCATTCCAACCATCCTAATTGGTTTGGGCTAAGGAAGCATGTAAGTCATCTGGGACCAATGGTAAGATCTCACCGATCATGTTCCAAAGTGCCCGGGTCTAGCAACTGATAAGACAGCTTATATTAACCAACCCCAAATCAAGGCTGGTCAAGGAGAATCTTAATTTATCAAAGGTATCCACACATTTGACTTCCTGTCAGTAGGAGTGTTTGACAAGGGGTTATGATTTACTCTACTGGGGGACGCCTGCACCACCAAGCTTTCAGGGGTTCGTGCTGGGTTAAGAAATTCCAGGTCATCTGGGGTAGGTCTCTGGCGATGGGCAACTAGTAGGTTGACACGGCGACCAAAGAATGGTTTAGCCCATGTGCCCAACAGTGTGTAAAGAGGTTTGGTAGGTGCCTGGCAAGGCTGCAAGACCTCTGTCAACACATTTGTTTTTACATCTATAGCGGGGAGGAGGAGGAGGTCAAGGGCCTCAGTAACACTCCTAATCACAGTGTCAAAGGAGGCACTTTCATCTGTTGCTGGGCTGTGGGGGTAATATCAGCATCAGCGGAGGCGCTCAACCCACTGCATCCTGTAAGTCAATGTAGTAGTGTCATCATTATATCTTTCCCATCCCCACCATTGTCATCTCCATATGACTGGCTTTGGAGTAAGTCCGAGCCAAAAGGTGGAGAGCAGTGTCTATGTGTGGCTGTGGAATCATTTTTGAGTCTGATGAATGCAGTATTTGCTGGGGTACATCAAGATCTGGATGTGGTCTCAGTCAATTCGAAGCAGCTCGGAGTTGGATGTCATGATGGGTTACAGCTCCTTCTCTGGCGCTGGTAGTGTTGGTGCCAGCTGTGAATTAAGAGGGACCAGCGTGGGTTTCAGCAGTGGGCCCAAATACAGCACTGACACCGTCACAGAACCTGAAGCGGGTTCAAAGGGAACAGATGGTGCCGAGGGCGAACTCACTGGCGTTAACCAGACTGGAGGTCCCTGTGGATCCTTGGGTCCAAAAGGAGCACCAGAGGGTGTGAGAAGAGTGCGAAAGATGGGCAGCATGGGCTTTCAAAATGACTCAACATACTGTGCAGTAGCAGCTCCTTATCAGGGACTTTAGGGTGCAGCCCTGCCTAATGTGAGACACCATTCACTGCCCCCTGCCTTGGCGAATAATGATCTAACTGCACAGTGTTGATGGGAACACAAGTTTCATATTTTCATGAACACTTCCAGTGCACAGGTCAGTCTTCTGATGACAGGAGGAGGAAGAGAGCTAAGGTGGCTGAGGCACGATCCAACTACCGAGTGTTATTTAAAAACACAGCACTCTGTGGGTGGAAGTCTGGATTGCGCATGTGAGGGGTGTACAATCCCCTCACAGAGGCACAATCCATTTTATTTAACAGGCATCTCTACCCATGCCTCAGGCAACACAGTATATGTGCTAAAATGTGGCTGTCAGGACACACATCAGTGCATCCCTGATGCCAATGAGAAGCCACACAGTGCAGCAAGGGCAGAATCCCCAGCACTGTCCCAGCTTCTTATAGAGACCTATCAAGAAGCTGGGAGAGGGACTGAGGTGGGCCTTCCCCTTTTCAAATCTGACCTTGCTGCTCTGTCTGTCTCCTCGATGGTAATCAGAGCATGCTGGTTATAATGTCCAGCACCTGATTCCTTCTCTGCTGCTGCAATGGAGACTTGGAGTTGTCGGGTAAGGAAGCAAGGACAGGAAAAAAATGTAGTTTCTCTATGCATGTGTGTTTATGTATGTGTTTGTGAGTGATTGACAGTGAATGAGGGTGTGTGAGTGTGTGAGAGTCAGTGTCAACGAGAGTGAAAGTGAGAATCTGAGTTTGAGTGTATGAGTAAGTGAAATTGTGTGTATGAGGGAGTGAGTGAAGGAATGTAAGTTAGGAATGATCCATTGGCAATTATGAGAGGGTGTGGAAGTGAGTCAGGGGTGTAGCTACAAAGTTGCAGCAGTTGCAGTTGCACCAGGACCCACAGCCAGTGAGTGTGAAAGGGTGAGCGTGTGAAAGAGTGAGTGTGTGCAAGTGTGTTTGTAAGCGAGAACCAGTGAGTAGGAGTACCTTTGTGTGTAACAGTGAGTGTGAGTATGAGTGAGAACGAGAGTTGGAGTGAGTCAGAGTGTGTTTGCTTGCATGTTTTATGATTGTGAGTCTGCTGTTTGGCCATGGCATATTCAATATAATTCTAGGCTTATGGAGGCACCTAAGGTAACATGCTGCTGCTCAGCCACTGACATATTGGAGATAATTCTTGGCATAAGGAATGGCACCCACGGCAAAATGCAGGCCCTGACATACTAGAAGTAATTCTTGCCATGGGGTCCCTGTGGAAAATGCAGGTGCTTGAATACTGGAGGAAATTCTTGGCATGGGGCCACTAGTGGCAAAACGCTGTAGTTGCGACATTGGAGGTAATTCTTGGCATAAGGGAAGGCTAAAATGCAGAGCCTGAAATACTGGACACAATAATGACCATGGCAAAATGCTGGTGCTAAAATACTGGAGGTAATTTTTGACACCCACTGTATATTTCCAATATGAATGGCAAAATTCTGGTCCTAAATAATGTATGTAATTCTTGTCATAAGTAGGTACATTGGTATAATGAAGGTAATTCTTAACATATGGCAAATCTTAAGCCAAATAAAAAAGAAAATGGGGTGAACGCCTTTCAAGTATTACACCCCAACACTTTCAAACATCACCAGCCGCCGCTGCTGCTGCAATGTCGCCGAAGGACCTGGGAACTTTGGGAGGATTGAGATCAAGGATGGAATATATGTATATTTTTAAATTAATTTATTTAAGGCTTTTACAGTATATCAGTAGTACATGACAGTATACAACAATGATGGCATTCAGTTGCATCTATACATAGCAGATTTTGACATAGCACGCACATAACAGACTGGGTGGTGGTTCTCAATGGTCTGCCAGCAAGATATATACAGGATACATATAAGATAAATGCTACTTCGACAATTACGTGGGGGTCAACCCCTCTTTCACATCACCATAGCCTTCATAGCTAAGAGAGAAAACAAGTTGAAAATTATCAGAGCCTAATCTGCGTCATTCCCTTCCGCTTCCCCAGTTTCCTTACCCACCAAATACTGTTGAAGGATGGAATCATTTACTTGGTGGAACAGGAGTGAGACCTGTAGGCACAGTGACGCCCTCGCTGCGTCTATGGAGAGCAAGAGTGTCAGGAAGTGGCCAAGTCCGGGTCAGACTTCTTATGTTTCCTCTTTGACTTACCAGAAGACTTCAACCACGAAGATCTGCCGCAGCAACAACTTAGAGAGTGGGTCCACCCTCTTGACTTAAGCTTCGAGCAGGACCAGCACTGAGCCTTTCTGTGCTTTGCCACATAAAGCTTCACTTTGCGCTGTCGGATGGCTTTTGGATTTATCTGGGCACAGTTATCGCCGGCCTTGGGAGATGTGAGTTGTACGCAGACACCAGAGGCACATCTTGTGGTGATCTGTCACATGTATCTGTTTGCAACAGTCCTTACAAGGTTTAAGCCCTGTCGTTTTAGGAAACAAACTAGAAAGAGCAGAGACCCAGAGCCGCATCTGAATGCACAGAAAGAAAGGAATTGAAGTCAGCGTGCTTGTGTGTAACTTTTTGAGCACAACAGCATTGACGAGGGGTTGCAGGGCACCACCTACCGGCATGTAGGAGCACTGCTTTTGAGTTTCTGGATCCAGTCTAGCACCTGGGGATATTCATAAGGTGAAGAATCTGTAATTGGAAGTATCCATCACAAGGGCAAGTTACTTACCTTCAGAAACACCTTGCCTGGTAGACTCTATCTTACTGGAGATTCCTCAGCTTACAATATTCCCCAGGCGTCAGACCGGATCCAGAAATCTTGAGGAGTACCTCTGTGCGCTGATAGGTGTCGTTGATCAGCTCTGCGTCGACTCCATCCATGTCGGAAGTGATGTTGTGGTGCCTTCATAAGCATCACTCCGTGCACTAACATCAGTTTCTTTTGTGAATGTTTCCGCGCCAAAAACACAGAGCCATGTTAAAACCAATGCACCAGTGTTGACCAGTGTGCAGAATCTAGCGGGATCTTTTGGAGAAGAGCCCAGTTCGCAGAGTGGGGAGGATCGGTGAGGACTCTGGGGTTAGATAGACTTTCAAATAGATAGGTGTAGGAAGCTGGCTTTTTATGTGGTAGTGCCAATGTAAGGGCACACCATGCAAAAAGTATAGACAACCCTTATCGGTGTACGGGGCTTAAATTAATAATCCCAAGTGCTCTATTTGTGGTAGTTTGGTTCAGCAGCTTTGGCTTATCAAAGGGTAATGTTAAGCATTTGTTGTACACACAGAGTCAATAAATGAGACACACACTCAAACAAAAAAATCTTAAACCAATTTAGAAACAAAACACAGATTTTTATATATTTTTAGACATCAATATCATCGAAATCAGGTAAGTATTTTCGGAGTAATAGATTTTTGTAGAAATAGAAAATACAGTCGAATAACGGTTTTGAGGTATGAGCCTTGAATGTGGTAATGTTATCCTATGGGAGAAACATACACTGCATAGATATACTTCAAACGTTTTTGGAGGGTGTCTTCTAGAATTTAAGGTGCTTAGGGGCCAAGGTCCAAGAAACCACCAGCAGTTCGTTTTTACCTGCCCAGGTGTGTCTGGGTGCAGAGGTGCTGGTCACGTTGGTAGCCTCGAGCACTATGCGTTAAAATCTATTGAAAAAGTAACTGCACAAGAAAGGCTGCAAGTGGGGATTTGGGGATAAGTCCAGAATAACCTAAAGGGGGGGTCAGCTCTTGAGGGTCTCTGGAGCACAGGGATAGAGTCAGTTCACGTGAACCCGGGCTGGGGGGCTCGGGTGCAGAGTTTTTTTTTCTGGCGGGTCACTGTAGTTAAAGGCATTCACCTGGCTTTGGTGAACTGGAAAGGGAGAGAAAACAGGGCAGTAGGGCCACTCTTGACGAAGGCCTTGTGGACCCTGAGGTCCCTCGACGGCAGGTCGCTGTCAGCGTCAGTAGTGTCCGGACTGATCACGGAACAAGCCTTGATAGATGCAATGGCTCCGGCACCCAGGGTATTGGTGCTGAGTGGCTCCTGGATGGGTCATCGTCTTGAGACTTGGTGAAAGCGGCGGAACTGACCTCCCGGACTCATGACAACCGCATCCTGTCGAGTTGCTCCCTCGGTGGGGCCGATGCCCAGCAAGACGAAGTACCGGGTCAATGCGGTCAGTGCCTGCAGATGCAGGGGGGTGGCTCCTCCACCCCAAGGGAGATGCTGCTTGGTAGTTGAAGGGGAGAACAGGCTTTAAGGGTTTGGAGAGACTGTTCAGCATCTGGATGAGTCGGTCTTTGTGATTGTCACGGTGCAAGCAGCCAGGCAGGGTTTGGCGCCAATCTCGGACCAGGACCTCTGTTCTCACAACTTCAGCACTTCTTTGTCCTTCCTTTGGTTCCCAAGAGAACAAATCTGAGTCCCTAGTATCAGGGTTACCCCTAAATACTGAATGTAGGGGTGTTTAGGAGAGCATAGGGTAGTAGCCAATGGGCTACTTGCCCCAGGGTTGACTAAACCCCCTGTATGACCACTTCCGGTGGAGAGTGGGCATAACCTGAGCCAGAGTATCTAGTTTCACCAAATTTAAAATGGTGAAACCCTTCCTTGGTTGTCCACTTGAGTTGGCCTATGTTAGGGGTGTGCCTAGCCTGAAAGTGTGACACGCCTTCTGACTAATTTCTCACCTGCTCTGGTGCCAAATGAGCCCCAAGGAAGGGGGTGGCATTCCCCAGGTCTGGGGGGAAGCCGTTGTAGCATATCATAGGTGGCAGAGGCGTTGAAACCTCTGGCCTTGACATGCTAATTCACTAACCATCCCCTGTGGGAGGAGGTGTGATTACCTTCCGCTGGAGCAGGAATTCTTTCTGACCTCAGTGAGGGGACTCTCATCTACAGGGAGTCAGAAACTCGCCTGTGGCGACAGGCTGGGTGATACTAGCCGGCCAGCACACTAGAGGACTAATAGGATTTCAAGTGGCACATCTAAGGTGCCCTCTGGGTACATGTCATAATAAATCTAGTAATGGCGTCAGTGCAGATTTATTAAGAGAAGGTGTTTGATACCATACACCACTGATTTCAGTGCTGCCATGATGTAGCTGGGTAACACGTAATGACCAGTGCCCAGTACATGTCCTTAAGATAGCTGCCTGTAGGAAAGTATAATCTGCTTTCATGGTTACCCCCACTTTATGCCTGGAGTTATGCTATTTCTGACTAGTCTAACTGGGATCCTGCTAATCAGGACCCCAGTCTCTGTGCTTTCTCCCCTAAATTGGCTAGGTAAGTACTTAGGTACACCCCAGATTGGCTACTGATGTACTCTTATAAGTCCCTAGCATATGGTACCAAGGTACCCAGGATATAGGTACACCAGGGGTCTCCATGGGCTGAAGCATGTACTATTCCACCCAGGAGAGACCACTCAAATTGTGACTCCAGGCCTGACATTGCAGCCTATGTAAGCTGGTGCTAGCGCCACTTATGACAGATATAGGTTTCCCTATATCTGAGGTCACTACACTTAAAAACTATAAGTCACCCCCTAAGGCAGGCCTTTCAATCCTGAAGGCAGGGTGCTCGGTTCTAAGTGCGAGGGTGCCCCTGCATGAGCAGGGCACCCCTACAACCTTCGGAGTCCATTCTCCCGGGTTGTAAGTGCATCAGCCATTACGACATATAGAGTGGCCATGTGTCATTACGCAATGACCATCTCTAAACTTGCTGTAACTAACCCTGCCACGTTTGGTATCAAACATGTTGGAATCATACCCCCACACCGTAAATGGTGTGGGAAGTATGATTCCATGCACTGTAAAACTCCTCCCGGAGGCTCTCAGTGCTCCCGGTACCAGTCTTCCAGAACCGGACAGCAAGCATGTTTCTGCCCTCCTGCTGCTGAGCCAAGCTTGAGCAGGGGAAGGCAGAACAAAAGATATCCTGTCACAGGGAGGTGTCACCACCCCGCAGACAGGGTTTAGTGTACTGGGGCAGGGTTGGGGCGCTTGCCAGCGTCACTGAGACTGCTTGAAGGGCACATTTGGTGCCCTCCTTGCATACTCCAGTTCAAACTAGTTCAGGGAGCCATTGGCTCCCACTCTGGCGCAAAACTGGACAAAGGACATGGGAGTATCCTCCCCACTGTCTGGCCCCTCCTCTGGGAGGGACCCCTGAATAGTCCCAACCCTTTCCTTAGGGTAGGGACTATTCTAGGGACCCACCCACTGGGCTTACATGTGGGTGGGTCACTAGATTCGACACGGGACAAGATTCAGATCAAGACACCACTTCATCTTCGACCGTCTGGGCACTCTGGACTTCGCTGGACTTTGCTCTGGGCACCGAAATTGCAACTAGGAAGACTCCTGCTGCTTCTGGTCTCGTCGTTCTGCTCATCTGTTGCAACGTCCGTGCCTGTGCTCCATACAGGATCCTTCCAAGGCCTGTGGACATCCAAGACACTTGAATGAATCTCCCTTGAAGTGAAGGAGTCACTTCCCTGCATCTGCAGGCACCGCAACAAAGCTGACCGGTCTGCTGCTCCTGGGCTCCCATGGACTCTGAAAGGCTCAGCAACACACGTGGTGGTTCCGCAACTCCCTTGAGGCCTGCACTGTCTTCTCACAAAGTTTGAGGCCAGTATCCCTCCTCGGAACCGAAACCCTGTGCACTGCGTCGACTTGCTGTTGCCAAGGCTTGTTGGCTCTCTTCACCAGAGATCTCCGGGCTCCAAGAAGCTCCAGCCTCAAGCATCTCCTACGACCAAGATCTTCGTCCTCACTGCATCTCTGGCACCGTGGGCCTGCATCTTTGGTGAGCTGCTCAAGGTCCTCTTGCGACTCCTGTGCCTCCGGCCTGTGTGTCCTCTCAAGGGACTTCTTTGACTCCAGTGGGCTCCCCTGATTGCTCGGGCCTCCTTCGACTCCCATGCTTGTGGTGAGTCACTTGGACTTTACTGGTCCTAACTCTGCACCTTTTTCGCTTGCCACGTTGTTTGCGGTTGCCAAGGCTTTTTGGTGCTCCTGACGGACACCGACCCTTCAGGTCTCATCATCCGGCGTGGGACAGCTCGTGAACAGCTCCTGGTCTTACCTGTTTTTATTGCAAAGTATTGTGTGCATTGTGTTATATCTCCAGGTAGGAGATATTATTATATGTTAGTGAGTGTCTTATAATAAATACCTATTGTTATAAATACACTGTGTGGTTCTTTTCACTTAGCCTATACCAATAGGATTAAGATCTTGTAAAACAAGCTGCTTTACACTCCTTCTGGACTAAACCTGAAGGCTGCTCTCCACAGCTACCACTTAGAGAGCTTTCTATGGTTGTCTAAGACCACTAAGATCATCATAAGAGCTGTCTGGATTAGTGCAGGGTGCTACACTTACATAAGTGAGCACCATATACTAAGCCAGCCTCCTACACTGCCTGATCACTTGCAATATGTATTAATGGAACTAGACATTCTGCTCATGCAGATGTGCCCTTAAATATAATATAATATAATGCACCCTGCCTTACGGCTCTAAGCCCTGCTGTAGGGGTGACTTACATACATATAGTATATGCAGTGTACCTTGGCATGGCACACAAGGATTGTGCCATGTCGTGTTTTCAAAATGGTTTGCACCATTTCACGCATCCTGCAATGGCAGTCTGCGTGCATTTTTTATGTGGGTTCCTTTGGGTGGCATAATACATGCTGCAACCCACAGAGAACCTCTTTAGTATCCATGCCCTAGGTACAAAGGGTACTATTTACTAGGGACTTACACAGGTGCTAAAGTCCTTCCCAATAAGGTTGCAATTAGATATTTACCTTGTTTTAAGGGAACGAGAACTGGCACTGGGGGCCTGATTAGCTAGAACCCAGTTCACTTTCCAGACAAAAAGCATCAGTATTAGGGCAAAAAGTGGGGGTGACCATGTCTAAAAGGGCACTTTCCTACACAACCCTCCCTCCCCCCGAATGAAAGAGAATGAGACTAACCTTTCCCAAGAGGGTCTTCATTGGCTAAGTGGAAGAACCTTGAAGGGCCGTCTGCATTGGCATGGTCACTCCCAGGTCTGTTTTCCACTGTAAAGTCCATTCCCTGTAGGGAGATGGACCACCTTAATAGTTTAGGATTTTCCCCTTTCATTTGCATCAGCCATCCGAGAGGCCTGTGGTCAGTTTGTACAAGGAAGTGAGTACCTAACAGGTATGGTCTCAGTTTCTTCAGGGTCCAAACCACAGCAAATGCTTCTCTCTCAATTGAACTCCAACTCTATTCTCTTGGGAGTAACCTCCTGCTAATAAAAATGTTAATATAGAAATCGATGCATTCATCAATAAAAATGAAATCTCGTCCTTATTAATAGAATTGCAAGTATGTAGTCAAGCAGGCCCTGAGACTTGGATTACTGAATGATAGGTCACAGGTGGGAGGGTGCGTAGCTGGCAGACAAACATTTGGGCAGGAAAATCTTGATCAATCCCACAGATAGGGGCAGCAACAATACAGTGGTCAGGGGAGATTGCCCCAATAAAGCACACATGGTCGCAGGGGGTACGCATGCTCCTAAAAACACCATATAAAGTCAGATGCCACATATGTTAGGAACACATAGCCAATCAGGATCTAGCACACGTAGTGATCATGCGCTCCCCATGCTGGACATCTGGACACATTATCCACTGACCACACTGTGTCCACGCGAGGTCAAGATCCACCTGTAGTAACCATTAGACCATTCATTTATGACTCCAAAGGCAGCAACCAACATTTCTCACCATATATGGTAAACCAGAAACTTTTATAACCTGCCATGTTTTACATAGAAAAAGGACATATGCCGAATGTAAATTGAGACAGTCCTCAAATCTCGTGCCTGTAACTGTTCTCCTGGCCGTAATGTTTAATTAAATAAATTGTTCCCGTTTTGCCAAAAGCCCCTTGTTTTCTTTATTTTTTTAAAGATTTCGAACTCAAGCAACATTTTGACGAGCCAGATAGGAGGGATTGGAACCTCGTACCCGACTGCAGCTGAAGGAGACCCCGCCCGGATGGATTCACATTTGAGCAACAAGAAAGGTGGGAAAACACTACAATTGATTGGAAGTTCTGTTGAATCCCCAGGGCGGAGGTCCGCCCCGAAACAGCCGTCACAGAGAGTAAGAGACTAACATCAAAGCCTAAAAGTCTAAAGCATGTGGCATATAGTAAACTAGGGAGAAGTGTAAAAAGATAACCTAAGAGACCTGCCACTGACAGGGTCTGGCATATTACCTATTTTATATGTGCTAACTGAATAAGTCATAAGTCGGCCATGGAGGCGTTCCCACGGAAGTCACCTTTGTTCTGTAGCTAAGGTGAAGATAGCCCTTTGTGACTTCGAAGACACTGATTTCTGTGACATAGCTTTCCTGATTGGGCAGAGTTGACACCTCAGGCTCAGATTTTGAGTTCACAGTTTTCCCAGTGCTAAAAAGGTTTCTTAACACCCTTAGTATCTTGAAGGAGTGTGGGAGGTGCATCTCGCTTGACCGTGGGCTTTACAGGGCGGAATTCGGACATAGGGAAAAATTTGACCCAGGATACTGGCCGTAACTTGTGTGTGGCCAAGAGGGGCCAATGATTCCAGAGTTATTACTTTATGGTTTCTATGATTATCACCTTTGTCTAGAGGCAGATAGTGGCAGACTATCCAGCTTACTTAGGAACGTATTCCATGCTAGTATTCTCTTGCTAGAGGATATGTGATGAGAACGTACTAATCTTTTTTGACAAAGCAAATTTTTCTGTCGACTATTACTGAAGCACAAGTTACTAACTTGTGTAACGATATATCTGTAAGAGACAGTAGTTAGTGACAGATTCCTTACCTTAGAATATCCCCAGGAGTCAGGCTGGATCCGGAAAGTTTTTGCGTAGCAGTACCCTTGTGAGTCGGTAGGCGGCGTTGTGCGGCTCCGCGTCCGTCGTCGGCGTCGTGATCGCCGGGATGACGTCGCGGGCAGTACTTAGGCGCCGCCCCTGCGCGCTGACGTCAGTTCTGTACACGACTTTCCGCGCCAGGAACGCAGAGCCATGCAAGAAGCTGACATAGGTGTCTGAAAAATACTAGGGCCCTGAAAGGGATGTCCTTAACCCTAGAAATCAGTTCGCAGAACGGGGAGGATGGGTGGGCGGTAAGGAATCTGTCACTAACTACTGTCTCTTACAGATATATCGTTACACAAGTTAGTAACTTGTGCATCTGAAAGAGACACGTTAGTGACAGATTCCTTACCTTAGAATAGATACCCCAGCAATACCAATCCCGGTGGTGGGTCTGCGAACAAAGATCAGACAAGGAAGTCCTGGAGGACAGAACGGCCAAAGAAGCCGTCCCTCCGGACCTGACTGTCAAGGCAGTAATGCTTTGTAAACGTGTGCAGCGAGGCCCACGTAGCTGCCTGACAGATAACCGGCAGCGGAACACCGCGGCCCAAGGCCGTGGTAGCAGCCGTTGCCCTGGTGGAATGGGCACGCAGCCCAACAGGAGGCTCCTTCTTAGCCAAAGAATAGCAGGTCTTGATGCACAAGGTAACCCAGCGGGAGATGGTTCTCTTGTGCACCGCCCGACCTCTTTGGCGCCCACATAGCCAACAAAGAGCTGGTCATCCACCCGGAAGTGTTTTGTGCGGTCGATATAGAAGGGAGAGCGCACGTTTTGGGTCCAGACGGTGGAGCCTCTCTTCCTCTCTGGAAGGATGCGGAGGCGGAAAGAAGGTGGGCAAAGTGATGGTCTGCCCAATGTGGAAAGCAGTAACCACCTTTGGCAAGAAGGACGGACGCGTCCGAAGAACAACCTTGTCTGGATAAACAGACAGAAAGGGGAGGTTTGCAAGATAGAGCCTGGAGCTCACTCACCCGCCGAGCGGAGGTGATGGCCACCAGAAAGGCTGTCTTCAGAGTCAGAAGACGAAGAGGACAGTTATGTAGAGGCTCAAAGGGAGCGCACATTAAAAAGGTAAGAACCAAGTTCAAGTCCCACTGAGGCATCACAAACGGAACAGGAGGGAAGAGGTGAGTAATGCCTTTTAAGAACCTGTTAACAACAGGGGACTTGAAAAGGGAGGGCTGATCAGGGAGCCTGAGGAAGGCCGAGATAGCACAAAGATAACCCTTGATGGTACCCAGGGCAGAACCCTGTTGGGCCAGAGAAAGAAGGAACAGAAGGACCTCAGAAAGAGGGGCAGAAAGGGGATTCACAGCCTTTGCTGTGCACTGCATGCCACAAATTTGTTCCACCTGCAGGCGTATACCACCTTAGTGGAGGACGCCTGGCTGCCAGAATCACATCACAAACTTCGGGAGGCAAGTCGAAAGGAATCAACTGCCGCCGCTCAATCTCCACGCGAGCAGGTGTAGACTGGACAGGTTCGGGTGGAGGACCGTCCCCTGCTGCTGCGACAGAAGATCCTCCCGAAGAGGCAGACGGATCGGGGGATCTACGCTCATATTGAGTAGCTCGGGATAACAAACTATTCGAGCCCAGTCCGGAGCCACAAGAATGACTTGGGCCCGGTCGTGCCGAATCTTCTTCAACACTCTGGGTAGAAGTGGTATAGGCGGAAAGGCGTACAATAGACCGCAACTCCACTCGTGACGAAAAGCGTCGCCGAGCGAGTGCCGCCTTGGAAATTCCAACGCGCAGAACTGATGACATTGCGCGTTCTCTTCGGTGGCGAATAGATCTAACCAAGGCTCTCCCCACTGTAGAAAGAGTCCTTGCGCCACTTCCGAGTGAAGACGCCATTCGTGATCCATCATGCACCTGCGGCTGAGTTCGTCCGCCCTGGCGTTCAGGGAACCTGCCAGGTGTTGAACCATCAGGAACATGCCCTGATGTTCCAGCCATGTCCAGAGGCGCAGAGCCTCCTGACAAAGGGTCCACGACCCCACCCCGCCTTGTTTGTTGCAGTACCACATGGCGGTGGTGTTGTCCCTGAACACCTGCACTACCTTCCCTTTGACAGAGGGAAGGAATGCCTTGAGTGCAAGTCGGATCGCCCGGAGCTCCAGAATGTTGATAAGGAGCCGGGACTCCGCCGGAGACCAGAGGCCTCTGATCTCCGCCTCTCCCATGTGACCGCCCCATCCCAGAAGGGACGCGTCCGTCACAACTGTGTGCTCTGGCTGGGGAAGGGAGAGGGATCTGCCCATGACCCATTGCCGGTTCAAGAGCCACCACTGCAACTGTTTTGCAGTCCCCTCCGAGATCTGGACGTGATCGGACAGGTTGCCCTGGTGCTGCGCCCACTGGAACTTCAGGTCCCACTGCAGAGCCCGCATATGCCATCTGGCATGATTGACCAGCAGGATGCAGGAGGCCATGAGGCCCAGCAGCCTCAGGGTCATCCGTACCGAAACCCAGGATAAAGGCTGAAAGATCGGAATCATAGCCTGAATATCCCGGACTCGCCGTTCGGGAGGATAGGCCCGAAACTGCGTCGTGTCCAGAACTGCTCCGATGAAAAGGAGCTGTGGAGAAGGAATCAGATGCGACTTCGGCACATTGATGGAGAACCCCAGCGAGTGCAGGAGTTCGGCCGTAGTCTGGAGGTGGGAGACGACTGCCTGGGACGAGCCCGCCTTCAGCAGCCAGTCGTCGAGGTAGGGGAAGACTGAAACCCCTGCCCGGCGCAGATGAGCTGCGACCACCGCCATCACTTTCGTGAACACGCGAGGGGCACTGGTAAGGCCAAAGGGAGCACGGTGAACTGAAAATGCTCGAGGCCTACCGTGAACCGAAGGTAACGTCGGTGGGCCGGCAGGACGGGGATGTGGAAATAGGCGTCCTGCAAGTCCAACGCTACCAACCAGTCTCCAGGGTCGAGGGCAGTCAAGACCTGAGCTAGGGTGAGCATCTTGAACTTCTCCTTCCGGAGGAAGCGATTGACGTTCCGGAGGTCCAAGATAGGACGCATGTCCTCCTTGTCCTTTTTGGGCACCAGGAAGTAGTGGGAGTAGCAACCACGCCCTACTTCTGGGGTCGGAACGCGCTCGATGGCCCTCTTGGCCAAGAGGGCTGTGACTTCCTTCTGCAGAAGTACCACGTGATCCCCTGACATGCGGTGGAATTGAGGTGGCATGGCTGGGGGGGTGGTCTCGAAGGGGAGGGAGTAGCCCCTTCGGACAATGTCCAAGACCCACCTGTCCGAGGTGATGGTACGCCAGTGGGGAAGGTGATGGCGGACCCTGCCCCCTACTGGCGTGCTGTGCACCTGAAAGGAGGGACTAGGAGGGCTTGGAGGCCACGGACGGGTTGGAGGTGGTGGCCTGACCCGCACGCTGGTTGCCCGATCCGCCACGGCGGAATCCACGTCCTCGGCCACGCGAAGACGCCTGCTGCGCGGGCCGGTGGCTGGGCTGCTGACGTGACGGGGCGCCCCTTCCGTGGCCACGATAGGGGCGAAAAGCAGAAGTCAGCGGAGGGCGTAGCAGAAAGGCCCAGGGACTTGGCAGTAGCCTGTGAGTCCTTAAAGTGCTCCAACGCATGGTCTGCTTTGGACCCAAAAAGACCGACTCCATCAAAGGGCATGTCCATGAGAGTATTCTGGACATCCCCTGAAAAACCAGTGGTTCTCAGCCAGGCGTGGCGTCGCAGCGCCACCGTCGTTGCAATAGACCTGCCCAGCGAGTCGGCGGTATCAAGGCCACATCGTATCGTGTATTTGGCCGCATCCCTTCCTTCCGCAATGGCGCGGGAAAGCAGTGTCTGGACCTCCTCAGAACACTGGGGCAAAACTGTCGCCACCGAATCCCACAAGGAGTGGGTTTATCGGCCCAAAAGACAAGCGGTGTTGATGGACCGCAAGCCAGCACTGGAGGAAGAAAAACCCTTCTTCCCAAATTGATCCAGGCGTTTGGATTCCCTATCCGGAGGGCGGTAGGGAAGGCGGTTTGGGAAGCGGAGGCTTGGACAACCAAGCTCTCAGGAGTGGGGTGGACAGAGAGAAACAGGGGGTCGCCCGGAGCTGGGCGATGGCATCGGGACACGTTCCTATCCACAGGAGCCCCTGTGTTGGGCTTGGACCAGGCGCCCAAAAGAACGTCAGTGAGGGCATCGTTAAACGGCAGCACAGTCTCCGTAGAGGAGGCTGCCGGCTGAAGCACCTCTGTCAAGAGATTAGTCTTGACCGCCACAGTAGGGAGTTGGAGACGTAAGGCCCCAGCCGCCCTACGCAACACCGTTGCAAAATTGGCTCCCTCCTCCGTAGCCACGGGAGGAGACAGCATGCCAGTGTCAGGGGAAGTATCCAGACCACTGGCATCCCCTAGACCCTCTGCCCAGTCCTCATCGTACTGACACTGTTGTGCCAGAGGGTCATCAGACCCCTCCCAGTCCTCCTGGTCCTCCTCTGGTTCAAAATAAGGAGGAGGAGGGACATTTGGGACCCAAGGTCTCATCGGCGCCGGAACCGGCGTCGAGCGACGTCGTTCCGGGTCCATGTCCGGAGCCGGAAGGAACTGGGGGACGACGCCGCCCGGAGCCCCAGGCGGCGTCGAGAACGGCACCGGAGACATCGGCGCCGGCGGAGGTGTCGTTAGGTCGACCGGCGTCGATGGGGGTTGCGGAGCCGGGATCGAGGCCGGGGCCGAGCCGGAGCCGGGATCGAGGCTGGAGGCACGGGCGGGGCCGGAGCCGTCGGCGATGCCGGAGCAACCCCATCAGGGCCCGCGGGGCCCGAAGGCGCACCGGAGGGACCTTGAGGCCCGAAGAGGCGGGCCATGGCCGACAGGAATTCCTGTATCTGGGCCGGATCCGCCCCCGAACCCGGGAAGGACGGGTATTGCGGGGGCGACTCCACAGGCATGTCCGGGGCCGCGGGGGCGGGGATGGTGCCGGGAGGGGCCTCAGCCGAGTCGCGAGACCGGCGAGGCGAAGTCCTAGAGCGACGATGCTTTTGGACTTTTTGTGCTTGGACTTACCGGACGAAGAAGACTTCGATGCCGACGACCGGTGAGGACTCCGCGATCGACCCCTGGACGTCTCACGCGACCGGGGCTTGCGCGGAGCCGAATGCCGGGCCTCGAGGAGCTTTCGAGACCGCTCTCGCAAAGCTTTCGGGTTGAGGGCCCGGCAGTCGGAACACGACTCCGTGTCGTGGCCTCGGCCGAGGCAGAAGAGACACTCCCGATGCGGGTCTGTGATGGACATCATCCGAGCACAGGCGCCGCAACGTTTAAAACCGGGCATCCCTACGACACCTTGAAGTCGATTCGAAGAAAAACAGTGAAAAAATTCACCCAAAAAGTTAGTCAAAAAATGACTAGGGCACTGCTCTTCCCGGATCTGCGCTTGCTGGCGCGGAAAAGAAGAACTGACGTCAGCGCGCAGGGGCGGCGCCTAAGTACTGCCCGCGACGTCATCCCGGCGATCACGACGCCGACGACGGACGCGGAGCCGCACGACGCCGCCTACCGACGCGCAAGGGTACTGCTACGCAAAAACTTTCCGGATCCAGCCTGACGCCTGGGGATATTCTAAGGTAAGGAATCTGTCACTAACGTGTCTCTTTCAGATTTGTATTATGTATGCCATGATGTTGCATTGATTGTTAACTGAAAACTGTATTATGTGAAAAACTGAGATTGGGCAGATACCATTGTAATATATTGCATATTCGCGCTATGTTATAATACTACATATGCATTTTTATCTTGTTATTGAAATGTTCAGTCGTACTGTTTCACGCAAATATTGTAAGCGCTGAACTCCTTGTACGTAATTTGTAAGAGTGCACCACGTACGATTGCCCCTACGATTAGACAAACCAAACTACAAAACGTAATTGGAGTTGCTTTATCCAAATTACTAAAATTGCCATGTATTCCCCATTGAAGTACATGGAAATTAGGTCCCCCCCAAACAGATAAAGAGAATTAATCAATTTTGCCAAGAGTGGCATTTACACACAAAGACACACACATTTACCTGGCCACATTTAGCGCCGGGACACCTCTATTGAGGTAGCTGTTCGCGTTCTATAAATGGCTGTATTATTATTATTATTAAGGAAGGAACATTTGACACAAATATAACTGAACACACTAAAACACATATAAAGACTAAATATGCAGGACAAAAGAGAAAAAAGAGAGTCAGTTTTAGTATTATGGTCCATCTTTGAAGAAATTCAAACCAATAACCCCACAATGCCGATAGCGAGCAAGGCGTCGGCACCTCCCCACTATATGCACGGATGGATTTACGCACATAAACTCCCCCTGCATTAGGATATTCAAACCCAATAATAGAAGCAAACAAGCCCCTCCACCAAAAAAAGGACAGTTAGGTCTAAGTCAGAGAAATCCAAAAGCAAGTCAGCCCAGACGCCACCAGTGGAGCCCAAGTCCCTAGGGAAGGTCCCTAAAAGCTCGACTCCTCATCCACCATGCTCAACACTTGACACCTCAATAGCGGGTAAAATACACATTCCCACTGGTTCAGGCGAGTATAAACGAGTGTCAGGAAAGTTTTTGGTGGTTGTCGATAGCGACTCAGAGAGCTCAGGAGATGATCGGAGCTCCAGTCCCCAGGAACCAATGATGAGGGTGGGGCTACAGGTAGCCGAGGAGGAAACGGAGAGTGAATCTGAAGGTGAAGCCAGGCATAGCTCAGAGCAAAAGAGACAGGTCAGACGGCACGAGAAAGAGAGGCATGAGCTGATGCTAGAGAGAGAAAGGGCACGCACCCGGGAGTAAGAGCAAGAGTACAGGACTGTGCACTCTTTTCATGAGGAAAGCGGGGCCAGGTACAGGGCGCAGCGCTGGAAAGGGTCGGAGGTAGATGAAAAGCTACTAGCAGGGCTCAGAGCCACACCCTCCAGTCGAGAAGAGGGGCTGACCAAGAGATAATGGAACAAGGCAGCCTGGTGCATTACCCAACTGCGACACAGGAATAACAAAATGGCACCTGTGCGTGCACACAAGGGAAGCGGCGACGAGAATATGTGGCGCTCCGCACGAGTGCATGATAAAGGGAAGGCAGGACCCATTTGGTGACCAGTTGGCAGATTGGATTGAGGAGAGGGACCAATATGATAGATCTTGGCCGAGGGAAGGATCATTTGAGCCAGCGGACATGGCAGTAGCAGAGGATTGCATCCTGCACGAAGGAGGAAACCTTAGTTGGGACTTCCTCTATATGCAGCAATGCCTCGCAAGATGGCAACGCTATGTTGAGAAGAAACCCGTGGAATCACCTAGAATGAGTGTGTGCCCGTTACTGCAGAAGGGTGCGGCGGGGATTGTATACGTTCCTTGGGCCCAGATGGAGAAAGAGGGGTTGAGAACAAAGTTACCGTTATTGCTGAATGGGGAAGGGGCACAAGTTACTAACTTGTGTAACGATATATCTGTAAGAGACAGTAGTTAGTGACAGATTCCTTACCTTAGAATATCCCCAGGCGTCAGGCTGGATCCGGAAAGTTTTTGCGTAGCAGTACCCTTCCGCGTCGGTAGGCGGCGTCGTGCGGCTCCGTGTCCGTCGTAGGCGTCGTGATCGCCGTGATGACGTTGCGGGCAGTACTTAGACGCCGCCCCTGCGCGCTGACGTCAGTTCTGTACACGACTTTCCGCGCCAGGAACGCAGAGCCATGCAAGAAGCTGACATAGGTGTCTGAAAAATACTAGGGCCCTGAAAGGGATGTCCTTAACCCTAGAAATCAGCTCGCAGAACGGGGAGGATGGTGGGGCGGTAGGAATCTGTCACTAACTACTGTCTCTTACAGATATATCGTTACACAAGTTAGTAACTTGTGCATCTGAAAGAGACACGTTAGTGACAGATTCCCTACCTTAGAATAGATACCCCAGCAATACCAACCCCGGTGGTGGGTCTGCGAACAAAGATCAGACAAGGAAGTCCCGGAGGACAGAACGGCCAAAGAAGCCGTCCCTCCGGACCTGACTGTCAAGGCAGTAATGCTTGGTAAACTTGTGCAGCGAGGCCCACGTAGCTGCCTGACAGGTATCCTGCAGCGGAACACCGCGGCCTAAGGCCGTGGTAGCAGCCGTTGCCCTGGTGGAATGGGCACGCAGCCCAACAGGAGGCTCCTTCTTAGCCAAAGCATAGCAGGCTTTGATACACAAGGTTACCCAGCGGGAGATGGTTCTCTTGTGCACCGCCCGACCTTTTTGGCGCCCACGTAGCCAACAAAGAGCTGGTCATCCACCCGGAAGTGTTGTGTGCGGTTGATATAAAAGGAAAGCGCACATTTTGGGTCCAGACGGTGGAGCCTCTCTTCCTCTCTGGAAGGATGCGGAGGCGGAAAGAAGGTGGGCAAAGTGATGGTCTGCCCAATGTGGAAGGCAGTAACCACCTTTGGCAAGAAGGACGGACGCGTCCTAAGAACAACCTTGTCTGGATGGACAGACAGAAAGGGAGGTTTGCATGATAGAGCCTGGAGCTCACTCACCCGCCGAGCGGAGGTGATGGCCACCAGAAAGGCTGTCTTCAGAGTCAGAAGACAGTTATGTAGAGGCTCAAAGGGAGCGCACATAAGAAAGGTAAGAACCAAGTTCAAGTCCCACTGAGGCATCACAAACGGAACAGGAGGGAAGAGGTGTGTAATGCCTTTTAGGAACCTTGTAACAACAGGGGACTTGAAAAGGGAGGGCTGATCAGGAAGCCTGAGATGGCACAAAGATAGCCCTTGATGGTACCCAGGGCAGAACCCTGTTGGGCCAGGGAAAGAAGGAACAGAAGAACCTCAGAAAGAGGGGCAGAGAGGGGATTCACAGCCTTTGCTGTGCACCATGCCACAAACTTGTTCCACCTGCAGGCGTATACCACCTTAGTGGAGGGACGCCTGGCTGCCAGAATTACATCACAAACTTCGGGAGGCAAGTCGAAAGGAATCAACTGCCGCCGCTCAATCTCCACGCAAGCAGGTGGAGGCTGGACAGGTTCGGGTGGAGGACCGTCCCCTGCTGCTGCGACAGAAGATCCTCCCGAAGAGGCAGACGGATCGGGGGATCGACGCTCATACTGAGTAGCTCGGGATACCAAACTCTTCGAGCCCAGTCCGTAGCCACAAGGATGAGTTGGGCCCGGTCGCGCCGAATCTTCTTCAACACTGTGGGTAGAAGTGGTATAGGCGGAAAGGCGTACAACAGACCGCAACTCCACTCGCGACGGAAAGCGCCGCCGAGCGAGTGCCGCCTTGGGAAATTCCAACGCGCAGAACTGATGACATTGCGCGTTCTCTTCGGTGGCGAATAGATCTAACCAAGGCTCTACCCACTGTAGAAAGAGTCCTTGCGCCACTTCCGAGTGAAGACGCCATTCGTGATCCATCATGCACCTGCGGCTGAGTTCGTCCGCCCTGGCATTCAGGGAACCTGCCAGGTGTTGAACCATCAGGAACATGCCCTGATGTTCCAGCCATGTCCAGCGGCGCAGAGCCTCCTGACAGAGGGTCCACGACCCCACCCCGCCTTGTTTGTTGCAGTACCACATGGCGGTGGTGTTGTCTGTGAACACCTGCACTACCTTCCGTTTGACAGAGGGAAGGAATGCCTTGAGTGCAAGTCGGATCGCCCGGAGCTCCAGAAAGTTGATATGGAGCCGGGACTCCGCCGGAGACCAGAGGCCTCTGATCTCCGCCTCTCCCATGTGACCGCCCCATCCCAGAAGGGACGCGTCCGTCACAACTGTGTGCTCTGGCTGGGGAAGGGAGAGGGATCTGCCCATGACCCATTGCCGGTTCGAGAGCCACCACTGCAACTGTTTTGCAGACCCCTCCGAGATCTGGACGTGATCGGACAGGTTGCCCTGGTGCTGCGCCCACTGGAACTTCAGGTCCCACTGCAGAGCCCGCATATGCCATCTGGCATGATTGACCAGCAGGATGCAGGAGGCCATGAGGCCCAGGAGCCTCAGGGTCATCCGTACCGAAACCCAGGATAAAGGCTGAAAGATTGGAATCATAGCCTGAATATCCCGGACTCGCCGTTCGGGAGGATAGGCCCGAAACTGCGTCGTGTCCAGAACTGCTCCGATGAAAAGGAGCTGTGGAGAAGAAATCAGATGCGACTTCGGCACATTGATGGAGAACCCCAGCGAGTGAAGGAGTTCGGCCGTAGTCTGGAGGTGGGAGGCGACTGCCTGGGACGAGCCCGCCTTCAGAAGCCAGTCGTCGAGGTAGGGGAAGACTGGAACCCCTACCCGGCGCAGATGAGCTGCGACCACCGCCATCACTTTCGTGAACACCCGAGGGGCACTTGTAAGGCCAAAGGGGAGCACGGTGAACTGAAAATGCTCGAGGCCTACCGTGAACCGTAGGTAACGCCGGTGGGCCGGCAGGACGGGGATGTGGAAATAAGCGTCCTGCAAGTCCAACGCTACCAACCAGTCTCCAGGGTCGAGGGCAGTCAAGACCTGAGCTAGGGTGAGCATCTTGAACTTCTCCTTCCGGAGGAAGCGATTGACGTTCCGGAGGTCCAAGATAGGACGCATGTCCTCCTTGTCCTTTTTGGGCACCAGAAAGTAGTGGGAGTAGCAACCACGTCCTACTTCTGGGGTCGGAACATGCTCGATGGCCCTCTTGGCCAAGAGGGCCGTGACTTCCTTCTGCAGAAGCACCAAGTGATCCCCTGACATGCGGTGGAATTGAGGTGGCATGGCTGGGGGGGTGGTCTCGAAGGGGAGGGAGTAGCCCCTTCGAACAATGTCCAAGACCCACCTGTTCGAGGTGATGGGACACCAGTGGTGAAGGTGATGGCGGACCCTGCCCCCTACTGGCGTGCTGTGCACCTGAAAGGAGGGACTAGGAGGGCTTGGAGGCCGCGGACGGGTTGGAGGTGGTGGCCTGACCCACACGCTGGTTGCCCGAACTGCCACGGCGGTATCCACGTCCTTGGGCACGCGAAGACGCTTGCTGCGCGGGCCGGTGGCTGGGCAGCTGACGTGACTGGGCGCCCCTTCCGTGGCCACGAAAGGGGCGAAAAGCAGAGGTTAGCGGAGGGCGTACAACAGAAAGGCCCAGGGACTTGGCAGTAGCCCGTGAGTCCTTAAAACGCTCCAGCGCATGGTCTGCCTTTGAACCAAAAAGACCGACTCCATCAAAGGGCATGTCCATGAGTGTATTCTGGACATCACCCGAGAAACCAGTTGTTCTCAGCCAGGCGTGGCGACGTAGCGCCACCGTCGTCGCAAGCGATCTGCCCAGCGAGTCGGCGGTATCAAGGCCACAACGTATGGTGTATTTAGCCGCATCTCGCCCTTCCGCAATGGCGCGGGTAAGCAGTGTCTGGACCTCCTCAGAACACTGCGGCAAAACAGCCGCCACCGAATCCCACAGGGAGTGGGTATATCGGCCCAAAAGGCAAGCGGTGTTGACGGACCGCAAGCCAGCACTGGAGGAAGAAAAAGCCTTCTTCCCAAATTGGTCCAGGCGTTTGGATTCCCTATCCGGAGGGGCGGTAGGGAAGGCGGTTTGGGAGGCAGAGGCTTGGACAACCAAGCTCTCGGGGTGGGATGTTGGGAGAGAAACAAGGGGTTGCCCGGAGCAGGGCGATGGCGTCGGGCCACGTTCCTATCCACAGGAGCCCCTGTGGTGGGCTTGGACCAGGCACCCAAAAGAACGTCAGTGAGTGCATCGTTAAACGGCAGCACAGTCTCCGAGGAGGAAGCTGCCGGCTGAAGCACTTCCGTCAGGAGATTAGTCCTGACAGCCACAGTAGGCAATTGGAGATTTAAGGCTCCAGCTGCTCTACGCAACACCGTTGCAAAATTAGCTCCCTCCTCCGTAGCCACGGGAGGAGACCTCATGCCAGTGTCAGGGGAGGTGTCTAGACCACTGGCATCCCCAAGTTCCTCAGCCCAGTCCTGATCATAGTCACACTGTTGTGTGAGAGGGTCTTCAGACCCCTCCCAGCTCTCTTGGTCCTCCTCAGGTTCAAAATATGGAGGAGGAGGGACATTTGGGATCCAAGGTCTCATTGGCGCCGGCGTCGAGCGAGCGTCGGTCCGGCTCCATGTCCGGAGCCGGAGAGAGCCGGGGACCGACGCCGTCCGGAGCCCCGGACGGGCGTCAGGAACGGCACCGGGGACATCGGCGTCGGCGGAGGCGTGGTTAGGTCAACCGGCGTCGATGGGGGTTGCGGTACCACCGGAGCCAGGATCGAGGCCGGAGCCGAGGCCGGGATGAAGGCTGGTGGGACAGACGGCGCCGGGACCGGAGTCGACGGCGACGCCGGAGCAACCCCATCAGGGCCCGCGGGGCCCGAAGGCGCCCCGGAGGGACCTTGAGGCCCGAAGAGGCGGGCCATGGCCGACAGGAATTCCTGTATTTCGGCAGGAGTCGCCCCCGAACCCGGAAAGGACGGGTAATGCGGGGGCGGCTCCATAGGCATGTCCGGGGCCGCGGGGACGGTGCCGACTGGGGCCTCAGCCGAGTCGCGAGACCGGCGAGGCGAAGTCTTAGAGCGATGACGCTTCTTAGACTTTTTGTGCTTCGACTTACCCGAGGAGCGCGAAGACTTGGACTCCGACGACCGGCGGGGACTCCGCGACCGGCCCCTCGACCTCTCCCGGGACCGGGGCTTGGTGCGGCGCGGAGCCGACTGCCGGACCTCGAGTAGCTTTCGAGACCGCTCTCGCAAAGCCTTCGGGTGAAGTTTCCGGCAGTCAGGGCACGACTTCGTGTCGTGGTCTCGGCCGAGACAGAAGAGACACTCCAGATGCGGGTCTGTGATCGACATCATTCGACCACAGGCGTCGCATGGCTTGAAGCCGGGCATCGGTACGACACCTAGGAGTCGTGAAGACTCGATAAAGAAACAGTGAAAAAATTCACAAAAAAGTTAGTCAAAAATTGACTAGGGCACTGCTTTTCCCGGATCTGCGCTTACTGGCGCGGAAAAAGAACTGACGTCAGCGCGCAGGGGCGGCGTCTAAGTACTGCCCGCGACGTCATCCCGGCGATCACGACGCCGACGACGGACGCGGAGCCGCACGGCGCCGCCTACCGACGCGCAAGGGTACTGCTACGCAAAAACTTTCCGGATCCAGCCTGACGGCTGGGGATATTCTAAGGTAAGGAATCTGTCACTAACGTGTCTCTTTCAGATACAGTCTTCACCCAAGCTCACATTCTAGCAATCATACTAACAAATACCCAGCATAACGGGCCGCGTTTAATACACACAGGCACCGGATCTGGACCGCTCTGAGAGAAATATTCCCTGACCGCCCAGATGTAGGAGGTCTAATGGCAGAGACCATGATGCCAGAGGAAAGCATAAACGATTTCCTAAATAGAATGAGGGAAAGATGGGGATCAGAAATCGTACAGTCGTGGACCAACACGGGCCCCTAAGTCACATTTTTCTACAATATTTTGAAGACAGGGTTACCCACCAAGATACATAGAGGGCTGGATGGCGTAGTTGGTTTAGATACCAAACCCTGGCAGGAGATGCAAGCTCACATACTCCACTATCATAAGAAAAAGCAAGAAAAGGATAGAGAGAAGCAGGAGCAGACCCAAACAGACACAGCAAAATTAGTGCAGCACAAGTTGAAAAAGACTGACCTTGAGGGACCAGCAATGGCAGCAGCTGTGCAGATGGCACCAGTCACAATGGGGGCTACACCGCAAAACTTTAGAGGGTTCCAAACAGGTAGTCTAGGAGCATGACCAGGTTATGGTAGTGGAAGCCAGGGAGGCTAGTCTCAACCAGACATTAGAGAGTGCTACTATTGCCATAGGCGGGGTCACCTGGAAGATGCATGCCAGAGAAAGGCATACCATGAGCAGCAAAAACAGCAGACGTTAGAGAACCAGGGCCAGAAACCACAAAATCCCACATGACAGAATATGGTTAACGTCCCTCACAGTGCCAAACGCACAAGTTACTAACTTGTGTAACGATATATCTGTAAGAGACAGTAGTTAGTGACAGATTCCTTACCTTAGAATATCCCCAGGCGTCAGGCTGGATCCGGAAAGTTTTTGCGTAGCAGTACCCTTGCTGCGTCGGTAGGCGGCGTCGTGCGGCTCCGCGTCCGTCGTCGGCGTCGTGATCGCCGGGATGACGTCGCGGGCAGTACTTAGACGCCGCCCCTGCGCGCTGACATCAGTTCTGTACACGACTTTCCGCGCCAGGAACGCAGAGCCATGCAAGAAGCTGACATAGGTGTCTGAAAAATACTAGGGCCCTGAAAGGGATGTCCTTAACCCTAGAAATCAGTTCGCAGAACGGGGAGGATGGGTGGGCGGTAGGAATCTGTCACTAACTACTGTCTCTTACAGATATATCATTACACAAGTTAGTAACTTGTGCATCTGAAAGAGACACGTTAGTGACAGATTCCTTACCTTAGAATAGATACCCCAGCAATACCAACCCCAGTGGTGGGTCTGCGAACAAAGATCAGACAAGGAAGTCCTGGAGGACAGAACGGCCAAAGAAGCCGTCCCTCCGGACCTGACTGTCAAGGCAGTAATGCTTAGTAAACGTGTGCAGCGAGGCCCACGTAGCTGCCTGACAGATAACCGGCAGCGGAACACCGCGGCCCAAGGCCGTGGTTGCAGCCGTTGCCCTGGTGGAATGGGCACGCAGCCCAACAGGAGGCTCCTTCTTAGCCAAAGAATAGCAGGCCTTGATGCACAAGGTAACCCAGCGGGAGATGGTTCGTTTGTGCACCGCCCGACCTTTTGGCGCCCACGTAGCCAACAAAGAGCTGGTCATCCACCCGGAAGTGTTTTGTGCGGTCGATATAGAAGGAGAGCGCACGTTTTGGGTCCAGACGGTGGAGCCTCTCTTCCTCTCTGGAAGGATGCGGAAAGAAGGTAGGCAAAGTGATGGTCTGCCCAATGTGGAAGGCAGTAACCACCTTTGGCAAGAAGGACGGACGCGTCCGAAGAACAACCTTGTCTGGATGAACAGACAGAAAGGGAGGTTTGCAAGATAGAGCCTGGAGCTCACTCACCCGCCGAGCGGAGGTGATGGCCACCAGAAAGGCTGTCTTCAGAGTCAGAAGACGAAGAGGACAGTTATGTAGAGGCTCAAAGGGAGCGCACATTAAAAAGGTAAGAACCAAGTTCAAGTCCCACTGAGGCATTACAAACGGAACAGGAGGGAAGAGGTGTGTAATGCCTTTTAAGAACCTGTTAACAACAGGGGACTTGAAAAGGGAGGGCTGATCAGGGAGCCTGAGGAAGGCCGAGATAGCACAAAGATCACCCTTGATGGTACCCAGGGCAGAACCCTGTTGGGCCAGAGAAAGAAGGAACAGAAGGACCTCAGAAAGAGGGGCAGAAAGGGGATTCACAGCCTTTGCTGTGCACCATGCCACAAATTTGTTCCACCTGCAGGCGTATACCACCTTAGTGGAGGGACGCCTGGCTGCCAGAATCACATCACAAACTTCGGGAGGCAAGTCGAAAGGAATCAACTGCCGCCGCTCAATCTCCACGCAAGCAGGTGTAGACTGGACAGGTTCGGGTGGAGGACCGTCCCCTGCTGCTGCGACAGAAGATCCTCCCGAAGAGGCAGACGGATCGGGGGATCTACGCTCATACTGAGTAGCTCGGGATACCAAACTCTTCGAGCCCAGTCCGGAGCCACAAGGATGACTTGGGCCCGGTCGCGCCGAATCTTCTTCAACACTCTGGGTAGAAGTGGTATAGGCGGAAAAGCGTACAACAGACCGCAACTCCACTCGCGACGAAAAGCGTCGCCGAGCGAGTGCCGCCTTGGAAATTCCAACGCGCAGAACTGATGACATTGCGCGTTCTCTTCGGTGGCGAATAGATCTAACCAAGGCTCTCCCCATTGTAGAAAGAGTCCTTGCGCCACTTCCGAGTGAAGACGCCATTCGTGATCCATCATGCACCTGCGGCTGAGTTCGTCCACCCTGGCGTTCAGGGAACCTGCCAGGTGTTGAACCATCAGGAACATGCCCTGATGTTCCAGCCATGTCCAGAGGCGCAGAGCCTCCTGACAGAGGGTCCACGACCCCACCCCGCCCTGTTTGTTGCAGTACCACATGGCGGTGGTGTTGTCTGTGAACACCTGCACTACCTTCCCTTTGACAGAGGGAAGGAATGCCTTGAGTGCAAGTCGGATCGCCCGGAGCTCCAGAAGGTTGATATGGAGCCGGGACTCCGCCGGAGACCAGAGGCCTCTGATCTCCGCCTCTCCCATGTGACCGCCCCATCCCAGAAGGGACGCGTCCGTCACAACTGTGTGCTCTGGCTGGGGAAGGGAGAGGGATCTGCCCATGACCCATTGCCGGTTCGAGAGCCACCACTGCAACTGTTTTGCAGTCCCCTCCGAGATCTGGACGTAATCGGACAGGTTGCCCTGGTGTTGCGCCCACTGGAACTTCAGGTCCCACTGCAGAGCCCGCATATGCAATCTGGCATGATTGACCAGCAGGATGCAGGAGGCCATGAGGCCCAGCAGCCTCAGGGTCATCCGTACCGAAACCCAGGATAAAGGCTGAAAGATTGGAATCATAGCCTGAATATCCCGGACTCGCCGTTCGGGAGGATAGGCCCGAAACTGCGTCGTGTCCAGAACTGCTCCGATGAAAAGGAGCTGTGGAGAAGGAATCAGATGCGACTTCGGCACATTGATGGAGAACCCCAGCGAGTGCAGGAGTTCGGCCGTAGTCTGGAGGTGGGAGACGACTGCCTGGGACGAGCCCGCCTTCAGCAGCCAGTCGTCGAGGTAGGGGAAGACTGAAACCCCTGCCCGGCGCAGATGAGCGTGCGACCACCGCCATCACTTTCGTGAACACCCGAGGGGCACTGGTAAGGCCAAAGGGGAGCACGGTGAACTGAAAATGCTCGAGGCCTACCGTGAACCGAAGGTAACGCCGGTGGGCCGGCAGGACGGGGATGTGGAAATAGGCGTCCTGCAAGTCCAACGCTACCAACCAGTCTCCAGGGTCGAGGGCAGTCAAGACCTGAGCTAGGGTGAGCATCTTGAACTTCTCCTTCCGGAGGAAGCGATTGACGTTCCGGAGGTCCAAGATAGGACGCATGTCCTCCTTGTCCTTTTTGGGCACCAGGAAGTAGTGGGAGTAGCAACCACGTCCTACTTCTGGGGTCGGAACATGCTCGATGGCCCTCTTGGCCAAGAGGGCCGTGACTTCCTTCTGCAGAAGTACCAAGTGATCCCCTGACATGCGGTGGAATTGAGGTGGCATGGCTGGGGGGTGGTCTCGAAGGGGAGGGAGTAGCCCCTTCGGACAATGTCCAAGACCCACCTGTCCGAGGTGATGGGACGCCAGTGGTGAAGGTGATGGCGGACCCTGCCCCCTACTGGCGTGCTGTGCACCTGAAAGGAGGGACTAGGAGGGCTTGGAGGCCGCGGACGGGTTGGAGGTGGTGGCCTGACCCGCACGCTGGTTGCCCGAACCGCCACGGCGGTATCCACGTCCTCGGCCACGCGAAGACGCCTGCTGCGCGGGCCGGTGGCTGGGCTGCTGACGTGACTGGGCGCCCCTTCCGTGGCCACGATAGGGGCGAAAAGCAGAAGGTAGCGGAGGGCGTGTAGCAGAAAGGCCCAGGGACTTGGCAGTAGCCCGTGAGTCCTTAAAACGCTCCAACGCTTGGTCTGCTTTGGACCCAAAAAGACCGACTCCATCAAAGGGCATGTCCATGAGTGTATTCTGGACATCACCCGAAAAACCAGTGGTTCTCAGCCAGGCGTGGCGACACAGCGCCACTGTCATTGCAATAGATCTGCCCAGCGAGTCGGCGGTATCAAGGCCACAACGTATGGTGTATTTGGCCGCATCCCTTCCTTCCGCAATGGCGCGGGTAAGCAGTGTCTGGACCTCCTCAGAACACTGGGGCAAAACAGTCGCCACCGAATCCCACAAGGAGTGGGTATATCGGCCCAAAAGACAAGCGGTGTTGATGGACCGCAAGCCAGCACTGGAGGAAGAAAAACCCTTCTTCCCAAATTGATCCAGGCGTTTGGATTCCCTATCCGGAGGGGCGGTAGGGAAGGCGGTTTGGGAAGCGGAGGCTTGGACAACCAAGCTCTCAGGAGTGGGGTGGACAGAGAGAAACAAGGGGTCGCCCGGAGCTGGGCGATGGCGTCGGGACACGTTCCTATCCACAGGAGCCCCTGTGTTGGGCTTGGACCAGGCGCCCAAAAGAACGTCAGTGAGTGCATCGTTGAACGGCAGCACAGTCTCCAAGGAGGAGGCTGCCGGCTGAAGCACTTCTGTCAAGAGATTAGTCTTGACCGCCACAGTAGGGAGTCGGAGATGCACAAGTTACTAACTTGTGTAACGATATATCTGTAAGAGACAGTAGTTAGTGACAGATTCCTTACCTTAGAATATCCCCAGGCGTCAGGCTGGATCCGGAAAGTTTTTTGCGTAGCAGTACCCTTGCGCGTCGGTAGGCGGCGTCGTGCGGCTCCGCGTCCGTCGTCGGCGTCGTGATCGCCGGGATGACGTCGCGGGCAGTACTTAGGCGCCGCCCCTGCGCGCTGACGTCAGTTCTGTACACGACTTTCCGCGCCAGGAACGCAGAGCCATGCAAGAAGCTGACATAGGTGTCTGAAAATTACTAGGGCCCTGAAAGGGATGTCCTTAACCCTAGAAATCAGTTCGCAGAACGGGAGGATGAGTGGGCGGTAGGAATCTGTCACTAACTACTGTCTCTTACAGATATATCGTTACACAAGTTAGTAACTAGTGCATCTGAAAGAGACACGTTAGTGACAGATTCCTTACCTTAGAATAGATACCCCAGCAATACCAACCCCGGTGGTGGGTCTGCGAACAAAGATCAGACAAGGAAGTCCTGGAGGACAGAACGGCCAAAGAAGCCGTCCCTCCGGACCTGACTGTCAAGGCAGTAATGCTTTGTAAACGTGTGCAGCGAGGCCCACGTAGCTGCCTGACAGATAACCGGCAGCGGAACACCGCGGCCCAAGGCCGTGGTAGCAGCCGTTGCCCTGGTGGAATGGGCACGCAGCCCAACAGGAGGCTCCTTTTAGCCAAAGAATAGCAGGTCTTGATGCACAAGGTAACCCAGCGGGAGATGGTCCTCTTGTGCACCGCCCGACCTTTTTGGCGCCCACGTAGCCAACAAAGAGCTGGTCATCCACCCGGAAGTGTTTTGTGCGGTCAATATAGAAAGAGAGCGCACGTTTTGGGTCCAGACGGTGGAGCCTCTCTTCCTCTCTGGAAGGATGCGGAGGCGGAAAGAAGGTGGGCAAAGTGATGGTCTGCCCAATGTGGAAAGCAGTAACCACCTTTGGCAAGAAGGACGGACGCGTCCGAAGAACAACCTTGTCTGGATGAACAGACAGAAAGGGAGGTTTGCAAGATAGAGCCTGGAGCTCACTCACCCGCCGAGCGGAGGTGATGGCCACCAGAAAGGCTGTCTTCAGAGTCAGAAGACGAAGAGGACAGTTATGTAGAGGCTCAAAGGGAGCGCACATTAAAAAGGTAAGAACCAAGTTCAAGTCCCACTGAGGCATCACAAACGGAACAGGAGGGAAGAGGTGAGTAATGCTCTTTAAGAACCTGTTAACAACAGGGGACTTGAAAAGGGAGGGCTGATCAGGGAGCCTGAGGAAGGCCGAGATAGCACAAAGATAACCCTTGATGGTACCCAGGGCAGAACCCTGTTGGGCCAGAGAGAGAAGGAACAGAAGGACCTCAGAAAGTGGGGCAGAAAGGGGATTCACAGCCTTTGCTGTGCACCATGCCACAAATTTGTTCCACCTGCAGGCGTATACCACCTTAGTGGAGGGACGCCTGGCTGCCAGAATCACATCACAAACTTCGGGAGGCAAGTCGAAAGGAATCAACTGCCGCCGCTCAATCTCCACGCAAGCAGGTGTAGACTGGACAGGTTCGGGTGGAGGACCGTCCCTGCTGCTGCGACAGAAGATCCTCCCGAAGAGGCAGACGGATCGGGGGATCTACGCTCATATTGAGTAGCTCGGGATACCAAACTCTTCGAGCCCAGTCCGGAGCCACAAGAATGACTTGGGCCCGGTCGTGCCGAATCTTCTTCAACACTCTGGGTAGAAGTGGTATAGGCGGAAAGGCGTACAATAGACCTCAACTCCACTCGTGACGAAAAGCGTCGCCGAGCGAGTGCCGCCTTCTCTTCGGTGGCGAATAGATCTAACCAAGGCTCTCCCCACTGTAGAAAGAGTCCTTGCGCCACTTCCGAGTGAAGACGCCATTCGTGATCCATCATGCACCTGCGGCTGAGTTCGTCCGCCCTGGCGTTCAGGGAACCTGCCAGGTGTTGAACCACCAGGAACATGCCCTGATGTTCCAGCCATGTCCAGAGGCGCAGAGCCTCCTGACAAAGGGTCCACGACCCCACCCCGCCTTGTTTGTTGCAGTACCACATGGCGGTGGTGTTGTCTGTGAACACCTGCACTACCTTCCCTTTGACAGAGGGAAGGAATGCCTAGAGTGCAAGTCGGATCGCCCGGAGCTCCAGAAGGTTGATATGGAGCCGGACTCCGCCGGAGACCAGAGGCCTCTGATCTCCGCCTCTCCCATGTGACCGCCCCATCCCAGAAGGGGACGCGTCCGTCACAACTGTGTGCTCTGGCTGGGGAAGGGAGAGGGATCTGCCCATGACCCATTGCCGGTTCGAGAGCCACCACTGCAACTGTTTTGCAGTCCCCTCCGAGATCTGGACGTGATCAGACAGGTCGCCCTGGTGCTGCGCCCACTGGAACTTCAGGTCCCACTGCAGAGCCCGCATATGCCATCTGGCATGAGTGACCAGCAGGATGCAGGAGGCCATGAGGCCCAGCAGCCTCAGGGTCATCCGTACCGAAACCCAGGATAAAGGCTGAAAGATCGGAATCATAGCCTGAATATCCCGGACTCGCCGTTCGGGAGGATAGGCCCGAAACTGCGTCGTGTCCAGAACTGCTCCGATGAAAAGGAGCTGTGGAGAAGGAATCAGATGCGACTTTGGCACATTGATGGAGAACCCCAGGGAGTGCAGGAGTTCGGCCGTAGTCTGGAGGTGGGAGACGACTGCCTGGGACGAGCCCGCCTTCAGCAGCCAGTCGTCGAGGTAGGGGAAGACTGAAACCCCTGCCCGGCGCAGATGAGCTGCGACCACCGCCATCACTTTCGTGAACACCCGAGGGGCACTGGTAAGGCCAAAGGGGAGCACGGTGAACTGAAAATGCTCGAGGCCTACCGTGAACCGAAGGTAACGCCGGTGGGCCGGCAGGACGGGGATGTGGAAATAGGCGTCCTGCAAGTCCAACGCTACCAACCAGTCTCCGGGGTCGAGGGCAGTCAAGACCTGAGCTAGGGTGAGCATCTTGAACTTCTCCTTCCGGAGGAAGCGATTGACGTTCCGGGAGGTCCAAGATAGGACGCATGTCCTCCTTGTCCTTTTGGGCACCAGAAAGTAGCGGGAGTAGCAACCACGCCCTACTTCTGGGGTCGGAACATGCTCGATGGCCCTCTTGGCCAAGAGGGCCGTGACTTCCTTCTGTAGAAGCGCCAAGTGATCCCCTGACATGCGGTGGAATTGAGGTGGCATGGCTGGGGGGTGGTCTCGAAGGGGAGGGAGTAGCCCCTTCGGACAATATCCAAGACCCACCTGTCCGAGGTGATGGGACGCCAGAGGTGAAGGTGATGGCGGACCCTGCCCCCGACTGGCGTACTGTGCACCTGAAAGGAGGGACTAGGAGGGCTTGGAGGCCGCGGACGGGTTGGAGGTGGTGGCCTGACCCGCACGCTGGCTGCCCGAACCACCACGGCGGCATCCACGTCCTCGGCCACGCGAAGGCGCTTGCTGCGCGGGCCGTTGGCCGGGCTGTGGACGTGACTGGGCGCCCCTTCCGTGGCCACGAAAGGGGCGAAAAGCAGACGTTTGCGGAGGGCGCACAACAGCAAGGCCCAGGGACTTAGCAGTAGCCCGTGAGTCCTTGAAACGCTCCAGCGCATGGTCTGCCTTCGAACCAAAAAGACCGACTCCATCAAAGGGCATGTCCATGAGAGTATTCTGGACATCCCCTGAAAAACCAGTGGTTCTCAGCCAGGCGTGGCGACGCAGCGCCACCGTCGTTGCAAGCGATCTGCCCAGCGAGTCGGCGGTATCAAGGCCACAGCGGATGGTATATTTAGCCGCATCACGCCCTTCCGCAATAGCGCGGGTAAGCAGTGTCTGGACCTCCTCAGAACACTGCGGCAAAACATCAGCCACCGAATCCCACAGGGAGTGGGTGTATCGGCCCAAGAGGCAAGCGGTATTAACAGACCGCAAGCCAGCACTGGAGGAAGAGAAAGCCTTCTTCCCAAAGTGATCCAGGCGCTTGGATTCCCTATCCGGAGGGGCGGTAGGGAAGGCTGTTTGGGAGGCAGAGGCTTGGACAACCAAGCTCTCAGGGGTGGGGTGTTGGGAGAGAAACAGGGGTCGCCCGGAGCCGGGCGATGGCGCCGGGCCACGTTCCTATCCACAGGAGCCCCTGTGGTGGGTTTGGACCAGGCACCCAAAAGAACGTCAGTGAGTGCATCGTTGAACGGCAGCACAGGCTCCGAAGAGGAGGCCGCCGGCTGAAGCACTTCAGTCAGGAGGTTAGTCCTGACGGCCACTGTAGGCAACTGGAGATTTAAGGCTCCAGCAGCTCTACGCAACACCGTTGCAAAATTAGCCCCTCCTCCGTTGCCACGGGAGGAGACAGCATGCCAGAGTCGGGGGAGGTATCCAGACCACTGGCATCCCCAAGTTCCTCAACCCAGTCCGGGTCAAACTCGCACTGTTGTGTGAGAGGGTCGTCAGACCCCTCCCAGCTCTCCTGGTCCTCCTCAGGTTCAAAATATGGAGGAGGAGGGACATAAGGGACCCAAGGTCTCATCGGCGCCGGAACCGGCGTCGGGCGACGCCGGTCCGGCTCCATGTCCGGACCCGGGGAGAACCGGGGAACGACGCCGCCCGGAGCCCCGGACGGCGTCGGAAACGGCACCGGGGACATCGGCGTCGGCGGAGGCGTGGTTAGGTCAACCGGCGTCGATGGGGGTTGCGGCACCACCGGAACCGGGGTCGAGGCCGGGGCCGGAGCCGAGGCCGGGACGAAGGCTGGTGGGACAGGCGACGCCGGGACCGGAGTCGACGGCGACGCCGGAGCAACCCCACTGTGGCCCGCGGGGCCCGAAGGCGCACCGGAGGGACCTTGAGGCCCGAAGAGGCGGGCCATGGCCGACAGGAATTTCTAGAGCTCGCCAGAGTCGCCCCGAACCCGGGTAGGACGGGTAATGTGGGGGCAACTCGACAGGCACGTCCGGGGCCGCGGGGGCGGGGACGGTGCCGACAGGGACCTCAGCCGAGTCGCGCGACCGGCGAGGCGAAGTCTTAGAGCGATGACGCCGCTTAGACTTCTTGTGCTTCGACTTACCGGAGGAGCGCGAAGACTTGGATTCCGACGAACGGCGGGGACTCCGCGTCCGGCCCCTCGACCTCTCCCGGGACCGGGGCTTGGTACGGCGCGGAGCCGACTGCCGGACTTCAAGGAGCTTTCGAGACCGCTCTCGCAAAGCCTTCGGATGAAGTTTCCGGCAGTCAGGGCACGACTTCGTGTCGTGGTCTCGGCCGAGACAGAAGAGACACTCGAGGTGGGGGTCCGTGATGGACATCATACGACCACATTCCTCGCAGGGCTTAAAGCCGGGCATCCCTACGACACCTTAGGAGTCGTGAAGACTCGTTGAAGAAAACAGTGAAAAATTTCACAAAAGATAGTCAAAAAGTGACTAGGGCACTGCTCTTCCCGGATCTGCGCTTACTGGCGCGGAAAAAGAAGAACTGACGTCAGCGCGCAGGGGCGGCGCCTAAGTACTGCCCGCGACGTCATCCCGGCGATCACGACGCCGACGACGGACGCGGAGCCGCACGACGCCGCCTACCGACGCGCAAGGGTACTGCTACGCAAAAACTTTCCGGATCCAGCCTGACGCCTGGGGATATTCTAAGGTAAGGAATCTGTCACTAACGTGTCTCTTTCAGATGTAAGGCTCCAGCTGCCCTACGCAACACCGTTGCAAAATTGGCTCCCTCCTCCGTAGCCACGGAGGAGACAGCATGCCAGTGTCAGGGGAAGTATCTAGACCACTGGCATCCCCTAGTTCCTCTGCCCAGTCCTCATCATACTGACACTGTTGTGCCAGAGGGTCCTCAGACCCCTCCCAGTCCTCCTGGTCCTCCTCCGGTTCAAAATAAGGAGGAGGAGGGACATTTGGGACCCAAGGTCTCATCGGCGCCGGAACCGGCGTCGAGCGACGCCGGTCCGGCTCCATGTCCGGAGCCGGAGAGTACAAGGGACGACGCCGCCCGGAGCCCCGGGCGGCGTCAGGAACGGCACCGGAGACATCCGGCGCCGGCGTGGTCAGGTCGACCGGCGTCGATGGGGGTTGCAGTACCACCGGAGCCGGGATCGAGGCCGGGGCCGAAGCCGGAGCCGGGACCGAGGCTGGAGGCACGAGCGACGCCGGGACCGGAGTCGTCGGCGACGCCGGGGCAACCCCATCAGGGCCCGCGGGGCCCGAAGGCGCACCGGAGGGACCTTGAGGCCCGAAGAGGCGGGCCATGGCCGACAGGAATTCTTGTACTTGGGCCGGATCCGCCCCCGAACCCGGGAAGGACGGGTATTGCGGGGGTGACTCCACAGGCATGTCCGGGGCCGCGGGGGCGGGGATGGTGCCGGGAGGGGCCTCAGCCGAGTCGCGAGACCGGCGAGGCGAAGTCCTAGAGCGATGATGCTTTTTGGACTTCTTGTGTTTAGACTTACCTGACGACGAAGACTTGGATCCCGACGACCGGCGAGGACTCCGCGACCGACCCCTCGACCTCTCACGCGACCGGGGCTTGGTGTGGCGCGGAGCCGACTGCCGGGCCTCTAGGAGCTTTCGAGACCGCTCTCGCAAAGCTTTCGGGTTTAGGGACCGGCAGTCGGAACACGACTTCGTGTCGTGGTCTCGCCCGAGGCAGAAGAGACACTCCAGATGCGGGTCTGTGATGGACATCATCCGAGCACAGGCATCGCAACGTTTAAAGCCGGGCATCCCTACGACACCTTGGAGTCGATATGAAAGAAACAGTGAAAAATTCACCCAAAAAGTTAGTCAAAAAATGACTAGGGCACTGCTCTTCCCGGATCTGCGCTAGCTGGCGCGGAAAAGAAGAACTGACGTCAGCGCGCAGGGGCGGCGTCTAAGTACTGCCCGCGACGTCATCCCGGCGATCACAACGCCGACGACGGACGCGGAGCCGCACGACGCCGCCTACCGACGCGCAAGGGTACTGCTACGCAGAAACTTTCCGGATCCAGCCTGACGCCTGGGGATATTCTAAGGTAAGGAATCTGTCACTAACGTGTCTCTTTCAGATACAGGGTAATCAGAACGTATCATACCCGCAGGGAGGTACGCTGTTCGCCACACAACCGCAGCAGGGATCAAGTAATTGGGCAAGCACATAGCAGCAGCAACCACAGATAGAGAACCCAGCACAACAGGGACTGGGGCCGCAACCCCGGCAAGGTGGGGTGACAGTGTAAGAAGGTAGTGCCTTCACGCACCCACAGAGAGAAAGTCCACAGTAAAATAGACCCCCTCAGTAGAGGAAGGCAGGTAGCAATAATCCCAGCAACTTACTCCCCAGTAGTTCACCCCGATGTTAAAGACGACCAGCATCCCCTTACCCCCTCTCCCTAAAAATTGTATCAAAACAGAAAGTACGGACAGACAACATTGGGGGTCCAAAAATTTGTTTACCTGCTTCCAGGAATTCAGGGCGCTGTGGGCTGTGTCGATCAGGTGTTCACACTAAGTTTAGCATCAATGGTAATTACGTGGGAGCACAGAATAATCAGGTTGCCTAAAGTGCCAATAGAAACTAGGCCCCACTCTGCTGCTGATCCCCCAGGGTGGGGTACATTGGTCACACCCAAGGGGCAGGACAGTCTGACGAAGGGGCGGGAAAGAAAACAGTTTTAAAAGCAGACACCCAGGTCCTGCATCCAAAGTGTAATGGGACACATTCCAATCACCATGCCAAAAGGTCCCCCATTTTCTAGGGCATCATTCCCAACCTTGACGTTTCCTTCGTGGCGTGTAATCCCGACAGCACCCCCAAATGTGCTAGAAGCCTCTGAATCCATGGAGGCCTCCCTTTCATTTACGAATGAAGCCATCCTCGGTGACTGGAACAATGTTCTTCTTGCACGTGGGATGGTAAGGCCCTAAAACTCCACAGCCCCCACATGCAAGAGTCAATAAGCTAAGGGGCCTTGGTGTAAGGTGACCAGACGTCTCAGATTTGCCCGGACAGTCCCGTTTTTTTGGTTATCTATCCTGGCAGATGTTTTTGGGGAGGTTCCGCAAACTAGCTTTTATGAGTTTCGGTGCAGGAATATGTGCCAGTCTTTTCAGAAATCAGTTTAATTAGCACCCCTGATAGTCTGTCTGATAGCTGTATTTAATTAATGCCCCTCAGGAGCCTCGGGTCTGTGATAGCTCTATAGGTGAAGCACTGATTTTCAAGTCGTCCTGCGCCCCTCTGCGAGCTGAAATTGTAGTCCTAAATCTATTTTTGTGAGGTTTCCCGATTTTTTGGCTTTAGAAATCTGGTCACCCTACCTCAGTGTGATAAAGAGCTCGAGACTCTAGTTGGGGGTTTACCCAAACTTTCACTCTCCCAGCGATCGAGAGATCAACAAGATGAGCACCCATTTTGTTAGGCAATTAATGACTGTATCTAGTCTGAGGAGCTCAAGAAACTCCAGCCAAAAGTTAGGGACAGTGGGCCCACCAGAAACACTAATAGAAACAGGGGTGTGGTCCCAGTGAGAGGGGGTGCCAGGGACGGAGGCTTCCGGCCTCTACCCCTGCTCCAGATGGAACCCAGGGCACCGAGTGCTACCCTTCCAGGTTCACCTCCATTACAAGCATAGTCCACTCACGATGCCCCAACCTTGTAGGCACCATCAACGAAACCTTAAGGAGGAGGGAAAAAGTGCAAGAGTGCGTCATTCCTACGTGCAGTAGAGCCCTTCCATGGCGATGACACCCTTGTACTAAAAACTGCAAACTTTTTTAAACTGGTCAGAAGGAACACAATCACCGGAGGAGCACAGACGACTCCCCAGGAGTCCCATACCTAGAACTGTAGTGTTGCAACAAAAGTTATGTATGTATGGGTAGTCCCACACTCTAGTACTACAGAGGAATAGCAGAGTCAAAAGAGATTCACTAAAGGGAAACTACAGTGCCTGCATAAGGACCTCTTGTACGTTACCTACAATTACACCAAACAGAACACCAGCATCCCACATGCACTGCACAGTGCACTTTTGCATATACATGGTACCATCACATGACCACAGTCCGCTCTCAAGCATCAGTCAGGTCATGTTATGTTTGCTTATTGATCTCACATGCTGTAGGCGCAGATAGTTGTAAACATAACCTGATACGACACAAACCCAACAGCGCTATACATCCTCACTGAACCCACTGATATTCAAACCGAGCTGGACAGGATGCGTAGGAAGGGTACAAAAGGGATAGGAAGATATAACATGCCCCCTAGATTTCCCAAAAAAGAGATTTTTGGAGGTAGAAAAACCCCAAACTCAGTGCACAAACACGTTTGCTCCAGCATCCATCTGTAGACCGAGAGTGGCTCTTAGTGTATCCAGGGCAAAACTTCTTAAACAACAAGTGGTCTCCTGACATGGAATTCCTATGTAGGGCCATCCAACTCAGGGATAAAAGGGGAATGTGTCTCCTGGGGGAGGGTTTAATGAAAGTATGACTACCCCCTGTCAGGAAATTTGGGACACCGAGGTGGGTGGATACACTTAGTTAGAAGAAAAAGGACAACCCCCGATTGTACGGAAACTTACACTGTATTCCTTATGTTTCAGAGGAAAAGGAACGCTTCCAATGGGCACAAATGCTAAATGCCGAGTGATATATATTCTGGATATATAATGGGGCACCTCCACGCTGATGGATTAGTACTGGTAATGTGGCGAGCATGCTTACACTCAGGTTGTTCCCGGATGGAAGGGACTGTGTTCCCTGGTCACCATGCACATCCTGACACTGGTCATTCCTGCAGAAGTGCTATCGGACTTGTACCAGCACCTGTTAAAGAAAAAGATAACTTTTCTGCACCAAGATCATGAAAGGAGAGCTGCGGACTATTTTGGCTGGGCACTGTTCAAAGACAATCCAGAAGAATGTCGACTGTTCACAGAAGCACAGCTGGGAGTGGGGTGTGGGGAGTTTCGATACCCTTCTTCACCCTGCAGACAAAAGCTATTGTCTGCTGGTTACAAATCACCCGGTGAGTGAAGCTTAAAATGATGAACAGCACTGGGCTCTGCCTCAATTCTATCAAGGAAGAAATGGGAGTAATCGGCCTCATGGTATTGCAGCACCGTTGCGTACTGGACTTAATGACCACGATGAAAGGAGGGGTCTGTGCCAAGATCAGAGCGGCCTGTTGTACGTTCATCCCAGGGAATGACAGACAATGGAACACTGACGCTTGCCATTCAAACACTGCACAATCTACAAAGAAACATGCATGAAAAGGGAGGTGCCCCTGAGCAGGAGTGGTTTTCAAATTGGTTCTCCTGGCTCTAACGATGGTTATCTGGTTTATGTAAATCAATGTTGCCAGTTATCGTTATGTTGCTATTGGTATGCAGGGTTATACAATTGGGGTTCACCTGCTGTAAAAACCGAGTTCTCAAACTGGGAAGAATACAAGTAATTAGGAAGTCAAAAACGAGCATAAGGAACAACAGGCCCCGAATAAAGTAACCGTACAAATGCGTGAGTTAGAGAGTGCAGTTGAAAAATCAACTAGAGGGGGGAATGTTAATATGGAAATAGATGTGTTTCTTGATAAAAATGAAATCTTGTCCTTGTTGATAGAATCGGTCGTTCTGAACTCCACATCAACCTCGACTAGCAAATTTGTAGTCAAGCAGTCCCTGAGACCTAAGCCCGTGATTACTCTTGATAGGTCACAGGTGGGAGGGTGCGTTGCTGGCAGGCACTCTGGCAGGAGACTCCTGATCAATCCCACAGATAGGCGCGACAACATTGCAATAGTCTGGGAAGATTGCCCTAATAAAGCACACATGGCCAGAGGGGATACGCGCACTCCTAAAAACACCATGAAAAGTCAGATGCCACACGAGTTAGGAACACATAGTCACTCAGGTCCTAGCACAAGTAGTGATCCGCGCTCCCCATGCTGGACATCTGGACACGTTATCCACTGGACACACTGTGTACACGCGAGGTCGATACCCACCTGTAGTAACCATTAGACTATTAATTTATGACGCCAAAGGCAGCAACCAACATTCCTCACAATATATGGTACGCTGGAAACCTGTCTTGTGTTTTGCAAAAAAGAAGGGCATATACCGATTGTAAATTGAGACAGTCCCCAGACCTCGTGCCTGTAACTGTTTTCCCGGCTGTAATGATTAATTAAATACACTGTTCCTGTTTTCCAAATGCATCTTGTCTTCTGTTTTTTAAAGGATTTCAAACTCAAGCAACAGGCTGGTCCTGGCAATCATCGTTGGTCTGTGATAGGACAGCTCCTATCCCATGCTCAGAGGCATCGGTCTGCACAATGAACTGCTTTGTATAATCTGGAGCTTTTAGAATGGGTGCTGAGCACATTGCTTCCTTCAGAGTGTCGAAAGCCTTTTGACAGCTCACTGTCCAGTTTACTTCCTTGGGTTGTTTCTTGGAGGTCAGTTCTGTGGTGGGTGCCACAACAGAACCATACCCCTTCACAAAACTCCCGTAGTATCAAGTCAAGCCAAGTAATGCTCTGATTTGAGTCTGGGTTGTTGGAGCCTCCCAGTCCAGAATAGACTGGATCTTGGGCTGAAAGAGTTGAACTTGTGCAAGGGAGAAAAATCTAACTACACACATGCGGAGCCGTCGTAGAACTTTGTTCGGCACGCATGCGCCACACTGAGACAGCTCCACTTCACACACGCATGCGCGCTGAAGAGGTCAATGTTGGGGAATACCGGAAACAGGTACCTACCTCATGCTAATTGATGCCAGTACTTATACGCGGCCCTAGACCGTAGTTCCTGACCTTCAGGCAGGCGTCAGGACGGGGCAGGTCTAATGGAGCCGACACCCGAGTAAATATGTGAGTACTAAGACCGCTGCGCTGTTGATGGTGATCGCCTGTTGAAGTAAGTTCATGTGACTAACTATAAGTGTCAGACATGTTTACTCACCGATTTTTCTCCCTTGCACTGTCTCATTGTTCTTTTAACAGCCAAGTAAGGTGCGGGCACCCTACGCCTTTAGCCTATGGAGCACTGCTCTCCTAGTTCTTAGGTAAGAAATACAGTAATCTCACACACCTGACAATTAAAATGCGCCGGAACGCATATGATGGGCTAGTGTTTGCTACCTCCACGCGTTCCGTAAACATGCGGCGTTTGGTGTTAGCTTAATCTTCAGCTGGTCATCTCTGCCTCCTAATGTGTCCATTGTAAGATCTCCTATCTTCTGCATGCCCCCATGCTATTGCTGACATTTTTCCGGGGGGGTGGGCGGGGAGCCCCATGGACGGCCGTTTTTCCCATGCGGCATGCCAGCGGCTCTCCCCGTCTCCACTCTTGGATGCCATAACGCTGGGTGTATGTAATGGAGGATGGTGTCATCTGACTAGTCATGTTGCACTTTACATGATTGACGCGAGATGTGCCTCTAGGATACCTACCGTTGGGGGCATATCTGCAAGTTTTACATATGTACTTGCCTCGTAGTCATATCTTTTTGTTTTGTTTTCTTCTCTTTTCTTTTCTTTCTTTCTTGTTATTCTAGGTCACGGTCAAGAGGGCATATTCGACTATTGTGTTCAAACTATAGCCCATAATTTCTTATGCTATTGCCCCTACTGACCGTTTAGAGGGCTAATGTTACCCCTCTATTAATTATTATATATATTTTTTTATATATATTTGTTTCATGCACTATATCACCTCCACAGTTTTTCTGGTCCTGATGAAACGCCGGGATCGTTATGACCATTAGGGCGTGAAACATGTCGACCTGGTAGTTACCTGGGCACATTACGCCTCCTTGGGTAACTCCTAAACCTACGGGTTTTTAGTCTGCCAAGGGTACCCTTTTTATTAAATATTTTTGCTGGTTGGTAACCCTTAGACAGTTTTAATCACTCTGCACGCACATTATCACCCTTCACTTAGGACTCTGGTCACACACCCACATGCACCATACGGCAGTTCTCAAAAGATCTCCGCCAAAGTGACCCTTCGGGGGACCCGTAGGGCATTGAACCGCCGGCCCGACGAGGAGCAACTGCCCAATGATGAAGCATGACATCCCTCGGGATGTGTGAGGGCTACAAGAGACAATTTGTGTCTCTCCCACCCCCTTTCCCACTGAGTCCTTGACCTAGTACTTTCCTTTCTCTAATTTCTCAGGAGTGTGTGTACGTTTTTTGCACCACTCACTGTGGAACAGTGCCCCCCCTTGTTGTTGACTAACAGGTAGGTGACCACCCCTTTTCTTTCTAACATTTGTCCTGGAGGGCCCTAGGTACCACAGGTTCCAAAACCATACCTTCTTCCCTGGCTGAAACTCAACCAGTACAGCCCTTTGGTGAAACCATTGCTTCTGGAGCTCTTGGCTGGCTTCAAGGTTCTTTTTTTTTTTTTTTGTCCTCATTCGCCACTAATCTCGCTTTGTGTACATACTCAGGCAGTCCATACCCCCAATCAGCAAGCTGAGAGGCGTAGACGGCTAAGGATTGAGAAAGCCCGCCTACCGGCACCTAGACTTGCCTATATGTAGACAAAGACACCACCTGAGATAACTCTATATACAAGCTCCAAGAGCTAGATGGCCTTTATCTTAAGAATTCCAGCTTTATACTGAGAACCCCCGACCTGGCCCATAGAGTATTAAGGCAGCATAATCATAGGACCCGGCAAAAAAAAAAAAAAAAGAAAAGGGAGAAAAAACCCCCACACCATCAACTCCGGGTCCCATCTTGCTTAAATATATTCCAAAATATTCTCTTCTTTTTGCTGCCTGTTCTCAATAAATCCAACTTGGAAGTCGCCAGAACGGAAGATTGCCAATCAAAAAAGGAGGGAGGGATAGATTCTGTCCATTTTAAACATATTTGTCTCCTAGCTAGGAGCATAACATAAAAAAGTAACGACCTTGCAGGGCCTTTGATACTATCCTGTAACCCAAAGATAACCAAGGGCAGATCAATAGTAACAGGGGATCCTATTATGTCCGACAAAAAATTCCCAATGCTGTCCCAAAAAGAAGACAGAGCTGGACATTCTTGAAACATGTGAATGTCGGAAGCCGAGGCCAGTCCACATTTCTTACAGCCTACAGGCGACTCTTTATTGAATTTGGAAAGCCTCAGTGGGGTGAAATAAGCCCTATGAATTGTGAAGAGGTGGTTCCTTTTTAACCACGCTGGTTTTACAATTTCATATAAGAGTTTACATGAATCCTGCCACAATGAGTCACAGTCTAGAGCTGGTAAAAAACTTCCCCACAATTCCTTGGCCAGTTTGAAATCCCCATCCACTTGCTCCAAAATTGCCTGATACCAGAAGGAAACTTCCTTCTTTCCTCGGGGTCTAGTCACAAGATTATATTCCAAATCATTGCCTCCCCCTAATAAACTTCCATAAGTTGTTTGTAAGTGCGACTGAGCCCAACTAGCCAACTGGAGATATTTAAATTTAGAAAGACCGGCCCCAACCCTATCCCTAAGTTGTTCCCATGTTACTAGAGTACCGTCCAAGATCAAATCCCCCCAAACTGCCAAACCGGCTTCTCTCAGAGGAGCCGCCAAGCTATCCCTCGGACACTCTGGACCCCCGGGAGAATCCCATAAAGGCGCCATGCTAGAAAAGTATCCAAGAGCGACCGACCTCCTCAAATCTGCCCATGTTTTACCCAGGCCCTGCAAAACCTTAAGCCTGACTTTTTTAAAGAACTTAACATCTCCAAATTTAAACAAAAAACCCTCCACCGGTAAATGTGCCCCCTTAAGCATGGCTAAAAACATCCCTCCTGCTCCGATGTTGACCGGCATTTTCAATAGCATACGTGCGTGAGAGAATTGGAAGGCCCAAGCATAGAGCTGGATATCTGGCAAAGCCAGGCCTCCCTTCTCCCTCCTACGTCGTAGCTTTTTCCAAGCTATCCTCGAAAATTTGTATCCCCAAACAAAAGAGTTAATATCCCTCTGAATTTTATCAATGTGTAATTTCTCAAAGTGAAGAGGAATGCAGTTAAAAAAAAAGGTAATCCTGGGGAGGATTGACATTTTGACCAGATTGGCTCTACCAATGACAGAGAGGGGGAGTGAAGCCCAGGTTTTCATTAACTTCCTACATTCTTTCGCCACCATAATCAAATTTGTTTCGGCTATCTTAGCTATATCTTGCACAATATTTACCCCTAGGTATCTCATTCTGGAGCTTATCTGATGCTGATAATAATTTGCCCCCTGGTTCCATACCATTATCTCAGTTTTAGCAGCATTAATTTCGTAACCCGAGACAAGTCCAAATGCCTGGGCTTGGCTAATCACAGCTGGAAATGCCTTATCTAAATCCGTAGTGAAAATTAAAATATCATCGGCATATAGGGCTACCTTCCTCTCCCACTCTCCATGCTTAAAAGCCTGAATGTTGGAATCCTCTCTAAGCCGTTGAGCAAATGGCTCAATATATAAATCAAAAAGGAGAGGGGAGAGTGGGCAGCCCTGCCTAGTGCCCCTAGATATATTAAAGGGCTCCGTAATACTGCCATTTACCAAAAGTCTAGCCGAGGGTCTCCTGTAAATAGATTGTATTGTACGGCGGAACTTCTCGCCAAGATTGAATTTTTCCAAGACCTCCGACAGGTATACCCAATTTACCCTGTCGAAGGCCTTGGTGGCGTCTAAAGTCATAGCTGCTAGAGGGATGGAGTATGTGGAGGCCAGGTCAATCGCCCCAATTAGATCATATGTTAGGTGCGATAGCTGGCGGCCCTTTACGAATCCCTTCTGGTCAGAATGCAGAATGTCTCCTACCACTATGCCCAATCTAGCTGCCAATATAGAGGTAAAGATTTTATAGTCAGCATTCAATAAAGATATGGGTCTATAAGACCCACAATTTGATGCCGCTTTCCCTGGTTTCAGGATCAGGACTATTGTAGCATCGTTCCATGAATCTGGCGGGATCAGTCCTTCTTGCAAGATCTGATTAAACAAGTTAGTCATGGTAGAAATAACCTGATCCCCTATTACTTTATAGATCTCAATTGGTAGCCCATCCGGCCCTGCGGCCTTCCCATTGTTACCATTAAAAATAGCATCCCTCACCTCGACACAGGTAAAGGCCCTGTCTAGATATTGCTGTTGTTCTGAACTAAGGGAGGGGAGCGAAATATCCCCAAGCCACCTCTGTGCACTGTAGTTATCTACACTGCCACCCTCCTGGTAAATTGATTGAAAAAAGACCTGGAAGGCGTCCCGAATTTCCTCATCAGTAACCAAAGTACCCTTCTCATTTCTAATCTCCTTAATATAACTCCTTGCTCGGTCCGATTTACTCTTCCAGGCAAGGAGTTTGCCCGCTCCTTGTCCATACTCGAAGTGGGAGATCTTACTGACTTCCCATCTACGAGTGAGCCTGATGTTCAAAATATTTTCAAGCTGGGCCTTTAATCCACTGACCTTATCCCGCTTCTTTTGCAAGATTTCGGGAGGTACTAGACCTGAAAGATCTACCTCTGCGTCTTTCAGCCTCGCCTCAATATCCATGATCTCTTCCTTGTATTTTTTATTCCTATAGCAGGACCTGCTGGTAATTCTGCCGCGTAAAAAGGCTTTCAAAGAGTCCCATACTGAAGTTATTGAGGCAGTACCAACGTTCACCTCCAAAAACCATTCCGCTTCTTGCGAGAGAAAGGAAGTCTCTTCCTCTTCCAAGAGCAAGGCTCGATTAAAGGACCAAGTCCTAATTGAACTAGGGACAGGACATTTCAGTGCCAAAAGGACCCCAGAGTGGTCCGAGAGGTGGGGAGCCAAATATACGATGTTCTTAACCAGGCTCCTTAATGAATAACTAACCAGAACAAAATCAATTCTTGACTGGTGCCTGTATTTATAATTTCGATATGACACCCCTAACTGCTGCCCTGATCTATCTCTCCAAATATCCGATAAGGTAAACTGTCTCATGGCCCCGAGCAGATACTCCCGAGATTTAGAAAAAACCACAGCTCTATTAGTTGGAGTTTTATCCAAAACCGGGTCCAGGACAATATTAAAATCCCCTGCCAGGACCATCGGTTCCGGAAAGTCCAATAGATGAGAAAAAATGGACTTCAGACTAGTTGGATCGTCGTGGTTGGGACCATAGTATCCAATTAAAGTTAACAAGGTCTCCATTATTATAACTTTTACGATGACCCATCTACCATTTGGGTCTTTTATCTGAGATAATATATGAGCCCTGGCTGTTTTTTTAAAAATAATTGACACCCCTCTAATATTTGCTGACTGAGTTATGTCTACATGAGAGCCTACCCAGCTTTGAGACTTTAACAAAGAGATCATCTCTTCTTCCAATACATGAGTTTCCTGGAGGACAATGACCTGCGCTGAAGAGTCCCGTAAATATTGCAAGATCTTATCTCTCCTTGGTCTAGTGCGCAGGCCATTGACATTCCAGGAAAGAATCTGGAAGGAACTCATGGTGGCTCTAAATTCTCTATGACTACCATGGTCAAAATATAAGATATCAACTTCAGCCCCTTCATCACCAGTGCGCCGATCCCCCACTACCTACGCCCTTAACTCTAGAAATGGACATACCAAAAGTGGCTAAAAATGTGGATTTTTTCCAAGAAATACCACCCCCCCCACCCCTACCCCTGTACCCCACCATCACCTCCCCCCACCCATGGAGAACCCTACCCCAATCATCTGGACAGATGAAATCCAGATAATTGCACCTAGAGATTCCCGCCGTAATCCTCCACCCCAAAGCAAACCCCACCAAGAATACTAAAAGGAAACAGGAGGGAAAGAGCCAACCAAGCTTTACCAAGCCAACCAAGCCGACCTACTTCAATAACCCTCTTTTCTTTTTTTTTTCTTTTTTTGCCTTTTCCCCTCTTTTATTTATTTATTTATATATATATATATATTTTAAATATTATTTTCCTCCTCCTTTATCTCAATTCCCTCTTCCCTTCCCTCTCCCTTCTCCCTCCCCTCCTACTCCTCCCTATAAAACACAATCTAACTACATAGAGAAATACTAGTATTATGCATCAAAGTGGGCAATCCAAGGAACCTAGGGAGAAGCTGGGAATAAGGACTAGGTGGTAGAATGAAGGTATATCTAGCCCAACTGTATATTTGCAAGCAGGTCTTCAGCCTCCTGTACTGACCTTACAATATACATTTTGTTTTTAAACATGATCTTCAAGGAGGCTGGAAATTTAAGTTGGGCCACAGCTCCTAATTTTTTAAAATCCTCCATCTTCCTACCTAGCTCCCATTGCCTATCTAGCGTAACTCTGGCCAAATCCGATCTAATCTGGAAAGGAAAATCCTTACCCTTCAGTGATTTATATTTAAGAGATAAATTAAGAATCTTCTCTTTCAATGAGTAGGTAAGAACATTTATAAGGATTTTCCTCGGTTTAGATCGGCTCGGATTTCTTCTGAAGGGGTCTCGATGGATTCTCTAAATGTCCCGGCCCAATTCGTCCTCCGAGATCTCTAGATCAAGTGATTCTTTCAACAGAGTAATCATAAAGGACTTAAGATCGTCGCCTTCACTCCCCTCTGGAACATTTAATATTCGCAAATTGTTCCTACGAGAATTATTTTCTAATATTTCCATCCTGTCTCGCAAGACCCCCTCATCTCTTTTAAGAACCACTAGATCACCTTTTAGGGCATCAAGCTGCTCTGTTAACGCCCCTACATTGGATTCTAGAGTCTCCGTCCTTGTATTCAGGAGCTCCACTTTCTTATCCAGAGACTCACAAAAGCTCCTAATCTCTCCTTGATTAGCAGCAGAGACTTCAAACCCCTTTTTTATATCTGCGGATAGTGAGGCCATAAGAAGCTCCAAAGAAGAAATTGAGTGTACCCCTAAATTTGGAGCCTCAGAATTAGAGACCTCTGGATTTAGAGCTGGCATTCCTCCATCCGAGCTATCCGAGCTTCTTTCCTCCAAGACCAGGCCCTTAAGTGAGACCTGGGGGGTAACTAGAAATTCAGCTGGAGGAATCTAATCCACCACCTCCTTCGCTCCCTCCATCGAATTATCTCTTTCCTCCAAAGCAGGACTTTCCATATCGACCAAAGCCAATCCCACAGCGAGTGTATGACTCCCCGGCTTTGTCTTTTCTACTTTCGCGCCGACTTGCTTAACATGCCCAATGAAACCAGGTGCCTGCTCACTTATGTCGTTTTTCCCCAGCTTTCCAGCCTCTCCCTGTCTCACAAGGCACAAAACTTCTGGTAGAACCTTAAAGTATGACCTTAGGGAAGGAGTGATCTTAGGTTTAGCTTCTGAAAGAATGCCCTTAGATCTAGTTGTTTTAATATCCTTTTTTTTTGTTTTAACCTCCCCAGATAAGAAAGTTGAAATATTTTTCTTTTCGGTCTAACTTTCTCTGAGTGCCACTATTACCATGACTTTCCCCAGTACTGTTACTCGTGATATTGCCAGCAGTTACCGCCGTATCCGTACTTATGTGCAGACTGCCCTCCTGTCCATACAGATGCGCCTGGGCAATGTCCTTCCCATCAAACTTAGCCCTTACGGGTCCTCCTCCTCCTCCCCTACGTTTTTTACCCTTCTTACTCCACTTACTGTTGCCCGAGGGAGAGGTAGAAACAGAACCAGAAATGAAAGCCGGAGCAGGGGAATCCAAAACAACTGGAATGCGTCCTACCTGGTTGTGGGGCACCCCACCAATCAACTGACCACCACAATCCTGAGACTTCTCCGCCGGATCTCCAACTTCACCGACTTCTCCGGCATTGCCAGCACCCTGTTCACAGCCGCACTCGCCGCTCTCCTCCGCCCGCTCGTCCCTCTGGATACTCTCCAGTTTGGCCACTATGCCCCTGGTACTGCCCCTGAGGAGACCGCGGGCCGCAACTCTTCGACTCCTCCTTAGCTCCAGCGCCGCCGTCTCCCACCGCGTTAGGCAGGGAGGGGCGAGAGGAGCGGGAGCCGGGCCGGGACCGAGAACAGCACCACCTCCGACACACATCCACCAACGTCCGACCGCCGGGGCAAGGAAAACGCAACCCGGACCGAAGCCCGGACCGGAGCCCAGCCAGATCCCCCAGCAACCACCTCAAGAAAAGGGAAGACCGCAAGAAAGGATCGGAGCGATCAGGAGGTAACCTCTAACCTCTCAGCATTTCCGCGCTAAACTCCCATGACGTGGGGCGGCGGGCGGGACCTCTAGGCGCAGCGGCAGCTCAACTTGCTGCCGCCATGTTCTCCCTCCCGTGCATCGGCTTCAAGGTTCTTATTTGTTTTTTCCATATACTCAGCCATCCTGGAATGAAGGCCAAGCACATAATCCACAATGTCAAGTTTGGGCTCTTTGAGAGGATTCTCCTAACCTTCCCTCACTAGACTCAGTTTTCCCTAACAGGATGGCCAAACAGAAGCTCAAAGAAACTAGAGGCCCACTCTTTTCTGTGGCACCTCTCTGTAGGTGAAAAGCAGGTATGGCAAAATGACATCCCATCTCCTTCTGAGTTTGTCAGGGAGTCCCATGATCCCACCTTTCATACTCTTGTTGAATCTCTCAACCAGACCACTGGTTTGTGGGTGATATGGGGTAGTGAACATATAATTCACACCACATTCCTTTCACATTGCTTTTAGGTAAGCAGACAAAGTTACTACCTCTGTCTGAAACCACCTCCTTAGGGAAACCCACTCTAGTAAAAATACTTAAGAGGGCTCTGGCAACTGCAGGAGCAGTGACATTCGTAGGGGGAATTGATTCAGGATATCTGTTGGCATGATCCACTACCACCACTATAAATCTGTTTCCAGATGCTGTTTGAGGGTCAAGGGAACTAACAATGTCAATCCCTACCCTTTCAAAGGGAATCCCAATCACTGTTAGTGGAATTAAGGGGGCCTTTGGTTTGCTACCTGTCTTGCCACTGACATGACAGGTAACACAGGGTTTGCAAAACTCCTTCACTTTCTAGGACATACCGCCTGGCCAGTACAAGTGGGTGACTAACCTACTCAACGTCTTAGTCTAGCCAGGATACCCGGCTAGAGGGATGTCAGGTGCTAAAGTGAGTAAGAACTCTCTGTACTTCTGAGGTACTACCACTCTCCTAGTGGTACCAGGTTTGGTGTCTCTGGCCTCAGTATACAGGAGTCCCGCCTCCCAATATGTCCTGTGGGAACCACTGACATCTTCCTGGTCAGCAGCTTCCGGTCTCCGGCTCTCAAGAATGGGACAGGTATCTTGTCCCTGGCAAAGATCTTCCCTAGAGGGTCCCCCTGCTCCTAGGAGCTCTGCAGTGTAAGGCCCAAGATCCTGAGGCTCCGTTCTCTCAAGGTCTGACAGGTCTTCTCCCTGAGTAGAGGGGACCTGAGCTTGTGTCTCCTCATAAGTTGGTTTCCCGGCGTTCTTGCCTTTTCTCTTGGAGGGTTGGACCATTATTCCAGGCTCCAATACCTCTTTTTCACCCTGGTCTTTGCTTTATGCTCTTATTTTCACACACACCCATTCAGGTATTCCCAGCATGGCTGCTTGGGTTCTCATCTCTACCTCAGCCCATGCTGAGGTCTCCAGATCATTACCTACAGACATTCTACTGGAATTGCAGAGGACACGGCCACCTTCTTTTCGTTAGTAACATCTCCCCATTCCAAGGTCACCATAACCATGGGGTGAACCTTGACAACGTTATCAGCATTCATAACTGGATATGTCTGTCCAGTTAAGTTCTGAGGATATAAGTTTCTCAGTCACCATGTATCCCTATGTGCTTCTACTTCAATCCCATTGTTATGTGCCTTTTGTCTGTATTTCTCCAGGTTACTAGGCAAGACAACCTTGGTAGCCACATCACCCCTCTGAGATTAAAGTAGTTTCAGTGTGCTCTCTGACCTGGTCAGGGCACACCAAGGATCCCATCTGGACACTAACAACCCCTAAACGTGTTTGACTAGTGGAAACCTTTTTGGGGTAGGACAAGTCCCCAGTTCCGGTGACCATTCTGCTTTCAGAGATGGCACCAAGCCTTCTTGGGATCCCAGTTTTTACCCTGGTACCCACCCTTTGATAGGGAAGTGTCTCCGGACCCACCCTCCTGAACAGGTTTTTGGGGGCCTTTAGAAGACTTCTTTGGGTTTTTCTCCTTTTTGTTCTACATCTTTCCCTTGGGGAGAGCAGTAACCCCTTTCTTTTAGACACCCCCACATTGGGTCTTTCTGGACACCCTTGTTTTGACCCAATGGTCAGCCTTCTTCCCCAGATCTTGGGGAGAGACTAACCATCAGTCCACCAAGTACTGATGCAGTTTTTCTGAAGTACAATTACCCAACAGATGCTCGTTCATTATCAAATTATAGAGCCTTTCATGGTCTTGCACCTCACTGCCTTTCAACCAGCCACCTAGTGCTTTGACTGATAGGTCCACGAAATCTACCCAGGACTGACTCAAGGTTTTGTGAGTCTCCCTGAACCTAATCCTGTACTCCTCAGTGGTAAGCCAAAGCCCTCAATCAGGGCATCCTTCAGGAGGTCATAGGACTCAGCATCTTCCTCATCCAGTGTCTGGAGCCTATCCCTGCACTTTCCTGAGAATAACTTCCACAGTAGAGAGCTCCAGTGTCTCTGGTGTAACTTTCTCATTTTACAAGCCCTCTTAAAGGCTGTACACCACTTTGTGATATCATCACCCTCAACATATTTGAGGACAATCCCTTTGGAGATTTTGGGATCAAAAGTTTCCTCTCTTTCCCTATTTAGTTTGTTGCTGTCACCACTCATGGGTTCTAACCCATCTCAGCCCTTTCTTTTTCTATAGCCATGATTTGGCTTCAAGGGCTGCTCTTCTGGCTATTTTCTTAAGAATTGCTTCTTCATCATCTAGCTCTTCTCTGAGCCTTGAGTTGCCTGACCTACCCCAGTAACGGAAGGCACTTGAGGTAGAGTTTTAGGGTAGATGTGAGGGGGTACCTTATCACCTTCTCTAGTTAGATTAGAGGGACTTAACCCTGGACTCCAGACTCCTGATCACTGTCCACCTCCTCATCTATAGGGGTGTCAGGATCTTCTGTTAAATGTGTTGCAACAAACTCTGCAAGGAGCTCCTGGAGCTTTGTTTTTGTAGGGTTTGCCACAGATTTGATTTTGCTGGCTGTACAGAGGTTCCTTAACTGCTTTATTCTGAGATGCAGATAATGGGTCAGGTTGAGTTCCTGGACTATCTACTCTGTGCCAGACATTTTTAGCACAGTTGGGACCTTTTAGAAAATCTACAAAAAACTCTAAAAGACTTTTGAGGCCTATCTGACATTTACACTTTTTAAATGTCTATGGCAATGGACTACGGACTTAACACAAGGCCCTAACAGTTCAGATTAAAAAAGTAGAACAAATTTAAAAATCGAAAAAAAAATGTTTGACTAATGTCAATTATGGATTTCTTCGTGGAATCATCTATTGACCAACTGGTATCAGCAAATGCAAAGTCTTGCACCCCACCAATGTAGGAAGCTGGCTTTTTATGTGGTAGTGCCAATGTAAGGGCACACCATGCAAAATGTACAGAAGACCCTTATTGGTTTACGGGGCTTAAATTAACAATACCAGGTGCTCTGTTAGTGGTGGTGTGGTGGAGCATCTTACACAGAGTCAATAAATATGACACATTCCCCAAAAAAATCTGAGACTAATTTAAAAAATAACATTGATTTTTATATATTTTAGACACCAATCACTGGAATCAAGTAAGTGCTTTCAGAGTTATAGATGAAATAGAAAATACAGTTGAATAACAGTTTTCAGGTATGAGCCTCAAACACATACACTGCATAGATATACTTGCACATGTTTTTGGAGGGTGACTTCTAGGATTTAAGAGGCTTAGGGGCCAAGGTCCAAGAAACCACCAGCAATACGATTTTCCATGCCCTGGTGTGTCTGGGTGCAGAGGTGCTGATCGCGTTGGTAGCGTTGAGTGCTACAGGTTAAGGTCTATGGAAGAAGTACCTGCAAAAGAAAGGCTGCAAGTGGGGACTTGGGGACAGGTCCGGCAAAACCCAAAGGCGGGGGGGGCTCAGCTCTTAAGGGTCTCTGAGCACAGGGACACAGTCGGTACACTTGAACCCAGGCTGGGGGGCTCAGAGCAGAGGGGTTTTGTCCGGTGGTAGCTGTAGTTAGAGGCTCTCACTTGGCTTTGGCGACCTGGAGAGGGAGAGAAAACAGGGCAGCAGGGCCACTCACAATGAAGGCCTTGTGGATACTGAAGTCCCTCAACGGCAGGTCGGTGTCTGCGGTGTCCGGACTGGTCATGCAACAAGCCTTGGTAGATGCAAGGGTTCCAGTACCCATGGGGTATTGGTGCTGAGAGGCTCCTGGAGGGGTCAACGTCTCAAGACTTGGTGAAAGCAACAGGGCTGACCTCCCGAATGTATGACAAACTCTTCCTGCTCCCTCGGTGGGCCCAATGGCTAGCAAGACAGAGTACTGGGTTGATGCAGTCGGAGCCTGCAGATGCAGAGGGATGGCTCCTCCACCTCAAGGGAGATGCTGCTTAGTTGTTGAAGGGGAGAACAGTCCTTCAAAGGTTTGGGAATGCTGTTCAGCTTCTGGACGAGTCGGTCTTTGTGACTGTTGTGGTGCAAGCAGCCAGGCAGGGTTTGGCGCCAATCTTGGTGCAGGACCTCTGGTCTCACAACTTTGGCTCTTCTTTGTCCTTCCTTCGGTTCCCAGCAGACAAATCTAAGTTCCTGGTGTCAGGGGGACCCCTAAATACTGAATTTAGGGGCGTTTAGGGTATTAGCCAAAGGGCTACTTACCCCTGGGGTGACTACACCCCCTATATGACCACTTCCTATGGAGAGTGCGCATAACCCTGACCCAGAGTTCCTAGCTTCACCAAATTCTAAATAGTGAAACCTTTCCTTGGCTATCCACTTTAGGTGGCCCACCTTAGGGGGGTGCCTAGCCTGAAAGTGTGACACACCTTCTGACTAACTCATTTCCCACCTGCTCTGGTGTCAAATGTGCCTTCCTCAGGGCAGGGGGTGGCGTTCCACAGGTCTGGGGGGAAGCCGTTGTTCAATATCAAGGCAGCAGAGGTTTTGAAGCCTCTGGCCTTGACGCACAAGTTACTTAACTTGTGTAACGATATATCTGTAGTTAGTGACAGATTCCTTACCTTAGAATATCCCCAGGCGTCAGACTGGATCCGGAAAGTTTTTGCGTAGCAGTACCCTTGCGCGTCGGTAAGCGGCGTCGTGCGGCTCCGCGTCCGTCGTCGGCGTCGTGATCGCCGGGATGACGTCGCGGGCAGTACTTAGACGCCGCCCCTGCGTGCTGACGTCAGTTCTGTACACGACTTTCCGCGCCAGGAACGCAGAGCCATGTAAGAAGCTGACATAGGTGTCTGAAAAATACTAGGGCCCTGAAAGGGATGTCCTTAACCCTAGAAATCAGTTCGCAGAACGGGGAGGATGGGTGGGCGGTAGGAATCTGTCACTAACTACTGTCTCTTACAGATATATCGTTACACAAGTTAGTAACTTGTGCATCTGAAAGAGACACGTTAGTGACAGATTCCTTACCTTAGAATAGATACCCCAGCAATACCAACCCCGGTGGTGGGTCTACGAACAAAGATCAGACAAGGAAGTCCCGGAGAACAGAACGGCCAAAGAAGCCGTCCCTCCGGACTTGGCTGTCAAGGCAGTAATGTTTGGTAAACGTGTGCAGAGAGGCCCACGTAGCTGCCTGACATATATCCTGTAACGGAACCCCGCGGCCTAAAGCCGTGGTAGCCGCCGTTGCCCTGGTGGAATGGGCACGCAGCCCAACAGGAGGCTCCTTCTTAGCCAAAGAATAACAGGCTTTGATACACATAGTGACCCAGCGGGAGATGGTCCTTTTGTGTACCGCCCGACCTTTTTTGGCGCCCACGTAGCCAACAAAGAGCTGGTCATCCACCCGGAACTGGTGTGTGCGGTTGATGTAAAAAGAAAGCGCACGTTTTGGGTCCAGACGGTGGAGCCTCTCTTCCTCTCTGGAAGGATGCAGAGGCGGGAAGAAGGTGGGCAAAGTGATGGTCTGCCCAATATGGAAGGCAGTAACCACCTTTGGCAAGAAGGACGGACGCGTCCTAAGAACAACCTTGTCTGGATGAACAGACAGAAAGGGAGGTCTGCAAAAAAGAGCCTGGAGCTCACTCACCCGCCGAGCAGAGGTGATGGCCACCAGGAATGCTGTCTTCAGAGTAAGAAGACGAAGAGGACAATTATGTAGAGGCTCAAAGGGAACGCACATTAAGAAGGTAAGAACCAAGTTCAAGTCCCACTGAGGCATTACAAACGGAACAGGAGGAAAGAGGTGTGTAATGCCTTTAAGAAACCTGTTAACCACAGGGGACTTGAAAAGGGAGGGCTGATCAGGAAGCCTGAGGAAGGCTGATATGGCACAAAGATAGCCATTGATGGTACCCAGGGCAGAACCCTGTTGGGCCAGAGATAGAAGGAACAGAAGAACCTCAGAAAGAGGGGCAGAAACGGGATTCACAGCCTTTGCTGTGCACCATGCCACAAACTTGTTCCACCTGCAGGCGTATACCACCTTAGTGGAGGGACGCCTGGCTGCCAGAATTACATCACAAACTTCGGGAGGCAAGTCGAAAGGAATCAACTGCCGCCGCTCAATCTCCACGCAAGCAGGTGGAGGCTGGACAGGTTCGGGTGGAGGACCGTCCCCTCCTGCTGCGACAGAAGATCCTCCCGAAGAGGCAGACGTATCGGGGGATCTACGCTCATACTGACTAGCTCGGGATACCAAACTCTTCGAGCCCAGTCCGGAGCCACAAGCATGACTTGGGCCCGGTCGCGCCGAATCTTCTTCAACCCTCTGGGTAGAAGTGGTATAGGCGGAAAGGCGTACAACAGACCGCAACTCCACTCTCGACGAAAAGCGTCGCCGAGCGAGTGCCGCCTTGGAAATTCCAACGCGCAGAACTGATGACATTGCGCGTTCTCTTCGGTGGCGAATAGATCTAACCAAGGCTCTCCCCACTGCAGAAAGAGACCTTGCGCCACTTCCGAGTGAAGACGCCATTCGTGATCCATCATGCACCTGCGGCTGAGTTCGTCCGCCCTGGCGTTCAGGGAACCTGCCAGGTGTTGAACCATCAGGAACATGCCCTGATGTTCCAGCCATGTCCAGAGGCGCAGAGCCTCCTGACAGAGGGTCCACGACCCCACCCCGCCTTGTTTGTTGCAGTACCACATGGCGGTGGTGTCTGTGAACACCTGCACTACCTTCCCTTTGACAGAGGGAAGGAATGCCTTGAGTGCAAGTCGGATCGCCCGAAGCTCCAGAAAGTTGATATGGAGCCGGGACTCCGCCGGAGACCAGAGGCCTCTGATCTCCGCCTCTCCCATGTGACCGCCCCATCCCAGAAGGGACGCGTCCGTGACAACTGTGTGCTCTGGCTGGGGAAGGGAGAGGGATCTGCCCATGACCCATTGCCGGTTCGAGAGCCACCACTGCAACTGTTTTGCAGCCCCTCCGAGATCTGGACGTGATCGGACAGGTTGCCCTGGTGCTGCGCCCATTGGAACTTCAGGTCCCACTGCAGAGCCCGCATATGCCATCTGGCATGATCGACCAGCAGGATGCAGGAGGCCATGAGGCCCAGCAGCCTCAGGGTCATCCGTACCGAAACCCAGGATAAAGGCTGAAAGATTGGAATCATAGCCTGAATATCCCGGACTCGCCGTTCGGGAGGATAGGCCCGAAACTGCGTCGTGTCCAGAACTGCTCCGATGAAAAGGAGCTGTGGAGAAGGAATCAGATGCGACTTCGGCACATTGATGGAGAACCCCAGCGAGTGCAGGAGTTCGGCCATAGTCTGGAGGTGGGAGACGACTGCCTGGGACGAGCCCGCCTTCAGCAGCCAGTCGTCGAGGTAGGGGAAAACTGGAACCCCTGCCCGGCGCAGATGAGCTGCGACCACCACCATCACTTTCGTGAACACCCGAGGGCACTTGTAAGGCCAAAGGGGAGCACGGTGAACTGAAAATGCTCGAGGCCTACCGTGAACCGTAGGTAACGCCGGTGGGCCGGCAGGACGGGGATGTGGAAATAAGCGTCCTGCAAGTCCAACGCTACCATCCAGTCTCCAGGGTCGAGGGCAGTCAAGACCTGAGCTAGGGTGAGCATCTTGAACTTCTCCTTCCGGAGGAAGCGATTGACGTTCCGGAGGTCCAAGATAGGACGCATGTCCTCCTTGTCCTTTTTGGGCACCAGAAAGTAGTGGGAGTAGCAACCACGTCCTACTTCTGGGGTCGGAACATGCTCGATGGCCCTCTTGGCCAAGAGGGCTGTGACTTCCTTCTGCAGAAGCACCAAGTGATCCCCTGACATGCGGTGGAATTGAGGTGGCATGGCTGGGGGGGTGGTCTCGAACGGGAGGGAGTAGCCCCTTCGGACAATGTCCAAGACCCACCTGTCCGAGGTGATGGGACGCCAGTGGTGAAGGTGATGGCGGACCCTGCCCCCTACTGGCATGCTGTGCACCTGAAAGGAATGACTAGGAGGGCTTGGAGGCCGCGGACGGGTTGGAGGTGGTGGCCTGACCCGCACGCTGGTTGCCCGAACCGCCACGGCGATATCCACGTCCTTGGCCACGCGAAGACGCTTGCTGCGCGGGCCGGTGGCTGGGCAGCTGACGTGACTGGGCGCCCCTTCCGTGGCCACGAAAGGGGCGAAAAGCAGAGGTTAGCGGAGGGCGCACAACAGAAAGGCCCAGGGACTTGGCAGTAGCCCGCGAGTCCTTAAAACGCTCTAGCGCATGGTCTGCTTTGGAACCAAATAGACCGACTCCATCAAAGGGCATGTCCATGAGTGTATTCTGGACATCACCCGAGAAACCAGTTGTTCTCAGCCAGGCGTGGAGACGTAGCGCCACCGTCGTTGCAAGCGATCTGCCCAGCGAGTCGGCGGTATCAAGGCCACAACGTATGGTGTATTTAGCCGCATCTCTTCCTTCCGCAATGGCGCGGGTAAGCAGTGTCTGGACCTCCTCAGAACACTGTGGCAAAACAGCCGCCATCGAATCCCACAGGGAGTGGGTATATCGGCCCAAAAGGCAAGCGGTGTTGACGGACCGCAAGCCAGCACTGGAGGAAGAAAAGCCTTCTTCCCAAATTGATCCAGGCGTTTGGATTCCCTATCCGGGAGGGGCGGTAGGGAAGGCGGTTTGGGAGGCAGAGGCTTGGACAACCAAGCTCTCGGGGGTGGGATGTTGGGAGAGAAACAAGGGGTCGCCCGGAGCAGGGCGATGGCGTCGGGCCACGTTCCTATCCACAGGAGCCCCTGTGTTGGGCTTGGACCAGGCGCCCAAAGAACGTCAGTGAGTGCATCATTAAACGGCAGCACAGTCTCCGTGGAGGAAGCTGCCGGCTGAAGCACTTCCGTCAGGAGATTAGTCCTGACAGCCACAGTAGGCAATTGGAGCTGCAAGGCTCCAGCTGCTCTACGCAACACTGTTGCGAAATTAGCCCCCTCCTCCGTAGCCACGGGAGGAGACAGCATGCCAGTGTCGTGGGAAGTATCTAGACCACTGGCATCCCCAAGTTCCTCAGCCCAGTCCTGAGCATACTCACACTGTTGTGTGAGAGGGTCTTCCGACCACTCCCAGCTCTCCTGGTCCTCCTCTGGTTCAAAATATGGAGGAGGAGGGACATTTGGGACCCAAGGTCTCATCGGCGCCGGAGCCGGCGTCGAGCGACGTCGGTCCTGCTCCATGTCCGGAGCCGGAGATAACCGGGGAACGACGCCGTCCGGAGCCCCGGACGGCGTCAGGAACGGCACCGGGGACGTCGGCGGAGGCGTGGTTAGGTCAACCGGCGTCGATGGGGGTTGCGGTACCACCGGAGCCGGAATCGAGGCCGGGGCCGGAGCCGAGGCCGGGATCAAGGCTGGCGGGACAGGCGACGCCGGGACCGGAGTCGTCGGCGATGCCGGAGCAACACCATCAGGGCCCGCGGGGCCCGAAGGCGCACCGGAGGGACCTTGAGGCCCGAAGAGGCGGGCCATGGCCGACAGGAATTCCTGTATTTCGGCCGGAGTCGCCCCCGAACCCGGAAAGGACGGGTAATGCGGGGGCGGCTCCACAGGCACGTCCGGGGCCGCGGGGACGGTGCAGACAGGGGCCTCAGCCGAGTCGCGAGACCGGCGAGGCGAAGTCTTAGAGCGATGACGCTTCTTAGACTTTTTGTGCTTCGACTTACCCGAGGAGCGCGAAGACTTGGACTCCGACAACCGGCGGGGGCTCCGCGACCGGCCCCTCGACCTCTCACGGGAGCGGGGCTTGGTGCGGCGCGGAGCCGACTGCCGGACCTCGAGTAGCTTTCGAGACCGCTCTCGCAAAGCCTTCGGGTGAAGTTTCCGGCAGTCAGGACACGACTTCGTGTCGTGGTCTCGGCCGAGACAGTAGAGACACTCTAGATGCGGGTCTGTGATCGACATCATTCGACCACAGGCGTCGCATGGCTTGAAGCCGGGCATCCCTACGACACCTAGGAGTCGATGAAGACTCGAAAAGAAACAGTGAAAAATTCACCAAAATTTAGTCAAAAATTGACTAGGGCACTGCTCTTCTCGGATCTGCGCTTACTGGCGCGGAAAAAGAAGAACTGACGTCAGCGCGCAGGGGCGGCGTCTAAGTACTGCCCGCGACGTCATCCCGGCGATCACGACGCCGACGACGGACGCGGAGCCGCACCACGCCGCCTACCGATGCGCAAGGGTACTGCTACGCAAAAACTTTCCGGATCCAGTCTGACGCCTGGGGATATTCTAAGGTAAGGAATCTGTCACTAACGTGTCTCTTTCAGATATGCTAATTCAGTAGCCATCCTGCTGGAGGAGGTGTGATCACCTTTGTTTCTGACCTCTGAGAGCGTGGGTTCTCACCTACAGAGGGCCAGAAATTTGTCTGTGTTGGCAGGGTGGGAGATACTAGTAGGTTTTTTATGGGGCACCTCTAAAGTACCCTCTGTGTGCATGCCATAATAAATCTAGTACTGGCATCAGTACAGATTTAAGTGTAAAGAAGAGGCCCCCTACAGTTCCTAATAAGGTTCCTTAAAGTAGGGAAAAAGTCAATAAGTGTACAGATTTAAGGCAACCAAAATGCAGACCATATGATACTCCTGCATATGTAATAATTGTCAGAAAGAACCAAAGACAACAATCAATTTATCAAAAATACAAAAAGTTAGCATTTATTAAGTTTTTAAACCGTGAAAGAAAATTTATTTTAAATCATTCATTCACTTTCATAGCCATCATACAAACTCACAACCATACTAAAACAGATTAATAACATTGTTAGAATGATAACACATTATCATGAATTAATAAATCAGCACAAAATTTGCAATACACTATCAGAAACGTGGCACAAATTCAATTGACTGGTGGAATTCTACGCGCGTTTCGGCACTGCCAAGGTGCCTTCGTCAGGAAGACGGCCACAGTGAAAGCAATTGATGAATTCTTAATTTGGATAGTAAACCTATGATGATGCACAGTTGAATAAGGACAATACGATATTTCAAAGATAACCTCTAAAACAAATGACGATGGGACATCAGTTTATGCCGCAAAATACAGAAAGATATCCTGATGTGATTTCAATAAGGGTATACTGATTGTCCAATGGACATGCATCGCCTGGACAGGCAAAAAGGATTAGTAATGTCTGTAGATAGCTGGATGTCACTTTCTATTCTTTCTGCGCTAAAAGAAGTATATAGCGATCTAGTGAATAAAGTCAAAGCCTCCAGATATGGGGATTCCTTCGGTCTGCCGGCGTCAGTACAGATTTATTAAGACAAGGTGTTTGATCCCAAACCCCATTGGTTTCCGTGCAGCCATCATGTAGCTGGGTAACTCGTAATGACAAGTGCCCAATACATGTTCTTCAGATGGGTGCCAGATCACTTGCAATATCTAGCAATGAAACTAGACATCAGAGTGGCCTAACTGCTAATGCAGATGTGTCCTCACCATGTATTAGAAGGCCTGCTGTAGGAGTGACTTGCATACAGTATATGCAGTGCACCTTGGCGCACAGAGAGTGTGCCATGTCGTGTTTTCAAAATGGTTTGCACCATTTCACGGATCATGCAATGGCAGTCTGCGGCATGCAGTTTATGCGTGGGTCCATTTGGGTGGCATAATACATGGTGCAGGCCACAGGGACTCTCTTTAGTACCCATGTCCTGGGTAACAGGGGTACCATGTACTAGGGACTTACAGGTGCTAAAGTCCTTCGAAAAATTGGGTTACAATTAAACATTTACCTTGTTTTAAGGGAAAGAGCACTGGCACTGGGGGCCTGGTTAGCAGAAACCCAGTGCACTTTCAGTCAAAAAGCATCAGTACTGGCGCAAAAAGTGGGGGTGACCATGTCAAAAAGGACACTTTCCAATAATAAGGCTTTATTGAAGGTAAGTAACTTGTCCTGTTAATAGAGACCTCTAACCGCAGATTCCTCACTTTAGAATAGATGCCGTGGCAATACATCCCTGAAGGTGGGACTGTAAAGAGGCTAGACCAAAAAGTTGTGCAGGACCGTACAGGCAAAATGTCCATCACAATGGATATGGCGGCTGTTGGAAAACGAGGCAGTATCTGTGAGGCCTGCACAAATAACATGACTACATTTGTCCTTCACTGGGAACCAAACACCCAATTGTAGCGCCTGACTCTCAGAGGGTAGCGTTGCAGAGCAGTCTGAGGCTTTACTCAAGGGAGGTGGTGTGGGCTAGTAATCGCCATTTGCAGGTGCGCAGAAATAACACTCAATAATTGATTGTCCAGTCTGTACTTTGCTTTATAAAAGTAAGAGTACATTTATTAACCACACACACTACTCAATACTATGCACCAATTTACAAATATACATAAGCTGCTGGAATTACTTTGTGACATTGCGTAACATCTCCACCCCTCCCAAAAGGGGGGTGGGGTCTAGTAACACCACTCCCATGTTTGCACATCATCTTGCCCCCTAATGCAGTGTGTTGAGCCTAACCTGGAGCGAGGGCCCTGCGCACTGGCACCATCCCAGTGGCGACGCACCCCATTACCTCAACGCGCATTAAAAATGGGGACACCTGCCTTGGTGACACATAACCCTGACTGAGCATTTCCTACTGGCCATAAAGTATGCACCTCTATATCTTAAGGGCTAGCAGTCTGGGTCTTCACCTAAGTGCAGCAGCAAGAATACATGTTTACGCACACCTTAGAATGACAGTACTCATCACCTTTGTTGGACATTAGAATGCATTGCAATTACAGCCCCTAAGGGCATCACAGATGAAATCACAGGATTACGCCTATACAGCCAGACTCCCTAGCAGGAGTGTCTGGCAACATAACCCACTTTGCTTATGACATCACCTTACACAGGTACCTTCACATTACATATGTGACCTTCAGTCCCTCTAAAAGGAATAACCGTGAGTAAATGCAGTTCTGGTGCAATTACACCTCTTCACCTCCAGGGGATGCCCTTCTCCAGACATCCCCAACTCAGCCCTTCACTCCATGAAGCCCTTCGCAAAACACCCTCAGCTGTAGAACAAAAGTTCAGCCCAGAAGGTGTACTACAGCATGTTGAGCCCTTGAGGGGTTATCCTTATGAACTCCCTAGGAAACTTAGGGAGGGACTTTTCTTCGTGCTAGGGGGGTGACTGCGCTTCTCCAGCAGCTCCCCCAGCACCCTTGCAGCAAGTTGGTGGTAACCCCGTCCTCCTGGGGCCACCACAAGCACCAAAATACAGATTCTCCAATGCCTGGCAACGCATTATGGGGCGCTTCAGCTCCGCTTTCTGCATATTGTATGAGCGGCTCTCCCGCTGTGCCGGGGAGAGCTGCGCGGACTTGCTGGCGGCTTCGCCGCACCTTTCGGCCTCGGTGGGGGGCCCGGTCCCACCCGTACCCCCAGGTAAGGGATACGGCTCGGGAGCCCACCCCCGGCCGCTCCTGCCAATTTTCGGGGTCCGGTTCCACCCGGGCCCCTCCTCCATCGTACGGGGTCCCGGTCCCACCCGGGACCCCCGCAGGACCTCTCGTTGGAGGGCAGCCCGGGAGCCCACCCCCGGCTGCCCCCGCCGGCTCCCCGCACGGCCAGCACCATCTTGTGCTGCCGCGGGAGCCGGCAAGGCATTCTGGCCTGCCCGCTCCAGCGGGCAGACGTGCCGGACCTCGGGGGGAGTGCGGCTGCACTCCCCCAGCCTCCGCCTGCTTTTCGGGGCCCGGAGATGGGGTCCCGGGCCCCGCCTCCTCATCACGGGGAGCGCGACGGCGCTCCCCGACTGCTCTGCTTCGGTGGGGGCCAGGGTGGGCTCCTGGACCCCGTGGGGAATATCTTCACGGGGAGCGCGACGGCGCTCCCCGACTTGACTTCGGGGCCCGGGATGGGGTCCCGGGCCCCCTATGGCCACTCTTCGTGGGGGGGCGCAACGGCGCTCGCCCGCCCCCGTCTTCACTTGCTCGGTGGGGGCCAGGGTGGGCTCCTGGCACCCCGTGTGGGGGGACATCTTCACGGGGAGCGCGACGGCGCTCCCGGCTTGCTTCGGGGCCCGGGGATGGGGTCCCGGGCCCCTCTTGGGTCACCTTCACGGGGAGCGCGGCGGCGCTCCCCGGCTTCCCTTCCTCCCCAGGGGTCAAAGGTCGCTCACCTTCCGGGGGCCATATCTCAGCCCCTGGGGGTCCGATCTGCCCCATTTTCGCGTCCTCTTGCTCCTGGTGGCCAGCCCCAGCCACGGGGAACACTCTCCTTCGCCCTCAGGGTCTCTGAGAGGAGGGATTCGGCAGGGAGCTGTCTTCACTGGCTCCCTGCACCAGCCTTTCGCCTGTCTCTCCTCCTTGGCCTCTCTTCTCCCTGCGCAGAGGCCCCTGCTTCTGCGCACTGGTCCTGGGCTCGTCTTCTGGTGCTGGCAGGGCCCTGGGGGACAGTCAGGGGGTTCCTCCTTCCAACTGCCCATTGCGCCAGGCTCCAGCACCTTCCGCCTCCGCAGACCACACCCAAGAGAGAGCTTCTCTTCCTGTCCAAGCACTTTTTAAAAGATGAGTAGGGGGCTGGCAGGAAGTCTCTGTTTGTCCTATCAAACAGCGACACATCACTTCCCTGCCCCTGCTCCCTCCTCCTGGTCCAGCCTCTGGGCTTGTTCAAAATGGCGTCGTCCAGGGTCTCTGGCCACATGGTCTCTGAAACAAGACCCTTTCCCCAGTGCTGCCTTCATCTTGGTTCAGCTTGGTGCCTGGCACCCAGCGACAGCTGCTGATGAATTAGCCTGTAGCTCCACCTATCTCCTCTCCTGGGAGGGAAGATCTTGGCTCTGGGAAGAAGGGTCATTAATCTAACCTGCCAGGGCCAGACCCCAGCCAGGGACTCAGAGAAATATATTTAATCAAAGAAGACTGACTGAATGTGACTATTTAGAGACTCAGAACTGTATGAAGAAGGGAAGAAACATTTGGTTTCTTTATAAAGCCCTCACCCACCAACCTAGTTGGTGGCATGCTTCATCATCGGGCCCACCTAGTGACACCGAATGTGTCCCGGGTGTGCTACAACGCCTGTAATTACAGCGGAGCTGGTATATTTGCTGAGTGTGCTGTGAAAGTGGTGTGAATGTGAAAATTTAAAAGCTATTCAGTGGTCCCAGTGCCCAGAGGGGCATAGCATTTAATATCTGGGCCTCTGTTAGCGTTAAAAACAGAACAGTGGATGCTGGTGGAGCGAAGATTAGGCACTCCTACATCCAGGGTGTGGTCTACATGTTTCAGCCAGGTCTTTCATTAATACTGGCTTTCCTCAGGACCGAAAAGATATATGTGTAAGTGCATGTAGCACTTATGTGAATGTGATTTAAAAATGTGTTGCACGCGCTAAGGTGCCTTATATGTGGGAGGGGGATTCCCTCTCCGAGCAATACTGGACGTACAACACATAACAAACAAACATACAGAGGAGAGTATAAGCATATGAGCATAAGTCACAGGGATATATCTTTGCCGATAGTAAAGTGCATAGCTGGCGGAAAAAACGGCAAAGGTGGAACCGTACTGGTGGTGCGGTTTAAAGTGAATTAATTCATTATGCGCTAAAACGTGTGGTGGACTAGGAGGCGGAAATACACATATGTGTAAAATGTGGTCACGCTCCAAATATAACCTCACGCTAGCGTTTTGTAGTATATGCCCCCGTAGAGAAATCCGGCAGAGATTCTGACCCTGTAATGATAAAGGGCAGGGCACAACGAGCCATGAGAAACCTGCAAGAGGAAAGCTTACCCGGTAATGGTGAGGTTTCAAGATTACTCACGCCTTTGTGGATCAGGACCTGTGGGAAACCTGTTCAGCTGTCGCGGATCTCCGTGAATGAAGGTCCTGGCCGAGATCGGTATATAAAGACCTTTTCGGCGTGCTCAGGTGTAGCTAATTGAACCTGTGAGTAGCGTCCCTGAAAATGAAGGAAAAGGAAGAAGGACAACACGCTCGCAGTGGGCGTTGGTATGGTAACAGTGCGCTGTGAGCCCTGTATTCGTCCCGGTCAAGAAGAAAGACTACATGCATGTAGTGAGCGTGTAGACATAATGAATATTCTCAATAGAATGTAAGTGAAGCAATGTTCAGAAAGTGCTGATGCAAAGAAATGGGTATATTCCAAAGCGTGATCAATTGGGAACATTGAACCATCTGGGAGCTTGACAGAGGAGGCGCAAAGGAAAGGCAATAGGTGTGTCGGATGGGAACTTAACAAAGGAGGCGCAAAGGAAAGGCAAATGGGTGTGCCTAGACTGAGGTCCAATGACGATATTAACTTCTCAGGGAGCACCACGGGATGGAATCGTTCAATCCCTGGTGTTGTGTAGACAAACGGTAAATCCATCGTTGTTCTTTAATCAGTAAGGTCTTTTCATTGTTATCTCGATTGAGATCGAATTGTTCGATCACTGTCCATGTCATATCATTGGGTGTATGACCATGCTGAAGGTAATGGTCAGTGAGTCTGCTGATGTTTTTTTGCATCGGATAGTGCTGCGGTGCTCGACCACTCTGGTTCTCACTTTTCGCGTCGTCATTCCTATGTAGCGGAGGCCACATGGGCATGTGATCATGTAAACGACGTTAGTAGAGTTACAATTCGTGTGGTGTGATTGTGTCCAGACTTTACTAGGTTCCAGGTTAAGTGTCTTGGAATGTTTTGTAAAGTGGCACACACTACAATTATTACAAGGATAGTGTCCTGTAACATTAGGGAGGCCCCAAGCATTTAGGACGGAGTTGTTGACTGGTCTCTGCGGAAGCCTAGTGCGTGTGGACACTAATTGGTCTTTAAGATTGTTCGCACGTTTATAGGCAAAGAGGGGTTCTTCCCATTCTCTGGGGCCTGAATTTATAATCCGCCAGTTTTTGCGGATGATGCTGGAAACCTGGTTAGAAACCGTGTTATACGTAGTGACACATGTCATGGGTGGCGCGCCAGGTTCCTTGGTTATTGTTTCAAGGATGGCCTCTCTGTTCTGGTTGCGTGCCCTCTTTTTTGATTTCTCAATGACTCGTGTTGGGTAGCCTCGTTCCTGTAATTTGGAAGCAAGGACTGCTGATTGTTGTTTGTAATCTGTAATTTTGTTACATCTTCTGAATATCATCAAAGATATGGATTTTAATCCCATGGCCCAACTAATGGTGGGACTGGATATAGAGAGTCTATATACCAGTTTACCACAGGATGCCACACTCCAAGTACTACGCGATGTATTGGAGCAAACACCTTGGTCATATAACACCCCCAGAGAATTCATACTCAAATGTGCCACACTGGCGCTTAAAGAAAATTATTTTGAATATGAAGGCGACTTCTACCTACAAACCAACGGAACATCTATGGGGAGCATTTTTGCCCCCAGTGTAGCAGGCCTCTATGTACACCATTTTGAACAGAGACATATATCATCAACTGCAAACCCACATTCAGTAAACATCAAAGTGTGGCGTCGCTACATAGATGATATTTTCATGATTTGGGAAGGCACAACTGAATCTTTAAGCCAATTCTTAATCTGGCTTAATGAGCGTGATCCATACCTTCGATTCACTAGCACATCAAGTACAACTACCTTGGCATTCCTTGATCTTAATATTACAGCAGAACAAGGAGCATTCACGACTACCACTCATTATAAACCAACTGCTCGAAATTCCTTATTACATTTCAACAGCTTTCATCCGAGATCCTTAAGGGAAAACCTCCCTTTCGGACAATTCCTGCGTATACGCAGGAATTGTAACAAAATTACAGATTACAAACAACAATCAGCAGTCCTTGCTTCCAAATTACAGGAACGAGGCTACCCAACACGAGTCATTGAGAAATCAAAAAAGAGGGCACGCAACCAGAACAGAGAGGCCATCCTTGAAACAATAACCAAGGAACATGGCGCGCCACCCATGACATGTGTCACTACGTATAACACGGTTTCTAACCAGGTTTCCAGCATCATCCGCAAAAACTGGCGGATTATAAATTCAGGCCCCAGAGAATGGGAAGAACCCCTCTTTGCCTATAAACGTGCGAACAATCTTAAAGACCAATTAGTGTCCACACGCACTAGGCTTCCGCAGAGACCAGTCAACAACTCCGTCCTAAATGCTTGGGGCCTCCCTAATGTTACAGGACACTATCCTTGTAATAATTGTAGTGTGTGCCACCTTACAAAACATTCCAAGACACTTAACCTGGAACCTAGTAAAGTCTGGACACAATCACACCACACGAATTGTAACTCTACTAACGTCGTTTACATGATCACATGCCCATGTGGCCTCCGCTACATAGGAATGACGACGCGAAAAGTGAGAACCAGAGTGGTCGAGCACCGCAGCACTATCCGATGCAAAAAAACATCAGCAGACTCACTGACCATTACCTTCAGCATGGTCATACACCCAATGATATGACATGGACAGTGATCGAACAATTCGATCTCAATCGAGATAACAATGAAAAGACCTTACTGATTAAAGAACAACGATGGATTTACCGTTTGTCTACACAACACCAGGGATTGAACGATTCCATCCCGTGGTGCTCCCTGAGAAGTTAATATCGTCATTGGACCTCAGTCTAGGCACACCCATTTGCCTTTCCTTTTGCGCCTCCTTTGTTAAGTTCCCATCCGACACACCTATTGCCTTTCCTTTGCGCCTCCTCTGTCAAGCTCCCAGATGGTTCAATGTTCCCAATTGATCACGCTTTGGAATATACCCATTTCTTTTGCATCAGCACTTTCTGAACATTGCTTCACTTACATTCTATTGAGAATATTCATTATGTCTACACGCTCACTACATGCATGTAGTCTTTCTTCTTGACCGGGACGAATACAGGGCTCACAGCGCACTGTTACCATACCAACGCCCACTGCGAGCGTGTTGTCCTTCTTCCTTTTCCTTCATTTTCAGGGACGCTACTCACAGGTTCAATTAGCTACACCTGAGCACGCCGAAAAGGTCTTTATATACCGATCTCGGCCAGGACCTTCATTCACGGAGATCCGCGACAGCTGAACAGGTTTCCCACAGGTCCTGATCCACAAAGGCGTGAGTAATCTTGAAACCTCACCATTACCGGGTAAGCTTTCCTCTTGCAGGTTTCTCATGGCTCGTTGTGCCCTGCCCTTTATCATTACAGGGTCAGAATCTCTGCCGGATTTCTCTACGGGGGCATATACTACAAAACGCTAGCGTGAGGTTATATTTGGAGCGTGACCACATTTTACACATATGTGTATTTCCGCCTCCTAGTCCACCACACGTTTTAGCGCATAATGAATTAATTCACTTTAAACCGCACCACCAGTACGGTTCCACCTTTGCCGTGTTTTTCCGCCAGCTATGCACTTTACTATCGGCAAAGATATATCCCTGTGACTTATGCTCATATGCTTATACTCTCCTCTGTATGTTTGTTTGTTATGTGTTGTACGTCCAGTATTGCTCGGAGAGGGAATCCCCCTCCCACATATAAGGCACCTTAGCGCGTGCAACACATTTTTAAATCACATTCACATAAGTGCTACATGCACTTACACATATATCTTTTCGGTCCTGAGGAAAGCCAGTATTAATGAAAGACCTGGCTGAAACATGTAGACCACACCCTGGATGTAGGAGTGCCTAATCTTCGCTCCACCAGCATCCACTGTTCTGTTTTTAACGCTAACAGAGGCCCAGATATTAAATGCTATGCCCCTCTGGGCACTGGGACCACTGAATAGCTTTTAAATTTTCACATTCACACCACTTTCACAGCACACTCAGCAAATATACCAGCTCCGCTGTAATTACAGGCGTTGTAGCACACCCGGGACACATTCGGTGTCACTAGGTGGGCCCGATGATGAAGCATGCCACCAACTAGGTTGGTGGGTGAGGGCTTTATAAAGAAACCAAATGTTTCTTCCCTTCTTCATACAGTTCTGAGTCTCTAAATAGTCACATTCAGTCAGTCTTCTTTGATTACATATAAATAACCTGGGGATACGGACTGGCTATCTAGTCCTCTCTCTCTCCTTGATAACTATATACTCAGAGAAATATGACATTCCTGGATGACCCAAAAGCAGTACAAATATGACTTTGGACTCTGCAGAATACTTCTTTTCACATCCGCTACCGTGGACTTTAGTGTGTGTCTGGAATCTGTAGGCCTTATGGAAGTTAATCTAACACATGGGCTCCACATTCCCATAGGGGAATAATGAAGTGAAAAACACAGTAAAGCACACTGACTTTCCCTGGCATGTTCCTTCCTAGTGTATAAGGCCTATTCCGTGTCACCACCCAATTCTGCATAAGTCCTGCCACACCATTCACTTTGTAGCTGCTCCTGGACTGCGCACGCTAGGAATCTCCCCTGCGCAGCCCCTACATGTGTGCACACGCATGTACACAGGTGTCTGCATGTAACCAGCCCGGTGCCCCTTACTCCAGCTGCTGCGCAGCGGCCTAGTCAAGCTAGGGGGACACCAGTAAAATCCACATGCAGTCTCTTCAATCATGAGTTCACTGTGGATGAGTCCCAATTTACGAGGCTCTCCCACAGTAAAAGCTCAACAATTAGGTGCTCAAAAAGCGAAAAATCCGGGCGGCCCATAGTGTCAGAACCACCTTCTAACAGCGGCTAAGGCATTAGTGTTTGGTAAAAGTGTGCAGAGACACCCACGTAGCTGATTGACATATGTCCAGGAAGGGGACCCTGCGGGCTAACGCAGTAGTGAAAGCTTTGCCCCTGTTGGAATAGGCATGCAGTCCTCCAGGAGGCTGTTTCTTCACCAGTGCATAGCAGATTTTGATACAAAGCACAATCCACTAGGATATGGGGCACTTTTGAACAGCCTTGCCCTTCTTTGCCCCAGAAAAGCCCAATAAAGAGCTGATCGTGCATTCGGTGTATGTAAAAGGAGAGAGCTCATTCTTCCTCGTAGGGCTGAGGGGTGAGGCGGGGAGCAGAAAGCCCCTCGAACCCTGAACACATTTATTTCGCCCTCATAAATGCACGCTCCCTCCCTAAGCATAAATTTGAAATCTCCGAACTACTAACCAACCACAACCTAGACCTCATATTCGTAACAGAAACCTGGGGTGATCCTTCATCTGGACCCGACTTCTGCATCGCCACTCCCAACGGCTATTGCGCACTCAGACAGGATAGACCTATAAAAAAGGGAGGTGGCTTAGCTATTATTTATCGAGACAAATATTCAGTTAAAATAGAAAAAATTGATTTACCGGTCTGCGAAGCACTGACCTTTTCTATTACGCTCTCAAACTCCCAATCGTTCAAAGGAACCCTCCTCTACCGCCCACCTGGCTCCCGAGCTGATTTCCTTACAGCCTTGGGTAGCTTGATAGAACCACTAGCAGGAGCTCCCGACTACACCATCCTGGGAGACTTCAATTTTCACTTAGACTCTCTCGAGGACAAGGATTCTTCCTCCCTTTCAACAGACCTACTGTCAGCTGGCCTACGACAGCTAGTGACTAAACCCACCCACCTGGCGGGTCACACACTTGATGGTTTTTCACTAACAATAGCCACATCTCCCTATCCACTGTTATCCACTTGACCTGGACAGACCACTTTGCAGTAATGTTTACTATTCAGATTAGGAAAACCAACCTTCCGCACGCCAAATCCCGCTCTCCGAAACAGTTCCGAGCGTGGAGGAACACTGACACCCATCTTCTAAAAATAAACCTTTCCTCCACTCAACACGACTTCACACCAGACCCCGATCTAGCTTCCAATAATTACTCACAATGGCTACACAATGCTTTCAATACCTTAGTACCACTCAAGAATGTCTCTACCAACCGTAGTGCTCCCTCCGCCCCCTGGTTCTCAGAGATGCTCAGACTTGAGAAGCAACGCTGTAGAAATCTAGAAAGGCGTTGGCGCAAATTCTATGACAACAATGACAAAACGCTATATAAGGACGCGATAATTAAATATAAACATCTCATCATTACAGAGAAAAGCAAATTTTATCTTTTGCAAATAGAATCTGCCCAAAACTCCACCAAACAGTTGTTCCAGGTGGTAACCAAACTATTCAGCCCACCGATCAGCTCACCCATAGATGCCTCTCAAGACCTCTGCAACTCCCTTGCTAACTTCTTTGAAGACAAGGTCAACCAAATTTACTCAAACTTCTCAACCCAGGTCAACTCTGACCATCCTAATCACAACATTCTCACCAACGCCTCGGCCACGGTGTTCTCAGAATTCAGTCAGGTCTCACCCGAGCAGATTACAGAGCTAATCCTCTCCATTAAATCAGGATCCCCCCTCGACCCTTGTCCCCCTTCCATTTTAAAACTTATTCCAGACTCGATAGGCCCCATCCTTACCAACATCTGCAACTCAATGTTCCACACAGGGTCCTACCCTTCAGTTTGGAAAAAGGCCATTATCAAACCCCTACTAAAAAAATCCAATCTCGACCCCTCAGAATCTAAAAACTACAGACCTATCGCATGCCTCCCATTCCCATCAAAAATTTTCGAAAAAATCATGAACCTTCAATTATCACAGTTCATCGACCACAATAACCTTTTGGATGACACCCAATTTGGTTTTAGGAAGGGCCACGGTACCGAGACGGCCCTCATTAAGGCATCTGACGAAATCAGGATGATCCTAGACCAAGGCGGCGCTGCAGTCCTGATACTACTGGATCTGTCAGCTGCCTTTGACACGGTCGATCACGCCATCTTGATCGACCGTGTCTCCTCCATCGGCATTCACCACAGGGCCAGAGCCCTTCTAACCTCCTTCCTCTCCAACCGCACCCAGTCAGTTAAACTTGGCGACTTCTACTCACCTGTATTCACCCTTCCCTGTGGTGTGCCCCAAGGATCCTCCCTAAGTCCGACCTTATTTAACATCTATATGTCGGACTTGGCCAGGATCATCAAAGCACATGGGATGAGACTAACTTCATACGCCGACGACACCCAATTGGTGCTGGCAGTACACAACGATGGAGGAGCAGTTGCTGCCAGCTTCCAGGAGGGAATGTTAGCCATCAGCTCGTGGATGGAAAACAATTGCCTAATGCTTAACTCCGATAAAACGGAGGTAATGATCTTTGGCAACCTAGCCCCTGGCTGGTCCCCCACCTGGTGGCCAACCGATTTGGGATCTCCTCCTGGACCGGTCACAAAGGTCAGGAATCTAGGTGTAGTGTTTGACGGCAAACTGTCTTTCATCCACCATGCAAACGCGGTCGTCTCTTCATCCTTCTACACCCTTAAAATGATAAGGAAACTTCTACCATTCCTCCCCCAGCGCCGGCAAGACTCTCATGTGCACTTTGGTGATGTCAAAGATTGACTATTGCAACGGACTCCTCCTAAATGCCCAGGAGAAAGTCCTGAACAAACTACAACTAGTCCAGAACTCAGCTGCCAGAATTCTGTCCGGCACCCCCAAGTTCAAATCGATCTCTCAAGTCATACGTCAGCTTCACTGGCTGCCTATCAGAAGTCGAACGAAATTCAAGGCACTGTGCATCGCATATAAAGCAATTAACACGGGACCTGAGTTCCTAAAAAAAAGTACTCTGCCCATACAACCCAAACAGACCCTTGCGCTCCTCATCAGCCCACCTATTGACTATTCCTCGCACAAAGAAAACATCTTGGGGAGATAGACGATTCACAGTTGCCACTGCTAGACTGTGGAATACCCTCCCCCTCCATATCAAAACCAGTCCCACCCTCCTGACATTTAGGAAACAAGTAAAAACGTGGCTATTCAACCAGTAGTCATCCAATTTAGCTGCTCTCCTTTTACTCCACAGCGCCGAGACACCCCAGGGTATTTGCGCGCTATATAAATTGCATAAATAAATAAAATAAATAAATAAAGCAGGCCGAGGGATACTATGTCCAACATGGAAGGGGGTGACCACTTTCGGAAAAAAAGAGGCACGCATTCTGAGGACCAATTTGTATGGAAACAAATGTGGTATATGGAAGGTTCATGGAAAGAGCATGAAGCTCAGTGACCCTCCTGGCCGATGTGATGGCCACCGGAAAAGCAGTCTTGATTGTGAGGAGCAGTAAGGGACAAGAATGGAGCAGCTCGAAAGGAGAACACATAAGAAATGTCAGAACAAGGTTCAGATCCCATTGTGGCATGACAAAAGGGGCAGGAGAAAAAAGATGCTGCAAGCCATTAAAAAATGAGTCACAACTGGTGACTTAAAGAGGGAAGCTTGATCCAGCAGCCGCAGGAAGGCTGAGATGGCCGACAAATAATCTTTGACAGTGCCCAAGACAAGCCTTACCCGGCAAGGGAAAGACCATATAACAAAACCTCTGACAGAGGTGTAGAAAAGGGATCGACCTGGCGTGTAGAACACCACACAACAAACTTCTCCCAACGGCAGGCGTAGATGGATTTGGCAGAAGACCAAACACCCTCAATCTCCACGCATGAAGTTGAAGAGTGCGCAGGTTCGGGTGCAGCACCCTTCCCTGCTGCTGCGACAGGCGTTAATCCCGTAGGGGCAGCCTGATTGGAGGAGCAATGCTCAAGCTCAGGAGGTCTGGATACCACACTGTGGGAGCCCAATCCCGGGTCACTAGGATGACTTGGATCCAGTCAGGCCAAATGTTTTTGAGAACTCAGGTAGAAGTTGTATCAGTAGATAGGCATGCAGGAGTTCTGAACGCAGATTGAGACTAAATGCATCTGCGAGAGAGAGCCGGCTTGGAAACTCCAACAAGCAGAAGCAATGACATTGCACGGTATCAGTGGTGGTGAACAAATTGAGCCAAAGCTCGCCCCACTCTAGAAATAGAGTGCGTGTAAGGCACCGCTGGAGGTGCTCGTCTGCCCTGGCATTCAAAAAAGTGTCCTGGCACTCCAGCCAGGTCCATAGACATAGAGCCTCTTGACACAGGGTCCACGACCCCACCCGCTCTGTTTGTTGCAATAACACATTGTGGTGGTGGTGTCCGTGAACACCTGAACCAGCCTCCCTCTGATGGAATGGATGGTAGAAAGGCCTTCAGTGCCAGATGGATCACTCTCTCAGCTTCAATAAATTTATATGGAGCGAAGACTCCACCGAAGACCAGAGTCATCTGATCTCCACCTCTCCCAGATGGCTGCTCCAACCCAGAAGTGACGCATCTGTCACCACTGTGAGATCTGGGTGGGGAAGGGAGAGGGGTCTGCTGCTGACCCATCGCAGTTTGCCAGTCACCACTGCAGATACTTTGCAGTTCCATCTGATATCTGGACCAGGTCAGAGAGATTCCCCTGATGGTGCGCCCACTGAGATTTCAGGTCCCACTGCAGAACCTGCATTTGCCAGCCGGCATGTTTTAACAGCAGGAGGCGATGAGGACCAGCAGCCACAGAGTCAGTCTCACCAAAATCCAGGGTAGAGGCTGAAACATCGGTATCATAGCCTATATATCCTGGACTTGTTGCTCCGGAGGATATGCTGGAAACTGCGCTGTGTCCAGAATGGCTCAAATGAAAGGGAGCACCTGAGAGGGAGTCTGGGGTGACTTCAACATGTTGAAAGAGAAACCCAGGGAATGAAGGAGATCTGCCATAGTCTGGAGGTGGGAGACGATTACCTAGGGTGAGCCTGCCTTCAACAGCCAGTCGTCAAGGTAGGGGAGGACTGAAAACCTTAACCTCTGCTAATGTGCTGCAACCACCACCATCACCTTGGTGAACACCCGAGTGGTGCTGGTGAGGCCAAAAGGGAGTACAGCGAACTGATAATACTCTTGGCCCATCGTGATCCGCAGGTAACGTCTATGGGCAGGCATGACGGAGATATAGAAGTAGGCGTTCTGCAAGTTTAACGCCATCATCGAGTCTTCAGGGATAAGGGCACACAGAACCTGAGCCAATGTGAGCATTTTGAACTTCTCTTTCCACAGGTAGTAATTGAGGGGGCACAAGTTTAAAATAGGGAGGAGGCCTCCACCCTTTTTTGGTACAAGAAAGCAGCAGGGAATAGCAACCATGCCCTCTCTCTAGCACAGGCACACTTTCAATGATCTCTTTGGTCAAGAGGGCCTACACTTCTAGGCTAAGTAACGAGAGATGGTCCTCTGTCAGTTGTTATTGAGATGGTGGTAAACGTTGGGGGTGTCCACAAATAGTAATGCGTACAACCCTTTTTCTATATCTGGAGCACCCACTGGTCCGATGTAATGCCTGACCATTGGGACAGGTGATGTTTGATTCTGCCTCCGACGGGGTACATTTGTCGGGTGGAGGGCACACTAAAGAGGCTTGGAGGCTGTAGCGGTCAGAGGGGCGGGGCCTGAACAGCTCCCTGGGTATCGTTCCTGCATCCTCTTTGGGCTCCACTGCCACTTCCCTGAAAGGAATGGGCCAACTGTTGTCCCAGGTAGGGCTGGTACTGTGGATGCCCAAAATTGCCCCTTCCACGGCTGCGATAGGGACTAAAGGACTGTTGTAGCGGCCAGGTTGAGAGGGTGACGCCCAAAGATCGAGCAGTGATCTTGCTCTCGCAAAAGCACTCAAGCGTCACGTCGGCCTTCTCACCGAACAAGCGGGACCCATCAAAGGGCATGTCAATCAAGGATGACTGAACATTTCCGAAAACCCAGTGGACTGTAACCAAGCATAGCAGTGAAACACCACTGTAGAAGCCATGGCCTTACCAAGGGAGTTGGTGGTGTCCAGTCCACACAGTATGGCAAACTTCGCCGCATCCCTGCCATCCATTAAAGCCTGGTTGAGGATGGCACAGCTCTCCTCAGGCAGTATGGGAAGCAGCTGTGCGACCGAATCCCACAATGCATGGAAGTTGCAGCCCCAGAAGCTTGAAGTGCTCACCGACCACAATGCAAGGCTGGTGGAAGAAAATATGCACTTCCCGAAGGTATCCAGACTCTTGGATTCCCTATCCAGTGGAGTGGGAGGGAACACTGTTGGTTTGATTTTGGACATGGAGGCCTGGATGGACCACCAGGCTCTCTGGGGAGAGGTGCTTGGAAAGGAAGGTTGGGTCCCCTGGTGCGGGACATTGCTGTTGGGCTATTATGCGGTACACAGGAGCCCCGGTGCAAGGTTTAACCCTGGGCCCCCAGGAGAGTGTCGGTGAGAGCTTCATGAAAGGACAGCAGTGGTTCTGGGGCCCTGCCCCGCCTGAATCACCTCGGTCAAGACATTCGACTTGACCATGACAGCAGGAAGCTGAAGGTCAAGGACATCTGCAGCCCTTCGCATCACCGTGGCGAAGGATGCATCTTCCTCCAAAGCCTGGCCTGGAGGGGAAAGCAAGCTAGTGTCTGGGGAAGTGTCTAGTCCACTGGTATCTCCCAACTCCTCATACCAGTTTTCCTCATTAGCAGGGTCTTCCTACAAGGGACCCTCCTAGGGTGAATCCAATGGAAAACAAGCCAGGGGTTGGTATGGCCTTTACTGCAACAGGCTCGGCGTCGAGCAGCCCCGAAGAGGTGCCAGGTTGACTTCAGGAATAATTATGGGTTCGTCGTCAAGTGCCACCAAGGGCGCCATGGCATGGGGGGGAGCCAGGGTAGTTGGTGGTACTCAAGGCATCGTTGTCCTGGAATCAGGGATTGATCCTGAGGGCACAGCTGGTGTCGAGGGCAGACCTGCCAGTGATAACCCAGCCAGGGCACCTTTCGGCTCTGTGGGGCCCAAAGGCATGCCAGAGGGACTCTGGTCACAAAGTTGGCATCGTAAAACTCCTATAAATGGACAGGCAACGCCCCAGAGCCCGGGAAACTCCGAGTAGCGCGTAGCAGACCCGGACGCTGGCTGCGCAGGTGGAGTATGGGGTCTAGAAGCACAAGGTTTAACAGGTGATGCCGAAGAACATTTCGACAACTTCTTTTTATGCTTCTTGGACTTACCCGACTTCGACAAGGATGTCTTGAATCTCGAAGACAACCGTTCGCCGTAACGACTATACCAGTCTCGAGAACTTCCATGGGAGCAAGGCCAGGAATGACCCAGAGATTTCTTTTGCTGTGCCTCCAGGAGCTTCATCGCCTGCTCGTGAATCACCTTCATGGGGATCAACTTGCACTTGATGCAGGCCTTGGGGTCGTGCCCCTACCCCAGGCACTAGAGATAAACCAGGTGGGGATCCAACACCGATATTTGATGGTGACAATCCCCGCAAGGTTTGAAACAAGAGGGCTTGCAGGGGACATGTCCTTATCACACTGGGAGAAAGCTAAAAAATTTAATCTTCAACAAAAGTCGAAAAATGTTGTCTAAAATGTGCCAGAGGTAGCTCTCCAGATCTGCACTGTTTGCGCGGATATCAGCGCCCCGGGATGGTGCTTATGAAGGCACGGTGCTGTCACTTCCGAGGTGGCTGGAATTGCCGCAAAGCCGATCAACATACTGATCATGAGGATAAAATATGCAAAAGCTCTTCAAACACCATAAAAAGGCACTGCCTCTCTGGAATCTGCTTACTACATTATCTATTAGAAAGAGACACATTATTTCATCTCTCTAATGCTCAACAGTTTAGTTTTTGTAAGAGTAAAACGATTATTCAAGAAAAAGAGCTGCATAAGCTTCTAGTTCCATAAGAGAAATCCTTCAATTCTCAAAGAGCCTGAAACATTTCCCTTGGTGAAACAGGAAATCGGACTTTACAGATGGTGAAATCAAATTCAAGCTTTTTGTGCTTGGATAGGGTAGGGCTCAGGTAATTATTAGGGGCAACAAGATGAAAATCTGGGAGGTGCAGACAGTATGAGGCAAAGGAAACAAGTCTAATCCCCATCTTATGTCACTGTAACTTTTATCTTTGATTTTAGCCCCAATAGCTGACAGCACACACTGATCAGTTTCTACATATCTTCCTACGACTCGGTGAACCTGTCTCAATGAAAATAAAGTTAAAAAGATCTTGTTTATACCAGCTCTCCTTACCACTACTTTCATCAATTCATTTTTTCGGAAGCATGTGTGCATACAAACATAATACATCCAGAATAACTCACAGATTTAAAACAAGCACTGGCAAACACAACAGGTCTGGATTTTTGTAAGTGCATTTTTCTTAAATATTTAGCTGGTCTGACGAGTCTGTATGTATGTGATTGTATGGATGAGTGAGTGGGTGAATGCGAGAGTGAGTTAATTGTTGCATGGATGGATGATTGAGTTTATGGATGCGTAAGTGAATGGATGGATGAGTTATTGAAAGGATGGATCGATGGATGGAAGAGTGCATGGATGGATGAACAAGCGAGTGAGAGCAAGGAATCATGACTAAAGTGCACTGATTGTGGATGGCTTTATGAGACTTGGTAGAAATGGTTAAATGGGCTGGGGAAGTGGCTTACCATCAACAGAGTAATGTTGCTCAACCTGTCAAATATTGTTACAAACTACTGCCCACAACGTTTTGCATATAACTGATAAAGCACATTTCTGACGCTTGCAGCCGTTTTCTCTTTTAGATCCTGTATTCAAGGAAGGTGTACATCAAGCTATCGAATTGTTCTTTGAGGAGAACGTAGGCACAGTAGAGGACGCGGGCACGCTTTGGGAAGCCTTCAAGGCTACCATCAGGGGAACATGCATCGGGCTTCAGGCTGGGGTACTAAAGACATTACGGTCGCATATACAACACATAGAGAATGAGATAACACGGCATGAAAGGGAATAGGCCAGCACGTTGAACATACATAGGTCGGCAGAGATCAGGACACTAGTGACAGAATACAATGAGACAGCAGATCAGGAAATAAAACATATGTCTAGAAGCTGGAAGGCTAGAGCGTACGGCGAGGGTGGTCGTCCGGGTCGCACATTGGCAGCCAAAATCAAAGGGATGAGGATCCAGGAATATGTCACCGAAATAGAGGGGCCGAATGGAACGATATATCACAACTCCCCAGATATAGTTGAATGTTTCCGGAATTATTATGCCTCCCTGTATGGTTCTGGGGACGAAGCAGACAGTGAGGAGATAAGGGAGTTTTTTGAGGATATAGCATTAGCCTGGCTTTCAAATGGCCAGCGGGAGTACCTGTTGGCACCCCTCACGTTAGAAGACGTGAAATAGGCCATACGGACGTTACCGTCCGGTAAAGCTGCGGGCACGGATGGACTGCCGGGGGAATTCTACAAGGAGTTCGCTGACTTGCTGGCCCCACATACGGTGAATATGTATAGCGAAGCCTACGACAAAGGCCTGCTCCCCCCCACCCTTAGGGAAGCATTAATTGTTACTTTGCTAAAGCCAGGGAAACGGGCAGATAGTTGTGAGTCGTATCGCCCTCTCTCCTTGTTGAATATTGACACAAAAATAATTGCTAAAATTATTGCTACCAAATTACGTCCGCTGTTGCCCGCCTTGGTTCTCCCGGATCAGCCGGGCTTTGTACCATCCCGGTCTACGTCTCATAATCTGCGCACTTTAGTTGCGGTCTTACACCAACTCGATCCGGATCACAGAGCAGTAGTGGTGCTGCTCGACGCCACTAAGGCTTTTGATTCAGTTAGATGGGGGTATATGTTTGACACTTTAAGGAGGATGGGTCTGCCGGTCCCATTCATACGATGGATAGAGATTCTCTATACTGCACCGGTGGCGAGGGTGCGAATCAACAATTGTCACTCTAAACCTTTTAAAATACACAAAGGGACCAGACAGGGGTGTCCACTCTCCCCTATTCTTTTTGCCATCGTGATGGAGCCTCTGGCCTGTGTTGTGCGACAAAAATATGCAAGAGCGGCCCTACAGTTCAGTCAGCGCCCACTTATAATCTCCATGTATGTGGATGACATGGTTTTATATATTCGAAACCCGAGGAGAATTTGCATTCGCTTATCCGGGAATACATTAAATACGAACACTTATCGGTGCTAAGAATTAACTGGGGAAAAACTTCTGTCTTCCCACTCACATCTAGCACAATGCAGTTCCAAATGGAATATCCACTCGAATGGTCGACGGAGCCTATCAAGTATCTGGGGGTGTGGGTGCACTCTGATCCCGAGATAGTGCTGAGAGAAAACTTTGGTAGGGCTCTAACCTCCACGGAAGAACAGGTGAATAGATGGATTGGCCTGCCCCTTTCCTTAGCAGATAGAATAGCAGTAATAAAAATGGTCATTCATCCTCGGTTTCTGTACCTCTTCACTAATGTTCCTATCAAATTAACGAGGGTTTTCTTCTCATGACTGCGTTCGATATTAATACGCCTGGTCTGGGCAAGCAAGAAATCCAGGTGTAGCTGGAGCACTCTTACAAGGCCGTATTCACAGGGGGGGTTCGCGGCGCCAGATCTGTATTTGTATTATTTATGTGAGCAGGCTCAATTTGCACACTACTGGTTTTCCCCCCGCCCTTTATTCCACACGTGGCGGTGGAGGCGGACGATATGGCCCCGGATCATTTAGTGGCATTAATTTCTAAGGCAAATTCTACCTATCCATTTAGAGACAATGGAATTGCGGACTGTACGGCACAGGCATGGCGTGCTATGGCGAAACGCGCAGGCAGACAACTTGTATATGCCACGGCTCTTCCAATAGCACACCATCCTAAACTTTCGGTGACCTAAGACAAAAGGGCATTGGAAATACTGGCAGATATGGATATAGTTACAATGGGCGATGTCTACCCGGAGGGCACCTTCATCTTGATGGAGGAGGTACGCGACCGACATCACTGTACGCCAATGTCAATTTTCACGTATTACAGGTTACGGGAGGCACTCAAGGCATTTAATGACAGACACCCCACTGAACCAGTCACTCTGAGCCTGGCAGGCCCATCGCGGGGTAGATTGGCCACCCGACTGTATAACACCATGCAATCTGACACTGCGCCTGTTTTTAGCCAGGCACGAGAGCGGTGGGAACATGCATTGGGAAACGCTCTTAGCGAGGAGGAATGGGAGTTTAGCTGCTCCATGACTAGACGTCTGAAGGCCAATTGTAATTTACGCATAATTCATTTTAAATACTTACAGCAGTTATATTATACTCCCCTAAGATTACATAGGTATGGCCCGAGAGAGACGGCTAGATGCAAACGGTGTGGGGTACAAGAGGCTGATTTCATTCATCTTGCATGGGATTGTGTCAGGGTCAATGAATTCTGGGTGTTGGTTACACAAGCATTAACAGTCATGATGCTGGAGAAAGTGGATTGCTCCCCACAGATTTGCTTGCTGGGGCTGGTGAAGCGCTTAAAACCAGAGAATAGGCGTCTGGTGCTGATCGCATTATTACTGGCCAAGAGAAAAGTAGCACAATCATGGAACAGTAAAAAGGCACTGAACTTTAAAAACTGGATACAAGACTTGGTGTTTTGCAGAGATCAACTGGCCTGCTATGCCGAAGAACTTCCAGCGCCTTCTAGGCCTAAGGATGTATGGTTCCCACTAACCGCCTATTTACTGTCTCGCCCTCAGGATGTCACAGATGACACGGGTTAACCCTAGAGGACTTTGTGGTGTAGTGCAAGAAGGTGTGGGTTAACGCAATGAATCTGTTTGTACGATGGTATACTGAAAAATCAATGTATCCTGTTGTCACACGGGGGGGGTAATTGTTGCGTGCACCACGCATAAGTTGTATGTTTCTGGAAATGCAAAAAAAACAATAGCAAGCACACAGCCAGAATGTCAAATTAAATACATAAATAAATAAAGCACATTTCTGGGTGCCTACATTATGCCATGAACTGCCACTATGATGTCAGAACCAGTGCTAGCCGCAGTTGATACTGCTTTGCAACAGCTGTTCACAGTATTCCAGGACCAGCACTGTGCTGTTGGTTTGTACAATCATGCTAAAAATGACCACATAAAAGTGGGTACCAACATGCCATGGATGCCCATATATGCAGCAAATAATTACTACCTTCACATCAAGGACAGAATTATTCAAAATGGTGTACCATAAAGTCATAGATGCCTGTACAATGCATGATGTAAGCTGTGCGTAACCAGATTCCACTGCATGAACATTCCGTAAAGCACAACAGGAATTCTTTGCTGTTAAGAGCAGAGATAGAGCAGAATTCTGCTGCATATTACAAACAGTTTATTTTATTTTAAAGGGTCATAGCTGTACATCTAAAGCTTGCTGCATCCTATTAACAAAGCATTCTACATGTCCTCCAACAAACCTGAATGCATTGAAGCTGCAGGAGTACACAAGTGCTAATGGTTGTGTTATGGCTGCAGACATTGCAGGAAGTTACTTGCAATGCCTGGCATGTATAGCTTTGTTCACTTTCTGGATAGTGCAAAAAATGTCAGATAACCAATGCAATAAGACATGCCTACTTATCAGACAGAGTTACCCCAGAGGACATCGAGTGGGTGGAACAGTCAAATACAGTATATGCAATCTGAACTGTAAATTGTTTTTATCAATTGCTAGGACAACAATTGGTCATGTTCATTTTCCAAATCTATTGCTAAATTTAAAACTCTGAACAGGTGAACACATTTCGATCTGAACCAAAACTACTTCGCAACTTAATTTAGACATTCACTAGAAAGCATGAACAGCTTTATGGATAGTCTCCCTCAGTGGTTAGTTTGTGAAAAGTGCTGGGGCCCTCGTCAGGTGGTAGCTTGCACCAGCCCATTGCTCCTATTAGTGCCGTCTATAACGGAACTAACTACTAACCACAAAACCCTACAAGTGGGAAGAGGATGTGGCGTAACGGCCAAAGCTGCCGACTTTGAAGTTGGGAAACTAGGTTCAAGTCTCTTTGTAGGCTCAACATACTGTAATTCTGGGCAAATCACTTAATCTCCCCGTCCCTACAAAAATGAATGTGTCCTTAACTGGTGCTCATGAAAAGCGCTCAATACCTTTGGGTCGAGTTCATGGTATAGGCGCTGGTGTTGATGATTAAGTGTCTGTCCCGAGCACCGGAAGCCATCAGCTCAAATTAAGTACTGGTCTACCTGTTTTGTTAACATATCTGTAATGGATATATTTGTTTTATTGCAAAGGTAGGACAGAACAGAGGCTGCTTAGTAGAACTACCTTCGTTAACATTGGCTGTTGTTTATGCTTATGAAAAAAGTAAATCCAGTTTACTTTACCCTGGATGTTCCTTTGTACAAACGGCACAGTTGATCGAAGGCCTGGGCTTGCTGGGCATCCAGTATTGGCTCAGAATTGGGCTGAAAAGAAATGTTGTCATTATTGAAACATATATGTGAAAAATTATTCAGTAAAGCAATTTCAAAATGATTGTACATTAATGAACAAGTGACTTACCTTTGGTAATGCTTTGTCTGGTAGGGACTATATCTAGCCGCAGATTCCTTACCACAGAATAATTCCCAGGCGTCAGACTGGATCCGGACATTTTTCATGAGCAGTACCCCTATGCGCCGGTAGGTGGCATCATTGGGCTTCGCCGGATGTCATCCGCACCAGGCGAGACATGCATGGTGGATATATACAGGAGCTACCTCAGAGCGCCAGTTTATTTTCGCGACTTTCCAAGAAGAACATTGATTACTGGTGCGTGAAACTAAGGCCCTTGAGAGAGAAACAGTCCTTCACTTTGAATTCGTTTGCAGATCAGGGAGGATGTGTGGGTCGTAAGATATCTGTGGCTAGATAGAGTATCTACCAGATAAGGCGTTACCAAAGGTAAGTAACTTGTTTATCTGATAGAGACTTCTAGCAGCAGATTTCATACCTCAGAAAAGATACCCAAGCAATACCTCCCCAGAGGCGGGCTGTGACACAGATTAGACTTTAAAGTCCTGTAGGACCGTCTCGCTGGACCTGGCTGTTTAGGCAGCAGTGCTTTGTAAAAATGTGCAGGGAAGCCCACGCTGCTGCCTGACAGATATACAGGATATGTACCTCATGAGCTAATGCAGGAGTCGCTGCCTTGACTCTGGTGGAATGAGCTTGCAAACCTTCAGGAGGTTGCTCTTTGGCCAATGCACAGCAGATTTGGATGCAGAGCACTATCCATCGTGAGATTGTCCATTTCTGCCCTGCCTTTCCTTTCTTTGCTTCAACATACCCCACAAAGAGCTGATCGTCCACCCTGAACTCTTTTGCGCTCTTTTAGGGTCCAGCCGATGAAGTCGCGCTCCTCTTCTTAAGAGGGATGAGGCGGAGGTTAAAAGGTAGCTGATGGACTGGCCTAAATTAAAGTAAGTTATCACCTTGGGTAGGAAGGATTGCCCTAGACCGAAGAACCAGCTTGTCTGGGTAGATGTAAAGGTACAGAGTCTGAGATGACAATGCCTGAAGCTTGCTGACCCTCCAGACAGATGTCATAGCCATTAGAAAGGCTGTCTTTACAATAAGAAGCCTGATAGGACAGTTATGTAGTGGCTCAAAAGGAGCACACATCAGAAATGTGAGGACTAAATCACGGTCCCACTGTGGCATACTGAAGGGTGCAGGTGGGAACATGTTGAAGGCCTTTTAAAACGTATGTACAATAAGGAACTTGAACAGAGATGGCTGATCTGGCAACTGCAGGAATGCCGAGATGGCAAAAAGCTAGCCTTTCAAGGTGCCCAAAGCAGAGGGCTACTGAACCAATGTACAGATAAACAATAGAACCTGGGAAAGGGGTGCAGAAAGAGGGTTTACTTGTCTGTCGGTACACCATGCTATGAACTTGCTCCAAAAGCAAGCTTATACGGTTTTGGTGGAGAGACGCTTGGCTGTCAGGATAACAGTACAGACTTCGGGTGGGAGGTCAAAAGCTGTTAACTGTTGCCACTTAATCTTCATGCATGAAAGCGAAGCGCTTTCAGGTACGGGTGGAGAACCCTGCTCTGTTGGGCAACAAAAGATCCTCATGATGAGGCAGCCTGTTCGGAGGACCAGTGCTCATGCTCAACAGCTTGGCATACCAAACTTTCTGTGCCCAATCCGGAGCCACGAATATGACTTGAGCCCGGTCGTTCCTGATCTTCTTGAGAGCTCTGGCAGGAGTGGTATTGGCGGAAAGGCGTACATGAGGCCTGAGCGCCACTCGAGAGGAAATGCATCTCCAAGTGTGAGCTGCCTTAGAAACTCAAACGCACATGCACAAAATTGCTGACATTACGCGTTCTCGATGGAGGCAAACAGATCCAGCCAAGGTTCTCCCCACTCTTGGAAGAGACCTTGCGCCAACTCTGGATGGAGATGCCATTCGTGATTTGCTAGACATCGACAGCTGAGTTTGTCTGCCCTGGCATTCAGAGAGCTCGCCAGTTGTTAAACCACCAGGGATATGCGCTGACATTCCAGCCAGAGCCTCCTGCCAAAGGGTCTACAACCCCACCCCGCCCTGTTTGTTGCAATACCACATGGCGGTGGGGTTGTCTGTAAACACCTGAACCAGCCTTCCCCTGATTGAAGGAAGTAAGGCCTTCAATGCCAGCCGGATCTCTCGGAGCTCCAACAGGTTGATTTGGAGTCCGGATTCCGCTGGAGATCAAAATCCTCTGATCTCCACCTTTCCCAGATAGCTGCCCCAGCCCAGAAGTGATGCATTTGTCACCACAGTCAACTCTGGTTCGGGAAAGGGAGAGGAGTCTGCCGCTTACCCAATCGTGGTTCGTTGGCCACCACTGCAGGTCATTTGCAGTTCCCTCCGAGATCTGAACCATGTTGGAGAGATCCCTTTGATGCTGTGCCCACTGGAACTTCAGGTCTCACTTCGGAGCCCTCATTTGCTAACGGGCATGTGTCACAAAAAGGACACAGAAGGCCATGAGGCCCAACAATCTCAGAGTCAGACCCACCGAAATCCAGGATAGAAGCTGAAACATTGGTATCATAGCCTGAATATCCTGGACTTGCTGCTCCGGAGAATAGGACCAAAACTGCAATGTGCCCAGAACAGCCTTGATAAAAGGGAGCGTCTCAAAGGAACTCGGTAAGTTGATAGCGAACCCCAGCGAGTGAAGAAGGTTTGCCGTACTCTGAAGGTGGCAGGCAGCCTGGGGCGAGTCTGCCTTCAACAACCAATTTTCAAGGTAGGGAAAGACTGGAATCCTTACCTTTGCAGTCAGCTGCGACCACTGCCATCATTTTCATGAACACCCGAGGGGCACGGGTAAGGCCAAAGGGAAGCACAGCAAACTGAAAGTGCTCTTGACCTACCATGAACGGCAGGTAATGCCTGTGGGCAGGCAGGACGGGGATGTGAAAATAAGCATCCTGCAAGTCCAGTGATACCATCCAGTCTCTTAGGTTCAGGGCAGGCAGGACTTGTGCAATAATTTTGAATTTCTCCTTTCACAGGAAGAGATTGAGAAGGAGTAGGTCTAAAACAGTACGAAGGTCTCCGTCCTTCTTGGGCATCAGAAAGTAGATGGAATAGCCCCCACAACCTACTTCTGATGTCGGCATCTTCTCTATAGACCCCTTGGCCAAGAAAGCTAACACCTACTGATGAAGCAAAGAGAGGTGCTCCTCTGTCAGCTTGTCGTAAGTAGGTGGCTTGGGTGTGGGGAGGTCAAAAAGGGTAGGAAGCAGCTCCTTTGGACTAGCTGCAAAACCCAACGGTTGGATGTTATTCACCTCCGGAGGTGCAGGTGATGGCGTATCGTGCCTCCTACTGGATGTCCATGATGGTCAGAGGGCATACTAAAGGGGTTTGGAGACTTGGTCAACCTCTGGCTATTTGTCCCACATGATCTGTGGGAACTGCAGCCTCGGCCATTAAAAGATTGTGCGTTTTTCTGGCCGAGGTGGCTGGGAGTGCAAAGACGTGGTTGGAAGCCACTCCTGTGGCCACAAAAGGGGGCGGGGGGGCGGACTGGGTTGGCGAGGCGCAATGGAAAGGCTCAAAGACCTGGCTGTAGCTCTGCTGTCCTTGAAGCACTCGAGAGCAGAGTCCGTCTTCTCACCAAACAACCAAGAGCCATCGAAAGACATGCCAATGAGCGAGGCTTGGATAGCCCCTGAAAAGCCAGTGGCTCTCATCCAGGCGTGGTGCAAAAGATCCACCAACGATAAAATCGTTCTGCCCAGCGAGTTGATCGTATCCAGTCCACATCATACGGTGAACTTGGCTGCGTCCCTCCCAACACCCATGGCTTGAGAGAGTATGGCTCGGGCCTCCTCCGAGACCATGGGCAGCACTTGCACAACCCAGTCCCAGATGGTATGGGAGTATCAGCCCAAGAGGCATGCGTTGTTCACCGACTGCAGTGCCAGACTGGCAGAAGAGAACATCCTCTTCTGGAAGGTGTCCAACCTTTTGGATTCCCTGTCCGGTGGAGTGGTAGAGAATGCACCAGGGTTAACCAAGCTCTCCAGACTGGGGTGAAGAAAGTGGGGCCTTGTGGTCAATGGTAGCAGATAATAGTCCTAAGCCACCCTCCACACCACCATTGCAAATGAGGCACTCTCCTGCGTAGGAGAGAGATCAGGTCAGTGTCTGGGAAGGTGTCCAGTCCACTGGCATCCACCAGATCCTCGTACCAGTTGTTGTCAGAATATTTTAACTTGTATCCATAAGGGTCTGCAGACTGCTCCTATTTGTCTCTCAATCCAGGCTTGTCGTAGGAATAAGGCACTGACTGTGCCATGGGGAGTCTGCCCCCTGTCACTCTGGGAGGCATGGAGATGGCCCAGGCTCCACCTCAGAGCTAGGCCTCTACTGCCGACTCTCCCTCGTCTTGTCGGATGACTTTGACGAATGTGGCAAAGTCAAAGATCTTTTTGACTTCTTGCTCTTCTTGTGCCTGTGCGACTTACCTGACGACCTCGACTGCGACGACGAGTGCTTGGAGGGGCTCCGCGACCGATCTCAGGACCTTCCTCACAACCAGGATTGTGAACGTTGCAGTGTTGCGTATTGAGGAGCTTAAGGGTCTGCTCCCTCAAGTCCTTGGGGTGCATGGCATGGCAATCGAGGCAGGTCTTGGCGCCATGGTCACGCAATGTAGGTCGATCACTGACATTTGATGGGGACAGGCCCCACATGGCTTGAAACCAGCTTTCCTAGCTGACATCCTCAAAGCACCAGGAGACAAGTCTTGAAAACATCTCGACAAAAAGTAAAAGAAAGGTTAGTCAAAAAAGACTAAAGGTAGCTCTTCTTCGGATTAGCGCTGACTGGTGCTTAAAAAAAAAGTACTGACGTTAGTGCACTGGGGGGGGGGAAGAGATTGGTGTGGCCCCTATATAGGCACAACGCACATCATTTCTGGTGCAGATGACGACATGCGGAGCTGAACGATGCCACCTTCCTGAGTGCAGGGGTATTGATCACGAAAAGTCTCATGGATCTGGTGCTTGGGGATTATTCTAAGGTAAGGAATCTGCGGCTACAAGTCTTTATCAGATGGAGATTTTAGCTAAGCAACATTCCAATTCAAAAGAATCAGCGCAAGGGAACATTCAACCAGTGATCAAACCCTCTAAAGCAAGACCACCAATAATTTTGTTTGCCCATATAATTGCCTTATAAAAATACTAACTCTGATTTCATAACAATGGTTTTAATTACTATAAATAAGTTTCACAATTGATGCTAAAAAGATATAACCGAAATGTAAGAGGCCAGATCCATATAGAAAAACCAACATGAATTAAGTCACAGCACACAGCCATTTCATTGTGATGACAAATTTCACAGGCAAACTTTTACTTTTCTACAAACTAACTTTATTCCTATAGATATATATCACGCCACACATTTGCAAGCTAGATTATTTTACATCATTAAAATCTCTAAGTGCTTATTTTTAATTTTCTTTTTCATTATCCAAGATTTGTTCCAAAGGCAATCCGTCTTGTACAAATTTAACTTATTGCTACATTGTCAGAAGCTCGCAGTGAAACAATATCAGGCTTCAAATCTGCAGTAATTAGGAGACATAAGCTTTTCTAACACTCAGGGTGTGTTTCAAGGGTGCCATGAAGTTGGCACAGTTTTTACTAAAGAGACCAACTTCAGTGCTATCATCAGCACAGCTTCTACTTTTACAAAGTACAGGTACATAGCCTAATGCACAAGTTACTAACTTGTGTAACGATATATCTGTAAGAGACAGTAGTTAGTGATAGATTCCTTACCTTAGAATATCCCCAGGCGTCAGGCTGGATCCGGAAAGTTTTGCGTAGCAGTACCCTTGCGCGTCGGTAGGCGGCGTCGTGCGGCTCCGCGTCCGTCGTCGGCGTCGTGATCGCCGGGATGACGTCGCGGGCAGTACTTAGACGCCGCCCCTGCGCGCTGACGTCAGTTCTGTACACGACTTTCCGCGCCAGGAACGCAGAGCCATGCAAGAAGCTGACACAGGTGTCTGAAAAATACTAGGGCCCTGAAAGGGATGTCCTTAACCCTAGAAATCAGTTCGCAGAACGGGAGGATGGGTGGGGCGGTAGGAATCTATCACTAACTACTGTCTCTTACAGATATATCGTTACACAAGTTAGTAACTTGTGCATCTGAAAGAGACACGTTAGTGATAGATTCCTTACCTTAGAATAGATACCCCAGCAATACCAACCCCGGTGGTGGGTCTGCGAACAAAGATCAGACAAGGAAGTCCTGGAGGACAGAACGGCCAAAGAAGCCGTCCCTCCGGACCTGACTGTCAAGGCAGTAATGCTTAGTAAACGTGTGCAGCGAGGCCCACGTAGCTGCCTGACAGATAACCGGCAGCGGAACACCGCGGCCCAAGGCCGTGGTAGCAGCCGTTGCCCTGGTGGAATGGGCACGCAGCCCAACAGGAGGCTCCTTCTTAGCCAAAGAATAGCAGGTCTTGATGCACAAGGTAACCCAGCGGGAGATGGTCCTCTTGTGCACCGCCCGACCTTTTTGGCGCCCACGTAGCCAACAAAGAGCTGGTCATCCACCCGGAAGTGTTTTGTGCGGTCGATATAGAAGGAGAGCGCACGTTTTGGGTCCAGACGGTGGAGCCTCTCTTCCTCTCTGGAAGGATGCGGAGGCGGAAAGAAGGTGGGCAAAGTGATGGTCTGCCCAATGTGGAAAGCAGTAACCACCTTTGGCAAGAAGGACGGACGCGTCCGAAGAACAACCTTGTCTGGATGAACAGACAGAAAGGGAGGTTTGCAAGAAAGAGCCTGGAGCTCACTCACCCGCCGAGCGGAGGTGATGGCCACCAGAAAGGCTGCCTTTAGAGTCAGAAGACGAAGAGGACAGTTATGCAGAGGCTCAAAGGGAGCGCACATTAAAAGGTAAGAACCAAGTTCAAGTCCCACTGAGGCATTACAAACGGAACAGGAGGGAAGAGGTGAGTAATGCCTTTTAAGAACCTGTTAACAACAGGGGACTTGAAAAGGGAGGGCTGATCAGGGAGCCTGAGGAAGGCCGAGATAGCACAAAGATAACCCTTGATGGTACCCAGGGCAGAACCCTGTTGGGCCAGAGAGAGAAGGAACAGAAGGACCTCAGAAAGAGGGGCAGAAAGGGGATCCACAGCCTTTGCTGTGCACCATGCCACAAATTTGTTCCACCTGCAGGCGTATACCACCTTAGTGGAGGGACGCCTGGCTGCCAGAATCACATCACAAACTTCGGGAGGCAAGTCGAAAGGAATCAACTGCCGCCGCTCAATCTCCACGCAAGCAGGTGTAGACTGGACAGGTTCGGGTGGAGGACCGTCCCCTGCTGCTGCGACAGAAGATCCTCCCGAAGAGGCAGACGGATCGGGGGATCTATGCTCATATTGAGTAGCTCGGGATACCAAACTCTTCGAGCCCAGTCCGGAGCCACAAGAATGACTTGGGCCCGGTCGTGCCGAATCTTCTTCAACACTCTGGGTAGAAGTGGTATAGGCGGAAAGGCGTACAACAGACCGCAACTCCACTCGCGACGAAAAGCGTCGCCGAGCGAGTGCCGCCTTGGAAATTCCAACGCGCAGAACTGATGACAGTGCGCGTTCTCTTCGGTGGCGAATAGATCTAACCAAGGCTCTCCCCACTGTAGAAAGAGTCCTTGCGCCACTTCCGAGTGAAGACGCCATTCGTGATCCATCATGCACCTGCGGCTGAGTTCGTCCGCCCTGGCGTTCAGAGAACCTGCCAGGTGTTGAACCATCAGGAACATGCCCTGATGTTCCAGCCATGTCCAGAGGCGCAGAGCCTCCTGACAAAGGGTCCAAGACCCCACCCCGCCCTGTTTGTTGCAGTACCACATGGCGGTGGTGTTGTCTGTGAACACCTGCACTACCTTCCCTTTGACAGAGGGAAGGAATGCCTTGAGTGCAAGCCGGATCGCCCGGAGCTCCAGAAAGTTGATATGGAGCCGGGACTCCGCCGGAGACCAGAGGCCTCTGATCTCCGCCTCTCCAAAGTGACCGCCCCATCCCAGAAGGGACGCGTCCGTCACAACTGTATGCTCTGGCTGGGGAAGGGAGAGGGATCTGCCCATGACCCATTGCCGGTTCGAGAGCCACCACTGCAACTGTTTTGCAGTCCCCTCCGAGATCTGGACGTGATCGGACAGGTTGCCCTGGTGCTGCGCCCACTGGAACTTCAGGTCCCACTGCAGAGCCCGCATATGCCATCTGGCATGATTGACCAGCAGGATGCAGGAGGCCATGAGGCCCAGCAGCCTCAGGGTCATCCTTACCGAAACCCAGGATAAAGGCCGAAAGATCGGAATCATAGCCTGAATATCCCGGACTCGCCGTTCGGGAGGATAGGCCCGAAACTGCGTCGTGTCCAGAACTGCTCCGATGAAAAGGAGCTGTGGAGAAGGAATGAGATGCGACTTCGGCACATTGATGGAGAACCCCAGCGAGTGCAGGAGTTCGGCCGTAGTCTGGAGGTGGGAGACGACTGCCTGGGACGAGCCCGCCTTCAGCAGCCAGTCGTCGAGGTAGGGGAAGACTGAAACCCCTGCCCGGCGCAGATGAGCCGCGACCACCGCCATCACTTTCGTGAACACCCGAGGGGCACTTGTAAGGCCAAAGGGGAGCACGGTGAACTGAAAATGCTCGTGGCCTACCGTGAACCGAAGGTAACGCCGGTGGGCCGGCAGGACGGGGATGTGGAAATATGCGTCCTGCAAGTCCAACGCTACCAACCAGTCTCCAGGGTCGAGGGCAGTCAAGACCTGAGCTAGGGTGAGCATCTTGAACTTCTCCTTCCGGAGGAAGCGATTGACGTTCCGGAGGTCCAAGATAGGACGCATGTCCTCCTTGTCCTTTTGGGCACCAGAAAGTAGTGGGAGTAGCAACCACGCCCTACTTCTGGGGTCGGAACATGCTCGATGGCCCTCTTGGTCAAGAGGGCCGTGACTTCCTTCTGTAGAAGCACCAAGTGATCCCCTGACATGCGGTGGAGTTGAGGTGGCATGGCTGGGGGGTGGTCTCGAAGGGGAGGGAGTAGCCCCTTCGGACAATGTCCAAGACCCACCTGTCCGAGGTGATGGTGCGCCAGTGGGGAAGGTGATGGCGGACCCTGCCCCCTACTGGCGTGCCGTGCACCTGAAAGGAGGGACTAGGAGGGCTTGGAGGCCGCGGACGGGTTGGAGGTGGTGGCCTGACCCGCACGCTGGTTGCCCGATCCGCCACGGCGGAATCCACGTCCTCGGCCACGCGAAGACGCCTGCTGCGCGGGCCGGTGGCTGGGCTGCTGACGTGAAGGGGCGCCCCTACCGTGGCCACGATAGGGGCGAAAAGCAGAAGGCAGCGGAGGGCGTGTAGCAGAAAGGCCCAGGGACTTGGCAGTAGCCCGTGAGTCCTTAAAGCGCTCCAACGCATGGTCTGCTTTGGACCCAAAAAGACCGACTCCATCAAAGGGCATGTCCATGAGAGTATTCTGGACATCCCCTGAAAACCAGTGGTTCTCAGCCAGGCGTGGCGGCGGAGCGCCACCGTCGTTGCAATCGACCTGCCCAGCGAGTCGGCGGTGTCAAGGCCACAACGGATAGTGTATTTGGCCGCATCCCTTCCTTCCGCAATGGCGCGGGAAAGCAGTGCCTGGACCTCCTCAGGGCACTGGGGCAAAACATCCGCCACCGAATCCCACAGAGAGTGGGTATAGCGGCCCAAAAGACAAGCGGTGTTAACGGACCGCAAGCCAGCACTGGAGGAAGAAAAACCTTTCTTCCCAAACTGATCCAGGCGTTTGGATTCCCTATCCGGAGGAGCGGTAGGGAAGGCGGTTTGGGAAGCGGAGGCTTGGACAACCAAGCTCTCAGGAGTGGGGTGGACAGAAAGAAACAGGGGGTCGCCCGGAGCGGGGCGATGGCGTCGTGACACGTTCCGATCCACAGGAGCCCCTGTGTTGGGCTTGGACCAGGCGCCCAAAAGAACGTCTGTGAGGGCGTCGTTAAACGGCAGCACAGTCTCCGCAGAGGAGGCTGCCGGCTGAAGCACCTCTGTCAAGATGTTAGGCTTGACCGTCAAAGTAGGGAGCTGGAGACGTAAGGCCCCAGCAGCCCTACGCAACACCGTACCAAAATTGGCCCCCTCCTCCGTAGCCACGGGAGGAGACAGCATGCCAGTGTCAGGAGAAGTATCCAGACCACTGGCCTCCCCTAGACTCTCTGTCCAGTCCTCATCATACTGACAGTTGCGAGTCAGAGGGTCATCAGACCCTCCCAGTCCTCCTGGTCCTCCTCTGGTTCAAAATAAGGAGGAGGAGGGACATTTGGGACCCAAGGGCCCATCGGCGCCGGAGCCGGCGTCGAGCGACGTCGCTCCGGGTCCATGTCCGGAGCCGGAAGGAACTGGGGGACGACGCCGCCCGGAGCCCAGGGCGGCGTCGAGAACGGCACCGGAGACATCGGCGCCGGCGGAGGTGTCGTGAGGTCGACCGGCGTCGATGGGGGTTGTGGAGCCGGGATCGAGGCCGGGGCCGAAGCCGGAGCCGGGATCGAGGCTGGAGTCCCGGGCGACGCCGGGGCCGGAGCCGCCGGCGACGCCGGAGCAACCCCATCAGGGCCCGCGGGGCCCGAAGGCGCACCGGAGGGGCCTGAAGGCCCGAAGAGGCGGGCCATGGCCGACAGGAACTCCTGTACCTTGGCCGGATCCGCCCCCGAACCCGGGAAGGGCGGGTAGGACGGGGGCGACTCCACAGGCAAGTCCGGGGCCGCGGGGGCGGGGACGGTGCCGGGAGGGGCCTCAGCCGAGTCGCGAGACCGGCGAGGCGAAGTCCGAGAGCGACGATGCTTCTTGGACTTCTTGTGCTTAGACTTACCGGACGAAGAAGACTTCGACGCCGACGACCGGTGTGCACTCCGCGAGCGACCCCTGGACCTCTCACGCGACCGGGGCCTCCGTGGAGCCGAATGCCGGGCCTCGAGGAGCTTTCGAGACCGCTCTCGCAAAGCTTTCGGGTTGAGGGCCTGGCATTCGGGACAAGACTCGGTGTCGTGGCCTCGGCCGAGGCAGAAGAGACACTTCCAATGCGGGTCGGTGACGGACATCATCCGCGCACAGGCGCCGCATCGCTTGAAGCCGGGCATCCCTACGACACCTTAAAGATGGAAAAAACAGTGAAAAAATCACCAAAAAGTATGGTCAAAAATTGACCAGGGCACTGCTCTTCCCGGATCTGCGCTTGCTGGCGCGGAAAAGAAGAACTGACGTCAGCGCGCAGGGGCGGCGTCTAAGTACTGCCCGCGACGTCATCCCGGCGATCACGACGCCGACGACGGACGCGGAGCCGCACGACGCCGCCTACCGACGCGCAAGGGTACTGCTACGCAAAACTTTCCGGATCCAGCCTGACGCCTGGGGATATTCTAAGGTAAGGAATCTATCACTAACGTGTCTCTTTCAGATAGTGGGATTCAGGAAAACTGAGGCACTTAGGTGGAATAAGCTGGTTCTCGGTAATGGCAAACAATGTATTATTTGGGACAACCTTTAGAATTCTCACACATCTTCAGGCTGAATACCAGTTAACTCAATAAACCCAGCAAAAACGATTCTACCTGCTCTAGAGTCAACACTCTTGCGGTCCAATCAAGAGTAGTTGTTCCTCAGTCTTAAAAGAATGAGGATGGGTATAAGTTGGTAGGAAAAATTTCTGTGATAAAAAAAAAAATCATTCGGAAAACACTTTTTGTATAAGATAAATATTAACTCTCAGAAACACCTTATTAGGTAGGAATGTGGTAGAGATCATCACAAAGTACTTGAAGCTCCCCTACTGTAGAGGTTGCAGCGATTGTAACAAGGGCAATCATTTTCAGCAAGTAAACTCAATAAACAGAGAAGCTTGGACTTAAAGAACAAGTTACTTACCTTTAGTAATGCCTTTTCTGGTAGAGACTATCTAATTGCAGATTCTTCATCTTAGAAAATTCCTCAGGTGTCAGACTGGATCCGGAAAATCTTGAGCAATACCACAACGCTCTGGTAGGTGGCTCTACGTTGACAACGTCAGAAGTGATGTGAGCGATGCCTATATTGACGCCACCTGGTGCGCTGGCATCAGTTTCTTTTGACTATTTCTGTGTCAAAAATAAAAAGCCACGTCAGAATGATTGTTTTGCCAGTGTGCAGAATCTATAAGGATGTTAAAGTGAAGAGTCCAGTTTGTGGAACAGGAAGAATGGGAGGGTTGGTGAGGAATCTGCAGTTAGATAAAACCTCTTCTAGAAACAGCGTTACCAAACGTAAGTAACGTCTTCTTCTGATAGGAACATCTAACTGCGGATTCCTCACCTAACATAGAATAGATAGCCAAGCAATGCCTCCTCATAGGTGGGTCTGCAAAAGGCTCAAACCAGGAAGTTCTGGAGGACCGAACGGGCAAAATGCCCATCCCGGACACAACTGTCCAAGTGTAGTGCTTCGTGATCGTCTGAAGGGACGCCCATGTACCAGCTTGGCAGATGTCCAGGACAGGTACTCCACGTACTAACACAGTGGTAGCGGCCTTGACCCCTGTGGAATGAGCCCACAAGCCTGCAGGAGACTGCTTATCAGCTAGTGCTTAGTAAAGTTTAATAGCAGATTCTAATACAAAGTAAAAAGCACCAAGAGATGGTTCTCTTCTGTACTTTCTTACCTTTGTTTGCTCCTGTGGATCTGATAATGAGTTGATTGTCCTCCCGGTGCCTTTTTTGGATTGAGAAGGATCCTTATAAGCATGAGGTGGAGCAAAAAATGCTGCCAACGTGATCTTTTGGCCAACGTGGAATGGGGTCACTACTTTCGGTAGAAAGGAGGCACGAGTCTGAAGCACCAGTTTGTCTGGGAAGAAGCTGGTGTACAGAGGGCTAACTAAAAGAGCTTGAAGCTTACTGACACTCCTAGCCGAGCTAATGGCCACTAAGAAGACCGACTTAAGAGTCCGGAATCCTAGCAGATAATTATGTAGAGCTCCAAATGGGAGCCCATAAGAAATGTTAGGACCAAATTAAGGTCCCATTGGGGCTTGATAAAAGGGATAGGCGGGAACAAATGGTGCAGACCCTTAAGAGTATGTGTGACAACAGGTGACTTAAACAGTGAGAGCTGATCCGGCAAGCGCAAAAAAACAGAGATGGCCAAAAGATAACCTTTAACAGTGCCCAATGCAAGGTCTTGCTGGGCTAATGACAACACAAACAATAACACCTCCAACAAGGGGACAAAAAGTGGATTAACATGATGGGAGGAGCACCAAGGCCCAACGGCAGGCGTATACCGTCTTTGTTGATGGATGCCTGGCTGCCAAGATGGCGTCCAAATCTCGAAAGGAAGATCAAAGTAATTTAGCTGTCACTACTCATTCTCCACACATGAAGGTGGAGTGTGCGCAGATTTGAGTGCACAACCCTGCCCTACTGCTGCAACATATGATCCTCCCAAAGAGGCATCCTGATCAGAGGACAGATGCTCATCCTCAGTAGTTTGGGATAACCAACTCTCATTGCCAAGTCTGTAGCCACTAAGGCCTAAGCAGTCCTGATCCTTTTGAAAACTTGTGGCAGGAGCATATCAGAGGAAAGGCATACAGGAGTCCCTGATTCCAGTCTTCAGACTTTGCTGACTTTGCACGTTCTCAACGGTGGCAAATAGACAGAGCCAATGTTCTCCCCATTTCCTGGAAGACACCTTGCACCAACTCTGGAAGTAGACACTGTTTGTGATCCGCAAGCCATCAATGGCAGAGTTCATCTGCCCTGGCATATAGAGATCCCGCCAGGTGCTGCACAACCAGGAAGATGTCCTGTCCCTCTAGCCATGTCCAGAGGCGCAAGGCCTCCTGGCACAGAGTCCACCACCACACTCTGCCCTGTTTGTTGCAATACCACATGGAGGTGGTGTTGTCCATGAACTCCTGAACCAATCTTCCTTTGATGGATGGGAGGAAGGCTTTCAGTGGCAAGCGAATCACCCTGATGTGGAGCTGGGATTTTGCTGGAGATCAGAGGAATAAGTTACTTACCTTCGGTAACGCCTCATCTGGTAGAGACAGGATCTAGTCGCAGATTCCTTACCTTTGAAATCTCCCCAGGTGCCAGACTGGTTCCGGAATTGTTTTTTACAGCAGTACATCTGTGCGTCGGTAGAGGGTGTTGTGGTACTCCGTAGCGACGTAGTCCACTGGAGGTGACAACGAAGGAGTCCATGTCAGCCCTCCCCGACACGCTGATGTCAGTTTCGTACGTAACTATTTTCCACGCCAAAAACATTGCGCCACTTATTGAAACGGTCTATGGAAAAAGTGTGTCAAAAAATAGACATCTTTGCATCAAGCAATTAGGAAATCCTAATGACAGACTTAAAATGTCAAGAAAAGGATATTTTAGGTAACAAGAAAAATAGTTCACAGAATGGAGAGGATGGGAGGGTCGGTAAGGAATCTGCGGCTAGATCCTGTCTCTACCAGATAAGGCGTTACCGAATGTAAGTAACTTATTAATCTGATAAAGACAATCTAGCCACTGATTCCTTTGAATTAGATGCCCTAGCAATACCATCCCCGGAGAAGGGTCTACAAACTGATCCTACTAAAAGTCCCTGAATTGAACTAGCCAGTCTAGAAGAAGATAGAGTGACCGGGTGGTCGTAGGAATATAGGTGAGGAAAAGCATACGTTTCACCATAAGAACAATTGGAATGACCATAGGCAACTGAAACCAGGAAGACAATGAAAAGCATGGGAAAACGTTACAGAGGGCAGTGGAACAAAAGTGTGTTGGGAGTCAACAATCCATAGAAACAAAAATACTACGTAGCTCCCTTGGTGGGATCCGAATCCATGGTTGGACGGGGCTGAGGGACCATAGTCAACAGCTAGTGCCACTGAGCCATAGCTCTTTGCCTCAAAAAACAAATATGTGATCAAACCTGCCCTGAGAAACACAAGAAAAGGAGATCTCAGAACACATTCACGATGGAGAAAGCATCGCTCAATGCTTCAATAAAAATATTGCAAAGACAACAACAAACAAGTAGTTGTATAGACCAACTCCTGTCCGGAGATAAAACTGCTAGAGATGAGGTAACAACTCTAGGACTATCTATAAAGTAGAAGCCACAGAGGAAGAACGGACAAACAAATGCACATGCAATGACTAAGTCAAGGTCTTGCTGGTATATATTGAAAAGCGCAGGTACAGAAGCATATACGCAAGCCCGTCCAAGAAAGTCATCATAACAGAGACTTGCAAATATGTATACATATAGATACATAAATAGACACATATATATATAGAGCTAGAGATAGAAGTCGCTACAACGACGAAGATATATATATCAAGCTGGGTAACCAGCAACATAATAGCAATACAAGAGAATAGAGGGAGTGGAGGACATCACACACCCCAGAAAAAGAATAACTGCTGAAGCATTGAAAACAATGCTAACTGACTGAGTAGCTACAATCAGGCTGCTGATATTACCAGCCTGAAGAGGAGAGCAGGCATTAAAAACCTTGCTAATATAGAGAAAAAAACAAGGCCACAACTTGGACCTACAAGAAGGTCAAGGTGAAATAGAGGCCTACACACGGAAGATGTAGAACAGGTAGCCAGTCGGAACAGCTACTGGTAAGCCATATCAGTCAGAGCAGGACCTGGCTTAAGAATCGAATGAGAGGCAAAATATATAGTCCCCTAGCGACACAAACGTCACAAAAGTAGGAGTTCGTGAATGAGAAAACAAATTGTTTATTATTATTATTTATTTTTTTAAACTGTTCAACGGAAGGAGATGCCTCCTATACAAGAAGAACACTGTTTATTTAGGTTAAAAGTCCCCACCGGAACGGAAGACATCAAAGTGACAAGAAGGTATAAGGTAAGCACGCCTACAGCCTTGATCAAACTAATGTATATGGGGGAAGAAACCCAAGCATCCTCTAGAAAGATTTGATTTACACAGTAAGAAGGGAAAAACTTCCTTATGAAGAAAGGGACCCCAGTAATAAATGCAGAAATGTAATAACTAACTCCGGAGGGCTAGAATATTATGACACCCTGTGGAATAGAGGGAAAGAAACCAACCAGGGATATTGAATCTGAAGGGAGCAACCAATCCCCAGTGCGAACTAAGTCAGAGAGAAACAGGACTAATATTTAAAAAATAAAAGCATATGTAAGCAAAAGGATCCACCGTAAGATGGAAGATAGCCAGCAATATAAAAGAAGGCTACAGTGTGGCGCCTGAAGAAAGTAAAAATATTCAGACACCTTGATGCCACACGTGAAGGATGAACTCTTGTACTCTGAATACTGGTGCACAAACTAGGGCCCTGAAAGGGAGTCCCTCACACTAGAAGTCAGTTCGCAGATTGGGGAGGATGGGTGGGGCGGGAAGGAATCTATAACTAATCTATGTCTCTTACAGATATATCGTTACCGAAGGTAAGTAACTTGTTCATCTGAAAGAGACAATTAGTTATAGATTCCCTACCTTAGAATAGATACCCCAGCAATACCAACCCCGGAGGTGGGTCTGCGAACCAAGTTCACACCAGAAAGTCCTGGAGAACCTAACGGTCAAAGAAGCCGTCTCTCCTGACTTCGCTATCCAGGCAGTAGTGCTTGGTGAACGTGTGCAGTGATGCCCACGTGGCTGCCTGGCAGATGTCAATGAGGTGGACTCCACGTCCCAAAGCGGTAGTGGCTGCCGTCGCCCTGGTGGAGTGGGCGCGCAGGCCTACCGGAGGTTCCTTTTTCGCCAAGGAATAGCAAATTTTGATGCAAAGAACGACCCATACAGAGATGGTCCGTTTTTGCACGGCCCGACCTTTCTTTGCACTCGCATAGCCCACGAAGAGTTGATCGTCCACCCATAATTGGCTTATGCGATCAAGATTAAACGATAACGCATGTTTTGGATCCAGACGGTGGAGTCTCTCCTCCTTGAACGGATGTGGGGGCGGAAAGAAGGTTGGCAAAGTGATGGTCTGACCTATGTGGAAAGAGGTAACCACTTTGGGAAGGAATGAAGGTCTTGTGCGGAGTACAACCTTGTCCGGATGAACTGCAAGGAAAGGAGGCTTAGATGAAAGGGCAGAGGTGAGGGCAACCAGAAAGGCAGTTTTGAGAGTTAAGAGCCTGAGAGGGCAATTATGTAGTGGCTCGAAGTGAGCGCACATAAGGTAGGTTAAGACCAGGTTCAAGTCCCACTGGGGCATCACGAAAGGAACAGGAGGAAAGAGATGAGTGATGCCCTTAAGAAACCTATTTACAATCGCGGACTTGAAAAGAGAAGACTGGTCAGGCAGCCGAAGAAAGGCCAAAATGGCTGAGAGATAGCCTTTCAGAGTGCCCAGAGCAGAGCCCTGCTGGGCCAAGGAAAAAAGGAAGAGGAGAACCTCAGAAAGGGGGGCAGAAAGGGGATCTACAGACTTTGCTGCACACCATGCCACAAATTTGTTCCACCTACAGGCGTATACCGTTTTAGTGGAGGGACGCCTGGCTGCCAAGATTACATTACAGACTTCGGGAGGAAGGTCGACAGCTGTCAACTGTCGCTGCTCAATCTCCACGCAAGGAGGTGGAGGCTGGACAGGTTCGGGTGGAGGACCCTCCCCTGCTGCTGCGACAGAAGATCCTCCCGAAGAGGCAGTCGGATCGGAGGATCGATGGCCATGTGTAAGAGCTCGGGATACCAGACTCTCCGTGCCCAGTCCGGAGCCACAAGAACGACTTGGGCCCGGTCGCGCTTGATCTTCTTCAGCACTCTGGGCAGAAGTGGTATAGGCGGAAAGGCATATAGACGACCGCAACTCCCCTCGCGACGAAAAGCGTCACCGAGCGAGTGCCGCCTTGGAAATTCCAACGCACAGAACTGCTGGCATTGCGCGTTCTCTTCGGTGGCGAATAGATCTAACCAAGGCTCTCCGCACTGTCGAAAGAGACCTTGCACCACCTCCGAGTGAATACGCCATTCGTGATCCATCATGCATCTGCGGCTAAGTTCGTCCACCCTAGCGTTGGAAGAACCTGCCAGGTGTTGAACCACCAGGGACATGCCCTGATGTTCCAGCCATGTCCAGAGGCGAAGGGCCTCTTGACATAGAGTCCACGACCCCACCCACCCTGTTTGTTGCAGTACCACATGGCGATGGTGTTGTCCGTGAACACCTGCACTACTCTTCCTTGTACCGAAGGAAGGAATGCTTTCAGAGCAAGACAGATCGCCCGCAGCTCCAGAAGGTTGATGTGGAGCTGGGACTCCGCCGGAGACCAGTGTCCTCTGATCTCCGCCTCTCCCATGTGGCCGCCCCATCCCAGAAGTGACGCATCCGTCACTACTGTGAACTCTGGTTGGGGAAGGGAGAGGGATCTGCAGTCGACCCAATCCTGGTTCGAAAGCCACCACTGCAGTTGGTGTGCAGTGCCCTCTGAGATCTGGACGCAATCGGAAAGATTGCCCTGATGCTGCGCCCACTGGAACTTCAGGTCCCACTGCAGAGCCCGCATATGCCACCTGGCATGATCCACCAGCAGGATGCAGGAGGCCATGGGGCCCAGCAGCCTCAGGGTTGAAACATTGGTATCATAGCCCGAATATCCCAGACACGCTGCTCGGGAGGATAGACCTGAAACTGCGCTGTTTCCAGAATTGCTCCGATGAAAAGGAGCTTCTGAGAGGGAATCAGGTGTTACTTCGGCACAGTGATTGAGAACCCTAGCGAGTGCAGGAGGTCCGCCGTAGTCTGGAGGTGGGAGACGACAGCCTGGGGCGAGCCCGCCTTCAACAGCTAGTCGTCCAGATAGGGGAAGACTGGAACCCCTGATCTGCGCAGATGAGCTGCGACCACCGCCATCACTTTCGTGAACACTAGAGGGGCTCTGGTAAGGCCGAAGGGGAGCACGGTAAACTGAAAGTGCTCGTGGCCTACCGTGAACCGCAGGTAGCGCTGGTGGGCAGGCAAGACGGGGATGTGAACGTAAGCGTCCTGCAAGTCCAACGCTACCATCCAGTCTCCAGGGTCGAGGGCAGACAGGACCTGAGCCAGAGTCAACATCTTGAACTTCTCCTTCCTGAGGAAGCGGCTGACGTCCCTGAGGTCCAAGATAGGACGCAGGCCTTTGTCCTTCTTGGGAACCAGAAAGTAGTGGGAGTAACAGCCACGACCTACTTCTGGCAGAGTGACTCGCTCAATGGCTCCCTTGGCCAAGAGAGCTGTGACTTCCTGTTGGAGAAGGGCCAAGTGATCCTCCGACATGCGGCGGAATGCTGGTGGCAGTTTTGAAGGGGAGGGAGTAGCCCCTCCGGACAATTTGCAAAACCCACCTGTCCGATGTGATGGTGGACCAGTGGGGGAGGTGATGGCGAATCTTGCCGCCCACTGGTCTTTGGTGGCCCTGAAGTGTCGGACTAGGAGGGTTTGGATGCTGCTGCAGAGGGGGCGGTTTTGGACTGGCCAGCCCTCTGGCCCCCTGACCCAAGTCGCTGGGTCCCACGTCCCCGGCCGCGCATAGGCTGGGTAGCTTGCGCCGGCCTGTGGCTCGGGTTGGCACGTGGTGGGGCACCCCATAGCCACGAAAGGGAAGATAAGCAGACTGGAAAGGACATGAGCCAAGGACCTGGCCGTAGCCTTAGAGTTTTTAAATCGCTCGAGCTCGTTGTCTGCCTTGTGACCAAACAGGCGACGGCCATCGAAAGGCATGTCCAAAAGTGTTGATTGGACATCCCCCGAAAAGCCAGATGTCCTCAACCAGGCGTAGCATCTGAGTGCTACTGACGTGGAAACTGTCCTGCGTAGTGAGTCGGCGGTGTCCAGACCACACCTAATGGTGTACTTTGCTGCGTCTCGACCCTCTGCAACGGCATGGGTGAGTACAGCCCAGGTCTCCTCCGGGCATTGTGGCAGCACTTGCGCAACCTTGTCCCACACCGAGTGCTGGTCCCGGCCCAAGAGACATGCAATGTTCACCGACCGCAGTCCTAAGCTGGCGGAAGAAAACATTTTCTTTCCAAGGTGGTCCAGTTTCTTGGATTCCCTATCCGGTGGAGCAGTAGGGAATGCGCTACCTTTGGATGAAGAGGCTTGGACGACCAAGCTCTCGGGGGTGTTGGGAGAGGAAAAGTGGGTCGCCCGGAGCCGGGCGGTGGTGTCGGGCGATGTTCCAAGAGCCCAAAAGAACATCAGTGAGGGCTTCATTAAATGGCAGCAAGGGCTCCGAAGAGGATACCGCTGGTTGAAGCACCTCAGTCAGGAGGTTAGTCCTGACTGCCACTATAGGAAGCTCGAGGCCCAAGGCCTCAGCCGCCCTATGCAACACCACTGCATATGACGCTCCCTCCTCCGTAGCCACGGTAGGGGGGAAAGCATGCCAAGGTCTGGTGATGTGTCCAGGCCACTGGCATCGCCCAGTTCCTCTCTCCACTCTGGTTCGTCCAACTGGTCAGTTAAAGGGTCACCAGACCCCTCCCAGTCCTCCTCATCATCATCATCTTCATCATCCACTGGCCGCCAGTCAGGGCCAAAGGGAACACCAGGGAAGAACCTGGGTACAAAATTACCCTCCGGCACCGGCGTCGATCGACGTTGGTCCGGCTCCGCGTTCGGATCGAGTGGGAGGCCGGGGTCGATGCCGGATGGACACACAACCGGCGGCGTCGGAGTCGTCGGCAGTCGAATCGGCATCAGGGAAGGACCAGTGAGGTGGACCGGCGCCGATCTGGATCCAGGCCTGGATCCAAGGGGAACCTGCGGCATCGGGGTCGGGGCCGCAGGCGTCGAAGGCCTAGGTCCCCCAACCGAGTCCGCGGGGCCCGAAGGCGCGCCGGCGGGTTCGAGCTGCCCAAAGATGGCATGCATCGCTTCGTAGAACTGACAATGCTGGACAGGCGTCGCTCCGGCTCCCGGAAAGGGAGGGAAGTGCGGAGTCGACTCCGCAGGCGGAGACGGAGAACGACGACCCTCCGTATTCCGCATCGGCAGACGGACGGGGAGAAGGCGAAGAGCGACGATGCTTCTTCGCCTTCTTCTTGTGCTTCGACTTACACGACGAGTGCGAAGACTTCGAGGAAGACTGATGATGGTGGCTCCGCGACCGGTCCCGCGACCTTCCTCTCGACCGGGACCTTGAGCGGCGCAGAGTCGACTGCCGGGCTGCCAAGAGCTTTCGGGACCGCTCCCGCAAAGACTTCGGGGCCATGGCCCGACAGTCGAAGCACGACTACGGGTCGTGGTCGCGCTCCAGGCACCAGAGGCACACGAGGTGCGGATCGGTGACGGACATCAGTTTGTGACAGGAGTCACAATGCTTGAAACCTCGACGATGGGACATCCCTCGCGCACCAGGAGTCGATGGAAGACTCGAAAATAACTCGACAAAAAGTTGAAAAAGTTTTGTCAAAAAGTGACAAAAAGGGGCAAGCTTCTCTAAGGATCTGCGCTGGCTGGCGCGGAAAAAGAAAGAACTGACGTCAGCGCGCATGGGCGGTGTCTAAGTAGATACCGCGATGTCATACCCGCGACCACAACGCCAACGATGGACGCGGAGTGGACCGACGCCAACCACCGACGCGCAGGGGTACTGCTAAGAAAAAAATTCTCCGGATCTAGACTGACGCCTGGGGGTAATTCTAAGGTCAGGAATCTATAACTAATTGTCTCTTTCAGATCAGCATCTTTGCTGGTGCAGGCAGAAGTGAGATTGGTCGAAAGTTACTTAGCACTGCTGGATCAGCGTTAGGCTTCTTCAAAAAAGGAAGTAAGAAAGCCTGCTTCTAAACAGCTGGAAAGATGCCCTCTTTGAGAGAAGAATTCCAAATCGGGTTCAACACTGGGTTTAACAAGGTGGCCCAGGATCTAAAGATCTGAAGGGGGCACGGGTCTCCAGGAGAACCTGACTTGCATCTCCGCAGTTCGGCCAGAGATTCCTCTGTTGCGATAGGGCGAAACATTGCGAAGGAACTCGAGGTGTTATCTGGGAGAGGATGCCGTTTAGTCACCTCCTTTGCTCTATCTGGGAATGAGGAATATAATTTTGGGATTTTTTCCTCAAAGAAGTCTGACAGGCTTTCGCAAAGGGAGGGTGAAGAATGAATAAAACCCCCCGATGCAGCCAGGTTGGTGAAAGACCTGACAATCTTAAATATTTCTTTTGCAGAGTTTCCTGAATTCTCTATGCAGTGAGTCAAGTAATCTCTCCTTGCCCTCCGCATAGACACCTTATAGGTGTCTTTTGCAGCGGAGTTATAATCTTTCCTCCAGCAAAGCTCTAATCTTTTACATCTACTCTTTTCCATTTTTAGTTCACCTGAGAACCAGGGGGCGGGTGGTAAGGTTCTTGTGGTGGTGACTGACCTCAATGGTGCCACTGTATCTAGGATGGCTGTAATCCACGAGTTGAAGCAGGAGGAATATCTATCGGGATCCTCCAACAGCTGTGGCTTCACAGCCTGTAAGGTTGACCCCAATGTCTCTATATTTATCTTTTTCCAGTTTCTCCGTAACTTGCTTTGATTACTGCTAGGCAATTGCTTGGACTTCGCGTCCAGAGAGAAAGGGACAAGGAAGTGGTCCATCCACACTAAACGCAGGGGGTCCTCCACTTCTTGATTTTGGATGTGAGAAAAGATTAGGTCCAAAGTATGTCCTCCACTGTGGGTGGGGGAGGTCACATACTGAGTAAGATTTACACCGGAAAGAGTCGAGATTAAATGAGTAGCCTGTGTAACAAAGTACATTTTTGAACAGCATTTCTTTTCTTTGCACAGGCAAACCAATAGTTTATTATCCACCTGGTATTCCTTAGTCCTATCAATGTAGAAAATAAGGGTTCCCTGTTGATCCAACTGGTGTAGCCTCTCTCACTAAGACGGGATGCGGTAGAGAGAAGAAGGGACTGTTAGGGATTGCCACTCATGAAAGGGTGACACCAATATTGGAAGAAAACAGCTTGTCAGGAAAAATGGTAATGTTTGGAGGCTGTACTGACCATGCCTGCATGAGGCACATATCAAGAATGTTGGAATCGAATTGAGGTCCTACTGTGGCACAATGAAGAAAACAGGAGGAAATGTGTGAAAGCCTTTTTAAGAAATGAATGGTTTTAATAAAGAGGGCTGATCAGGCAAATGAAGAAAGACCAAAAAGGCCAACAGGTAACTTTTAACAGTACCCACAGCAGGACCTTGCCAGGCCAATTACAGAATAAACAAAAGGAAATCAAATAATTTGGCCTGTAGAGGTACAACCAAACTCTCCTCGCACCAGGAGATGAACTTGGTCCAAGGGCCTGAGTAATTCAATCTTGTGGTAGGACAGCAAGCAGCCAAAATGACATTGAGCACCTCAGATGGTAGATCAAACCTCTCAACTGGTTCCGCTCAGTCTCCAAGAATGGATGTGTAAATTGTGGAGGTTCAAGTGTACCACCCTGCCATGTTGTTGCAAAGCAGCCCCCCCAGAGAGGAAACCAGAGAGGTGGGCAGACACTGACGGTCAGCAGAGCTGAATATCAAACCTCCTCTCCCAGTCTGGGGCCACCAGAATCAACTGCGCTCAGTCCTGTCTGAATTACTTCAGGAGCCACAGGACTAGCAGTAGAATGCATATCCATTTCAGAGGTAGTGAAAAGATTTACAAAGCACATGCGCCACTGGGCAAAATTGCCCAGTACCACCTCCAAGTGAAGATGCCACTCATGGTCAGTAAAATAACTGCTTCTGAACTTGTCCACTCTGATGTTGAGGGACCCCACCAGGTGAATCACTTTCAGAGAGACATTGTGAAGGTCTAGCCTTCACCATAGCCCTCAGACAAAGGACACAGGACTCCACTCCATCTTTCTTGCTCCGGAATCACATAGGCAGTCATGTTGTCTGTCAGTATATGGATCAATTTGCCCAGGCTGGAAGGAAGAAATGCTCAGAGGACCAGAAGCAGATATCACACAGCACCAGAGGACTGATGTGATGCCGCTGCTCCATGTGAGGCCAAATATTTCTAGTCTTTACCATGTCCAGGTAAATGCCCCAACCCAAAGAGGACACATCTGTCACCACAACACCTCCAAAGGAGAGGAAAATGGCCTCCCATATGTCTGTCTGGCATTCAACATCCACAACTGAAGGTACCAGGCCGCCTTATTTGAGATCTGAATCTTGTCCTTAAGGTAGCTCCAGTGCTGAGCGTACTTGCATGTGCCAGTGAGCCTTGGGTACAAGGAGGATGTAAGATGGCAAGAGACCAAGCTGTCTCAGAACCATCAAGGTTAGGGCAGTAGTTCTTGCCTGAAACATCAGGATCATGGCCGGCATTTGCTGGACTCGCTACAGCAGTAACATTCCCTTCATGGCCACCTCATCCAGAATGGATCTGATTTAAGATCTGTTTAATAAACCCACATAGTGCACCCTCCTACTTACACAGTGCCAGAATGCCCATTCTGGGTTACTGTGATGCTATGCAAGTAGACTTAAGAAAAGCCTCTCAGAAGATTGAAGATGGGACTTGGAGTTCTTGATGGAAAATCTCAGAGCGGACAAGAAGAACACCATCATCATCAGAGGCAAGCCTGCCTTCAAACAGTCAGTCATTGAGATATTGACACCAACATGATCTATATAAAGTGCAGAGAGGCTGATGTCAGGCTGAAGTGACTGAAGATGAATTGGAAGAGATCTGACCCCACCACAAAGCGGAGACACTTTCTGTTGCCTGCAGGAATGGCACATGAAAGTATGCATCCTGCAGGTCTGGGTACACTTCTCAGTCCTTGAAATCCAACACCAATATAACCTGGGAGAGGGGCCTCATTTTTAACTTCAAATTGAAGAACAAGTTCAAGTAACTGAGGTCCAAAATCAGACTCAGGCCCCCGTCCTTCTTGGGGGACCAGGAAGTACATGGACTAGCAAACTACGCCCTTTTCCAACTTAAGTACAATTTTGATGGTTCCTTGGCAAGCATCATTATTACCTTTGAAACAAAATAGCGGTATGATCCATGAAAGTCTGAGCAACAACTGGAGGAATGGGAGGTGGGGAGTATAAAAAGGTAAGGGTGGAACCTTGTTGAATAATTTGAAGGAACTACTGGTCCAATGTAATAGAGTGTGAGTGGAGTTGCTAGCACTGTGTTCAGCCCAGCGCAGGCCCCAATAGATTGATGGAGGTGAAGCTAAATTAACTTGGCATCACTGGCACCTGGCGAGAAGGAGGAAGAGGGCAGCTCCTGCAGTTGGTGACTTCTTCCTCTGCAACTGCCCCTGAAGCCAAGAAAAGGATGAACTGGCTGAAAGAACTGCAAGAGCTGCCTCTGACTATAGGTAAAGCCCTCAAATATTCTCAGATCTCTCAATGCTGTTGGCGCAACTGGCAGGCAGGGGAAAGCAACCCTGCAGCTTGGACATTACTAGAAAACCTAGTGGCACACATCCAGGCATGGCACCTAATAACAACACCAGTGCCCACAGCTTCGGCAACAACTGCTCCTAACCAGTCCGATTTCAAAATGTACATTTACTTTGCCATCTCCTAGCAATCTTGTACTGTCTATGCAAGGGAATTTTAAATGTCCACAGGCAATATCTCACGTACAATGTCCCAGAGGGTGTAGCGACCCAAGAGACAACCTGCATTCAAGCATCTGAGCATTTAGCTGATGAAAAGACTCATTAGCCCATAATGTCATATTTCTTCATTTCTCTGTCCAGAGAAAAAGAGGGAAAATAGTTTGGACTAACTTTGATCATAGAGGCCTGCAAATGATTCTGCCTCAGAAAAGTTCTGTGCCATCTGGCAATTGGGTGAGTCACAGGTGGGGGTCGGGCAAGTCTTGTACCATGCCGTCAGTAGGATTTCAGTTAAGGCTACATTAAAATGGCAATTTGGGACGACTCCAACATGGAGGATCAAAGCTGCAAAATTTATGTCAGAAGGTTAATCGTAGTCTCCACTTTAAGCAGTAGAAAATCTAGCTCTTCTGTAACTCTGTGTACCACAACCATAAAAAGAAGCATTCTTTTCTTTAAGGGCTCTTTATGGCAAACTAAATTCCACCTTTGGCAAAGTGTTCATGCCACTGGCATTTTGGAGCTCAAGATATAAAATCAGCATCAGTTTAATGAGGAAGGAGCAGATGCTGTGCCTCGTCTTTATCGTCCTCATTTTACGGCATATGCACAACACCATGAACAGCATCGGAGTCAGAGGTAAAGAGGACCTACTTCCTCCTAAAATACTGCCTTTGAAGAAAAGGGACTGGAGGAGAGCCTTTTTCATACTGATGCTGAGTCTTGTTCATATTATAACATGAGAAGGGGTGTGCCCTAGCCAAAGCAGGTTCCGGAATCGGAGCCAATGGGCGGAAAACAGCAAAAAAAGAAGTCAGAGCTGGCCAAACAGTTTTGCAACAAGGCATGACCAATCTGATTACCTGATGCCTAACTGACATCAATGGCCAGTGCTTGGAAAAAGCATTTGAATTCAATCTAGAGACTGCTTTACAGAGGACATCCAAAATGACATTGAGCTGAAAAGTCACTGAATGTGCCCTGGCTCTTGCAGCAGGATCATACATGCATTCTGGCAGACAACAACACTGCAAAATACAGGACATGTCCCAGTGAGTAATGCAGGCTTTATTCCTCCACCGCTCCAGTTCTTCCCAACGCTGTAGACATCTCTAACTCACCTCCTTCACCTGGTAGGTCGGATTCTGTCGCTCTTCACACCAGTTTGCAATATCATCCCACACCTAGAATCTTTTCTTCAGAGTTACACATTCAAGCAACCTTGACTATACCTTTAACACACCATCTGCTTTAAACAAACACTGTCTCCCCCCTTGGCTGATCCTCCATTAACACCTACAAATTTACGATTTTCACCCCATGTCACCCCCCCCAACGGTGATCATTTTCCTACCCCCATCCCACCCTCCCTTATTCCTTCTCACCTACTATATCAGCACCCTAACCCCACTGACATCTCTCCCTTGCCCCCTTCCCACCGCTTCAAGGCCCGATATCCCACCCCCATTCCACTCTAGAATCCAGACTGGATGAGATTACTAAAAACCTGCATGATCTCTAAGCTGACCTACATAGACTCAGTCACTTCACAACAAAGATGGACAATTTTCTGTCTTCCAATAGGAACCTCAGATTGAATACTCTCACTAATGACCAACCCTACTACCACCCTGCCTCATCTCCAACTCACTTCCCCCCCTATCCTGACCTTTCCCACCACTTCACCCAGGCACTGGAAGTGGAGAACTAGACCCTGTCCCAATGCGTCCACATGACCAATTAGATGGAATGCCCATCTATCTTACATAGATATCCAAGCCCTCCTCTCTTCATATAACCCTCCCCAACCTGACAACATCGTTAACCAGGGAAAAATCCATACTATCCCGGCGAACCCTCATAGAGCTCCCAGGCTCAAGTGTAGAGCGGTCAACAAGCACAACCTAAGGCGAGTTACCATCACACAGACTGACCAAACACACCTCCAGCCCCACTTGAAATGCATGTTAATCAACTGCAGATCAGCTTGTAGACAGGCTGGGGACATTGCATACCTGATCCTAACACATGATCTTGACCTTATTCTAATCGAAACCTGTTAAATGACTCCTCTGCTCCTATCCTGGATAGTCTCCTCTGCTCCTATCCTGGACATACTAGTCTCACCCAACTATGGCATTGCCAGATTGGACTGACCCTTTAGACCAGGTGGTGGCATTGCTTGCATTCACAGCCTTAACCTGTCAGTAAAACACACACAAATAACCCCCGCTCTATCCACTTGTGAATACCTATGCCTCGATATCTCTTGCAACAACAAACCCCTTTGCAAACTACACACAATCTATCACCCTCCAGGAGACAATCAGGTTCTCATAGAACAGATCATGGAAACCATTGTAACTAACAATGAACATCAGTGTACTCAAATCTTCCTCATAGACTTCAACCTCCACTGGAATGACCAAAACGGTCCTGCAGTTAACTGCTTTAAAACCTTCCTTGCTGACCTTAACCTGACTCAATTTTGCGACAGGCCTACACATAAAGGATCGCACCCTAGACCATATCATTCCGAACCCCAATTCAATTCAACTGGAATCTATCCTCCCCTGTGATTGGACCGACCACCACCGCATCACATTACTCATCACACACAAGTGGTGACAATCAACACAGCTCAATCAACGAAACCCAGACTCTGGAAAAGGAACATGAACAACATCAACCGCAATGAACTGACCTCTATCTGCCACAATATCCTGCCTCCTCCTGGCGAGATGGCAGATGTACATGATCTCACAAATCACTACACTCACTTAATGGAGACTGTCCTTGACTCGATCGCTCCACATGCGCTAAAAAGATTATCCACAAAAGACTTCAAACCTTAGTATAATGGTTGCCTTACCGTCAGTGGAGATCAGCTTAATCCCTTAAACACCTCAAACACCTGAGATCATTGAGAAATAGATATTACAAAAGCTTCAGAAATACGAAAGCAAATTTCTTCAGAAACCAGTTGGATCAAGCCAGTAACCACCCAAAAAACTTTTTGAGCTCATAAAAGGACAATTGAACGGTGCACCCATACCGTCCCTCGCTGGATTCAGTAAATTAACAAACTGTGAGAAATTCGCCTCCATCTTACTTCAGGAGACGGAATGCATGAAAAAGGACCTGCAAACCTCCCTGGAACAAGCACCTCTCCCACCTCAACCCATTCTCTCAGCCTCCTGGACTACTGATCCCCCATGTCCCTCTGGGCACTTCCCAAAAACAACACATCTTGGAACTCTTTCGAAACCTTTGTGGAAAGTGACATCCACAAGATTCTCACATCACTGAAACCCTCAAACCATTTCAACGACCCCTTACCTCCCAATTTCTTCAAGGAAATCCTACCCTTAATACTCCCACTATGGACCAATTACTAATGCCTCCCTCCTTCAAGGCACTATCCCAGACTGTCTTAAATCCGGTCAGGTTTCCCTTAACCTAAAAAAACCTAAAGCAGATCAAACTGATATTAACAACTTCCGACCTATCTGAAATATTCCTACCCTGGCAAAGCTCCTTGAAAAATGTGTTCACATCCAACTCTGCAACCACATTGAAAAATTCCGACTATTAGAGCTGTTTCAATCAAGCTTTTGGCCAAGGCACAGCACTGAATCGGCTATGACGCACATAGTGAACGATGCACTAAAAATGCTGAATCAGACCAATCATGTCTCTTATTCCTCTTGGACCTATCATCGGCATTAGATATGGTCAAGCATAACAACCTACTAGACCTCTTGGAACACTGCATGGGGCTATCAGGAACAGTCCTTAACTGGTTCACCTCCTACCTCAACAACAGGACTCAAAGAGTTAAGGTTAATCATTCACTATCGCAGACCACTCCAGTTACATTATGTCTCCCTCAGGGCTCCTCACTCTCGTCCACTCTTTTCAACCTGTTCATGGAGCCGCTAACAGACATTTTGAGTTCATCCAACATCCACCAACTATACTTAAAAGTCTCCTCCCCAGAAGACATCAGCGCCCTCAACACAACTCTACAGATTACTCAGAATTGTCTAGCATCCAATCACCTCATACAAAACAGTCAAAAAAAACAAATCGCCCCACCCAACCAGGCACCTGTGACAGTGAGATTATTAAAACTAATTCTCGACAAGAACCTCAACATGCAGAAGCACACCAGTGCCGCCACCAAAGGAGAGAATCACCAAATGAACATTCTAAGAAAACTAAAACCTTTCCTCTACCCTAATAATTTCAACCACGCAGTGCAAGGCCTAGTGATTCCTAGGTTGGACTATGGAAGTGCTACCCTCTCTGGATTGCCCAGATCCAAACTGGCACCACTAAGGGCCTCGCTCAATGCTGCTGCAAGACTCATCAGTGGCTCAAAAATAAACAACCACATCACCCCTGATCTGAAACCACTCAACTGGCTCCCATAAGAAGCAAGAATTCAGATAAAAATTGCCAGCATGACACAAAGCCCTCCACTTCAAAACACCCAGGTATTTTGCTCAAAAGCTCGTACTTTCTGGCGGCTTTAGATCCTTCAGAAGCTACAATACCCTTCTTTTGAAACCACAGAGATTCCTCAAGCAGAAAACTTACAACCAATCCTTCTCCGGGATGGCCCTGAGAATTTGGAACACTTTGCCCCTGAAGTCAGAATGAATCCCTAAACTATTTCCTTCAATAAAGAAGGCAAAGCACTCCTTATGAAAAAATTCTTTCCCTAGATTCCAGGATACCCTTGTTCCCTCAAACACACTCTAGACTACTTTCACCAGCGACCTCTTGGTTCTCATATTATTCAGTCCAGACTCTACCCTCCCGTTTATTGACAATGCCTATTCATATAGTTTTTACTTAACGTTATTTTTGGCTTATATTGATGTTTCCCCCTCTACTTCATGAACCTTGTATAGCATTCTCTCCCTTCCCTGGTTGACACCTATACATTGATACTGATTTTAATGCTATCACCATGTTGCTCTCTGTAAATCTGTAAAGCGCTCTGATACCCGCAAGGGTTAAGTTCGAGCTATAAAAAACTATCTAAATAAATAAACAATCTTCGATGACCCTAAAGACTTGGACTCTTTCAACGCCGAGATTCACGACTCGAACATGTCCACCTGAATTCGTTACGGTTTCGTATATTAAATTCTCTCTACTAAATTAGTGGCACACTTTCTCTAACCAAGTAAGGTATTAACTGGATACTTACTAACCAATAACAGATAAATGACGCTGATACATCCCAAAGCTCTACTAATACACTATTAGACATACACCAAGCCCCTCCAATCTACCTCTGCTTTGAGGTTAACCAAGAAGGTCTGCACCTCACCAACTCATTACTGCTCACATCCTATAAAACTCTTGCTCCGTGAGATCTGCATGCTACTTACATCAAACACCGTGCAACCCCGACCATTTCACCATCTAAGTTCCACCACACTAATAATACCACCGACTAACCATCACTCCGACTCTACATTGATTTCACCAATGCGGTACCAGCCATTTGCTTCAGGTTCTCCTACTAATCACATGTTCTTTTCACAACTACCCTCTATGTGTCTTTTGGATGACTCCATCCATTTTGACACTGTTTGTATCTATACCAACAGATATCCATCCTTCCCTAAGGCTCCCTCTCCCCATACTGCAGTACAGGATAAATGTATTTTTGGTTAATTTACTACGTTATAATGTTGTCTCCCAGTACCATTTGGTGTTTCCTCCTCTCTCATGAAAATTCCCATGGGTAACTTCTACCAAGAATCTCTTCTTGAACCCGCGAACTTTACATCAACCCCTCCTGATTGCAACAGTTATTGTTCTTCTGGAATTAATTTTGTAAGACCCATGCTTTAGGAGAACAAGTTACTTACCTTTGGTAACGATGTATCTGTAAGAGACATATATTAGTTATAGATTCCTTACCTCAGAATTACCCCCAGGCGTCAGACTGGATCTGGAGAACATTTTCTTCTAGCAATACCCCTGCACGTCGGAAGGTGGTATCGGTCGACTCTGCATCCGTTATCGGCGTCGTGGTCGCTGGGATGACGTCGCAGTGACTACCTAGACGCCGGTCCTGCGCGCTGACGTCAGTTCTGAAACAACTTTCCATGCCAGAAGCGCAGAGCCATGAAAGACACTGATCACTGGGGCGCCACAACTAGGGCCCTGCAAGGGAGTCCCTATCCCTAGAAATCAATTTGTTACCGAAGGAAAGTAACTTGTTCATCAAAAGAGACTATTAGTTATAGATTCCTTACCTTAGAATAGATACCCCAGCAATACCAACCCCGGAGGAGGGTCTGCGAACCAAGTTCACACCAGAAAATCCTAGAGGATCGAACAGGCAAAGTAACCGTCCCTCCGGACTTGACTATCCAGGCAGTAATGTCTGGTGAACGTGTGCAAAGATGCCCACATGGCCTCCTGGCAGATGTGGATAAGTGGGACTCCACGTGACAAAGCAGTAGTTGCTGCCGTAGCTCTAGTGGAATGAGCCCGCAGCCCCACTGGAGGTTCCTTTTTTACTAAAGCGTAACAAATCTTTATACAAAGGACAACGCATCTAGAGATGGTACGCTTTTGGACAGCCCGACCTTTCTTTACACCCACATAGCCAACGAAAAGTTGATCGTCCACCCGGAAATCTTTAGTGCAGTCAAGGTAGAAGGACAACGCACGTTTTGGGTCCAGACGGTGGAGTCTCTCCTCCTTCTTGGAAGGGTGCGGAGGTGGGAAAAAGGTAGGCAGAGTGATAGTTTGTCCTATGTGAAAAGGGGTAACTATTTTAGGAAGGAACAAGGGTCTCGTCCTAAGCACCACTTTGTCCGGATGCACACAGAGGAAAGGGGGCTTGGAAAAAAGTGCCTGAAGATCACTCACCCTGCGGGCAGAGGTGATGGCAACAAGGAAAGCTGTCTTCAGAGTGAGGAGCCTGCAAGGGCAGTTGTGAAGAGGCTCGAAGGGAGCGCACATAAGTTAACACAAGGTTTAAGTCCCACTGGGGCATTACGAAAGGAGATGGAGGACAAAGATGAGTAATGCTCTTAAAGAATCTATTTACAATATGGGACTTGAACAAAGATGGCTGATCTGGTAGCCGAAGAAAAGCAGAGATGGCCGCAAGATAGACTTTAAGAGTGCCCAGGGCAGAGCCCTGCTGGGCCAAAGAAAGAATATACAAAAGGACCTCTGAAAGAGGGGCAGAAAGGGGATCCACAGCCTTTGAAGTGCACCATGCCACAAATTTATTCCATCGGCAGCCGTATACCGTTTTAGTGGGGGGATGCCTGGCTGCCCAGTTGACATTACAGACTTTGGGTGGAAGGTAAAAAGCTGTCAACTGTCGCCGCTCAATCTCCACGCAAGGAGGTGGAGGCTGGACAGGTTCGGGCGGAGAAACCTTCCCTGCTGCTGCAACAGAAGATTCTCCCGAAGAGGCAGTCTGAGTGGAGAGTCGATGGCCATGCTCAGGAGCTCTGGGTACCAGACTCTTCGTGCCCAGTCCAGAGCCACAAGAATAACTTGGGCCCGGTCGCGCTTGATCTTCTTCAGCACTCGAAGCAGAAGTGGTACAGGCGGAAAGGCGTACAGGAGGCCGCAGTTCCACTCGCGCCAAAAAGCGTTGCCGAGTGAGCACCGCCTTGGAAATTCCAACGCGCAGAATTGCTGACCTTGCGCGTTCTCTTCGGTGGCGAACAGATCTAACCAAGGCTCTCCCCACCGCTGAAAGAGACCTTGCACCACCTCTGAGTGAAGACGCCATTCGTGGTCTACCAGGCACCGGCGGCTGAGTTTGTCTGCCATGGTGTTCAGAGAACCCGCCAGGTGTTGAACCACCAGGGTCATGCCCTGATGTTCCAGCCATGTCCAGAGACGAAGAGCCTCTTGACATACGGTCCACAACCCCACCACGCCCTGTTTGTTGCAGTACCACATGGCGGTGGTGTTGTTCGTGAACACCTGCACCACCTTCCCCTTTAGAGAGGAAAGGAATGTCTTCAGTGCCAGGCAGATCGCCCAGAGCTCCAGAAAGTTGATATGGAGCCCAGACTCCGCCGGAGACCAGACACCTCTGATCTCCGCCTCTCCCAGATGGTCGCCCCATCCCAGGAGTGACGCATCTGTCACCACTGTGACATCTGGTTGGGGAAGGGAGAGGGATCTGCCTCTGACCCAAGCTGGGTTCCTTTGCCACTAGTGCAGTTGTTGCGCAGTTCCCTCCAAGATCTGGCCGTAGTCGGAAAGATTCCCCTGATGCTGCGCCCACTGGAACTTCAGGTCCCACTGCAGAGCCCACATATGCCATCTGGCATGATCCACCAGCAGAATGCAGGAGGCCATGAGGCCCAGCAGCCGCAGGGTCATTCTCACCAAAATCCAGGATAGAGGCTGAAACATCGGTCATAACCCGAATATCCCGGACTCGCTGCTCGGGAGGATAGGCCCGAAACTGCACTGTGTCCAGAACAGCTCCGATGAAAGGGAGCGTCTGAAAAGGAGTCAGGTGTGACTTCAGCACGTAGATAGTGAACCCCAGCGAATGCAGGAGGTCCGCGGTAGTCTGAAGGTGGGAGACGACAGCCTGGGGTGAGCTCGCCTTCAACAGCCAGTCGTCGAGATAGGGGAAGACTGGAACCCCTGATCTACGCAGATGAGCTGCAACGACCACCATCAATTTTGTGAACACCCGAGGGGCATTGGTAAGGCCAAAGGGGAGCACAGTGAACTGAAAATGTTCGTGGCCTAACGTGAACCGCATGTAGCACCTGTGGGCTGACAGGACGGGGATATGAAAATAGGCATCCTGCAAGTCCAACGCCACCATCCAGTCTCAAGGGTCGAGGGCAGACAGGACCTGAGCCAAGGTTAGCATTTTGAACTTCTCCTTCTGGAGGAAGCGGTTGAGGGCCCTGAGATCTAGGATAGAACCCAGGCCTTTGTCCTTCTTGGGCGCCAGAAAGTAGCGGGAACAGCAAACACGACCTACTTCTGGCATAGGAACTCTCTCAATCGTTCCCTTGGCCAAGAGAGCTGAGACTTCCTGGCGGAGAAGCTCCAAATGATCCTCCGACATGTGATCGAAAGACGGTGGCATGGAGGGATGGGTAGTCTCGAAGGGGAGGGATTAGCCCCTTTGGACTATTTGCAAAACCCACCTGTCCCACGTGATGGTTTGCCAGTGGGGGAGGTGATGGCGGATCCTGCCGCCCACTGGCCTTTAGTGACCCCTGAAAAGTCAGACTAGGAAGGCTTGGAGGCTACTGCAGGGGGGGGGGGGGAGGGTGGACTGGCCTGCCCGCTGACTCCCAGACCCGCGTCACTGGATCACACGTCCGCGGCCACGTATAGGTTGGGCAACTTGCGTGGACCGGTGGCTAGACTGGGTCGGACGTGGGGGGGTGCCCCTTCCGTGGCCACGAAAGGGGCGAAAGGAAGACTGTGGTGGACGGGAAGACACCGCGAGGCCTAAGGATCTGGCCGCAGCCCAATAATCCTTAAAGCGCTCCAGCACAGAGTATGCCTTGTCACCAAAAAGGCGACAGCCATCGAAGGGCATGTCCAGCAGAGTCGCTTGGACATACCCCAAAAAGCCAGACGTCCTCAACCAGACGTAGCACCGAAGGGCTACCGACATGGCAATCGTTCTGCCCAGGGAGTCGGTGGTATCCAGTCCATAGCAAATCGTGAATGTTGCGGCGTCTCTCCCATCTGCCACAGCCTATGAGAGAACAGCCCAGGCCTCCTTCGAGCACTGAGGCAGTACCTGCGTGACCGTATCCCAGACTGTATGGGTGTATCGGCCCAAGAGGCACGCAGTATTCACGGACCGCAGTGCCAAGCTGGAGGAAGAGAACATGCGCTTCCGAAGATGATCCAGCTTCTTGGATTCCCTGTCTGGAGGAGCAGAAGGGAATGCACCCTTGGAAGATGAAGCTTGGACCACCAAGCCCTCAGGGGAAGGGTGTTGGGTAAAGGAAAATGGGATCGCCCGGGCAGGACGGTGGCGGCGGGCAATGAACCGTTCCACAGGAGCCCCTGTGCTGGGCTTGGACCAAGTGCCCAGAAGGACGTCCGTGAGACGTCCGTGAGGGCTTCGTTGAAAGGCAAGAGGGGTTCTGAGGAAGTTGCCGCAGGTTGAAGCACCTCCGTCAGGAGATTAGTCCTGACTGCCACTGTAGGGAGTTCCAGGCCCAAGGCCTCGGCTGCCCTACGCACCACCACAGCATAGGACGCTCCCTCCGTAGCCACAGTAGGGAAAGAAAGCATGTCAAGGTCTGGTGAAGTGTCCAGACCACAGGCGTCACCCAAGTCCTCTCTCAAGTCCGGTTCTTCCAGCTGGTCTGCCAAAGGGTCCAGCGACCCCTCCCAGTCCTCATCACCACCTTTAGGGTGATAGGTACCACCTGGGATGAACAAGGGAACAAAAGTACCCTCAGAAGTCGGATTCGACGTTGGCTTCAGGTCCATCTCTGGGATGAGGATGGCGTTGGCCGGGGGCATAGCCAGGGGCGTCATCGCCGGGGAAGGTTGAGTAAGGTCGACCGGCTTCAATCCGGATCCAGGCCTGGATCCACGGGGGCCACCAGCATCGAAGGCCCAGGGCCCCCGACTGACTCCACGGGGCCCGAAGGCGTGCCAGCAGAGTCGGGCTGCCCAAAGATACGATGGAGGGCTTCGTAGAACGTACGAAGTTGGGCAGGGGACGCCCCGGCTCCCGGAAAAGGGGGGAGGCGCGGAGTCGTCCCTGAATCAGGCACCGGAAAAGGAGCCTTAGAGCGACAACGCTCCGGATCCCGTGTCGCGTCAGCCGACCGACGGGGAGAAGGCGAAGAGCGACAGTGCTTCTTCTCCTTTTTGTGCTTCGACTTACCCGAGGATTGCGAAGACTTGGACGAGGTGTGGTGGCTCCGCGAACGGTCTTGAGACCTTCCCCTCGAGCGAGACCGGGAGCCGAATGCCGGGCCTCCAAAAGCTTTCGGGACCGCTCCTGCAAAGACTTCGGATTCATGGCCTGGCAGTTGGAGCACGACTTCGGGTCATGGTCACGCTCCAGACACCAAAGGCACACGAGGTGCGGGTCCGTCACAGACATCAGTTTGTGACAGACCTCACAGGGCTTGAAGCAGGTAAGACGATGGGACATCCCTCGCGCACCAGAACTCGATGACTCCCAAAAAGAAGTCAACAAAAGTCAAAAAAGGCTTAGTCAAAAAATGACTAAAGGGGTAAGCTCTCTCCAGATCTGTGCTAGAAAGAACTGACGTCAAGGGCGGCGAATAAGTAGGCACCACAACGTCATCCTGGCGACCACGATGCCGACAACGGATGCAGAGTTGACCGACGCCACCTTCCCAGGCGCAGGGTATTGCTGAGAAAAAAAGTTCTCTGGATCCAGTCTGATGCCTGGGGGTAATTCTAAAGTAAGGAATCTATAACTAATAGTCTCTTTCAGATTATTAGTACAACTAATTTTTGTTGTTGTATGTATTGCCAGGGTAAACTATGTAACACACCTTCAGTAACTCCATGGTGCTTGATGTTAGTCCTTAAACTCTGCTTAAAAATAATTTAGGGATCAGCCTCATTTAGTATATATTAACATTACCTACCACAGCGTAGCTATACAGCACAGTTGTTATTAAACTTGGCCTCTCGTGGCCTCCACTGCCTAACCGTATGCTTTCGCTTGGGTGGGGTGGGTTAAGGTGGGCCATTTATTTATTTTTTATTATTTTTATTGTTCTTTTAGACAAAACAGATAACAAAAACAATCCCCCCCAACACAAAAGGCATGTGGACAAGCGTGCCTCCACCAACATACATTGCTCCTCATTTTTCTAGGCCTGGCTCAACGTTTACTGGAATACCCCACAGGTCTCTCTGTTGGTCCCCGCACCCATGAGGTTGTGTCTAGGGCCTGAGTCGGATCCCCATCCCAGCTTGCTTCGACCCTCCCCTGGAGCTCTCCCCTGTGTTCTCCCTCATTTCCATCCATGGACCACAGATCGTCTTAAATTTTCAGGGGCATCCCCTTGCTTGGTAAATCAGCCGCTCTGCTCCCATACACAAGTTCATACCTTCCTCCCACTCATGTCTAGTCGGCAATGTCCTTGCACCCCAATGTTTAAGGAGGTCTCTGCGGGCCACCATCAAGGCCAAGTTGCTGAAAAGCTGTGCGTATTGATCCAAGGACTGCTACCCCCAATGCCCAAGAAAATCAGCTGGGGAGTAAGCAACACAACGTAACCCACTGTTTCTGACAGTCGTTTACCGATTCACTCCCAGTAGGCCCGGTCCTCTGGGCATTCTCACAGCGTGTAGATCAGTGTGCCCCTCATCCTTAAGAATCGCAGAGGCCATTGGTTGCCTTTCCCATTCAGAACAGTCAGGTCCACGTATAGTATGCCCTGTACAGTATTTTTAGCTGGATCAGCGGAACCCTGCTCTAATTGTCACCTCACTCAGGTACCTGCATGCCTGACTCCAATCATCATCCTCAAGTCTGCCCAGGTCCCTCTCCCATTTCTCCCTGAGGGGATACAGCGATGGAAGACTGTTGCTTAGTAAGGTTGAGTAAATTTGGGAAACACCGTGACTCGTGAGGGGGGGTACTGAATACTCTGTATTAGAGCAGGGATTCTTTCTCTATGACGGCTTGGAAGGCCCGCCCTTCTCCAGGATGTGTTTCACCTATTGATACCATAGGATTTCGCTGCCTATCAGTTTGTATTCTCTCCTCAATACAGCAAATGGGACCAGTGTCCCCTCTTTCCAGACGTCTCCTAGCTTAAAGATACCCAGTAGGTCCCACTTCCCGTGGCCCTCAACTTCCTGCATAGGGTGGGTTATTTTTTCCTTTAAATTGGTTTTTATTTTTACTTTTATTCACTCTCTCGTCTCTCCCCCTCTTCGGTCCTCCCTTCCTACCTCACCCCTCTCACCCTTAAGCTTTCTTACCCGTCACCCCTCCCCTCGTGTTACCCTTGTGGCCTCTCTCCGCCTCCTGTACCCTACAGGGCAGTAATCTTTACCCCTACTTCTAACAGCCTTGCCCACTGTATTCAATACATACACTTATATCACCCTCCCTAAAGGCATAACATAAATATCCTTTCCTTCATTCTTATGTAACGAAACACGTGTCGGCTGCCATCCTCATATGTCAACCAAGAAGATTTGAGATTAAGATCTTTGTGTGTGGAATTGGTTCATGTTGTATATCGTACTTTTGCATACCACTGCTGGAGTGTAACATTGTTGATAGGAAATAAACAGGAATTTAAAATTGTTTTTCCTGTGAGTTGTTACATTGATTTGTAATTGGAAGAAATGTTTTACCATACATGAATGAAAATATATAAATTAAGAGTGCCAGGGTGCAATCGTATTAATTAAACTCTGCAATTCCCAACGTAATATTCACCATTAATGATTATGCTAAAGTATTTGGCTACACTCTTAATAAAGTCATAACAGAAATCCACCCACTCAACATTCAATGCAACAGTTCTATAATAGGGAGCACTGGTCTTAAATGGGTACAAAAGAGAACAAAACTACTTAGGAATATGGTTTAGTAAGGATCTGAAAGAGTTGTTTGACCGTAATGAAAAAGTAACCTTATCTAAGACTAAAGACCTCTTAGAACAATGGACGATCAGATTAATTAATTGGTGAAGCTGAAATGAAACCATCAAGATAATGATTTTGGCACTCATCAATTTTCTAATAAGCATGTCTCCTATCCCTCTATCGGACAGCTTCTTCACTAAAATTGACCACATAATTAACAAAGTTCTCTGGAGGCCCAAGAAAACGAGAATCACTCTCATAAAAACAAAGGCTACCAAAGTCTCTAGGGGGCTTAAAACTCCTGGACTATCGAAGGTACCAAACCGCATATTTGGCGAGACAAGAACACTTCTGGCTTAACCCACCCCTAACTTCTCACCAACCTGGCTTGCTATAGAAAATAATTTTGTTTTACCTCTTTCCCCTACCTCCATACTCACAACTAAAAAGATAGTGGTAGAAAACTTCTCCCTTATCCTTGCTGGAACTTCCCAGGCCTTCTGGAAAGTCAACAATAAACTTAGAAATAAAATGAAATACTCCTGCCTAGCATCATTATGGCACAATGACAATATCAAACAAGATGGGAAAACAGTGAACTTCATAAATTGGGCTCAGAAGGGCATCCTTTACAAAAAAACACCTGAGAACTCCCTCGAATCCTTCTACCTTTCTCCCAAATTAAAATTAAATTTAACTTAGGAGATATAGACTTTTATAAATTTCTGAAACTGAAGGTCACCCCAGCTAGACACAAACATCCCTACTTATAAAAGTGGCTTTGAGTGGGCACATAACATCCAAATGCCCTTTTATCTCCAAATTCTTCCACCCTGTCAAAACCAATCCAACAGAAATTGGAGATGTGTCTAAGCACCCTATGTGCCACACACCCCACTAGCCTTAACTGGCCCTCCATCTGGACTAACCTAACAACAAACAAGATTGCCCCTCCTTGGCACAATGCAGACTGCAGACAGCTTACATGTGTCACTGAACCCCCTACAAACTTTTCAAACTTGTACTCCATAAAACTGATCTCAGTTGGAGCTGCAGGAAAGTCCCAGGTGATCTCCAGCACATGCTCCTCAACTGCCCATTCTCTAATAAGTTCTGGAATGAGGTCAGCGCAACCATATCACACATTTTACATTCTAAATGGCCTCCTGACCTCTCCTCCATTGCCCTAAGCTCTTTGCCCCCTGAAGTCACCCAGACACTAAATAAAGAGGAACTTCTCCTCCTGGATATCCTAGTAATGTACAAGTTACTTACCTTCGGTAACGATGTATCTGGTAGAGACGATTCTAGCCGCAGATTCCTTAACATAGAATTATCCCCAGGCGTGAGACTGGACCCGGAAAACTTTCTTTGCCCCAGCATCTCTGCGCGCCGGGGGGCGGCACCACGCGACTCCGCCCTGACGTCCTCCGCGGGCGTGACATCAGCGAGGTCACATAAGCCCCACCCTGGCGTGCTGACATCAGTTTTCTTCAGAGAACTTTTCCGCGCCACAACGCGGAGCCATCACAAACAAAACTGTGGAGAGTATGGGAACAGTGTGCGAAAAAGCAGCAAAAACAGAAGAGAGAAACCAAAGGTGAGGAACAGCACCAGTTGGAAAAGTGCCAAGCACTAAGGTACCAAGAAACCATAGCAGTGAAGCCATAGCAGGGAGAGAGCAGAACACCGCGCTGAGGAACAACCTGGCAAGCCAAGGCCACATCCACCCTGGAGGCAGAAAGCATGTGAACAACGCCATAGCAGAAGAGAGAGTCTGCAATCACAAGCCATAACAGAGAAGGGCAACAAGCCCGGAACAGAGGAGTAACAGCAATCCACCCCAGACTACACCATCAAGGAGGGCCGTATCCCCTGAAAGGAGCGAAAGGCCGAGGGACAGGCAAAAGAACCCCCATCGTAGAGGACTGTGAAGGGAGCAGAAACCCCAAGCAAGTAAAAGGAGAAGAGCAAAAGTAGGCCCCTACGCTGGAGAGAAACCAGTCGGAGGGAGGTAGAGGCACACAGAAACCAACCGACCCTGTATGAGAAAGAAAGGGGGTGGAATAATCAAGCAAAACGAGGTATCCTGTCCGGGAGGAAGCGAAGAGGACACCCACAGAAAACAAGCCACCCGGAGGGCGGCGAGTGCAGAAAACCAAGCTGAAGGTCCTCGCAGAACGGGGAGGAAGGGCGGGTCGTGAAGGAATCTGCGGCTAGAATCGTCTCTACCAGATACATCGTTACCGAAGGTAAGTAACTTGTACATCTGATAGAGACTACTAGCCGCAGATTCCTTAACGTAGAATAGATACCCTAGCCATACCCAGAGGGGAGGAGGGCCTGCGAGAGAACTCCCCAGTAGAAAGAAACACAGGGCCCTAGCGGGGGATGTGTCACTGGGACAAGAAGGGCGACCCAGCCCCCACCAAACAGAAGGACGCAAGGACAAGGCGAAGGGAAGAGTAGGCGACCCCAAGCCCATCCAAGGAACAACTGCTAGAAAACCTCCGAGGGACGGACAGCCGCAGAGGAGCACCCAGGATGAAAAGAACCATCCCAACGCCAGGGAGAAGAGGCAGAACCAGAGGCAGAGCCCGACGGAGGAAAACACACACTCCCAGCGACGGGGGACAGCTGGACAGCCATCAGCCTCCAGGCAGCGGAGAAGGCAGAAACGGCTCCACAGCCAAGAACTGCAGGCGTAAGGAGAAAGGCACAGGTGCGCAAAGCCCCAGCAGAACAAGAGACAGGGGCACAAGGAAACACACCAAGGGCCACATCGGCGGACCAGAGCCAGCAGGCATGCACAGCCAGCAGGAGACCGCACCAAGGAGCCGTGCACCCAGAACAAGCCAGGCGCCAGCCGAAGGCAGAGGCCAGAGAAGGCCAGGAGCCGTGCCAGAGACACACACCGACCCACGAAGAAGTGGGACGAGGCAGAAGAGAAAGAGAGAGAGAGAGACCCTGAGGACGGTCCAAGCCGGCAACCAGAACACAGAAAGCCAAGAAAAGCTAGTCCCCCCCTGGAACACCAGACAGAGGACCAGGCCAAAACGCCGGACAGAAAGGCGGAAGCGCCACAACACAACGCCGAAGACAGCATGCCAGGCTGGTCTAGGGATGAAGCAAACCTGGAGAAGGGCAAGCGGGGCGCCGCGCAAACTGCGCCAAGAGAATAGGTAAAGAGACCGCACCTGCGGCATACCGTGACGCCGTGGAGGGCATGGAACCCGAAACCACACCGCCCAAGCCCATGACAGAGCTATACAATAGCTACAAGTACCCCACATAGGGTATGTTACGTCCCAAAAAGACATGGGAACACCTCTTAGGAAAAAAATTTTCGCAGCAGAGGGCAAAACAGAAAGACCTGCGGACAAACCGCAGACGGCTTAGCAAGCAGCCAACAAAGAAGACACAGAAGGCCCAATCTCAGGACCAACACGTCTTTACCAACAGCCAAAATCACAAGTCAAAACAGAGGGCCGGACCAGCAGCCAACAGCACTGAAGGGCCAAGCGAAGGACCCTGAAGGGGCACCAACCATACAGAGCACACAACCGTGTTACCGAGCACTAAGCTCCAGAAAAAACAATGGGAGAACACCTCCCAGAACACATCAGAGGACCGACATCCAGGTTCACTGAGGAGGAGGAGGACGAAGCCCCGCAAGGAACCGCTGAATGGCAGAATCCGCAGGGGCGTGAAACAAAAGAGTGCCATCAAAAGGGAGGTCAACCAGACGCTCCCTAACATTCTCAGGGAAAACACTATCCCTCAACCATGCATGGCGACAGAGGGCCACCGAACTAGCCATAGTGCGACCAAGAGCCTCAGAGACATCAAGAGCCGAGCGAAGAATAAACGCGGGCAGCTCCCGGCCATCCAACACATGGTGCCGCAGATCAACGCAGGCACCCTCCTGAGAGGCACAAGACAGAAGGGACTCCGCGGAATCCCACAAACTGGAAGTGGCTCTGGCTAACACACAAAGCGCGTTGAGCGCCCGCAAGGCAGCACTGGAGGAAGTGAAGATGTTACGCCCCCAGGAATCCAACCACCGGGCCTCCCGTGATGGAGGGGACAAAATGGAATGGAAGGAAAGACAGACAGGATCATGCGGAGCAGGACGGTGGCGGTGCAGGAGCGACTGGGGCACCGGGTCCCCCGTGGCAGGACGCCCCAAGAGAGAATTGTGGAGCGAAGCTTCGAAGGGAAGAAGCAGCTTCCGTCCACCAGAACCCTGGTGGAGAACCTCAAGCAAGTGGTCTGTGGGGAAATGTGCAGCTGGGTCGCCCATGCGCAAAATCCCAGCGGCCGTGGAAACAGCCCGTGCGAAAGCAGCACTCGCCTCCGTTGGGCAACACGGTGGGGAGAGCAACTCCTCCGTGGGTGACGGCTGCACACTAAGCCGGCCGTCCCCCAGTCCAAGCGGAGGAAGAAACGCCCAAGCCCGGAAAGGTGGAGGGCTGACAGAGGAGTGGGGAACCTGAGGCGCCTCAGGGGAAGACTGTGGGCACGGGGATGGCGAAGAGCCCTCCTAGGAAGACGCCGGGGAGAAAGCCACTACGCGGCGTCCCGTCTCCGGGGAAGAAGAGACAAACATTTGCCTGACCTCTGGAGAAGAGGGGGCCTACGAAGAGGAGTCGACGACCCGACGTCGGCATGGCGCCGTGGAGTCCGCCACTGGCGCCGGCGCGACGTCGACCGGCGCCGAAGGGGACGAGGCGACGACACCCACCACCACCCGCGCCGCGGGAGAACGGGGGGGGACGGAGCCGGGGCGGCCAAAGAACGGCGCCGACTTGACCTCCGACGAGGCAGTCGCCTGCATGGAGAGACGAGGAGGGCCCGGGGACACGCCCCGGCCCTTAGCCAGCCCCTGCGGCGCCGTTAGGGCTGACAGCCGCCGGCGCCTGAGCGGCGTCAGCTCGGCCTCGGACAAGGCCGCCGCCTGCCCAGAGGACCGAGTAGGACTCGGGGACAAGCCACGAGTCCCGGCAACCTCCCGCGACACCACAGGGACCCCCATGGGGGTTTGCGGCGAGGCAGAGGTGCTGTGGGCCGAAGGAGGGAACCCCGTAGGGCCGCACCCCGACGACGCCACACCTCCAAGACCTGAAGCCGAACCTGTCGGCGCCGGAGCCACCGGCGACTCCGCAGAAGGCCCCGCACGTGGCAGGGGATCAGCGGACGTCCCAGGAAGAGGAGGAAGAGCCAAGGAGGCCTGCAGGGCCGCAGCATAGGCCTCCATTTGGACTCTGGACGCCCCCGCGCCGGGAAACGGCGGGTAAGGCGGCGACTTGCGAGGCCGCACGACCTTCGGAGAACCCGCGCCCCCCACAGGGCGGGGACCGGGCCTCGGGGACAAGCTGTGACACTTACCAACGGGCGAGCGACACCCCTGCGGCCTCGGGGAAGGATGATGTCGGAGGCGGAAGCGGCGGTTCTTGGCCCCTTCCGCGGGGGACGGACGCGATGAGGACGCTGACCTGGACATGCGGGCCGAAAGGAGTTTCATTCGGCGCTCCCGCCGGGACTTTGGTTTCATCTGCTGACAAGCCTCGCAGTCTGTGGAGTCATGGTGCTCCCCCAAACACCACATACAAATAGGGTGAGGGTCCGTCGCCGATATCTGGCGCTCGCAAGACGAGCACGTCTTGAAGCCCGAAGGCATTCGCACACTGTTCTCAAGGGAAACGCAAAGCATTGAAGAAGAAGAAGGAGGCCTGAAAACAGGCCAGGGACACGATCCGGATCCGCGTGGCACGCGGAAAAGAAGGAAACTGATGTCAGCGCGCCGGGGTGGGGCTTATGTGACCTCGCTGATGTCACGCCCGCGGAGGACGTCAGGGCGGAGTCGCGTGGTGCCGCCCCCCGGCGCGCAGAGATGCTGGGGCAAAGAAAGTTTTCCGGGTCCAGTCTCACACCTGGGGATAATTCTACGTTAAGGAATCTGCGGCTAGTAGTCTCTATCAGATGATAGGTCTTAAGTTTGTTCTATCAGAATGGAAGAATCTATCCAAACTATCAATCCATACATGGCGGGCTTGGACTCAATTTACCGGAGGTGCAGACAACTCCCTAAACACCTTTATACAACTGACTTCAGAGAGGAAACAAAAAATATGAGCAAGACTGGACTCATATGTCTCTGATCTCATGCCAACATAAAGTCTCCCCACCTCCAATATCTGCTAAATGCTTACATACCTGTAACTCTCACACTTCCCTCTGTAACATATCTGTTAGAAATGGGATTTCTGGTTGACTAGGGCTTGCGCCTAAGCCAGGCAGAAACCACCACTCTAGTCAGGGCAAGGGAGTTACACGCTGAAGATAACCCCTGCTCACCCCCTTGGTAGCTTGGCACGAGCAGTCAGGCTTATCCCAGAGGCAATGTGTAAAGCGTTTGCGCAACACACACACAGCAGCAACACACTAGGCACACCACAAAAGGAACTCCACACAAGGTTATATATAAAAATAGCCTTTGTATTATCATAAACACATTAGAATGGTAATCACACAATATACACTGTGCCAACTGGCACTAGGCAATATTTACAGGGGATTATATACACATGACAGGGCCAATTGGGCCACTGTCAGAACCATCACAAGCACAAATAATAAATGTAGAACACAACCAGTAATGACTGGCGAACACTGTACTCAGCATTATATCCTGCAACATAAATCCTATTATGCAATCAGTATCACATAAGGCGTAAAATACATTATGCGCCAACCTCATAAGCCTAAACATATTAGACCATAACCTCCTAATCATAAATCACATTAGAGGCATAAATCACAGTAGAGAGTAACCTCACAAGCATAAACCACAGTATGCAAATAACCTCATAACATAAACCACATTAGAGGCATAAATCCCGGTGCATAAATCACGGTGCATAAATCACAGTGCATAAATCACATTTCCTGCGCACCACATAAATCACATTAGGGCCTGGCGCCCTCTCAACCTAACAGTCCCCCTGGCCAACTGGCCTTCTCAGAGGGCTCAAATGCCCTATGTCCATAATGTTAGGGCTTGCTGCCACTGCAGCAGAATCCCAAAGTGCGCAATTGCGCAGGCCTAAACGTTGCAGCTGCCACTAATTGCTGTGCAGCTGTGATCATCACTGTAGGCATGGGCACTCCCTGTGCCCTCTGGGTGGGTCCCCACTGGGACTCTCTAAAACAATATGCCAAAACGTTGCAGCTGCCCGCGCTGGTGCGGCGCAGCTGGGAATCAAATAAAGGCCCTGGCACAACTGTGCCCCTCCTGTCCCACTCAGGGACTTCTATAATAAATTGCTGCCAAATGTTGCAGCTGCCCTCTATCAGGCGGGGCAGCTGTAAACAAAGTAAAGGGGCCCTGGCACGACTGTGCTCTCGGGGCCCCCACTGGGGCTCTCTAAATCAAATTGCCCCCATCGTTGGAGCAGCCCGCTCTCTGGCGGGACCGCTCAGAATTAGGCACCTACTATGTGCCAACATGAAGCCCCACTCACCGGGCTCTCGGGGACTCTGTGGCGTCGACCGGCCGCCACTCACCAACACTGCTCACTGGGGCTGCCCGGGGACTTCGAAATGGAGCCTGCGAGGCTCCGGTCCCCTTCTGAACTTCTCCCTCGCTGGGGATTCTTCGTCTGGCCTCACTTCGCCCGGTCCCCCTTCTTGGGACCGGGACTGCGACGGGGAGCCCGCGAGGCTCCGGACGGCTCCTGCGTCGGGCGGAACTTCCGCTCCCTGCCCCGCCGGACTGCTCCTAAGTCCCGCCCACAGTCAGGCAAGACCGCCTGGCTTCCTGTTTTAGGGGATCGGGCCGCGGCGGTGACTCTCAATAGTAGAACGCGGGGTGGGCTCCCGCTAAAACAAACAACGCAGGGTGGGCACCCGCATCCCAAATAAATCCTCAAGGCGGGGTGGGCACCCGCAAAATCAAAGGTGCACGATGCGGGGTGGGCACCCGCTATTTTAAATATATATAAAGCGGGGTGGGCTCCCGCTCGGTATGAAAAGAATGCGGGGTGGGCACCCGCTCCATGAGGCATCACGGGGGAATCCCTACGACGGGGATTCCCTCTAAAAAGACGGGCAGCTCAGCGCTGCGCAGCCAACGCTCTCCTCCTTCTTGGGGCAGATTAAAATATAGCGCTCACGAGGCGCTAGATGCAGCAAAAGTCCTGAAGGTCCTGGAATATTAAAAGAAAAGCGCTCACAGGGTGCAAGAGTCTTCCAGGGTCCATGGGGCATAGCTGGGCCCAGGGAGGCCAGCACACGGGGCCCTCCAGCAGGGAGGCAAGCCCCCTAGGCGGTTCCTCCTGGGCCGCAGCAGCAGCAAGCCCCAGCAAGTCAGGAACAGCACCAAAACATGGGGTCACAGCCCCTATACTTATACTCATTTTCTCCTTTGTCTGCAGTGCAGGGCTTGGGGGAACCAGCAAAAACTGGTTCAGGGGGGAATTGGAGCACTCTGTTTACCAGGCTCCTCTTCCCCTTTGTCAGGTAGGGGCTCAGTGATCAGACACACCACAGGCGGCGGAGCCAGCATTGTACAGGCTAGGCACAGACCTATTCAGGGTCAGGGGATTACTCCTCCCACTACTCCCAATGCAGAAGTTCCATTCAGCCTAGTGCTGACTCACCCTGCCCCTCCTGGAGCCACACACACCTCCCAGCCCCTGTCACTCCAAAGCCAGACATGCAATTCACATCAGGCAGACACATAGCACACAGAAATGCCAACTTCTAAAAGTGGCATTGCTAAAATAGTTATAATAAATCTGCGCACACCATTGCGCAGCATTTATTATGACAATTCCAAATATACTAAACTTGACCACGCTGCTCCTCTCATATCAGGAATTACCACTGAAACACTTATCAGGGAATCCCCAATGCATTCCTATGGGAGGGCAGCCCCACAGTAGTGAGAAACCAAAATGGCTGTTTGTCACTACCAGGACATGTCACACACTTAAGGTACATGTCCTATCTTTTACCTACAATGCACCCTGCCCATAGGGCTAGCTAGGGCCTACCTTAGGGGTGACTGACATGCAGTAAAAGGGGGTCACAGACATGGCACACATTTTAGGTGCCACGTCACAGCAGCAGTAACACTGCGCGCACAGGCCCTGCAATGGCAGAGGCCTGAGATAGGTTTGCAAGGCTACTTTGGTGGGTGGCGCAATCAGCGCTGCAAGCCCACCAGTAGCATTTAATTTACCAGCCCTGGGTATATGAGATACCACTTTACAAGGGACTGACAGGTAAATTAAATAGGCCAAACAGGTGTAGGCCAATCTTACCAAATGTAACACAGAGAGCGCACGCACTTTACACTGGACAGCAGTGTTAAAGTGCCCAGAAGCCTAAAACTATCAACACCATGTCAGAGAAAAGGCTAGGGGAAAGGCAAAAAGTTTAGGGATGACCCTGCAAAAAGGGCCAAGTCCAACAATATCCATAACAAATCCTCCGTGGGCAGCACCTTCAAATATCTTACCCTTTCCCCATAACCGTCACCTCCTCCCCTCCTCCCTCCCTACCACTCTCCCTCCGTGACCTTCTCACCTGATGTCCTTTCTTATTTCCCTTTTTTCTTTCTCTTCTCTATCCCTTGGTTTATGCTCTTGTCTCACCTTTTAAATACTAGTCATATTAAATGGGGTCTATTTACAACTCTGCCCATTTAACCACCATTAATACTTTTGATTATACATCATACTTCATATATGTAAACCCTGACTTTGTTATCTTTACCCTCTACGCCGACAATTATTTATGGTGTATTGTTTTTATGAAAATTTTATAAAATCATTTTGAAATTTAAAAAAATGTTTTTCTCCCACACATCTAAGCTGTTTTACAACTGCCAGGATGCAGTATGGTTCTTTGATCTAGATCGTCTTCCCCATCATCTCACTTGCACTATACTAGTTGTGGTCATTTTCACAGAAAGTGGCTGGTTCACACTCTTTAAAATGATGCACTGGTTGTATCTGATCGGTGCTCCCTCTTTCTGGGCACTTGCGCTACATGGGAATTATATTCTTCTTGACCTCAGTATGTGCACTACTATGTATGTTGACATTTTCCTGTACGAACACTAATTTATCTAATCTTTCTACCACCTTCACAGCACTGAAATGTCAAATTCGTGGCCACCTTTATTCACATAGATCTGGTGCCATGTCCATCCTGAGGCAGTATGTTCTTTCTTTCAGATAAGATTATGACAATATGGTAGCTCATTCTGTGTGTTTATCAATGTTGCATAACTTCTCAATGGACCTCTATTTTTATTACTGCAGATCTATTAATTCCCAGACCAAAAGGTTATTTGTTTTTGTCAGATGTTGAATCCCCAATGCACTTGTTTTTTTATTATTATAGGTCATTCAACTTACAGACCACAAAGGAAATGGTTTGGTTTTGGTCATGGTCTGGTGCCCTGCTTTAGTCACTCGTGCCTGTTTTTTTGACTCTCGGAACCCAGTTATTTTACTCAACTTTACACACTAGTTGTTTAGTACTCTTCAAGGTACTCTTTAGGACCCGGCCTTTTCTTACATATTGAAGCTGCCTCAATTGTTTGGTTTATAGTGGATCAAAATGGACATTACTAATTTTACTTTTTTATTGGACATATTTTTCTTTTATAGTCATACACAGACAATACATGGTGAGGCAACAACTCAGAACTAGCTCGGGTCGCTGGTTTGTTAGGAGGTGGATATTAGTTGGTGAAATTTATTTTATTCATAAGTCATTAAAAATGTTTTTGTGTCCTTGAACAACTGGAAGGCAGAGAGGGAAAGGGGACTAAACAAGGCATGATTTCTATAATTTAACCAAGGGTCTTTAGTTTGCATTTACTAAGTATTATAGTGGTTATTTTTGTGCTAAATTTACAATGCATTGCTAAAATGTCACACAACCAGTACACTATATTTATTCAAGATTGGTGGGATGGAGAGCACAAATAAAACCTACCTGCAGACTCCTGGTATGCTCAAAAGGTGAGGAATCTATAGGAAGAAGTATCCATCAGAATCTCGTTAGCCCTCAATCAGAGGCGCAGTAATCCCGGATGTGGTGACACTGCCCCTGCAAACTCTAATATGGGTGTGGCAATTCTGGGTTGCAGTTTTATTGCACCATTCCAGGTTTTCCCCTCTGGAATATGGAATTACTGCAGCAATCAGAGTTTCCACACCCATTTCCGCAGGTCATTTTGGCACTTGAAGCTGTTTTCCAGGACAGATTCTGCCACATTTCATCGGATGAAATGTGGCCTCTGAAACCCTGGGTGTGGTAACATCACACGGTAAACCTGCATATCATCGTATATCAGTTCAGGTAAAAACACATGATTCACCCTGAAATCAGGAATTCGCCAATATTCAGAATGAGACTCATTGTAGTGAATTGCCACTTTCATAAAAAGTAAAGATTATCCAGAATAAACTACCTAGGTGAGTAAGCCCTGGACTCACCTGGAGTTTTTAGCTGTGCAGTCAAAAACTCTGGGTGAAAATAAACGTTTCATAATTACAATGGAGCTGGTAATTGCAGGGGCCAGTAGCTGCTGTTGCCAGCTGTACTGGAATTAAATGGCGCCTTGTAATTAGGGCCTAAGTTTCACTGAGGAGCAGTGCCAATCAAAGCAGTGTGTAGCGCAGACTCACCTATAGTCTAAGGTCAAAATGAAGAATTACCAGCAGAATTGGACTTGGTATTACCTATTCCCTGGTAAGTCCTCATTTTGTAGTGGAACTTCAGTTTCCAACTTGCAATGGTCTGTATTTTCCTTGCCCCAAGACGTATCTGTACCCTTGTTATCTTTGTGTGTTAGACTACTGCAGAAGCTCGGGTTGAGGTCTTGGCAACAGCAGAGTTAGCCATATTCTACATGGATTACAATGGTCATAAGAAATCCAAAATGGTATGTTGCTGGTAACCTGAGTAGCCTCAAAGAAACTAATGAACTTTGAGGTGTTTTCATTAAGTCCTGAACATTGCTCCACAGCTGTTGGATCCACAGTCTTGCATCAGGCACCCAGACAACTCCCTTCAATCAGGTTTCAGGAATACAGAACACAGAATTCTTGGTGTAAAAGGCTGATGTCCACATTTCACGAGTAGGCAGAGGATTGGCACTTTACCCAAGATACTATATATGTCTCTGGATTCCTTATTCTACATTAGTCTGAGGACAAGCGCAATCAGTTGATGCCACAGACGGTGACTGTCTTCCAGAAGTTGGCTTATTAAAAAGGTCCACCATAAACTCAAGATTGACTGCCCTGGTTCAAAATTCCTGCACTGATCCTGGACACAGGAAACTGGGCAGCAGTTTGGGTATGGGTCAGAGGTACTGTTGTGAACCTCATTTTTTCAGGGGGCACACCTGGGTAGAACTCAAACTTCCCAGCAGAATAATATGTAGGGTTATCCTTTTCGGAGAAAAGGAGAATGTGCAGGTGACTCTTACTCCTCATCAAGACGAGTTATGCTAATACAGATAAGGTGTTTTAGGAGTCAAACGTCACATAATCAGTAACTGAATGGTTATTAGAATTCCCTATTTATATGCCAAGCCAAGTAAGTATCTGCACATACTTCAGAAAGCTGTCAGGTAGCAGTACTTCGGCATTTCCCTATAACAATAAGTCCTCCTGTCTGCCCCACCCAAATCCTCAGTACTCTTTATAACTTCTCCCCCACTGATTTGCTTTGGCGGGGAGGGCGTGGGAGGTTGACTTCTGTGCAATTTCTCATATCATCGCTCTGGAACACTAACAGTGTTTCTAGAACAGAAGCACACAGGAAACAGGCAAATGTTGCCATTTTAGTCCTTGCAGCTCTATTCACTGCATGTAGTCTGGAACTTTTCATAGAACAGAAAATTTCAATTCTTTATTTTCTTAGCACGACTAATGTCCACTTACAGCTCTGAAAACAATGTCTGTAGATAATATGATCTCGCACACCCCGCTAACATTACTTTTCAAAATATTAGTTTTCTAAGCACTTAATGCACAAGTTACTAACTTGTGTAACGATATATCTGTAAGAGACAGTAGTTAGTGACAGATTCCTTACCTTAGAATATCCCCAGGCGTCAGGCTGGATCCGGAAAGTTTTTTGCGTAGCAGTACCCTTGCGCGTCGGTAGGCGGCGTCGTGCGGCTCCGCGTCCGTCGTCGGCGTCGTGATCGCCGGGATGACGTCGCGGGCAGTACTTAGGCGCCGCCCCTGCGCGCTGACGTCAGTTCTTTACACGACTTTCCGCGCCAGGAACGCAGAGCCATGCAAGAAGCTGACATAGGTGTCTGAAAAATACTAGGGCCCTGAAAGGGATGTCCTTAACCCTAGAAATCAGTTCGCAGAACGGGGAGGATGGGTGGGGCGGTAAGGAATCTGTCACTAACTACTGTCTCTTACAGATATATCGTTACACAAGTTAGTAACTTGTGCATCTGAAAGAGACACGTTAGTGACAGATTCCTTACCTTAGAATAGATACCCCAGCAATACCAACCCCGGTGGTGGGTCTGCGAACAAAGATCAGACAAGGAAGTCCTGGAGGACAGAACGGCCAAAGAAGCCGTCCCTCCGGACCTGACTGTCAAGGCAGTAATGCTTTGTAAACGTGTGCAGCGAGGCCCACGTAGCTGCCTGACAGATAACCGGCAGCGGAACACCGCGGCCCAAGGCCGTGGTAGCAGCCGTTGGCCTGGTGGAATGGGCACGCAGCCCAACAGGAGGCTCCTTCTTAGCCAAAGAATAGCAGGTCTTGATGCACAAGGTAACCCAGCGGGAGATGGTCCTCTTGTGCACCGCCCGACCTTTTTTGGCGCCCACGTAGCCAACAAAGAGCTGGTCATCCACCCGGAAGTGTTTTGTGCGGTCGATATAGAAGGAGAGCGCACGTTTTGGGTCCAGACGGTGGAGCCTCTCTTCCTCTCTGAAAGGATGCGGAGGCGGAAAGAAGGTGGGCAAGGTGATGGTCTGCCCAATGTGGAAAGCAGTAACCACCTTAGGCAAGAAGGACGGACGCGTCCGAAGAACAACCTTGTCTGGATGAACAGACAGAAAGGGAGGTTTGCAAGATAGAGCCTGGAGCTCACTCACCCGCCGAGCGGAGGTGATGGCCACCAGAAAGGCTGTCTTCAGAGTCAGAAGACGAAGAGGACAGTTATGTAGAGGCTCAAAGGGAGCGCACATTAAAAGGTAAGAACCAAGTTCAAGTCCCACTGAGGCATCACAAACGGAACAGGAGGGAAGAGGCGAGTAATGCCTTTTAAGAACCTGTTAACAACAGGGGACTTGAAAAGGGAGGGCTGATCAGGGAGCCTGAGGAAGGCCGAGATAGCACAAAGATAACCCTCGATGGTACCCAGGGCAGAACCCTGTTGGGCCAGAGAAAGAAGGAACAGAAGGACCTCAGAAAGAGGGGCAGAAAGGGGATTCACAGCCTTTGCTGTGCACCATGCCACAAATTTGTTCCACCTGCAGGCGTATACCACCTTAGTGGAGGGACGCCTGGCTGCCAGAATCACATCACAAACTTCGGGAGGCAAGTCGAAAGGAATCAACTGCCGCCGCTCAATCTCCACGCAAGCAGGTGTAGACTGGACAGGTTCGGGTGGAGGACCGTCCCCTGCTGCTGCGACAGAAGATCCTCCCGAAGAGGCAGACGGATCGGGGGATCTACGCTCATATTGAGTAGCTCGGGATACCAAACTCTTCGAGCCCAGTCCGGAGCCACAAGAATGACTTGGGCCCGGTCGTGCCGAATCTTCTTCAACACTCTGGGTAGAAGTGGTATAGGCGGAAAGGCGTACAATAGACCGCAACTCCACTCGCGACGAAAAGCGTCGCCGAGCGAGTGCCGCCTTGGAAATTCCAACGCGCAGAACTGATGACATTGCGCGTTCTCTTCGGTGGCGAATAGATCTAACCAAGGCTCTCCCCACTGTAGAAAGAGTCCTTGCGCCACTTCCGAGTGAAGACGCCATTCGTGATCCATCATGCACCTGCGGCTGAGTTCGTCCGCCCTGGCGTTCAGGGAACCTGCCAGGTGTTGAACCATCAGGAACATGCCCTGATGTTCCAGCCATGTCCAGAGGCGCAGAGCCTCCTGACAAAGGGTCCAAGACCCCACCCCGCCTTGTTTGTTGCAGTACCACATGGCGGTGGTGTTGTCTGTGAACACCTGCACTACCTTCCCTTTGACAGAGGGAAGGAATGCCTTGAGTGCAAGTCGGATCGCCCGGAGCTCCAGAATGTTGATATGGAGCCGGGACTCCGCCGGAGACCAGAGGCCTCTGATCTCCGCCTCTCCCATGTGACCGCCCCATCCCAGAAGGGACGCGTCCGTCACAACTGTGTGCTCTGGCTGGGGAAGGGAGAGGGATCTGCCCATGACCCATTGCCGGTTCGAGAGCCACCACTGCAACTGTTTTGCAGTCCCCTCCGAGATCTAAACGTGATCGGACAGGTTGCCCTGGTGCTGCGCCCAATGGAACTTCAGGTCCCACTGCTGAGCCCGCATATGCCATCTGGCATGATTGACCAGCAGGATGCAGGAGGCCATGAGGCCCAGCAGCCTCAGGGTCATCCGTACCGAAACCCAGGATAAAGGCTGAAAGATCGGAATCATAGCCTGAATATCCCGGACTCGCCGTTCGGGAGGATAGGCCCGAAACTGCGTCGTGTCCAGAACTGCTCCGATGAAAAGGAGCTGTGGAGAAGGAATCAGATGCGACTTCGGCACATTGATGGAGAACCCCAGCGAGTGCAGGAGTTCGGCCGTAGTCTGGAGGTGGGAGACGACTGCCTGGGACGAGCCCGCCTTCAGCAGCCAGTCGTCGAGGTAGGGGAAGACTGAAACCCCTGCCCGGCGCAGATGAGCTGCGACCACCGCCATAACTTTCGTGGAACACCCGAGGGGCACTGGTAAGGCCAAAGGGGAGCACGGTGAACTGAAAATGCTCGAGGCCTACCGTGAACCGAAGGTAACGCCGGTGGGCCGGCAGGACGGGGATGTGGAAATAGGCGTCCTGCAAGTCCAACGCTACCAACCAGTCTCCAGGGTCGAGGGCAGTCAAGACCTGAGCTAGGGTGAGCATCTTGAACTTCTCCTTCCGGAGGAAGCGATTGACGTTCCGGAGGTCCAAGATAGGACGCATGTCCTCCTTGTCCTTTTTGGGCACCAGAAAGTAGTGGGAGTAGCAACCACGCCCTACTTCTGGGGTCGGAACATGCTCGATGGCCCTCTTGGCCAAGAGGGCCGTGACTTCCTTCTGCAGAAGTACCAAGTGATCCCCTGACATGCGGTGGAATTGAGGTGGCATGGCTGGGGGGTGGTCTCGAAGGGGAGGGAGTAGCCCCTTCGGACAATGTCCAAGACCCACCTGTCCGAGGTGATGGGACGCCAGTGGTGAAGGTGATGGCGGACCCTGCCCCCTTCTGGCGTGCTGTGCACCTGAAAGGAGGGACTAGGAGGGGTTGGAGGCCGCGGACGTGTTGGAGGTGGTGGCCTGACCCGCACGCTGGTTGCCCGAACCGCCACGGCGGTATCCACGTCCTCGGCCACGCGAAGACGCCTGCTGCGCGGGCCGGTGGCTGGGCTGCGGACGTGACTGGGCGCCCCTTCCGTGGCCACGATAGGGGCGAAAAGCAGAAGTTAGCGGAGGGCGTGTAGCAGAAAGGCCCAGGGACTTGGCAGTAGCCCGTGAGTCCTTAAAGCGCTCCAACGCATGGTCTGCTTTGGACCCAAAAAGACCGACTCCATCAAAGGGCATGTCCATGAGAGTATTCTGGACATCCCCTGAAAAACCAGTGGTTCTCAGCCAGGCGTGGCGACGCAGCGCCACCGTCGTTGCAATAGACCTGCCCAGCGAGTCGGCGGTATCAAGGCCACATCGTATTGTGTATTTGGCCGCATCCCTTCCTTCCGCAATGGCGCGGGAAAGCAGTGTCTGGACCTCCTCAGAACACTGGGGCAAAACAGTCGCCACCGAATCCCACAAGGAGTGGGTATATCGGCCCAAAAGACAAGCGGTGTTGATGGACCGCAAGCCAGCACTGGAGGAAGAAAAACCCTTCTTCCCAAATTGATCCAGGCGTTTGGATTCCCTATCCGGAGGGGCAGTAAGGAAGGCGGTTTGGGAAGCGGAGGCTTGGTCAACCAAGCTCTCAGGAGTGGGGTGGACAGAAAGAAATAGGGGGTCGCCCGGAGCTGGGCGATGGCGTCGGGACACGTTCCTATCCACAGGAGCCCCTGTGTTGGGCTTAGACCAGGCGCCCAAAAGAACGTCAGTGAGGGCATCGTTAAACGGCAGCACAGTCTCCGTAGAGGAGGCTGCCGGCTGAAGCACCTCAGTCAAGAGATTAGTCTTGACCGCCACAGTAGGGAGTTGGAGATGTAAGGCTCCAGCCGCCCCTACGCAACACCGTTGCAAAATTGGCTCCCTCCTCCGTAGCCACGGGAGGAGACAGCATGCCAGTGTCAGGGGAAGTATCTAGACCACTGGCATCCCCTAGACCCTCTGTCCAGTCCTCATCGTACTGACACTGTTGTGCCAGAGGGTCATCAGACCCCTCCCAGTCCTCCTGGTCCTCCTCTGGTTCAAAATAAGGAGGAGGAGGGACATTTGGGACCCAAGGTCTCATCGGCGCCGGAACCGGCGTCGAGCGACGTCGGTCCGGGTCCATGTCCGGAGCCGGAAGGAACTGGGGGACGACGCCGCCCGGAGCCCCAGGCGGCGTCGAGAACGGCACCGGAGACATCGGCGTCGGCGGAGGCGTGGTTAGGTCGACCGGCGTCGATGGGGGTTGCGGAGCCGGGATCGAGGCCGGGGCCGGAGCCGGAGCCGGGATCGAGGCTGGAGGCACGGGCGACGCCGGGGCCGGAGCCGTCGGCGACGCCGGGGCAACCCCATCAGGGCCCGCGGGGCCCGAAGGCGCACCGGAGGGACCTTGAGGCCCGAAGAGGCGGGCCATGGCCGACAGGAATTCCTGTATTTGGGCCGGATCCGCCCCCGAACCCGGGAAGGACGGGTATTACGGGGGCGACTCCACAGGCATGTCCGGGGCCGCGGGGGCGGGGACGGTGCCGGGAGGGGCCTCAGCCGAGTCGCGAGACCGGCGAGGCGAAGTCCTAGAGCGACGATGCTTTTTGGACTTTTTGTGCTTGGACTTACCGGACGACGAAGACTTCGATGCCGACGACCGGTGAGGACTCCGCGACCGACCCCTCGACCTCTCACGCGACCGGGGCTTGGTGTGGCGCGGAGCCGAATGCCGGGCCTCGAGGAGCTTTCGAGACCGCTCTCGCAAAGCTTTCGGGTTGAGGGCCCGGCAGTCGGAACACGACTCCGTGTCGTGGCCTCGGCCGAGGCAGAAGAGACACTCCCGATGCGGGTCTGTGATGGACATCATCCGAGCACAGGCGCCGCAACGTTTAAAGCCGGGCATCCCTACGACACCTTGAAGTCGATTAGAAGAAACAGTGAAAAAATTCACCAAAAAAGTTAGTCAAAAAATGACTAGGGCACTGCTCTTCCCGGATCTGCGCTTGCTGGCGCGGAAAAAGAAGAACTGACGTCAGCGCGCAGGGGCGGCGCCTAAGTACTGCCCGCGACGTCATCCCGGCGATCACGATGCCGACGACGTACGCTGAGCCGCACGACGCCGCCTACCGACGCGCAAGGGTACTGCTACGCAAAAACTTTCCGGATCCAGCCTGACGCCTGGGGATATTCTAAGGTAAGGAATCTGTCACTAACGTGTCTCTTTCAGATCTATCTCTCTCTCACAGCTTACCGCTCACACAAAGCTCATCAATTCCCCTGTGGAAAACCAGCACAAAGGCAGATATGAGACAGGGCCCGAGTTAAAACAGAACAAAGAAGTAAATAAAAAGGTACATTATAAAATACAAAGGGCCAGATGTATCAAGCCATTTTCCGTTCGTCAACGGGCCGATTTGCAGAATCGGCCCATTTGCAAACGGAAAAAAGGCCTTTTCTAATGTATCAAAGGCTTGGCAATCGCAATTTAGGTAATCACAATATTTTACGATTACCTAAATTGTGAATGCAAATAGGGAATCGCAATTTGCGATACCCTAATGCACATGCAGGAAGCCTTTCCTAAATGCGAACTGTGCATGTAGGAAACGCTAATTACCATCAACTTGAAGTTGATGGTAACCATGTGCACACTTTAAAGAATGCACAAAAATGCATTTTTTAAAGTGCCATGTAGCGCCCCTAGGCCATGTAGGTGCTTTACATGTGCACACTTTCTTTTTTGGGGGTGATTCAGGGGGGGCCCTAGGCCCCCAGGCAACCTTGGCTTTGCATTCGCTAATTGCGATTACCAATTTGGTAATCACAAATTAGCAAATGCAAAACCATTCATTCCTATGGGCCTTTAGGCCCATAGGAATGAATAAAGTCATATTACTTAATAGCGATTTGCTATTTACCGAATCGTTATTAGGTAATGTTAAGGAATCGCAAAATATTTTGCGATTCCTACATGCATTACATTTTGCGATTCCAAAATAGCACTTCGGTAAAAATTGCTATTTTAGAATCGCAAAATGTATGCCTGATACATCTGGCCCTATATGCTGCCATTACATCTTAGCAGGCTCAAACCACAGGGAAAAATAGCATAACAAAATGGAAATGGTGAGGGTAGCTAGACCATTTTCCCAAGGGAGGGCAGTCCTTACTAAGCCAAAAAATGCAGGCTTAAAAGGACTTCAGGCAAGGTGGAAAAGAAGCATAGAGTTATGCCATTAACTACAAGAGCAGCCAGACTTACATTCGGTGCTGTCACCAAATATGCAGTCAATTACGGTTACTGACTGCCACTTCAAATAAAGTCCAAGTTAGTTTCATGAATATTCTCAAGAGCTTAATCTACGAAGACTGCATCCTTGAGATAAGAGTATTTGCCGACACTTCAAACTGAAGTCAAGCATTCCAGCAACCTTGGATACCGATGAAATCTGTCATTTATAATGATTGTGTTTTACATGCGCAAGCCTTACAATAAATGAATGTCTTCATGGAGCATCAGAAATACCTGGGCTGACATAAACTGCAACAATTGATAAAGCTAAAAAATGTGCAGTAGACTATAATAGTTTGCAGAGCACAGAAGGCGAACTACAGTGCAGTAGCGCTAAAAGGAGCAAGGTAAAAAATTGATTTAAGCGAAATCTTGAACTACTTGGAGCTCTTAATAGAAGGTACCAATTAGTATTTATATGATTAGAACTGAAAATCAAAACAGCCACAATGCTATGCATTAAAATAGATCTTTCATCCCCGTTTCATAGTGCTTGCTGTAAATGAAAACATAATTATTATCTTGATGGATGCCGCTGACATAAAAAGAGCGGCAATTATGACAGAAAGGCTCCACTGGGAGACAGAGATTCCTAATGAAGTCTGCAGCTGTGATTAATATACCAGCCTACAACATTTTTTAGAGCTAATTTCCAATTTGAATTTGATAAACCCTGCTCAAGGTTTAATTTTTGTGCTCATTTTTCAGCTGGCTGGGCCCATACAAAACACTTCTGCGATAGGACAAACCATGTCCTTTTTAGCTGAAAACTGTTAAGCGCCATGGATAAGATAAATGGACCACTCTCAATGTTCCAAAAAGAAATATATAATGCCGGAGTCTGCCCTCATACAGGCAAAATGATATGGGACAGTTGGTGGGAATTCTCACAGAAGTTTACTGCCAAGATGGCCAAGTTACTTACCTAGATGGGCAAGTTACTTATCTTCGGTAACGCCTCATCAGGTAGAGACAATATCTAGCCACGGATTCCTTACCTCTGAATTTCCCCAGGCATCAGACTCGATCCGAAAGATTTTTCGTCAACAGTGTCGGAAAGTAGAATCTTTCTGGCATAGATACCCCAACTTTGTGCCAGGTGTCAGTGTGTTTTGACTGTAGTTCACTGGGACCCTGCTAATCAGGACCCCATTGGTAGTGCTCTCTCCTCCAAATGCTCTTGTTAGTACTTTGTACACACCACAATTGGCATACTTGGGCACCATTGTAAGTCCCTAGTATATTGTACTGAGGTATACAGGGCATTGGTACACCAGTTGTCTCCTATGGGCCGCAGCATGTCATATGCCACCGATGGGAGCCCATGCAAACTGTGTCTGCAGAGCTGCCAATGCAGTCTGCGTGAAATGGTGCTTGCACCTTTCATTTTGGATATAAGGTTTCCCTTATATCCCGTTCTCTGCACTTTTAACCTATAAGTCACCCAGTCCAAGAGCAGGGTACATGGTTCTAAGTGTGTGGGTATCCCTGCACGAGCAGAAGTACCCCTATAAACCCTGGACTCCATTCTCTGGGCTTTGTAAGTGCGGGACAGCAATTATAAGGTATGTAGTGAACACTGGCAAGTCGAGATGTCCAACTACATAATGGCTGTCCCAAACCTGGTCATGTTTGGTATCAAACTTGTTGGAATGATGCAACTACAGCGACTTCAGTGTTAGTTGCATAATGCCATGTACTGGGGGGCTCCTTAAAGGACTCCCCAATACCTACCTGTGTAGCCTTACAGAGTCTGCCTGCCAGTCCGCGCTGCTGCCAACCCTAGACAGTGTTCTGCCCCCCTGCTGATGACCTTAAATTGGGCAGGGGAAGCTGAACAAATGATTTCCTGCAAAGGAGAGGTGTGACCACCTCTTCTTTAGAATTAGGTAGGGTGGGCGCCCTTTCGAGCGCCACCAGATTGCATTCTCTTTATGCCCTCTATGCATAAACCAGTTTTGCCCAGTTCAGGAGCCCTTGGCTCCCGCTCTGGCGCGAAACCACACAAAGGACAGGGGAGTGTCTCCTCCCGTCCAGCTCCTCCCTAGGGAGGTGCCCAGAATTCTCCAGGTGGCCACTTGATTCTGCTATGTTGAATATTGGCCCCTGGGAGTATCCGACTGGCTAGGACAGCTGAGTAGCATACCTGACCCCCTCTGATAGGTGGGTCAACAGAGAAGAGGTCCTTCCTCTTTTTAGGGTTACTTCAGGGATCCCCTGAGGGTGGGTCCTTAGATTTGTCCAGGTAACAACTTCAAGATCCAACTGCCTGTCGTCTGAAGACTGTCCAAAGACTCTTGTGTTTGTGGACACTGGAACTCTGCTGTTCTTCAATCCAGGACCAAAGACAAGACTGCTTTCGGCAGGAAGATTCCTGCTGCATCTTCGTCCCTGATTTTCTTCAAGTTCTGCATCCTCAGTCACCAAGGACTCAGCCTGCATCCCAGTCAGATGGAATCTCCCTTGGAATGAAGGAGTCACTTCCCTGCAACCGCCAGCACCTCTATGTCGATGACCGGTTTGCTGATCTTGTTGTCCCACGGACATCACCTGGCTCTGCAACACAGGTTGTGGCTTGTTGGTTCTCCAGAGGCCTGACCAGTATTCCCTGCAACTTAGCTGACTGTAATCCCTCTCCAGCCGACAATGAACTGCCTCCCTGTGACCTGCGTCTGTTTGCCGTTACCAAGGCTTGTTGGCTCTCCTCACGAAAGATCTTCAAGCTCCAAGAAGCCCCTGTTGAAGGGATTCTGCTCAGGAACAGAACTATGCTTGGGATCATAGAACATCAGTAAGTAGGGACTGAATCACCATACCACCTCAGTACCCAGGAGTCCGACTAGCTATAGTGTCTCACTTGCCCTCCTAACCCTATCCAGAGAGGCAAGTGAATTGACACCCGAGAACACTACACTCCTGACCCTTTCAGGGATCGCGGTAAAAGGACACCCCCTTTCACTCTCACATCTGTACTTGTCCACAATAAGATATAACAGAGACACAAAGGAGAGTGGAAATGTTTATTTAGACTATCATGCTCTAAAATGCAGTATTTGTGCCACAATCAGAAAACAAATGCTTAATAAAAACACCGCAAGCATAGTCAGTAGACCATAAATTATGAAAAGCCCTGTCATATTATAAGACGGTTTAGCCTAACCCCTTTCCCCTTCTACAGAAGAGGAATGATTATATAACAAAGATCTCTGGGCTTGGTAGTAGACCCCGTACCTTAGCACACACAGGTGGACGTTCTACATCTCAGGCACAGCCGTGATCTCCTTCTCAGAAAGCCTCTCTATCTATGTATGTTACATTGCTGTGCATATCTATATGACAAGGCTCATATGCTCACAAACAACAGGTTATGTATAGGTGCTAGTGCCTGATCAGAACAAAATAACAAGGGACGTTGTTGTTTGACCTTGTCTGTGGTGTTGAGACTAAAGTCCAGGAAAGAACTGAACGCATAAACAAATGCAAGTTCTGTGTGAAAGTACAATGTGGCACAAAAATAAGTGTGTTTATTTAGTAACATGAGCAAAGCAAATGCAGCCTCTATCGTGCATAGTTAAGCTAACATAAGGAAAACTAAAATGGGCCATGCACTGAACACATGACATCCCAGCTTCCAGCACTGCACAGCTCCAAGAACGACGTCCTGCCTGCATCCTCTGCATAGCGGGTCATTATCTCCTGTGTGCGATAGAGGCTTCCCTGTGACTCCCTGTGCCTGCTGCCAAAGGGTCCTCGAAGGGGGCTCCATCGATTCCTGCTGGCTCTCCCTGCATACTGAGGGCCGGCCCTGACTTACCCTTGCTGGGTTAGTCCCACAGACCTTGCTGGTCTGCAACACAGCATCTTCTCCCGCAAACCGCTGTTTGCGTTTGCCAAGACTTGTTGGTGGTCCTGCCGGCCACTGACCTTCCTGCACTCGCCGACCGGCATGTGACAGCTCGCGGACGGCTCTTGTGCTCCTTCATCGTTGCCTGGGCTCCACCGCTGCTGCTACAACCTCTCTGTGATACAGCAAGAACCCCCAACCAAAGCTGGTATTGAGCTCCTGTGCCTCCTGGTCACCACCGGGACGTTTGGACTCTGTCCCCTCTGCTTTCAGGTTCTTCTCCTCTGGATTCAATGTCCTGGTTCTACCAGCCTGGTCCATGAGACTCTGTAGTTGCTGATCTTCCACAAACCTCCATTGGAGTCTACAGGCGTTTCCGACACCACTTCATCCCTATGCACCTGGGCTCCCTGGTGTAAGTATCCTGGTTCCTGGGGTATCCATGGGTGGAGTGGCTCTCCAACCTTCCATGATCCAGTGGTTCCTTCGGGGTCCTTTGGGAGGGGTCCTAGAACTGCAAAATTCCAACTGCGACTTAGCCTGTTATCCGATGGATGTTTGACCCGGTGTAACCACTCTGCAGGGGTCCCTGGCTACTCACCTTGGGTGGTTTGGTGTTTCCCCTGGGGCCCTCCATCCTTGGGCACTAGTCCCGTTTTGGTACTTACTTCACATTCCACTATTTTAGTATATGGTGCGGCCCCCCGTTTGGGCCCTATGTGTTTTTCTATACTACTTACCTGTTTCTGAAGTATTTCTAGTGTGTAATTAATATCTACAGGTGGAAGATAAACCAAGTTAGTGTCTAGTGTGTGTTAATAAATCCAAAGTATTTTTATATTCACCTGGAGTGGTTCTTTCTTGTGTGAAGCTAACTCACTGACTATAATGGTAAATATAGCTACCCCTTGAGAGCTCTGGTTTTCAGGGACAGAAACACCATCATTAAGGGCTGCCTGGACACAGTGCTTCACCACAGGTGGACACTATATACTGAGCCAGCCTTCCATATTGGTAGTGCAGCAGTTGGGATAAAGACTTGCATTTGCTTTACCACTTTGACGTAAGTAAGATTTCCATAGGAAACCGCTACTACCTTTGGTAATTACACTATACTTATTAGGTAAGACATTACTAAACTTTTATGGTAGGTCTCAAGGGTCTAGCATAGCCCTTTCTCCAATCTTGATTTTTAAAGTTTAGATTGCTAGAGTAGGGTACACTACACTACACAAGCACCATGTCTACTAATGGGGAATCTAGCCAGATTCAGGAGTCTAGGAACAGTGTCCTTAGGTTCCAGGAACTTAGGACCCTGTGCAAAACTTGAGGACTTAAGACAGGTAGTAACCCCACTAGGTCTTTTCTACTCGTCAAAGACGACATCCAGAATCCTGGAAGGCCACTGGAGGAGGAAGGCCTTGATGACGGGGTGACCTTGAAGAGCAAGAAGTACCAAGTACTGCTGGTTCTGTCCATCGACATGGCCAGGAGGAATCTGAGGAGATTCCCCTGGACAACCTTATACTAGTAGAGGGGGGTACTGATGGTACTGGATGGGGTCATGTCAATAGGCCCACTTTTACTTCCCCTGGGTTGGTACACAAGGTTTCTTCCTCATCCTCCCTTTCCTCAGCATCATTTGCTGGGTCCACTTACTCTAATTTAGATGAGGCCATCCTAGATAGGGGGTACAAGCTTGAGAAGCTCAAACTCAAGCTGAAGACGTAGCAGTTGGCCCTTGAAGCACAAGTTACTTACCTTCGGTAATGATGCACAAGTTACTAACTTGTGTAACAATATATCTGTAAGAGACAGTAGTTAGTGACAGATTCCTTACCTTAGAATATCCCCAGGCGTCATGCTGGATCCGGAAAGTTTTTGCGTAGCAGTACCCTTGCGCGTCGGTAGGCGGCGTCGTGCGGCTCTGCGTCCGTCGTCGGCGTCGTGATCGCCGGGATGACGTCGCGGGCAGTACTTCGACGCCGCCCTGCGCGCTGACGTCAGTTCTGTACACGACTTTCCGCGCCAGGAACGCAGAGCCATGCAAGAAGCTGACATAGGTGTCTGAAAAATACTAGGGCCCTGAAAGGGATGTCCTTAACCCTAGAAATCAGTTTGCAGAACGGGGAGGATGGGTGGGGCGGTAGGAATCTGTCACTAACTACTGTCTCTTACAGATATATCGTTACACAAGTTAGTAACTTGTGCATCTGAAAGAGACACGTTAGTGACAGATTCCTTACCTTAGAATAGATACCCCAGCAATACCAACCCCGGTGGTGGGTCTGCGAACAAAGATCAGACAAGGAAGTCCCGGAGGACAGAACGGCCAAAGAAGCCGTCCCTCCGGACCCGACTGTCAAGGCAGTAATGCTTTGTAAATGTGTGCAGCGAGGCCCACGTAGCTGCCTGACAGATATCCTGCAGCGGAACACCGCGGCCCAAAGCCGTGGTAGCAGCCGTTGCCCTGGTGGAATGGGCACGCAGCCCAACAGGAGGTTCCTTCTTAGCCAAAGAATAGCAGGCTTTGATACACAAGGTTACCCAGCGGGAGATGGTTCTCTTGTGCACCGCCCGACCTTTTTGGCGCCCACGTAGCCAACAAAGAGCTGGTCATCCACCCGGAAGTGTTGTGTGCGGTTGAGGTAAAAGGAAAGCGCATGTTTTGGGTCCAGACTGTGGAGCCTCTCTTCCTCTCTGGAAGGATGCGGAGGCGGAAAGAAGGTGGGCAAAGTGATGGTCTGCCCAATGTGGAAGGCAGTAACCACCTTTGGCAAGAAGGACGGACGCGTCCGAAGAACAACCTTGTCTGGATGAACAGACAGAAAGGGAGGTTTGCATGAAAGAGCCTGGAGCTCACTCACCCGCCGAGCGGAGGTGATGGCCACCAGAAAGGCTGTCTTCAGAGTCAGAGGACGAAAAGGACAGTTGTGCAGAGGCTCAAAGGGAGCGCACATAAGAAAGGTAAGAACCAAGTTCAAGTCCCACTGAGGCATCACAAACGGAACAGGAGGGAAGAGGTGTGTAATGCCTTTTAGAAACCTGTTAACAACAGGGGACTTGAAAAGGGAGGGCTGATCAGGAAGCCTGAGGAAGGCCGAGATAGCACAAAGATAGCCCTTGATGGTACCCAGGGCAGAACCCTGTTGGGCCAGGGAAAGAAGGAACAGAAGAACCTCAGAAAGAGAGGCAGAAAGGGGATTCACAGCCTTTGCTGTGCACCATGCCACAAACTTGTTCCACCTGCAGGCGTATACCACCTTAGTGGAGGGACGCCTGGCTGCCAGAATTACATCACAAACTTCGGGAGGCAAGTCGAAAGGAATCAACTGCCGCCGCTCAATCTCCACGCAAGCAGGTGGAGGCTGGACAGGTTCGGGTGGAGGACCGTCCCCTGCTGCTGCGACAGAAGATCCTCCCGAAGAGGCAGACGGATCGGGGGATCTACGCTCATACTGAGTAGCTCGGGATACCAAACTCTTCGAGCCCAGTCCGGAGCCAAAAGAATGACTTGGGCCCGGTCGTGCCGAATCTTCTTCAACACTCTGGGTAGAAGTGGTATAGGCGGAAAGGCGTACAACAGACCGCAACTCCACTCGCGACGAAAAGCGTCGCCGAGCGAGTGCCGCCTTGGAAATTCCAACGCGCAGAACTGATGACATTGCGCGTTCTCTTCGGTGGCGAATAGATCTAACCAAGGCTCTCCCCACTGAAGAAAGAGTCCTTGCGCCACTTCCGAGTGAAGACGCCATTCGTGATCCATCATGCACCTGCGGCTGAGGTTCGTCCGCCCTGGCGTTCAGGGAACCTGCCAGGTGTTGAACCATCAGGAACATGCCCTGATGTTCCAGCCATGTCCAGAGGCGCAGAGCCTCCTGGACAGAGGGTCCACGACCCCACCCCGCCCTGTTTGTTGCAGTACCACATGGCGGTGGTGTTGTCTGTGAACACCTGCACTACTTTCCCTTTGACAGAGGGAAGGAATGCCTTGAGTGCAAGTCGGATCGCCCGGAGCTCCAGAAGGTTGATATGGAGCCGGGACTCCGCCGGAGACCAGAGGCCTCTGATCTCCGCCTCTCCCATGTGACCGCCCCATCCCAGAAGGGACGCGTCCGTCACAACTGTGTGCTCTGGCTGGGGAAGGGAGAGGGATCTGCCCATGACCCATTGCCGGTTCGAGAGCCACCACTGCAACTGTTTTGCAGTCCCCTCCGAGATCTGGACGTGATCGGACAGGTTGCCCTGGTGCTGCGCCCACTGGAACTTCAGGTCCCACTGCAGAGCCCGCATATGCCATCTGGCATGATCGACTAGCAGGATGCAGGAGGCCATGAGGCCCAGCAGCCTCAGGGTCATCCGTACCGAAACCCAGGATAAAGGCTGAAAGATCGGAATCATAGCCTGAATATCCCGGACTCGCCGTTCGGGAGGATAGGCCCGAAACTGCGTCGTGTCCAGAACTGCTCCGATGAAAAGGAGCTGTGGAGAAGGAATCAGATGCGACTTCGGCACATTGATGGAGAACCCCAGCGAGTGCAGGAGTTCGGCCGTAGTCTGGAGGTGGGAGACGACTGCCTGGGACGAGCTCGCCTTCAGCAGCCAGTCGTCGAGGTAGGGGAAGACTGAAACCCCTGCCCGGCGCAGATGAGCTGCGACCACCGCCATCACTTTCGTGAACACCCGAGGGGCACTGGTAAGGACAAAGGGGAGCACGGTGAACTGAAAATGCTCGAGGCCTACCGTGAACCGCAGGTAACGCCGGTGGGCCGGCAGGACGGGGATGTGGAAATAAGCGTCCTGCAAGTCCAACGCTACCAACCAGTCTCCAGGGTCGAGGGCAGTCAAGCCCTGAGCTAGGGTGAGCATCTTGAACTTCTCCTTCCGGAGGAAGCGATTGACGTTCCGGAGGTCCAAGATAGGACCCATGTCCTCCTTGTCCTTTTTGGGCACCAGAAAGTAGTGGGAGTAGCAACCACGCCCTACTTCTGGGGTCGGAACACGCTCGATGGCCCTCTTGGCCAAGAGGGCCATGACTTCCTTCTGCAGAAGCATCAAGTGATCCCCTGACATGCGGTGGAATTGAGGTGGCATGGCTGGGGGAGCGGTCTCGAAGGGGAGGGAGTAGCCCCTTCGGACAATGTCCAAGACCCACCTGTCCGAGGTGATGGGACGCCAGTGGTGAAGGTGATGGTGGACCCTGCCCCCTACTGGCGTGCTGTGCACCTGAAAGGAGGGACTAGGAGGGCTTGGAGGCCGCGGACGGGTTGGAGGTGGTGGCCTGACCCGCACGCTGGTTGCCCGAACCGCCACAGCGGTATCCACGTCCTCGGCCACGCGAAGGCGCTTGCTGCGCGGGCCGGTGGCTGGGCTGCTGACGTGACTGGGCGCCCCTTCCGTGGCCACGAAGGGGCGAAAAGCAGAGGTTAGCGGAGGGCGCACAACAGAAAGGCCCAGGGACTTGGCAGTAGCCCGTGAGTCCTTAAACGCTCCAGCGCATGGTCTGCTTTGGAACCAAAAAGACCGACTCCATCAAAGGGCATGTCCATGAGTGTATTCTGGACATCACCCGAGAAACCAGTTGTCCTCAGCCAGGCGTGGCGACGCAGCGCCACCGTCGTTGCAAGCGATCTGCCCAGCGAGTCGGCGGTATCAAGGCCACAACGTATGGTGTACTTTGCCGCATCCCTACCTTCCGCAATGGCGCGGGTAAGCAGTGTCTGGACCTCCTCAGAACACTGGGGCAAAACAGTCGCTACCAAATCCCACAGGGAGTAGGTATATCGGCCCAAAAGGCAAGCGGTGTTCACCGACCGCAAGCCAGCACTGGAGGAAGAAAAGGCCTTCTTCCCAAATTGGTCCAGGCGTTTGGATTCCCTATCCGGAGGGGCGGTAGGGAAGGCGGTTTGGGAGGCAGAGGCTTGGACAACCAAGCTCTCGGGGGTGGGATGTTGGGAGAGAAACACGGGGTCGCCCGGAGCAGGGCGATGGCGTCGGGCCACGTTCCTATCCACAGGAGCCCCTGTGGTGGGCTTGGACCAGGTGCCCAAAAGAACGTCAATCAGTGCATCATTAAACGGCAGCACAGTCTCCGCAGAGGAGGCTGCCGGCTGAAGCACTTCCGTCAAGAGATTAGTCTTGACAGCCAGAGTAGGCAATTGGAGGTGCAAGGCTCCAGCTGCTCTACGCAACACTGTTGCGAAATGTGCTCCCTCCTCCGTAGCCACGGGAGGAGACAGCATGCCAGTGTCAGGGTGAGTATCTAGACCACTGGCATCCCCAAGTTCCTCTGCCCAGTCCTGATCATACTCACACTGCTGTGTGAGAGGGTCTTCTGACCCCTCCCAGCTCTCCTGGTCCTCCTCTAGTGAAAAATATGGAGGAGGGGGGACATTTGGGACCCAAGGTCTCGTCGGCGCAGGATCCGGCGTTGGGCGACGCCGGTCCGGCTCCATGTCCGGACCCGGAAAGAGCTGGGGAACGACGCCGTCCGGAGCCCCGGACGGCGTCAGGAACGGCACCGGGGACATCGGCGGAGGCGGAGGCGTGGTTAGGTCAACCGGCGTCGATGGGGGTTGCGGCACCACCGGGGCCGGGATCGAGGCCGGGGCCGGAGCCGAGGCCGGGATCAAGGCTGGCGGGACAGGCGACGCCGGGACCGGAGTCGTCGGCGATGCCGGGACCGGAGTCGTCGGCGACGCCGGAGCAACCCCATCAGGGCCCGCGGGGCCCGAAGGCACACCGGAGGAACCTTGAGGCCCGAAGAGGCGGGCCATGGCCGACAGGAATTCCTGTACTTGGGCCGGAATCGCCCCCAAACCCGGAAAGGACAGGTAATGCGGGGGAGGCTCGACAGGCACGTCCGGGGCCGCGGGGACGGTGCCGACAGGGGCCTCAGCCGAGTCGTGAGACCAGCGAGGCGAAGTCTTAGAGCGATGATGCCTCTTAGACTTTTTGTGCTTCGACTTACCCGAGGAGCGCGAAGACTTGGACTCCGACGACCGGCGGGGACTCCGCGACCGGCCCTCGACCTCTCCCGGGACCGGGGCTTGGTGTGGCGCGGAGCCGACTGCCGGACCTCGAGTAGCTTTCGAGACCGCTCTCGCAAAGCCTTTGGGTGAAGTTTCCGGCAGTCAGGGCACGACTTCGTGTCGTGGTCTCGGCCGAGACAGAAGAGACACTCCAGATGCGGGTCTGTGATCGACATCATTCGACCACAGACGTCGCATGGCTTGAAGCCGGGCATCCCTATCGACACCTAGGAGTCGACGACTCGAAAAGAAACCAGTGAAAAATCACCCAAAAATTTAGTCAAAAATTGACTAGGGCACTGCTCTTCCCGGATCTGCGCTTAATGGCGCGGAAAAAGAAGAACTGACGTCAGCGCGCAGGGGCAGCGTCTAAGTACTGCCCGCGACGTCATCCCGGCGATCACGACGCCGACGACGGACGCGGAGCCGCACGACGCCGCCTACCGACGCGCAATGGTACTGCTACGCAAAAACTTTTCCGGATCCAGCCTGACGCCTGGGGATATTCTAAGGTAAGGAATCTGTCACTAACGTGTCTCTTTCAGATATAGCTGTAAGAGACATTAGTTAGTGATAGATTCCTTACCTTAGAATATCCCCAGGCGTCAGTCTGGATCCGGAAAGTTTTCATCAGCAGTACCCCTGCGCGTCGGAAGGTGGCGTTGTGCGGCTCCGCGTCCGTCGTAGGCGTCGTGATCGCCGGGATGACGTCGCGGCAGCTACTTAGACGCCGCCCTCGCGCGCTGACGTCAGTTCTGTACACGACTTTCCGCGCCAGGAACGCAGAGCCATGCAAGATACTGACCACTGGTGCATTGAAACTAGGGCCCTGAAAGGGATGACCTTAACCCTAGAAATCAGTTCGCAGAACGGGGGAGGATGGGGGGCGGTAAGGAATCTATCACTAACTAATGTCTCTTATAGATATATCGTTACCGAAGGTAAGTAACTTGTGCATCTGAAAGAGACACGTTAGTGATAGATTCCTTACCTTAGAATAGATACTCCAGCAATACCAACCCCGGTGGTGGGTCGGCGAACCAAGATCACACCAGAAAGTCACGGAGAACAGAACGGCCAAAGAAGCCGTCTCTCCGGACTTGGCTCTCAAGGCAATAATGCTTAGTAAAAGTGTGCAGCGAGGCCCACGTGGCTGCCTGACAGATGTCTTGCAGGGGGACACCACGTCCCAATGCAGTAGTAGCTGCTGTTGCCCTGGTAGAATGGGCGCGAACCCCACCGGAGGCTCCATCTTAGCCAGAGAATAGCAGGCTTTTATACACAAGACGACCCAGCGGGAGATAGTCCTCTTGTGTACAGCTAGGCCTTTCTTGGCGCCTACGTAGCCAACAAAGAGCTGGTCATCCACCCGGAACTGTTGTGTGCGGTTGAGGTAAAATGAGATCGCACGTTTTGGGTCCAGACGGTGGAGCCTCTCTTCCTCTCTGGAAGGGTGCAGAGGCGGAAAGAAAGTGGGCAAGGTAATAGTTTGCCCGATATGGAAGGCAGTAACAACCTTTGGCAAAAAGGATGGACGTGTGCGTAGCACAACCTTGTCCGGATGAACAGACAGAAAAGGAGGTTTACAGGAAAGAGCCTGGAGCTCACTCACGCGCCTAGCGGAGGTGATGGCAACCAGGAAAGCAGTCTTCAAGGTTAATAAACGAAGAGGACAGTTATGAAGCGGCTCAAAGGGAGCGCACATCAAATAAGTAAGAACCAGATTCAAGTCCCACTGTGGCATCACAAACGGAATAGGAGGGAAAAGGTGAGTAATGCCTTTGAGAAATCTATTTACAACAGGGGACTTGAAAAGAGAGGGCTGATCAGGTAGCCTGAGAAAGGCTGAAATTGCAGAAAGGTAGCCCTTGATAGTGCCCAGAGCAGAGCCCTGCTGGGCTAAAGATAGAAGGAACAGTAGGACCTCAGAAAGAGGGGCAGAAAGTGGATCCACAGCCTTTGCTGTGCACCATGCCACAAATTTGTTCCATCTGCAGGCGTATACCGATTTAGTGGAGGGACGCCTGGCTGCCAGAATGACATCACAGACTTCAGGAGGCAAGTTAAATGGAATCAACTGTCGCCGCTCAATCTCCACGCAAGGAGGTGGAGACTGGACAGGTTCGGGTGGAGGACAGTCCCCTGCTGCTGCGACAGAAGATCTTCCCGAAGAGGCAGTCGGATCGGGGGATCCACGCTCATACTGAGTAGCTCAGGATACCAAACTCTTCGAGCCCAGTCCGGAGCCACAAGAATGACTTGGGCCCGGTCGCGACTGATCTTCTTCAGCACTCTGGGTAGAAGTGGTATAGGCGGAAAAGCGTACAATAGACCGCAACTCCACTCGCGAAGAAAAACGTTGCAGAGCGAGTGCCGGCTTGGAAATTCCAACGCGCAGAACTGCTGACATTGCGCGTTCTCTTCGGTGGCGAATAGATCTAACCAAGGCTCGCCCCACTGTTGAAAGAGACCATGCGCCACCTCCGAGTGAAGACGCCATTCGTGATCCATCATGCACCTGCGGCTGAGTTCGTCCGCCCTGGCGTTTAAAGACCCTGCCAAGTGTTGAACCACCAGGAAAATGCCCTGGAGTTCCAGCCACGTCCAGAGGCGCAGAGCCTCCTGACAAAGGGTCCACGACCCCACCCCGCCTTGCTTGTTGCAGTACCACATGGCGGTGGTGTTGTCTGTGAACACCTGCACTACTCTCCCCTTGATAGAGGGAAGGAATGCTTTCAGTGCAAGTAGGATCGCCCGGAGCTCGAGAAGGTTGATATGGAGCCTGGACTCCGCCGGACACCAGAGGCCTCTGATCTCCGCCTCTCCCATGTGGCCGCCCCATCCCAGGAGGGACGCGTCCGTCACTACTATGTGCTCCGGTTGGGGAAGGGAGAGGGATCTGCCGCTGACCCAATGCTGGTTTGTGAGCCACCACTGTAATTGTCTTGCAGTGCCCTCCGAGATCTGGACGTAGTCGGACAGGTTCCCCTGATGCTGCGTCCACTGGAACTTCAGGTCCCACTGCAGAGCCCGCATATGCCATCTGGCATGATTGATCAGCAGGATGCAGGAGGCCATGAGGCCTAGCAGCCTCAGGGTCATCCTGACCGAAACCCAGGATAAGGGCTGAAAGATTGGAATCATAGCCCGAATATCCCGGACTTGCTGTTCGGGAGGATATACCCGAAACTGTGCCGTGTCCAGAATCGCTCGGATGAAAAGGAGCTTCTGAGAGGGAGTCAGGTTTCACTTCGGCACGTTGATAGTGAACCCCAGTGAATGCAGGAGGTCCGCCGTAGTCTGGAGGTGGGAGACGACTGCCTGGGGCGAGCCCGCCTTCAACAGCTAGTCGTCGAGATAGGGGAAGACTGGAACCCCTGATCTGCGCAGATGAGCTGCGACCACCGCCATCACTTTCGTGAACACCCTAGGGGCGCTGGTAAGGCCAAAGGGGAGCACGGTAAACTGAAAATGCTCGTGGTCTACCGTGAACCGCAGGTAACGCCGGTGGGCCGGCAGGACGGGGATGTGAAAATAAGCGTCCTGCAAGTCCAAAGTAACCATCCAGTCTCCAGGGTCGAGGGCAGACAGGACCTGAGCTGGTGTCAACATTTTGAACTTCTCCTTCCGGAGGAAGCGGTTGACGTTCCTGAGATCCAAGATAGGACGCAGGCCTTTGACCTTCTTGGGCACCATAAAGTAGTGGGAATAGCAACCATGACCTACTTCTGGATCAGGAACTCACTGGATAGCTCCCTTGGCCAAGAGAGCCGTAACTTCCTGTTGGAGAAGAGCCAAATGATCCTCCGACATGCGATGGTATTGAGGTGGCATGGATGGAGGGGTAGTCTCGAAGGGGAAGAGTAGCCCCTTCGGACTATCTGCAAAATCCACCTGTCCGACGTGATGGTGCGCCAGTGGGGGAGGTGATGGTGAATCCTGCCGCCCACTGGCGATTGGTGGTCCTGAAAGGCCGGACTAGGAGGGTTTGGAGGCTGCTGCAGAAGGAGCGCTGGTGGACTGGCCCGCTCGCTGGCCCCCAGACCCATGACGGTGGGTCCCACGTCCCCGGCTGCGCAGGGGCTGGACAGCTTGCGCCGGCCTGTGGCCCTGGGTGGAATGTGGCCGGACACCTCTTCCGTAGCCACGAAAGGGGGAAAAGCATACTGCGCAGGGCGGGTTGAGAGGCCCAAGGACTTGGCCGTAGCCCGGGAGTCCTTGAAGCGCTCTAGCGCGTTGTCTGCTTTGTCGCCGAACAGGCGACGGCCATCAAAAGGCATGTCCAGCAAGGTAGCTTAGACATCCCCGGAAAAACCAGTCGACCTCAGCCAGGCGTAGCGTCGAAGGGCTACCGACGTTGAAATTGTCCTGCCCAGCGAGTCAGCGGTGTCCAGTCTTATGGTGAACTTGGCTGCGTCTCTCCCCTCAGCGACTGCACGGGAGAGCACGCCCCTGGCCTCCCCTGGGCACCATGGCAGGACCTGCGCTACCGTATCCCACGCAGAGTGGGTGTAACGGCCCAACAGACATGCGGTGTTCACCAACCGCAGTCCCAAGCTGGAGGAAGAAAACATCTTCTTCCCAAGATGGTCCAGCTTTTTGGATTCCCTACCAGGTGGTGCGTTAGGGAATGCGCATTTGGATGTAGAGGCTTGGACCACCAAACTCTCAAGGGTGGGGTGTTGGGAGAGGAAAGAGGGGTCGCCCGGAGCCGCGCGGTGGCGTTGGGCAATTATCCTATCCACAAGAGCCCCTGTGTTGGGCCTGGACCAGGTGCCCAAAAGGATGTCAGTAAGGGCCTCATTGAAAGGCAGCAGGGGCTCCCAAGAGGCCGCTGCCGGTTGAAGCCCTCCGTCAGGAGATTCATCCTGATTGCCACCGTAGGTAGCTCGAGGTTGAGGGCCTCGGCCACCCTACGCAACACCACTGCCTATGAAGCACCCTCTCCGTAGCCACGGTAGGAAGAGACAGCATGCCAAGGTCTGGAGAGGTATCCAGACCACTGGCCTCACCCAACTCCTCTCTCCAGTCTGGTTCCTCCAACTGGTCTGCAAGAGGGTCCACAGACCCCTCCCAGTCCTCTTCACCCTCTCCTGTGAGCCACTCAGGGCGGTAGGAAACATCAGGAGAGAACAGGGGTACAAAAGTACTGGTCGGTGCCGGTACCGACGTCGGACGACGTCGGTCTGGCTCCATGTCCTCACCGAGGGGGAGGCTGGGGTCGACGCTAGCTGGGGACACAACCGGCGTCGGAGGCATTGGGGGTGTCGTCACTGGATTCGGCGCCGGAGGAGGTGTCACGAGGTCGACCGGCGCCAATCCGGATCCAGCCTGGATCCTTGGGGGCCCTGCGGCGCCGAAGCCACCGACATCGAAGGCCTAGAGCCCCCAACCGAGTCTGCAAGGCCCGAAGGCGCGCCGGCGGAGTCGTGCTGCCCGAAGGTAGAATGTAAGGCTTCGTAAAAGCTTCGAAGCTGGGCAGGGGTCGCTCTGGGTCCTGGAAAGGGAGGGAAGGCCGGAGTCGACCCAACAGGCTCCGCGGGTGGAGCCGGACGACTACCTGCCGCGTCCCGCGTCGCGTCGGCCGAGGAGAACGCGAAAAGCGACGATGCTTCTTTGCCTTCTTCTTGTGCTTCGACTTACCCAAAGACGAAAACTTCGACGAGGAGTGGTGGTGATGGCTCTGCGACCGGTCCCGCGACCTCCCTCTCGACCGGGACCTCGAGTGGCGCGGAGCCGACTGCCGGGCCTCCAGAAGCTTTCGAGACCGCTCCCACAAAGACTTCGGGGTCATGGCCCGGCAGTCGGAGCACGACTTCGGGTCGTGGTCGCGCTCCAGGCACCAGAGGCACACAAGATGGGGGTCCGTCACCGACATCAGCTTGTGGCAGGAGCCACAAGGCTTGAAGCCGGTCCACCGAGATGACATCCCTGTGCATCAGGAGTCAAAGACTCGAAAAAAGAAGTCGACAAAAGTCGCAAAAAGAGAGTAAAAAAGTGACTCAAGGTACCGCTCTCTCCAGATCTGCTCTGGCTGGCGTGGAAAAAGAAAGAACTGACGTCAGCGCGCGTGGGCGGCGTCCAAGTAGATACCGCAACGTCATTCCGGCGACCACGACGCCAACGACGAACTCTGAGTCGACCGACGCCACCTATCGACACGCAGAGGTACTGCTGAGGAAAAAATTCTCCGAATCCAGTCTGACGCTTGGGGGTAATTCTAAGGTGAGGAATCCATAACTAATTGTCTCTTTCAGATGAGCCTATCACACTCTTTGAAAGACAGGCGGCAATCCAGGGACTGGCGACAGGTAAAGCACCTGGCCCTGATGGGTTTCCAGCTGAATATTATAAGGCATACCAAACAGCTCTAGTCCCGCAATTACTCGCAACATACCAAAATTCACAGGAGGCATATGTATTGCCGGCGACACTCCGTGAATCCCTACTAGTGTCGTTGCCTAAGCCAGATAGGAATGCAGAATTGCTTGGATCGTATCGTCCGCTAGCACTATTAAACACGGACTACAAGATATTAGCCAAAATCTTAGCGAATAGACTAGATCCTTTGGTACCACACCTGGTGCACACAGACCAGAATGGATTCGTACCAGCTCGTAATAAATCCCTGAACTTGAGACGCTTCTTCAGAGTAGCCCACTACTCTAGGGAGCGATGGCCGCATTCAGGTTGTCTTGTGCACGACTTAGAGAAAGGATTTGAAACATCAGAATGGGACTTCGTATTTGCTACCCTCAGTACATACGGACTAGGCGCCAGCTTCTTAGGCCTAGTTAAATTATCATACACGCGACCTACAGCCAGAGTCAGAACGGGCCCTTACATATCAGAGCTGATCCCAATTGAACGAGGTATACCAGCCAGGTTTGCCCATCTTTCCCGTTGCTGTTTTCATTGGCCATAGAGCCACTAGCCGCATCTTTGCACAAAACGGGGGAAAACTGGGGCATTCCTATGGGGGACAGCACACATGCAGTCGCTCTGTATGCAGATGACCTGCTAGTATATCTATGCAACACCCAGGAACCATGTATAGAAATAGAAAGTGCGTTATCGGAGTTTGCCTCTGTGTCACGGCTCAGAGTAAACTGGAGGAAATCATGCTTGTATCCATTCGTTGAGACAACACCTGACCCAACTTTAGTGATCAGCAAAACCCTGGTATGCTGGCAGCAGTCAGCATTCCGATACTTGGGTATACAAATCGATCGGGAGCCAGAGAACCTTTTAGAGGGAAACCATGCACGTGGCCTAACAGCAGTTAGGTCATAAATGGCATTCTGGCGCAACCTCCCATTAGCCACCATGGGCCGCATTGCACTCCTCAAAATAGTAGTGCTCCCATGGATCCTCTACCATTTCGCAAGCATACCCCTATACCTGAAGCCCGCGCTCTTCAGCACGTTCGAGTGAGATATGCGACAGTTCATATGGCACGGTACACGTAGCAGAGTAGCGCTGGCCAAGCTATATTTATCAAATGACCGTGGAGGGCTAGCAGTACCACACATGGAGCATTAATATCTGGCGGCCCAACTACAGTGGGTAGGTCGCTGGATCAGCGGCCTATATGCACAAGTTACTAACTTGTGTAACGATATATCTGTAAGAGACGGTAGTTAGTGACAGATTCCTTACCTTAGAATATCCCCAGGCGTCAGACTGGATCTGGAAAGTTTTGCGGAGCAGTACCCTTGCGCGTCGGTAGGCGGCGTCGTGCGGCTCCGCGTCCGTCGTCGGCGTCGGAATCGCCGGGATGACGTCGCGGCCAGTACTTAGACGACGCCCCTGCGCGCTGACGTCAGTTCTGTACACGACTTTCCGCGCCAGGAACGCAGAGCCATGCAAGAAGCGGACATTGGTGTCTGAAAAATACTAGGGCCCTGAAAGGGCTGTCCTTAACCCTAGAAATCAGTTCGCAGAACGGGGAGGATGGTGGGGCGGTAGGAATCTGTCACTAACTACTGTCTCTTACAGATATATCGTTACACAAGTTAGTAACTTGTGCATCTGAAAGAGACACGTTAGTGACAGATTCCTTACCTTAGAATAGATACCCCAGCAATACCAACCCCGGTGGTGGGTCTGCGAACAGATTCAGACAAGGAAGTCCCGGAGGACAGAACGGCCAAAGAAGCCATCCTTCCGGACTTGGCTGTCAAGGCAGTAATGCTTGGTAAACGTGTGCAGCGAGGCCCACATAGCTGCCTGACATATATCCTGTAGCAGAACACCGTGGCCTAAAGCCGTGGTAGCAGCTGTTGCCCTGGTAGAATGGGCACGTAGCCCAACAGGGGGCTCCTTCTTAGCCAAAGAATAGCAGGCTTTGATACACAAGATTACCCAGCGGGAGATGGTCCTCTTGTGTACCGCCCGACCTTTTTTGGCGCCCACGTAGCCAACAAAGAGCTGGTCATCCACCCGGAACTGTTGAGTGCGGTTGAGATAAAAGGAAAGCGCACGTTTTGGGTCCAGACGGTGGAGCCTCTCTTCCTCTCTGGAAGGATGCGGAAAGAAGGTGGGCAAAGTGATGGTCTGCCCAATGTGGAAGGCAGTAACCACCTTTGGCAAGAAGGACGGACGCGTACTAAGAACAACCTTGTCTGGATGGACAGACAGAAAGGGGGGTTTGCACGAAAGAGCCTGGAGCTCACTTACCCGCCGAGCGGAGGTGATGGCCACCAGAAAGGCTGTCTTCAGAGTGAGAAGACGAAGAGGACAGTTATGTAGAGGCTCAAAGGGAGCGCACATAAGAAAGGTAAGAACCAAGTTCAAGTCCCACTGAGGCATCACAAACGGAACAGGAGGGAAGAGGTGTGTAATGCCTTTAAGAAACCTGTTAACAACAGGGGACTTGAAAAGGGAGGGCTGATCAGGAAGCCTGAGGAAGGCCGAGATTGCACAAAGATAGCCCTTGATGGTACCCAGGGCAGAACCCTGTTGGGCCAGAGAAAGAAGGAACAGAAGAACCTCAGAAAGAGGGGCAGAAAGGGGATTCACAGCCTTTGCTGTGCACCATGCCACAAACTTGTTCCACCTGCAGGCGTATACCACCTTAGTGGAGGGACGCCTGGCTGCCAGAATCACATCACAAACTTCGGGAGGCAAGTCGAAAGGAATCAACTGCCGCCGCTCAATCTCCACGCAAGGAGGTGGAGACTGGACAGGTTCGGGTGGAGGACCGTCCCCTGCTGCTGCGACAGAAGATCCTCCCGAAGAGGCAGACGGATCGGGGGATCGACACTCATACTGAGTAGCTTGGGATACCAAACTCTTCGAGCCCAGTCCGGAGCCACAAGAATGACTTGGGCCCGGTCGCGCCGAATCTTCTTCAACACTCTGGGTAGAAGTGGTATAGGCGGAAAGGCGTACAACAGACTGCAACTCAACTCGCGACGAAAAGCGTCGCCAAGCGAGTGCCGCCTTGGAAATTCCAACGCGCAGAACTGATGACATTGCGCGTTCTCTTCGGTGGCAAATAGATCTAACCAAGGCTCTCCCCATTGTAGAAAGAGTCCTTGCGCCACTTCCGAGTGAAGACGCCATTCGTGATCCATCATGCACCTGCGGCTGAGTTCGTCCGCCCTGGCGTTCAGGGAACCTGCCAGGTGTTGAACCATCAGGAATATGCCCTGATGTTCCAGCCATGTCCAGAGACGCAGAGCCTCCTGACATAGGGTCCACGACCCCACTCCGCCTTGTTTGTTGCAGTACCACATGGCAGTGGTGTTGTCTGTGAACACCTGCACTACCGTCCCTTTGACAGAGGGAAGGAATGCCTTGAGTGCAAGTCGGATCGCCCGGAGCTCCAGAAGGTTGATATGGAGCCGGGACTCCGCCGGAGACCAGAGGCCTCTGATCTCCGCCTCTCCCATGTGACCGCCCCATCCCAGAAGGGTCGCGTCCGTCACAACTGTGTGCTCTGGCTGGGGAAGGGAGAGGGATCTGCCCATGACCCATTGCCGGTTCGAGAGCCACCACTGCAACTGCTGTGCAGTCCCCTCCGAGATCTGGACGTAATCGGACAGGTTCCCCTGATGCTGCGCCCACTGGAGCTTCAGGTCCCACTGCAGAGCCCGCATATGCCATCTGGCATGATCGACCAGCAGGATGCAGGAGGCCATGAGGCCCAGCAGCCTCAGGGTCATCCGTACCGAAACCCAGGATAAAGGCTGAAAGAACGGAATCATAGCCTGAATATCCCGGACTTGCCGTTCGGGAGGATAGGCCCGAAACTGCGTTGTGTCCAGAACTGCTCCGATGAAAAGGAGCTGTGGAGAAGGAATCAGGTGCGACTTCGGCACGTTGATGGAGAACCCCAGCGAGTGCAGGAGTTCGGCCGTAGTCTGGAGGTGGGAGACGACTGCCTGGGACGAGCCCGCCTTCAGCAACCAGTCGTCGAGGTAGGAGAAGACTGGAACCCCTGCCCGGCGCAGATGAGCTGCGACCACCGCCATCACTTTCGTGAACACCCGAGGGGCGCTGGTAAGGCCAAAGGGAGCACGATGAACTGAAAATGCTTGAGGCCTACCGTGAACCGCAGGTAACGCCGGTGGGCCGGCAGGACGGGGATGTGAAAATATGCGTCCTGCAAGTCCAACGCTACCATCCAGTCTCCAGGGTCCAGGGCAGTCAAGACCTGAGCTAGGGTGAGCATCTTGAACTTCTCCTTCCGGAGGAAGAGATTGACGTTCCGGAGGTCCAAGATAGGACGCATGTCCTCCTTGTCCTTTTTGGGCACCAGAAAGTAGTGGGAGTAACAACCACGTCCTACTTCTGGGGTCGGAACGCGCTCGATGGCCCCCTTGGCCAAGAGGGCCGCAACTTCCTTTTGAAGAAGCACCAAATGATCCCCTGACATGCAGTGGCATTGAGGTGGCATGGCTGGGGGGGTAGTCTCGAAGGGGAGGGAGTAGCCTCTTCGGACAATGTCCAAGACCCACCAGTCCGATGTAATGGCATGCCAGTGGTGAAGGTGATGGCGGACCCTGCCCCCTACTGGCGTGCTGTGGACCTGAAAGGATGGACTAGGAGGGCTTGGAGGCCGCGGACGGGGCGGAGGTGGTGGCCTGACCCGCACGCTGGTTACCCGACCCGCCTCGGCGGGAGCCACGTCCACGCGAAGACGCTTGCTGCGTGGGCCGGTGGCTGGGCAGCGGACGTGACTGGGCGCCCCTTCCGTGGCCACGAAAGGGGCGAAAAGCAGACTGTTGCGGAGGGCGCACAGCAGAAAGGCCCAGGGACTTGGCTGTAGCCCGCGAGTCCTTAAAGCGCTCCAGCGCATGGTCTGCCTTGTTGCCGAAAAGGCCGACACCATCAAAGGGCATGTCCATAAGTGTGTTTTGGACATCGCCCGAGAAACCAGTGGTCCTCAGCCAGGCGTGACGGCGCAGCGCCACTGTCGTCGCAAGCGATCTGCCTAGCGAGTCGGCGGTATCTAGGCCACACCGGATAGTATACTTCGCCGCATCTCTTCCTTCCGCAATGGCGCGGGAAAGCAGTGCCTGGGCCTCCTCAGGACACTGGGGCAGGACTTGCGCCACCGACTCCCACAAGGAGTGGGTATATCGGCCCAAAAGGCAAGCGGTGTTGACGGACCGCAAGCCAGCACTGGTGGAAGAAAAAACCTTCTTCCCAAATTGGTCCAGTTTTTGGATTCCCTATCCGGGGGAGCGGTAGGGAAGGCGCTTTGGGAGGCGGTGGCTTGGACAACCAAGCTCTCAGGGGTGGGGTGTTGAGAAAGGAACAGGGGGTCGCCCGGAGCAGGGCGATGGCGCCGGGCTACGTTCCTATCCACAGGAGCCCCTGTGGTGGGCTTGGACCAGGTGCCCAAAAGAACGTCTGAAAGTACCTCGTTGAACGGCAGCAGTGGCTCCGCAGAGGTAGCCGCCGGCTGAAGCACTTCCGTCAGGAGGTTAGTCCTGACAGCCACTGTAGGTAACTGGAGGTGCAGGACCTCAGCTGCCCTACGCAGCACCGTAGCAAAGCTTGCTCCCTCCTCCGTTGCCACGGAAGGAGGAGACAGCATGCCAATGTCTGGAGAGGTGTCCAGACCACTGGCCTCCCCAAGTTCCTCAGCCCAGTCCTGATTGTACTCACATTGGGCAGTGAGAGGGTCCTCAGACCCCTCCCAGTTCTCTTCGTCCTCCAAATCAGGATCAATGTAAGGAGGAGGGACATGTGGGACCCAAGGTCTCAGCGGAGCCGGCGTCGATCGACGTCGGTCCGGCGCAGAGTCCGGATCCGGAGAGAACCTGGGGACGACGTCGCCCGGAGCCCCGGGCGGCGTCGTGAACGGCACCGGTGAGATCGACGCCGGTGGAGGTGTCGTTAGCTCAACGGGCGTCGATCGGGGTTGCGGCAGCACCGGAGCGGGGCCGGGGCTGGTGTTGCTGGCGGCGCCGGGACCGGAGTCGCCGGCGGCGCCGTAGGAACCCCACTAGGGCCCGCGGGGCCCGAAGGCGCACCGGGGGGACCTTTAGGCCCGAAGAGGCGGGCCATGGCCGACAGGAACTCCTGTATTTCGGCCGGAGTCGCCGCCGAACCCGGATAGGGCAGGTAATAAGACGGCGGCTCCACAGGCACTCCCGGCGCCGCGGGGACGGTGCCGACGGGACCCTCAGCCGAGTCGCGCGACCGGCGAGGGGAAGTCGTCGAGCGATGGCGCTTTTTCGACTTCTTATGCTTTGACTTACCGGAGGAGTGCGAAGACTTTGACCCCGAAGAACGATGAGGACTCCGCGACCGGCCCCTCGACCTCTCTCTCGACCGGGGCTTGGCACGGAGCCGACTGCCGGACCTCGAGGACCTTTCGAGACCGCTCTCGCAAAGCCTTCGGATGCAAGGCCCGACAGTCGGGGCACGACTTGGAGTCGTGGTCGCGCCCGAGGCAGTAGAGACAATCCTGATGCGAGTCCGTGATCGACATCATTCGACCACAGGCGTCGCATGGCTTGAAGCCGTGCATCCCTACCGACACCGTAGGAATCGACAAGACTCAAGAAAACAGTGACAAAAAGTCGCAAAAAAAATCAGTCAAAAAATGACTAGGGCACTGCTCTCTCCGGATCTGCGCTTACTGGTGCAGAAAAAGAACTGACGTCAGCGCGCAGGGGCGGCGTCTAAGTACTGGCCGCGACGTCATCCCGGCAATCCCGACGACGGACGCGGAGCCGCACGACGCCGCCTACCGACGCGCAAGGGTACTGCTACGCAAAACTTTCCGGATCCAGTCTGACGCCTGGGGATATTCTAAGGTAAGGAATCTGTCACTAACGTGTCTCTTTCAGATCTAACAGACACTGCTACGCATTAGCCAGGCCACACTCACATCATAAAGCTGTTTCACCCTGGCAGGAAAGAAGCAGCGCCTACCCAACTGATGTTGAAGCACAAGTTACTAACTTGTGTAACGATATATCTGTAAGAGACAGTAGTTAGTGACAGATTCCTTACCTTAGAATATCCCCAGGCGTCAGGCTGGATCCGGAAAGTTTTGCGTAGCAGTACCCTTGCGCGTCGGTAGGCGGCGTCGTGCGGCTCCGCGTCCGTCGCCGGCGTCGTGATCGCCGGGATGACGTCGCGGGCAGTACTTAGGCGCCGCCTCTGCGCGCTGACGTCAGTTCTGTACACGACTTTCCGCGCCAGGAACGCAGAGCCATGCAAGAAGCTGACACAGGTGTCTGAAAAATACTAGGGCCCTGAAAGGGATGTCCTTAACCCTAGAAATCAGTTCGCAGAACGGGGAGGATGGGTGGGCGGTAGGAATCTGTCACTAACTACTGTCTCTTACAGATATATCGTTACACAAGTTAGTAACTTGTGCATCTGAAAGAGACACGTTAGTGACAGATTCCTTACCTTAGAATAGATACCCCAGCAATACCAACCCCGGTGGTGGGTCTGCGAACAAAGATCAGACAAGGAAGTCCTGGAGGACAGAACGGCCAAAGAAGCCGTCCCTCCGGACCGGACTGTCAAGGCAGTAATGCTTAGTAAACGTGTGCAGCGAGGCCCACGTAGCTGCCTGACAGATAACCGGCAGCGGAACACCGCGGCCCAAGGCCGTGGTAGCAGCCGTTGCCCTGGTGGAATGGGCACGCAGCCCAACAGGAGGCTCCTTCTTGGCCAAAGAATAGCAGGTCTTGATGCACAAGGTAACCCAGCGGGAGATGGTCCTCTTGTGCACCGCCCGACCTTTTTGGCGCCCACGTAGCCAACAAAGAGCTGGTCATCCACCCGGAAGTGTTTTGTGCGGTCGATATAGAAGGAGAGCGCACGTTTTGGGTCCAGACGGTGGAGCCTCTCTTCCTCTCTGGAAGGATGCGGAGGCGGAAAGAAGGTGGGCAAAGTGATGGTCTGCCCAATGTGGAAAGCAGTAACCACCTTTGGCAAGAAGGACGGACGCGTCCGAAGAACAACCTTGTCTGGATGAACAGACAGAAAGGGAGGTTTGCAAGATAGAGCCTGGAGCTCACTCACCCGCCGAGCGGAGGTGATGGCCACCAGAAAGGCTGTCTTCAGAGTCAGAAGACGAAGAGGACAGTTATGCAGAGGCTCAAAGGGAGCGCACATTAAAAGGTAAGAACCAAGTTCAAGTCCCACTGAGGCATTACAAACGGAACAGGAGGGAAGAGGTGAGTAATGCCTTTTAAGAACCTGTTAACAACAGGGGACTTGAAAAGGGAGGGCTGATCAGGGAGCCTGAGGAAGGCCGAGATAGCACAAAGATAACCCTTGATGGTACCCAGGGCAGAACCCTGTTGGGCCAGAGAGAGAAGGAACAGAAGGACCTCAGAAAGAGGGGCAGAAAGGGGATCCACAGCCTTTGCTGTGCACCATGCCACAAATTTGTTCCACCTGCAGGCGTATACCACCTTAGTGGAGGGACGCCTGGCTGCCAGAATCACATCACAAACTTCGGGAGGCAAGTGGAAAGGAATCAACTGCCGCCGCTCAATCTCCACGCAAGCAGGTGTAGACTGGACAGGTTCGGGTGGAGGACCGTCCCCTGCTGCTGCGACAGAAGATCCTCCCGAAGAGGCAGACGGATCGGGGGATCTATGCTCATATTGAGTAGCTCGGGATACCAAACTCTTCGAGCCCAGTCCGGAGCCACAAGAATGACTTGGGCCCGGTCGTGCCGAATCTTCTTCAACACTCTGGGTAGAAGTGGTATAGGCGGAAAGGCGTACAACAGACCGCAACTCCACTCGCGACGAAAAGCGTCGCCGAGCGAGTGCCGCCTTGGAAATTCCAACGCGCAGAACTGATGACATTGCGCGTTCTCTTCGGTGGCGAATAGATCTAACCAAGGCTCTCCCCACTGTAGAAAGAGTCCTTGCGCCACTTCCGAGTGAAGACGCCATTCGTGATCCATCATGCACCTGCGGCTGAGTTCGTCCGCCCTGGCGTTCAGAGAACCTGCCAGGTGTTGAACCATCAGGAACATGCCCTGATGTTCCAGCCATGTCCAGAGGCGCAGAGCCTCCTGACAAAGGGTCCAAGACCCCACCCCGCCCTGTTTGTTGCAGTACCACATGGCGGTGGTGTTGTCTGTGAACACCTGCACTACCTTCCCTTTGACAGAGGGAAGGAATGCCTTGAGTGCAAGCCGGATCGCCCGGAGCTCCAGAAGGTTGATATGGAGCCGGGACTCCGCCCGGAGACCAGAGGCCTCTGATCTCCGCCTCTCCCATGTGACCGCCCCATCCCAGAAGGGACGCGTCCGTCACAACTGTATGCTCTGGCTGGGGAAGGGAGAGGGATCTGCCCATGACCCATTGCCGGTTCGAGAGCCACCACTGCAACTGTTTTGCAGTCCCCTCCGAGATCTGGACGTGATCGGACAGGTTGCCCTGGTGCTGCGCCCACTGGAACTTCAGGTCCCACTGCAGAGCCCGCATATGCCATCTGGCATGATTGACCAGCAGGATGCAGGAGGCCATGAGGCCCAGCAGCCTCAGGGTCATCCGTACCGAAACCCAGGATAAAGGCCGAAAGATCGGAATCATAGCCTGAATATCCCGGACTCGCCGTTCGGGAGGATAGGCCCGAAACTGCGTCGTGTCCAGAACTGCTCCGATGAAAAGGAGCTGTGGAGAAGGAATCAGATGCGACTTCGGCACATTGATGGAGAACCCCAGCGAGTGCAGGAGTTCGGCCGTAGTCTGGAGGTGGGAGACGACTGCCTGGGACGAGCCCGCCTTCAGCAGCCAGTCGTCGAGGTAGGGGAAGACTGAAACCCCTGCCCGGCGCAGATGAGCTGCGACCACCGCCATCACTTTCGTGAACACCCGAGGGGCACTGGTAAGGCCAAAGGGGAGCACGGTGAACTGAAAATGCTCGGGGCCTACCGTGAACCGAAGGTAACGCCGGTGGGCCGGCAGGACGGGGATGTGGAAATACGCGTCCTGCAAGTCCAACGCTACCAACCAGTCTCCTGGGTCGAGGGCAGTCAAGACCTGAGCTAGGGTGAGCATCTTGAACTTCTCCTTCCGGAGGAAGCGATTGACGTTCCGGAGGTCCAAGATAGGACGCATGTCCTCCTTGTCCTTTTTGGGCACCAGAAAGTAGTGGGAGTAGCAACCACGCCCTACTTCTGGGGTCGGAACATGCTCGATGGCCCTCTTGGTCAAGAGGGCCGTGACTTCCTTCTGTAGAAGCACCAAGTGATCCCCTGACATGCGGTGGAATTGAGGTGGCATGGCTGGGGGGGTGGTCTCGAAGGGGAGGGAGTAGCCCCTTCGGACAATGTCCAAGACCCACCTGTCCGAGGTGATGGTGCGCCAGTGGGGAAGGTGATGGCGGACCCTGCCCCTACTGGCGTGCCGTGCACCTGAAAGGAGGGACTAGGAGGGCTTGGAGGCCGCGGACGGGTTGGAGGTGGTGGCCTGACCCGCACGCTGGTTGCCCGATCCGCCACGGCGGAATCCACGTCCTCGGCCACGCGAAGACGCCTGCTGCGCGGGCCGGTGGCTGGGCTGCTGACGTGAAGGGGCGCCCCTACCGTGGCCACGATAGGGGCGAAAAGCAGAAGGCAGCGGAGGGCGTGTAGCAGAAAGGCCCAGGGACTTGGCAGTAGCCCGTGAGTCCTTAAAGCGCTCCAACGCATGGTCTGCTTTGGACCCAAAAGACCGACTCCATCAAAGGGCATGTCCATGAGAGTATTCTGGACATCCCCTGAAAAACCAGTGGTTCTCAGCCAGGCGTGGCGTCGGAGCGCCACCGTCGTTGCAATCGACCTGCCCAGCGAGTCGGCGGTGTCAAGGCCACAACGGATAGTGTATTTGGCCGCATCCCTTCCTTCCGCAATGGCGCGGGAAAGCAGTGCCTGGACCTCCTCAGGGCACTGGGGCAAAACATCCGCCACCGAATCCCACAGGGAGTGGGTATATCGGCCCAAAAGACAAGCGGTGTTAACGGACCGCAAGCCAGCACTGGAGGAAGAAAAACCTTTCTTCCCAAACTGATCCAGGCGTTTGGATTCCCTATCCGGAGGAGCGGTAGGGAAGGCGGTTTGGGAAGCGGAGGCTTGGACAACCAAGCTCTCAGGAGTGGGGTGGACAGAAAGAAACAGGGGGTCGCCCGGAGCGGGGCGATGGCGTCGTGACACGTTCCGATCCACAGGAGCCCCTGTGTTGGGCTTGGACCAGGCGCCCAAAAGAACGTCAGTGAGGGCGTCGTTAAACGGCAGCACAGTCTCCGCAGAGGAGGCTGCCGGCTGAAGCACCTCTGTCAAGATGTTAGGCTTGACCGTCAAAGTAGGGAGCTGGAGACGTAAGGCCCCAGCAGCCCTACGCAACACCGTACCAAAATTGGCCCCCTCCTCCGTAGCCACGGGAGGAGACAGCATGCCAGTGTCAGGGGAAGTATCCAGACCACTGGCCTCCCTAGACTCTCTGTCCAGTCCTCATCATACTGACAGTTGCGTGTCAGAGGGTCATCAGACCCCTCCCAGTCCTCCTGGTCCTCCTCTGGTTCAAAATAAGGAGGAGGAGGGACATTTGGGACCCAAGGTCCCATCGGCGCCGGAGCCGGCGGTCGAGCGACGTCGCTCCGGGTCCATGTCCGGAGCCGGAAGGAACTGGGGGACGACGCCGCCCGGAGCCCAGGGCGGCGTCGAGAACGGCACCGGAGACATCGGCGCCGGCGGAGGTGTCGTGAGGTCGACCGGCGTCGATGGGGGTTGTGGAGCCGGGATCGAGGCCGGGGCCGAAGCCGGAGCCGGGATCGAGGCTGGAGGCACGGGCGACGCCGGGGCCGGAGCCGCCGGCGACGCCGGAGCAACCCCATCAGGGCCCGCGGGGCCCGAAGGCGCACCGGAGGGGCCTGACGGCCCGAAGAGGCGGGCCATGGCCGACAGGAACTCCTGTACCTTGGCCGGATCCGCCCCGAACCCGGGAAGGGCGGGTATGGCGGGGGCGACTCCACAGGCAAGTCCGGGGCCGCGGGGCGGGGACGGTGCCGGGAGGGGCCTCAGCCGAGTCGCGAGACCGGCGAGGCGAAGTCCGAGAGCGACGATGCTTCTTGGACTTCTTGTGCTTAGACTTACCGGACGAAGAAGACTTCGACGCCGACGACCGGTGTGCACTCCGCGAGCGACCCCTGGACCTCTCACGCGACCGGGGCCTCCGTGGAGCCGAATGCCGGGCCTCGAGGAGCTTTCGAGACCGCTCTCGCAAAGCTTTCGGGTTGAGGGCCTGGCATTCGGGACAAGACTCGGTGTCGTGGCCTCGGCCGAGGTAGAAGAGACACTCCCAATGCGGGTCGGTGACGGACATCATCCGCGCACAGGCGCCGCATCGCTTGAAGCCGGGCATCCCTACGACACCTTTATTTGGAAAAACACAGTGAAACATCACCACACAGTATGGTCAAAAATTGACCAGGGCACTGCTCTTCCCGGATCTGCGCTTGCTGGCGCGGAAAAAGAAGAACTGACGTCAGCGTGCAGGGGCGGCGCCTAAGTACTGCCCGCGACGTCATCCCGGCGATCACGACGCCGACGACGGACGCGGAGCCGCACGACGCCGCCTACCGACGCGCAAGGGTACTGCTACGCAAAACTTTCCGGATCCAGCCTGACGCCTGGGGATATTCTAAGGTAAGGAATCTGTCACTAACGTGTCTCTTTCAGATAGTTGCTTACAGTTGCTTACATCGCACTTTAAGACTCACAAAAGCAGTGGCCCCATATGCACCTTCTCTGACAATAATCGGCACACCCAGACAGAATCGCTTTACAACCGCCACAGAACTCTGTTCATGGGGTTCAGCAGGCATGCAAACCCTGGGGGACCTATACCAAGATAAACAGCTTATGCTGTTTGGCACACTAGCCGAAGGATGCGATCTGCCACAAGGCCAGTTTCTGTTGCCATTCAGACCACTTCCTGAAGATAATCCAGGTCTCTAAAATCGGTTCTCTGCCTCATCTTCTGCATAAAGTGGTAGAGGATCAGAATCCGAACCAAATAGTTGGTGTAGTCTCTCTCTGTAGCGTTACTCCTCAATCAATTTTTGAGCCTCCCTATGGGATTTATGTTGGGGAGGATCCGTGGGTAGAGGAGGAGGTGGGGTGGTGGTACAGGCTATGTCTGAGGCTTCAGAGGCAGAAAAGGTAGCGTCAGTGGCTTCTGGGGGGTGACAGCCACGGCGTCAATGGAAGCCAATTATAGCTAGCCAATGGTGTGAAGGATGGAGCCTGTGTTGGCACGGATAGCCAATGTTGCACGTCACCATGGGCATTAACATGGGGCCTGGTTGACTTTTCGCAAAAATGCTGAACATCACCTTTAAAAATATCTGCTGGATCAGTGCCCGGAGCCAGGAACTCTGGTAGAGTTGGCCTAAGCATTGTGCCTGATAAGAAGTGTACCAGCGCCGAAGGCTTTGTGGGGAGTGGAGGCACCGCCGATCGAGTTAGCTTTACTGGCATTGGTGCCGGAATGGTGGTGTAAGGGATTCGGTAGGGTTGAAGAGCAGGCGCAGAGCCGTCCGGAGAGCTCAGCCCCAAGGGAAAGAACTCCGGCTCTGAGGAAGAAGATCCTATTTGAGTTTGGGGTCATTTTGGAGACTTACCTTTTTCTGAGCTTTTTTTAATGTTTCTTTTGCTTTTTCCTTCTGGTCTCAGATGAGAAAGGCGACCTCAACGAGGTCGAGAGCGACAATGATGTCTCCTGTCATCACAAGCCCTGGACACATAAAATGTTTTGCTTTGCGCTCATTGAATGCCTTTGGGTTCATACTGAGCAAGGTGTGCAGTGTCAGGAGTCGTGGTCAGAACCCAAACACCATACACAAATAAGATGGGGTCAGTGATGGACATATACCCCTCGCAATTCCTACAGGGCTTGAAGCCCGAGCACTTTGGTGGAGACAAGGTACGGCCCCAAATTTTTTTGTGTGAAAAAAATGTTTTCACAACTCTCAGGAGAGAGTAAGCTTTGGATCTGCGACAAAGGTGCGGAAAAAAAGGAACTGACATTAATGCGCCGGGGCAGGCACTAAATACCTTTGGTGACGTCACATTATGTCACTTTCGGCGCCTATCCAGAGCCAGTGTCCAATACTGGCGACACAAGAGCTTTGAAGTTTCAATCCAGTCTGGCGTCTGGGAATGTTCTACAAGTGAGGAATCTGCAGGTAGAAGTATCCATCATTCACATTAATCTAATAAATATGTTGCTGCTAGGTTCGCCAAATATTCTGACATGCTGAAAACAATGCAACGCATCGATTGTAATGGAAGACAGTCTTAGGAGGCGGAATGTTATGCTATGCTATGTATATTTGTATAGCGCACAACTCACCCAGGAGGGTATCGTAGCCCTATAGGGGCTGAACTAAGGTCAGGGCTAGGTGAAGAGCCAGGTCTTCAGTTTCTTGTGGAATTCAAGAACGGAGGAGGTGGCTCTAATGTGCAGGGGCTGGTCGCTCCAGGCTTTAGGAACGAGGTAGAAGACGACACGACTACCGGATCTGGTTTTGCGTTTGCTGTGGCGGCGTGTGTGAGTAGGACCCCGGCTGAGCGAAGGTGTCTGGTAGGTTTGGGTCTTCTCAACTGATCCAAGATGTAATTGATGAACTCCCAAAACAATTGCAGAAGAGGTTTCCTACACCATCAGTAGCTGATGGTGGCTGATCCAAAGCCCACTCTGTGTATATTGGAAACAACTGATGATGCAGACACCTGCATTTTCAAGTCAGAGCTTAAAAAGCATTTCATATATGACATGCAATAGAGACAAGATAGAAAAACTATTGAAGTGATTTAGAATATGCATGAAGCAAGGTGAAAAAAATAACCATCCACGTTCTGACAAACACACATCGATTAAGCAGCAAAAGTACTTCAAAATTCTTTAGAAAGAAAACACTAAAAGCCATTGAATGGAACATGCCATACTATATGAAAGCTTAAAATTGTTCCTTTGGCTATTTTGTTTCCATAGCAACAGCAAGTGCTGGTTCCGATCACTAAGCTGGCTGGGACAGTGAATAATTTGATTAATAGTCAGTGCACACTTAAAGTGAGAAATGGCAAAGAGGAGTCAATTATATGTTTTACTCGGGAGCTGAATCACTCATGGACTATTACTCTGATCCAGCCTTTTGTCATTTTGGTAATTGCATCTACGCAGTAGTAAATCAAATGAATAGAAGCAAAATGTAAAATGGGTGACAGTAGCTGAAAGTGCGGAAAACAGTGGGATTCCGAATGTGTAGTAAAAACAGTGTGATTCTAAAGGCTTAGAATGCTAGATTATCTTTATTTGTAACAATTAGATGAACAATGGCATCGGTCCATCACTGACTCAAGGTAAATGTAAATGTTAGTTTTCCACAAATCTGTCAAGTAGAATATTGTAACAGCAGCTGTCACTTAACACAATACTACAGGGAATGAAAATGTAGATGGTGCTGGATCTTTATTAAGTAATACTGATTCATATTTGCTCTAACATGTCATGAAAGAGTACACAATGATGAACATGGTAGCCATTTTCAATAACAACAGTGGCAACCGTTGCACTTCCAAACAAGACCGTAAAATATCGATTGGGCTACTAAAAGTGCTACCATGACCACAGAAGTCATTTCCTTCCGTGTTCTTTGAGGATATCCTTGAATTTTCTAAATGGATCAAATGTTACCAATATAAAGTGACAGGTGATTCGCCCTTTATGAACAAAGGTGGCAAGAATTCATTTATTTGCTGACTTTGACTATATTATTAATGAAAAATATTATCACAATATAAATAGCATGTTTAAGATCATTAAACCTTGGCCAAAAAGGACTTTGACATGAGAACGATTTTGCCTAATGCTGTTAATAAATTCAGGATAGGTTTATGCTGTACATGGGCGTGAGGGACAGATGACCCTATACTTAGAGGTGTGTGTTTTGAGACCTTTTATTAATTGTTCAATACACTTTTTATTTTACTTAACAAAGCAAGACATTAAATTAAATTTGTGAATACAGCAAGAATAACTGATGTAAAACAAGGCACTGCTTGGCAGCAAGTGGACACATGGAAAAATGAAAATGACTTTAACTAAAGAAAATAAGCAACTGGAGTGACATGAGGAGATGAGGTGTCTAAAACATCAATGTTGAGCAAAAACATAAGGTGATAACTATACTGCTATCGGTATTTTTCCCACATTTCTGACAAAAGTCGACTGTAGATTGGAATAGGTGGTTAAGTCACCCACCCAGTCCTTAATTGCTACCATGCATTTATTTTTTAAAATAACAAGTTGCCTACCTTCGGCAACACTTTCTGGCCATCCATCCATATCCATATCTATCCATCATACCCAGGTGCCTGACTGGATCCGGAAGACTTAAACAGCATTGCTACTGTGCACCGTTGGTGGCGCTGTGCGGTTCCATTGTGACTTTGTGTACATCTCTCTAATTGAACAAGTTACTTCCTTCGGTAACGATGTATCTGTAAGAGACATATGTAGTTATAGATTCCTTACCTTAGAATTACCCCCAGGCGTCAGACTGGATCTGGAGACATTTTTTCTTAGCAGTACCCATGCGCATCGGTAGGTGACGTCGGTCGACTCTGCGTCCGTCGTTGGCGTTGTGGTCGCCGGGATGACGTCGCAGTGTCTACTTAGATGCCACCCCTGCGCGCTGACATCAGTTCTGACACGACTTTCCTACCCAGAAGCACAGAGCCATGCAAGACACTGACCACTGGTCCACATAACTAGGGCCCTAGAAGGGAGTCCCTATCCCTAGAAGTCAGTTCGCAGAACGGGGGAGGATGGGTGGGGTGGTAAGGAATCTATAACTACATATGTCTCTTACAGATACATCGTTACCAAAGGTAAGTAACTTGTTCATCTGAAAGAGACTGTAGTTATAGATTCCTTACCTTAGAATAGATACCCCAGCAATACCAACCCCGGAGGTGGGTCTCCAAACTAAGTTCACACCAGGAAGTCCTGGAGAACAAAACGGTCAAAAAACTGTCTCTCCGGACTTTGCTGTAATGCTTGGTAAACGTGTGCAGGGATGCCCACGTGGCTGCCTGACAGATGTCAAGTAAGGGAACTCCATGTCCCAAAGCAGTAGTGGCTGCCGTCGCCCTGGTAGAGTGGGCACGCAGTCCCACTGGAGGTTCCTTTTTAGCCAAAGAATAGCAGATGTTAATGCATAGGACAACCCATCGAGAGATTGTACGTTTGTGCACTGCCCGACCTTTCTTAACGCCCACATAACCCACGAAGAGTTGATCGTCCACCAGGAAGTCTTTTGTACAGTCAAGGTAGAAAGACAGCGCACAATTTGGGTGCAGACGGTGGAGTCTCTCCTCCTCTTTGGAAGGGTGCGGAGGTGGGAAGAAGGTGGGCAATGTGATGGTCTGGCCTATGTGGAAAGAGGTAACCACTTTGGGCAGAAAAGAGGGCCTAGTACGGAGGACAACTTTGTCCGGAAGGACAGCAAGAAAGGGAGGTTTGGAAGATAAGGCCTGAAGCTCACTCACCCTGCGTGCAGAGGTGATGGCTAGCAAGAAAGCAGTCTTCAAAGTAAAAAGACGAAGAGGGCAATTATGTAGTGGCTCAAAGGGAGCACACATAAGATAAGTAAGGACACGGTTCAAGTCCCACTGGGGCATTACGAAAGGAGAAGGAGGAAAGAGATGAGTAATGCCCTTCAGAAATCTGTTAACAATTGGGGACTTGAAAAGAGAAGGCTGATCAGGAAGGCGAAGAAAGACCGAAATGGCCGAAAGATAGCCTTTAAGAGTGCCCAGAGCAGAGCCCTGCTGGGCCAAAGAAAGAATGAAGAGGAGAACCTCTCAAATAGGGGCAGAAAGGGGATCCACAGCCTTTGCTGTGCACCACGCCGCAAATTTGTTCCATCTACAGGCGTATACCATTTTAGTGGGCGCACGTCTGTGCTGCCAAGATGACATTACAGACTTCGGGAGGAAGGTCAAAAGCTGTCAACTGTCGCCTCTCAATCTAAACGCAAGGAGGTGGAGGCTGGACAGGTTTGGGTGGAGGACCGTCCCCTGCTGCTGCGACAGAAGATTCTCCCGAAGAGGCAGTCTCATCGGAGGCTCGATGGCCATGTTCAAGAGCTCGGGGTACCAGACTCTTTGCGCTCAGTCCGGAGCCACAAGAATGACTTGGGCCCGGTCGCACTTGATCTTCTTCAGCACTCTGGGCAGAAGTGGTACAGGTGGAAAGACGTATAGGAGGCCGCAATTACACTCGCAATGAAAGGCGTCGCCGAGCGAGTGCTGCCTTCGAAACTCCAACCCGCAGAACTGCTGACATTGCGCGTTCTCTTCGGTGGCGAATAGATCTAACCAAGGCTCTCCCCACTGCTGAAAAAGACCTTGCACCACCTCCGAGTGAAGACGCCATTCGTGATCCATCATGCACCAGCGGCTGAGTTTGTCCGCCCTGGTGTTTAGGGAACCTGCCAGGTGTTGAACCACCAGGGATATGCCCTGATGTTCCAGCCATGTCCAAAGGTGAAGAGCCTCTTGCCATAGGGTCCACGACACCACCCTGCCCTATCTGTTGCAGTACCACATGGCGGTGGTGTTGTCCGTGAACACCTGCACTACTCTTCCTTTGACAAGGAGAAGGAATGCCTTCAGTGAAAGATGAATCGCCCGGAGCTCCAGAAGGTTGTTGTGGAGCTCGGACTCCGCCGGAGACCAGAGGCCTCTGATCTCCGCCTCCCCATGTGGCCACCCCATCCTAGAAGTGACGCATCTGTCACTACTTTGAACTCTGGTTGGGGAAGGGAGAGGGATCTACTGCTGGCCCAATCTTGGTTCGTGAGCCACCACTGCAACTGACTTGCAGTCCCCTCCGAGATCCGGATGACATCGGAAAGACTCTCCTAATGCTGCGCCCACTAGAACTTCAGGTCCCACTGCAGAAATGTTTTCTCCAAAGACTGAGTTCAGTAAGTTGCATGAACAAAGCAGCAAAGGTCTCATTCCTGACGCATTTCGGAATCCATTTCCTTTCTCAAAGGCAAGATGAGCAGAACACAACAAGCATTCACTGCCGATTTCTTCCCTCTTTAAAACACATCTCATTGTCCTCAGGTGAGTAAAAGCATGTGCTAAGCATAATTGGAACAACTTTCTCGGCAAATGCATTGATGGATTATATGCAACGACAACGACCCACATTGGTGAGGATTGCCATCTGGCATGATCTACCAGCAGAATGCAGGAGGCCATGAGACCCAGCAGCCTCAGGGTCAGTCTCACCGAAATCCGGGATAGAGGCTGAAACATCGGTATCATAGCCCGAATATCCCGGACTCGCTGCTCGGGAGGATAGGCCCGAAACTGTGTTGTGCAAAGAAACGCTCAGATGAAAAAGAGGTTCTGAGAGGGAATCATGTGCGACTTCGGCACGTTGATAGTGAACCCCAGCGAATGCAGGAGGTCCGTCGTAGTCTGGAGGTGGGAAACGACAGCCTGGGGCGAGCCCGCCTTCAATAGCCAGTTCTCGAGATAGGGAAAGACTGGAAACCCTGATCTGCGCAGATGAGCTGCGACAATCGCCATCCCTTTCGTGAACACCCGAGGGGCGTTGGTAAAGCCAAAAGGGAGCACGGTGAACTGAAAATGCTCGTGGCCTACCGTGAACCGTAGGTAACGCCAATGGGCAGGCAAGACGGGGATGTGAAAGTACGCGTCGCACAAGTTACTAACTTGTGTAACGATATATCTGTAAGAGACAGTAGTTAGTGATAGATTCCTTACCTTAGAATATCCCCAGGCGTCAGGCTGGATCCGGAAAGTTTTGCGTAGCAGTACCCTTGCGCGTCGGTAGGCGGCGTCGTGCGGCTCCGCGTCCGTCGTCGGCGTCGTGATCGCCGGGATGACGTCGCGGGCAGTACTTAGGCGCCGCCCCTGCGCGCTGACGTCAGTTCTGTACACGACTTTCCGCGCCAGGAACGCAGAGCCATGCAAGAAGCTGACACAGGTGTCTGAAAAATACTAGGGCCCTGAAAGGGATGTCCTTAACCCTAGAAATCAGTTCGCAGAACGGGAGGATGGGTGGGCGGTAGGAATCTATCACTAACTACTGTCTCTTACAGATATATCGTTACACAAGTTAGTAACTTGTGCATCTGAAAGAGACACGTTAGTGATAGATTCCTTACCTTAGAATAGATACCCCAGCAATACCAACCCCGGTGGTGGGTCTGCGAACAAAGATCAGACAAGGAAGTCCTGGAGGACAGAACGGCCAAAGAAGCCGTCCCTCCGGACCTGACTGTCAAGGCAGTAATGCTTAGTAAACGTGTGCAGCGAGGCCCACGTAGCTGCCTGACAGATAACCGGCAGCGGAACACCGCGGCCCAAGGCCGTGGTAGCAGCCGTTGCCCTGGTGGAATGGGCACGCAGCCCAACAGGAGGCTCCTTCTTGGCCAAAGAATAGCAGGTCTTGATGCACAAGGTAACCCAGCGGGAGATGGTCCTCTTGTGCACCGCCCGACCTTTTGGCGCCCACGTAGCCAACAAAGAGCCGGTCATCCACCCGGAAGTGTTTGGTGCGGTCGATATAGAAGGAGAGCGCACGTTTTGGGTCCAGACGGTGGAGCCTCTCTTCCTCTCTGGAAGGATGCGGAGGCGGAAAGAAGGTGGGCAAAGTGATGGTCTGCCCAATGTGGAAAGCAGTAACCACCTTTGGCAAGAAGGACGGACGCGTCCGAAGAACAACCTTGTCTGGATGAACAGACAGAAAGGGAGGTTTGCAAGAAAGAGCCTGGAGCTCACTCACCCGCCGAGCGGAGGTGATGGCCACCAGAAAGGCTGTCTTTAGAGTCAGAAGACGAAGAGGACAGTTATGCAGAGGCTCAAAGGGAGCGCACATTAAAAAGGTAAGAACCAAGTTCAAGTCCCACTGAGGCATCACAAACGGAACAGGAGGGAAGAGGTGAGTAATGCCTTTTAAGAACCTGTTAACAACAGGGGACTTGAAAAGGGAGGGCTGATCAGGGAGCCTGAGGAAGGCCGAGATAGCACAAAGATAACCCTTGATGGTACCCAGGGCAGAACCCTGTTGGGCCAGAGAGAGAAGGAACAGAAGGACCTCAGAAAGAGGGGCAGAAAGGGGATCCACAGCCTTTGCTGTGCACCATGCCACAAATTTGTTCCACCTGCAGGCGTATACCACCTTAGTGGAGGGACGCCTGGCTGCCAGAATCACATCACAAACTTCGGGAGGCAAGTCGAAAGGAATCAACTGCCGCCGCTCAATCTCCACGCAAGCAGGTGTAGACTGGACAGGTTCGGGTGGAGGACCGTCCCCTGCTGCTGCGACAGAAGATCCTCCCGAAGAGGCAGACGGATTGGGGGATCTATGCTCATATTGAGTAGCTCGGGATACCAAACTCTTCGAGCCCAGTCCGGAGCCACAAGAATGACTTGGGCCCGGTCGTGCCGAATCTTCTTCAACACTCTGGGTAGAAGTGGTATAGGCGGAAAGGCGTACAACAGACCGCAACTCCACTCGCGACGAAAAGCGTCGCCGAGCGAGTGCCGCCTTGGAAATTCCAACGCGCAGAACTGATGACATTGCGCGTTCTCTTCGGTGGCGAATAGATCTAACCAAGGCTCTCCCCACTGTAGAAAGAGTCCTTGCGCCACTTCCGAGTGAAGACGCCATTCGTGATCCATCATGCACCTGCGGCTGAGTTCGTCCGCCCTGGCGTTCAGAGAACCTGCCAGGTGTTGAACCATCAGGAACATGCCCTGATGTTCCAGCCATGTCCAGAGGCGCAGAGCCTCCTGACAAAGGGTCCAAGACCCCACCCCGCCCTGTTTGTTGCAGTACCACATGGCGGTGGTGTTGTCTGTGAACACCTGCACTACCTTCCCTTTGACAGAGGGAAGGAATGCCTTGAGTGCAAGGCCGGATCGCCCGGAGCTCCAGAATGTTGATATGGAGCCGGGACTCCGCCGGAGACCAGAGGCCTCTGATCTCCGCCTCTCCCATGTGACCGCCCCATCCCAGAAGGGACGCATCCGTCACAACTGTATGCTCTGGCTGGGGAAGGGAGAGGGATCTGCCCATGACCCATTGCCGGTTCGAGAGCCACCACTGCAACTGTTTTGCAGTCCCCTCCGAGATCTGGACGTGATCGGACAGGTTGCCCTGGTGCTGCGCCCACTGGAACTTCAGGTCCCACTGCAGAGCCCGCATATGCCATCTGGCATGATTGACCAGCAGGATGCAGGAGGCCATGAGGCCCAGCAGCCTCAGGGTCATCCTTACCGAAACCCAGGATAAAGGCCGAAAGATCGGAATCATAGCCTGAATATCCCGGACTCGCCGTTCGGGAGGATAGGCCCGAAACTGCGTCGTGTCCAGAACTGCTCCGATGAAAAGGAGCTGTGGAGAAGGAATCAGATGCGACTTCGGCACATTGATGGAGAACCCCAGCGAGTGCAGGAGTTCGGCCGTAGTCTGGAGGTGGGAGACGACTGCCTGGGACGAGCCCGCCTTCAGCAGCCAGTCGTCGAGGTAGGGGAAGACTGAAACCCCTGCCCGGCGCAGATGAGCTGCGACCACCGCCATCACTTTCGTGAACACCCGAGGGGCACTGGTAAGGCCAAAGGGGAGCACGGTGAACTGAAAATGCTCGGGGCCTACCGTGAACCGAAGGTAACGCCGGTGGGCCGGCAGGACGGGGATGTGGAAATACGCGTCCTGCAAGTCCAACGCTACCAACCAGTCTCCTGGGTCGAGGGCAGTCAAGACCTGAGCTAGGGTGAGCATCTTGAACTTCTCCTTCCGGAGGAAGCGATTGACGTTCCGGAGGTCCAAGATAGGACGCATGTCCTCCTTGTCCTTTTTGGGCACCAGAAAGTAGTGGGAGTAGCAACCACGCCCTACTTCTGGGGTCGGAACATGCTCGATGGCCCTCTTGGCCAAGAGGGCCGTGACTTCCTTCTGTAGAAGCACCAAGTGATCCCCTGACATGCGGTGGAATTGAGGTGGCATGGCTGGGGGGTGGTCTCGAAGGGGAGGGAGTAGCCCCTTCGGACAATGTCCAAGACCCACCTGTCCGAGGTGATGGTGCGCCAGTGGGGAAGGTGATGGCGGACCCTGCCCCCTACTGGCGTGCTGTGCACCTGAAAGGAGGGACTAGGAGGGCTTGGAGGCCGCGGACGGGTTGGAGGTGGTGGCCTGACCCGCACGCTGGTTGCCCGATCCGCCACGGCGGAATCCACGTCCTCGGCCACGCGAAGACGCCTGCTGCGCGGGCCGGTGGCTGGGCTGCTGACGTGAAGGGGCGCCCCTACCGTGGCCACGATAGGGGCGAAAAGCAGAAGGCAGCGGAGGGCGTGTAGCAGTAAGGCCCAGGGACTTGGCAGTAGCCCGTGAGTCCTTAAAGCGCTCCAACGCATGGTCTGCTTTGGACCCAAAAAGACCGACTCCATCAAAGGGCATGTCCATGAGAGTATTCTGGACATCCCTGAAAACCAGTGGTTCTCAGCCAGGCGTGGCGTCGGAGCGCCACCGTCGTTGCAATCGATCTGCCCAGCGAGTCGGCGGTGTCAAGGCCACAACGGATAGTGTATTTGGCCGCATCCCTTCCTTCCGCAATGGCGCGGGAAAGCAGTGCCTGGACCTCCTCAGGGCACTGGGGCAAAACATCCGCCACCGAATCCCACAGGGAGTGGGTATATCGGCCCAAAAGACAAGCGGTGTTAACGGACCGCAAGCCAGCACTGGAGGAAGAAAAACCTTTCTTCCCAAACTGATCCAGGCGTTTGGATTCCCTATCCGGAGGAGCGGTAGGGAAGGCGGTTTGGGAAGCGGAGGCTTGGACAACCAAGCTCTCAGGAGTGGGGTGGACAGAAAGAAACAGGGGGTCGCCCGGAGCAGGGCGATGGCGTCGTGACACGTTCCGATCCACAGGAGCCCCTGTGTTGGGCTTGGACCAGGCGCCCAAAAGAACGTCAGTGAGGGCGTCGTTAAACGGCAGCACAGTCTCCGCAGAGGAGGCTGCCGGCTGAAGCACCTCTGTCAAGATGTTAGGCTTGACCGTCAAAGTAGGGAGCTGGAGACGTAAGGCCCCAGCAGCCCTACGCAACACCGTACCAAAATTGGCCCCCTCCTCCGTAGCCACGGGAGGAGACAGCATGCCAGTGTCAGGGGAAGTATCCAGACCACTGGCCTCCCTAGACTCTCTGTCCAGTCCTCATCAAACTGACAGTTGCGCGTCAGAGGGTCATCAGACCCCTCCCAGTCCTCCTGGTCCTCCTCTGGTGCAAAATAAGGAGGAGGAGGGACATTGGGGACCCAAGGTCCCATCGGCGCCGGAGCCGGCGTCGAGCGACGTCGCTCCGGGTCCATGTCCGGAGCCGGAAGGAACTGGGGGACGACGCCGCCCGGAGCCCAGGGCGGCGTCGAGAACGGCACCGGAGACATCGGCGCCGGCGGAGGCGTCGTTAGGTCGACCGGCGTCGATGGGGGTTGTGGAGCCGGGATCGGGGCCGGAGCCGGGATCGAGGCTGGAGGCACGGGCGACGCCGGGGCCGGAGCCGCCGGCGACGCCGGAGCAACCCCATCAGGGCCCGCGGGGCCCGAAGGCGCACCGGAGGGGCCTGAAGGCCCGAAGAGGCGGGCCATGGCCGACAGGAATTCCTGTATTTTGGCCGGATCCGCCCCCGAACCCGGGAAGGGCGGGTATGACGGGGCGACTCCACAGGCATGTCCGGGGCCGCGGGGCGGGGACGGTGCCGGGAGGGGCCTCAGCCGAGTCGCGAGACCGGCGAGGCGAAGTCCTAGAGCGATGATGCTTTTGGACTTTTTGTGCTTCGACTTACCGGACGAAGAAGACTTCGACGCCGACGACCGGTGTGGACTCCGCGATCGACCCCTGGACCTCTCACGCGACCGGGCCTTCCGCGGAGCCGAATGCCGGGCCTCGAGGAGCTTTCGAGACCGCTCTCGCAAAGCTTTCGGGTGGAGGGCCTGGCAGTCGGTACAGGACGCCGTGTCGTGGCCTCGGCCGAGGCAGAAGAGACACTCCCGATGCGGGTCGGTGACGGACATCATCCGCGCACAGGCGCCGCATCGCTTGAAGCCGGGCATCCCTACGACACCTCGAAAGATGGAAAAACAGTGAAAAAATCACCAAAAAGTATGGTCAAAAAATGACCAGGGCACTGCTCTTCCCGGATCTGCGCTTGCTGGCGCGGAAAAAGAAGAACTGACGTCAGCGCGCAGGGGCGGCGCCTAAGTACTGCCCGCGACGTCATCCCGGCGATCACGACGCCGACGACGGACGCGGAGCCGCACGACGCCGCCTACCGACGCGCAAGGGTACTGCTACGCAAAACTTTCCGGATCCAGCCTGACGCCTGGGGATATTCTAAGGTAAGGAATCTATCACTAACGTGTCTCTTTCAGATCTGCAAGTCCAACGCTACCATCCAGTCTCAAGGGCAGACAAGACCTGAGCCGAAGTTAACATCTTGAACTTCTCCTTCCGGAGGAAGCGGTTGACGTCCCTGAGGTCTTAGGAGGACGCAGGCCTTTGTCCTTCTTGGGCACCAGGAAGTAGTGGGAGTAGCAACCACGACCTACTTCTGGCACAGGGACACGTTCGATAACTCCCTTGGCCAAGAGAGCCGTAACTTCCTGGCGGAGTAGGGCCAAATGATCCTCCGACATGCAATGGAGTGTAGGTGGCATGGAGGGAGGGGTAGTTGGCCCAACGGCTAGGGCGGTCGACCTCGAATCTGGGGAACTGGGTTCGAGTCTCGGCAATGACGCTCAACATCCTGTGATTCTGGGCAAATCACTTAATCTCCCCGTGCCTAACAAAAACAAAAAAAAGTGTCCTCATGTAATGCAACTGGTGCTATGTAAAGCGCTCTGATACCCGATTCGGGTCAAGTTCGCGCTATATAAAACTCTGTAAAATAAAAAAAATAAAAAAAAATAAAAGTAGTATCGAAGGGGAGGGAGTAGCCCCTTCGGACTATCTGCAAAACCCACCTGTCCGACGTGATGTTGCGCCAGTGGGGGAGGTGATGGCGGATCCTGCCGCCCACTGGCAAGTGGTGGCCCTGAAAGGTCGGACTAGCAAGGTTTGGAGGCTGCTGCAGGGGGGGCATTGGTGGACTGGCCTGCCCGCTGGCCCCCAGACACACAACGTTGGGTCCCTCGTCCCCGGCCGCGCAGAGGCTGGGTAGCTTGCGCAGGCCTGTGGCTCTGGGTGGAGCGTGGTGGGGCACCCCTTCCATAGCCACGAAAGGGGTGAAAGGCAGACTGCATAGGGCGAGAAGTGGCAGCAAGGCCCAAGGATCTGGCCGTAGCCCTAGAGTCCTTTAAACGCTTGAGCGCGTTGTCCGGCTTGTCGCCAAACAGACGACGGCCATCAAAGGGCATGTCCAAAAGGGTTGATTGAACATCCCCAGAGAAGCCAGTGGACCTCAGCCAGGCGTAGCGCCTCAGGGCTACCGACGTTGAAATTGTTCTACCCAGCGAGTTGGCGGTATCCAGCCCACACCAGATGGCGAACTTTGCTGCGTCTCTACCCTCTGCGACAGCGCAGGTGAGCACGGCCCGGGTCTCCTCCGGGCACTGCGACAGCACTTGCGCAACCGTGTCCCACACAGAGTGAGTGTAACGGCCCAAGAGACATGCAGTGTTCACCGACCGCAGTCCTAAGCTGGCGGAAGACAACAACTTCTTCCCAAGATGGTCCAGCATATTGGATTCCCTATCTGGGGGAGCAGTAGGGAACACGCCTTTTGATGTTTAAGCTTGGACCACCAAGCTCTCGGGGTAGGGTGGTGGGAGAGGAAAAGTGGGTCGCCCTGGACGGGCGGTGGCATCGGGCAATCATCCTATCCACAGGAGCCCTTGTTCTGGGCTTGGACCAAGTGCCCAGAAGGATGTCAGTGAGGGCCTCATTAAAGGGCAGCAGGGCCTCCGAAGAGGCCGCTGCTGGCTGAAGAAAACATCTTCTTCCCAAGATGGTCCAGCTTATTGGATTCCCTATCTGGGGGAGCAGTAGGGAATATATATATATATAAAGAAAGAAAGAAGTTGCCCCCAGGCGAAATGCACTCCTTCAAACAGGAAAAATGTATTCTCCAAAGACTGAGTTCAGTAAGTTGCATGAACAAAGCAGCAAAGGTCTCATTCCTGACGCATTTCGGAATCCATTTCCTTTCTCAAAGGCAAGATGAGCAGAGCACAACAAGCATTCACTGCCGATTTCTTCCCTCTTTAAAACACATCTCATTGTCCTCAGGTGAGTAAAAGCATGTGCTAAGCATAATTGGAACAACTTTATCGGCAAATGCATTGATGGATTGTATGCAACGACCCACATTGGTGAGGATTTGGACTTCCAGTCCCATAATGCTTTGCGATGTGCTCACCTGAGCGTAATGACATTTAAATAGGGGAAAATACTGGGAGTGATGTTGGTTGTCTTTGCCACAGCTCGCCTTGGAGGAAGGGCGTAAGGCCTGAAACGCATCAGCGGAAAGCTGCTGGATTTGTGTTTGGTGAAGCTGCTCCCTGATCATAATAAACCTACCTGTGGTGCATCTCGCCTGGGGGATATATATATATATATATACATACACATATATACATACACATACACATATATATACATACATACACATATATACATACATACACATATATACATACATACACATATATACATACATACACATATATACATACATATATATATATATACATACATATATATATATATATATATATATATTCCACAGAAAAACCCCAAAGGTTACAGGGACATTATAGTTAGGCTCAGATTTCACTCATGCAAAACTATAGAAAGTCAGCAGTTATAGTTACCTGAGCTAACTATTACTGACGCCCCAGCAATGCACTGCTTATGACCTCACATATTACATCAGTCATGACATGATCAGTGACATCATTGAGGACATCTCAAATGACATCATTCACAGAACCACTCACACCCACTCACACCCCATACAACCTTTCATACACCCACTCAAAAACCCACACAACCACTCACACACCCATACAACTGCTGACATACACCCTCACTCATTCAACCACTCACACACACCCATTCAGCCACTCACACAAAACCACTCATATAGCCACTCACATAATCACTCACACCCCCATACAGCCACTCACATACCCATTCACACAACCACTCACTCACCCATACAGCCACTCACTCAGTCATACAGCTTCTAACAGACCTACTCACTCACCAATACAGCCACCCACACATCCATTCACTCACCCACAAAACCACTTACATACCCATTCACACATCAATACAATCACGCATGTGCCCAATCACTCATCTATACAGCCACTCACACAAATACTTACTGTGCAAAACAGCCAGTTACACACCCAATCCCTTAGCCATACACTTAGTCAAACAGCCACTCACTTACCCATACATGCACTTACATACCCAGTCACTCGTCCATAGAGCCATTCACACAGCTACTCAGTTACCCATACAGCCACTCACACACACACTCATCCACCCATAGAGCCACTCCCAGACATCACAGTCGGCGATACAGCCACTAACACACACTCACCCACCCATACAGCCACTCACCCATACAGCTACTCACACACGCACTTATTCACCCATACAGCCACTCACACACCCATACAGCCACTCCTACACCAACTCCCACACTGATACAGAAAGTGCCACTCAGATGACATATATTAAAAACAGTATCACTCAGTAGTACAAAAAGAATAGTAATTTAACTTATGCAGTAGCTTAGTATATATCTTTAAGTCTCAGAAACCTTTACAAAACACTTACACTCACTGAATGATGTCATCAGTGATGTCATTTGAGATGTCATCAATGATATCATCAGTGATGTCACTGACCATGTCGTAAAGAGATGTAATATGTGAGGTCATAAGCAGTGCATTGCGAGGGTGTAGGTTATAGTTAACTCAGGTAACTAGTAACTATTATTGCTGAATTTCTATGGTTCTGTACGAGTGAAATCTGAGCCTAACTATAACGTCCCTGTAACCTTTGTTTTTTTCAGTGTATATATATATATATATATATATATATATATATATGGATGGATTTTATAGGTTTTGTAGTAACTTTTTAGCATTGTTCCACAAAACAAAAAAAAGATCTCCTTAAGTTCTCAGGGCGCTGGCAATGGTATTACATTGATGTGTATTTTACTATGTTTTTTTAATAGTGATGAATTGCACACAAAGTTGGATTTTTACATCTAGTGCCCTGTCTGAAACAGCTGCCAGAAACTATTAATAAGGCACAGAACTCGAAAAGACCTGGCATGTCACACTGATTTTTAAATAGCCGTAATGAAATTATAATTTATGTTGCGACCTGGAAACATGAATTGTATGCAAGTTGTATTAACAATATTTAAGTTGTATTTTATTATGTAATTTTAGATTCTACACTGAGCACTTTAATGAGCATGTCAACAGGAACGCAGAGTGTTTCTTCAATGTCTATGCTGACATGCTTTGCAACAATGGTGAATAAATAGAAACAAAAATGGTGACGACAACATGTGAGCAAGGTGGCTGTGACCACCGAAACCTGTTAGTTTTTGCTGAATTAAAAGATATCTACTGGCTTCAGTTGCGTCAGTGCCTGCTTATGGAGTCTCCTGTGGGGATAGGAGCAGGAGAAGAAATGTATATATATATATATATATATATATATATATATATATATATATATATATATATTCACTGAAAAAAACACAGGTTTCAGGGACGTTATAGTTAGTTGGACATTTCACTCGTACAAAACCAGAGAAATTCGGCCGTTATAGTTAGTTGAGCTAACTATAACTCGCGCCCCGCAATGCACTACTGATGATGTCACATATTACATCACTCATGACATCATCCAGTGACTGTGTGTTTCTGAAAAGTTTAAGAATGTTATCTATATATACGCCAAGGTTTATTTGAAGAATGAGTGGGTGTATGAGTGTCTGTATGGATGATTTTGTGGGTGCGTGTCTGACTGTATAAGGGAGTGATTAAACTTGTCTTAGTGAATGCATGGGTGAATGACTAATCAGTGTGAATGTCTGTATCAGTCTGTCAGTTGGTGTGTAAGTGGCTGCATGGCTTGGTGACTAGCTACATGAGTGTCTATACGAGTTATTGATTGGTTGTCTGAGTACCTGTATGGATGCTTGAGTGTCTGTGTGGGTGAGTGGTGGGGTGTAACTCCCTGCATGGATGTGTGAGTGGGTGATTTAGTGGGTGTATGGGGTCATGAGTGCGTCTGCAAGGGGCTGTATGGGCGAGTGAGTGTACGTATGGCTGTGTCGGTGAGTGAATGGACGTCTCAGTGGTTTATGTGTGAGTAACTACATATGTGAAAGGCAGTATATGTGAGTGTTGGAGTATATAACTAACTATATGTGAGAGAGTGATTGGGAGAGTGGCTGTATGCATGAGTGTGTGCTTGTGTCAGTGATTGTATAAGAGTAAGTATGTGTTAGTATCTGTATGAATAAGTGAGGTGGTGTGGGTATAACTGTATAGGTGAGTAATGGAAGTGTAATTGATTCTTTGCATGACTGACTAGGTGCGTGAGTAACTCTCTTGGTGAGTGGCAGTGTATGAGTGTCTGTATGGGTGTCTGACTGCATATGATAGTGGCTGTATTGATGAGTGACTGCATGTATGAGTGACTGTATGGGTGAGTGAGTAGATGTATGTGTAGATCTAGGAATTAGTGAGTGGGTATGTACTAACTGGTATTGGTGTGTCTATGGTTTCGAGAATGTCATTCTGTATTTTAGAGTGGGCGTATCAAAGGTTATATTAGGGTGTGAGGAGGTGCATCAGATGATCACATGGATGATGTCATCAGTGATGTCATCTGTGATGTCATTTGAGATGTCATCAGTGATGTCACTGACCATGTCATGAGTGATGTAATATGTGCATTGCGGGGGCGCGAGTTATAGTTAGCTCAACTAACTATAACGGCCGAATTTCTCTGGTTTTGTACGAGTGAAATGTCCAACTAACTATAACGTCCCTGAAACCTGTGTTTTTTTCAGTGAATCCTATGGTTTTTAAATGCTAATTTCTAACTATAACGTCCCTGAAACCTATGGTTTTTTCAGTGAATTTCTAAGGTTTTTTAAATGCTAATTTCTAACTATGCCTACAGAGGTAGGACATGTGCAGAAAGAGGAAGAAAGGCACAGAGAGAAGCAAGAGAAATTCAGAAAGAGGCAACAGAAGTCCAGAAAGAGGAAGAAAGGTGCAGAAAGAAGCAAGAGATATGCAGAAAGAACCAACAGAGGTGCAGAAAGAGGCTTTGTTGCAAAGTCATACTGTGCCCTGGGCACCCCCCAACTTTTTGCTGACTGGTACTGGTGGTAACTGACTGACTGACCCTGGGCTCTGCCTAACCAGGCCCGGAGCCAGTGCTATGCTGAAAGACACTTGGAATACAGTAAAAACACCTACATACACTAGGGTACACTATGGGTTGGGGTACCCCTGTGATTGGCACGACCTCCCCTGTAAGGCCCTAGTACATAATAGTGCAGGGGGATTAAAACTACCTCTAAGTCCCTAGCATATAATAGGGCATGGCAGTTTAGAGGCCAGCAGCCCTTTTCTGCACTTGCATGTGTGCACTGCTGAGCCTGAGGTCAGTTTAAAAGTAGCCCTGTGTGTGCAGAAAGAGGCAAGAGAGGTGCAGAAAGAGGCAAGAGTGGTGCAGAAAGAGGGAAGAAAGGTACAGAAAGAGGGAACAGGGGTGCAGAGAGAGGCAAGAGAGGTGCAGAAAGTGGGAAGAGGGGTGAAGAAATATGCAAGAGGGGTGCAGAAATATGCAAGAGGGGTGCAGAAATTTGCAAGAGAGGTGCAGAAAGAAGCAACAGAAGTGCAGAAAGAGGCAAGAGGGGTGCAGAAAGAGGCAAGAGAAGTGCAGAAAGAGGCAAGAGAAGTGCAGAAAGAAGGAACAGAGGTGCACAAAGAGGCAAGAGGGGTGCAGAAAGAGGGAAGAGAGGTGTAGAAAGAGGCAAGAGTTGCACAAAGAGGGAAGAAGGGTGCAGAAAGAGGCACGAGGGGTGCAGAAAGAGGCAAGAGGGGTACAGAAAGCAAGAGGTGCAGAAAGAAGCAACAGAGGTACAGAAAGAAGCAACAGAGGTGCAGAAAGAGGCAAGAGGGGTGCAGAAAGAAGCAACAGAAGTGCAGAAAGAAGCAACAGAGGTGCAGAAAGAGGCAACAGAAGTGCAGAAAGAGGCAAGAGAGGTACAGAAACAGGCAGGAGAGGTGCAGAAAGAAGGAACAGGGGTACAACAAGAGGCAAGAGAGGTGCAGAAAGAGGGAAGAAGGGTGCAGAAAGAGGCAAGAGCGGTGCAGAAAGAAGCAAGTGAGGTGCAGAAAGAGGCAAGAGAGGTACAGAAACAGGCAGGAGAGGTGCAGAAAGAAGGAACAGGGGTACAACAAGAGGCAAGAGAGGTGCAGAAAGAGGGAAGAAGGGTGCAGAAAGAGGCAAGAGCGGTGCAGAAAGAAGCAAGTGAGGTGCAGAAAGAGGCAACAGAGGTGCAGAAAGAGGCAAGAGGTGCAGAAAGTGCAAGAGATGAGCAGAACGAGGCAAAAGAAGTGCAGAAAAAGAAAGAAAGGTGCAGAAAGAAGCAACAGAAATGCAGGAAGAGGCAAGAGAGGCGCAGAAAGAAGCAAGAGTGGTTTACACACCATTAGTACCAATTTAATACCCACATTTAGCAATAAGTAACAGGTGACCATTCTAGGTTTGCAAAGGGCCTTCCACCACGCTGTAACACTTGTCGCTGCATTTTTGATAACGTTTGAGCTAGAAACAAGGTTTTTTTGTTGTTCAAATCTGCAGATTATGCATCAGATGATGGATTATGTGGCTAATGCGGAAAATGTATAATTGTGCAAAAGTAGGTCAAACAGTCGCATAATTCCAGTGGCCCTGCTCATACCTCTGACTAGGTCCAGAAGTGCTCCTCAGTGGTTCCTTCTTTTTTTTGTCTCATTGAGTTTATAGTTTAGCTTAATTGGAAACGAGGAAGAAGAAACCTGAGGTTACAACTCCACAACACAGACTATCATACCACACAATTACTCTCCATAACACATAATCCCACTCTACATAATCCTATACACTAAATACCACATACTTTCTATCCACATAATTTCACTGCACAACATACCACATAATTCCACTACACACAACCTACATCCACTCCACTCCAAGAAAGATTAATAAAACACTTTTACATTTACATTGCCAATAGCTCTAACTCTCGCAAAGGCGAAACCTATTACATTGCAAATGCTTCTTCAACTGGTAGTCGCGTTTGCAGAGTGGTGGAGAAAGGGGGCTGGGCCTCCAGCCAGCGCTCAGGAATTCAGCTGCGTAGGACTTACAGGAGGTACCAGGAGGGCTTCTTGGCCCCAAAGTCCCTCAGGAGTAAAGTGGACTTCATCCCCCAACCCGTAGTGTGCCAGGAAGCGCATTTGCAGAGTGGTGGAGAAAGGGAGCGCGTGGCCTCCAAAGACTTCTTAGCAATCCCACTGTGTGGGCCTTACTGGAGGTAACAGGAGAGGTAGTTGGCCCCCAAGGACAACCTTGGGGGCCAACTACCCCTCCTATTACTTCCAGTAAGTCCCACACAGCAGCATTGGTAAGTACTCATAGCAGGCCACGCCCCCTTTGACCACCAGTCTGCAAATGCGCTCCCTGGCGTGCTCTTCAATGGGGATTAAAGTCCCCTTCGCTGCTGGGGGTCCTTAGGGGCCAACTAGCCTACCTGATACCTCCAGTAAGCCCCAGCTAGTGGGATTGCTGAGAGGTGGACACAGGCCACGCCCCCTTTCTCCACCACTCTGCAAATGCGCCTCCTGGCGCACTCTTGGTTAAGGGATGAAGTCCCCTTGACTCCTGAGGGTCCCTGGGGACCAACTAGCCCTCCTGTTATCTCTAGTAAGCCCCACACAGCTGGATTGCTGAGTGGTCCGAGGCCACGCCCCCTTTTTACACCACTCTGCAAACGCGCCTCCTGACGCACTGCTGCTCGGGGGATGAAGTCCACTTTAGTCCTGAGGTCCTCAGGACACAAGACGACCTCATCGCCCCACCAGCAGTGCGCCAAGAGGCGCGTTTGCAGAGTGGTGTAAAAAGGGGCATGGCCTCGGACCACCTCTCAGCAATCCCACTGTGTGGGGCCTACTGGAGGTACCTGGTGGGCTAGTTGGCCCCCAGGGACCCTCAGGATTCAAGGGGACTTAATCCCCCAAATTAGAACGCGCCAGGAGGCGTATTTGCACAGTGGTGCAGGGAGGGGGCGGGGCTTCCCGCGAGACGCTGGTTTTTAAAAATTTGCTTTTTGGAAGTGGGGCTGTGTGGCCCCCCTTCCCTTTATTATTTTTGGGCCCTGAGCTTTTTTTTTGCTTTTTTTTTTAAAAACAGGAAGGGGGCTGCGGGGCCCTCCTCCCATGGCCCATTTCGGCCCCGGGGCCCCCATCCCCCGGGGCATGGCCACATATATATATATATTTTTTAACTTATTCTTAAGGAGGGGGGCTGCGCGGTCCCCCTCCTGAGGCCATTATTGGCCCCGGGTCCCCATCCCCCCGGGGCTTTGCCTCATTCTTTTTAAAATAAATATTTTTATTTAGGGAGGGGGGCCGCGTGGCCCCCCTTCCCTGGACCACTATTGGCCCCTGGGACCCCATCCCCTGGGGCCTGGCCACACGTTGGGTACCGCGGGGGGAGCCCCAATGCCCCCGCGGTCCCAGCCGGGTCCCCGCATCCTGCGGGAGCCGGCATTGCTTTTCGGCAAGGGGAGCTGCTAACATGCAGCTCCCCTTGTCCAAAAGCAATTCTGCTTTGCTTCTTGGAAGCGAGAGCAGGTTTCCTGCTCTCACTTCCAAGAAGCAAAGCAGTGTTTGCTATGGCAGGGCGGGAGCCGTGCTCCCGCCCTGCTATAGCAAACGGCAATGTCCCGGGCGTGGGCATCCCGGGACATCGCAGGAGCCGGCCCTGGGGGTGGCGGTCCCCAGGGCCATCGAGGGCTAGAGGAGGGGGGCCGCGTGGCCCCCCTCCCAATTGATTTAAGCTCCGGGCGGTGGTGGTCCCCGGGGCCCGCAACGGACCCCCGTAATTTAAATAATTAGTGCTCCGTGGAGGTGGTGGTCCCCGGGGCAGTGTGGGGAGGGGCAGGAGCCCCCCCACACTTCTTTTATATAATTGGTGCCCCGGGAAGGTGGCGGTCCCCGGGGCTTCGGGGGGCCCGCGAGGTTCCCCCATCCCTAATAAACTAAAGCCCCGGGAGGTGGCGGTCCCCGGGGCTGCAGGGGGGCTGTGTGCCCCCCGACATTATGGATGAAGCCCTGGGGAGGTGGCGGTACCCGGGGCTGCAGGGGCCCCCGAGGCCCCCCAAATTTATTGGACATTGCCCCCGGGACCTGGCCCACCCGGGGGCTTAAAGAAACGAAGCGTGGGAGCCTGCGCTTCGTATTTTTTTATTTTCTTCGGCCGGATTCGCACACCCAGCGCGAATTCTGCCAATTTAAAAAAAAAAGCTTTTTTGGCCCTGGGGTCCCCCTGAGCAGGCCTAGGGGGTCAGGGTGTTTCTACCCTGCCCCCTTTTCTTTTTTTTTAACTGTTTTCTTGTGACTCTGTTTTACCGAGTGACAAGATGGCTGCCAACACTTCCTGGTTTGGAGTGTGGCAGCCAATCAGAATGAAGCTCGTGCTCGGGAGGGTTCGCGAATCCTCCTCGGTTACAGATATCGATATTTTTTATTTTTAAATTTCTCAGGAACTACTGAACGGATTTACACCATTTAAAGCAAAAGTGCACTCTGGACCAAGAGCTACCTCTCTGCCAAATTTGGTGTAATTCCGTTCAGCAGTTCGGGCTGTAGCCGCGACAAAATTTCCTATGGAAATTAACATGGAGAAAACGCGTTTTGGGACCCCCCTTTTTTCTCGGACCCCACTTGACGAATCACCCCAAAACTTTCAAGACAGGAGCTGAGCGCAGCAGGCCATTAGTTTTGAAAATTTCGCAAAGATTCGTCAAACGGCGCCAAAGATATTGGCAAATCAAAAAACGCTTTTCCTATGGAAACTAGGTCTTAACTATAACTACCTACTGGCGACCGCCAGTAGGTAATATATATATATATATATTGAAAAAAAAACAATGGCTATAGTTAGGCTCAGGTTTCACTCATACAAAACCAGTGAAATTCAGCAGTTATAGTTAGCTGAGCTAACTATAACTCACGCCCTCGCAATGCACTGCTTATGACCTCACATATTACATCACTGATGACATCACTGATGACATCACTGAAGACATCACTGAAGACATCTCAAATGATATCCTGAGGACATCATCCAGTGACTGAGTTTTTAAAAAAAAGCTTATGGGTGTTGAATATATATCACAAGCTGTATTGGTGAATCAGTGGGTGTATGAGTGCCGGTATGGATGATTCAGTGGGTGCATAATTGACTGTATAAAAGTGAGTGATTAGGTGTCTCATTGAATGTACGGTGAGTGACTGGTTGTATGAATGTCTGTATCAGTGTGTCAGTTGGTGTCTAAGTGGCTGTATGGGTGTGTGAGTGGGTATGTGAGTGGCTGTATGGGTGAGCGATTGGTTGTATGAGTACCTGTATGGGTGTCTGAGTGGGTAGGTGAGGGGGTGTGTGACTGCCTGTATGGATGAGTGAGTGGGTGAGTCGGTGCCGTATGGGTTAGTGAGTGCATGTGTGAGGGGCTGTATGGGTGAGTGAGTGTGTGCGGCTGTGTCGGTGAGTGAGTGGATGTGTTAGTGGTAAATGGGTGAATAACTGCAAATGTGAAAGGCAGTATAGGTGAGTAATGGGGTATATGAGTGACTGTGTGAATGAGTGATTGCGTGAGTGGCAGTATGGGTGTATGTGTGTGTGCTTGTGTCAGTGACTGTTTAGGTGAGCAAGTATATGTTAGAATTTGTATGAGTAAGTGAGTGGGTATGTGTGTGCGTGTAAGTGTATGGGTGAGTAAGTGGCTGTGTGATCGACTGTATGGGTCAGTGAGTAGGCGTGTGAGTAGCTCTATGGGTAACTGACTTAGTGTGTGAGTGGCTGTATGGTTGTATGAGTGGATGTCAGTGGCTGTATTAGTGAGTGAGTGGGAGTATGAGAGGCTGTATGGGTGAGTGAGTGGATGTGTGTTGTTCTAAGAATCAGTGAGTGGGTGTGTAAGTACTGGTATGGGTGTGTGAATGGGTTTGAGAATGTTAGTGTGGAATTTGGTGTGGGTGTATGAAATGTTATATGGGGGTGTGAGTGGGTGAGTCAGAGATTCTGTGGATGATATAATCAGTGATGTCATCTGAGATGTCCTCAGTGACCATGGCATGAGTGATGTAATATGTGAGGTCATAAGCAGTGCATTGCGGGGTGCGAGTTATAGTTAACTGCTGAATTTCACTGGTTTTGTACGAGTGATATCTGAGCCTAACTATAACCTCCCTGTAACATTTGTTTTATTGTGTGAATTTCTATGCTTTTTTTAAGTAGTAATTGCGTTTGGGTGAGAAAGGGCTGGGGGGGGTTCTCTAACCAGCTCTCAGGAATCCCCCTGTGTAAGACTTACAGGAGGTACCAGGAGGGCTTTTTGGCCCCCCAAGGATCCTCAGGAGGAAAGTGGTCTTTATCCCAAACCAGTAGCGCACCTGGAGGCGTGTTGGCAGAGTGGTGGTGAAAGGGGGCGTGGCCTCCGAACACCTCTTAGCAATCCCACTGTGAGGGACAAACTGGAGGTAACAGGAAGGGTAGTTGGCCTCCAAGGACGTCCTTAGGGGCCAACAACCCCTCCTGTTACCTCCAGTAAGTCCTACTCAGCAGGATTGCTGAGAGGTTGTCGGAGGCCATGCCCCCTTTCTCCACCACTCTGCAAACATGCCTCCTGGTGCACTACTAGTAGGGGGATGAAGTCTCCTTGGCTATTGAGGGTCCTTGGGAGGCCCACTACACCCGTTTCCTCCGTTTAGTCCCACACATCTGGATTGCTATGGGGTCTTTGGTGGCCACGCCCCCTTTCTCCACCACTCTGCAAACACGCCTCCAGGCACACTACTGGTTGGGGGATGAAGTTCACTATACAGTAGTGCGCTAGGAGGTGCAATTGCAGAGTGGTGCTAAAAGGTGGCAGGGCCTCCGGCGCCATGTCGGTAGCTTTTTCTTTTTTCTATGTTTTTATTAATTATAAGGGAAGGAGGCCATGTGGCCCCCTTCCCTGGGCTGATTTTGGCCCCGGGGTCCCCATCCCCGGGGCCAGGTATTTTTAGAATGGGGAGGGCGGCCACGTGGCCCCCCTCCCCGGGACGATTACAGCCCCAGAGACCCTATCCCCTTCAGGGCCCGGCTTTTTCTTTTTTTAAATAAAGGAAGGGGGGGGCCACGTGGGACCCCATCCCCCGGGGTCTGCCCTTTATTTTTTTTTATTATTTTTTTTTAAATTTAGGGAGCCGGCATTGCTTTGACAGAGAGGGAGCTGCTAACATGCAACTCCCTCTCTGTCAAAGCATTTTTAATGCTCCCGCTTGCTGAAAGCGAGGACAGTTTGCTATGGCCTTGTGGGAGCGGTAAAGCACCCGCCAAGCCAAAGCAAACAGCTACCTCCAGAGGGTGGACACCTCGGGAGGTAGCAGGAGCTGGACCAGGGGGGGAGGGGGTTGCGGTCCCCAGCGACATCTATAGCTCCAGGAGGGGGGCCGTGCGGTGCCCCCTCATTACAGAGCACAGCCCCGGAGAGGTGGTGGTCCCCGGGGCTACCGGGGCCACGTGGTCCCCCACTGTAATTATACTATTTGCCCCGGGGAGGTGGCGTCCCCGGGGCTGCGGGGGGGGGGAGAGCCCCCCGCATTAACGCACAAGTTACTAACTTGTGTAACGATATATCTGTAAGAGACAGTAGTTAGTGACAGATTCCTTACCTTAGAATATCCCCCAGGCATCAGGCTGGATCCGGAAAGTTTTTGCGTAGCAGTACCCTTGCGCGTCGGTAGGCGGCGTCGTGCGGCTCCGCGTCCGTCGTCGGCGTCGTGATCGCCGGGATGACGTCGCGGGCAGTACTTAGGCGCCGCCCCTGCGCGCTGACGTCAGTTCTGTACACGACTTTCCGCGCCAGGAACGCAGAGCCATGCAAGAAGCTGACATAGGTGTCTGAAAAATACTAGGGCCCTGAAAGGGATGTCCTTAACCCTAGAAATCAGTTCGCAGAACGGGGAGGATGGGTGGGCGGTAGGAATCTGTCACTAACTACTGTCTCTTACAGATATATCGTTACACAAGTTAGTAACTTGTGCATCTGAAAGAGACACATTAGTGACAGATTCCTTACCTTAGAATAGATACCCCAGCAATACCAACCCCGGTGGTGGGTCTGCGAACAAAGATCAGACAAGGAAGTCCCGGAGGACAGAACGGCCAAAGAAGCCGTCCCTCCGGACCTGACTGTCAAGGCAGTAATGCTTTGTAAATGTGTGCAGCGAGGCCCACGTAGCTGCCTGACAGATATCCTGCAGCGGAACACCGCGGCCTAAAGCCGTGGTAGCAGCCGTTGCCCTGGTGGAATGGGCACACAGCCCAACAGGAGGCTCCTTCTTAGCCAAAGAATAGCAGGCTTTGATACACTAGGTTACCCAGCGGGAGATGGTTCTCTTGTGCACCGACCGACCTTTTTTGGCGCCCACATAGCCAACAAAGAGCTGGTCATCAACCCGGAAGTGTTGTGTGCGGTTGAGGTAAAAGGAAAGCGCACGTTTTGGGTCCAGACGGTGGAGCCTCTCTTCCTCTCTGGAAGGATGCGGAGCCGGAAAGAAGGTGGGCAAAGTGATGGTCTGCCCAATGTGGAAGGCAGTAACCACCTTTGGCAAGAAGGACGGACGCGTCCGAAGAACAACCTTGTCTGGATGAACAGACAGAAAGGGAGGTTTGCATGAAAGAGCCTGGAGCTCACTCACCCGCCGAGCGGAGATGATGGCCACCAGAAAGGCTGTCTTCAGAGTCAGAAGACGAAGAGGACAGTTGTGCAGAGGCTCAAAGGGAGCGCACATAAGAAAGGTAAGAACCAAGTTCAAGTCCCACTGAGGCATCACAAACGGAACAGGAGGGAAGAGGTGTGTAACACCTTTTAGAAACCTGTTAACAACAGGGGACTTGAAAAGGGAGGGCTGATCAGGAAGCCTGAGGAAGGCCGAGATAGCACAAAGATAGCCCTTGATGGTACCCAGGGCAGAACCCTGTTGGGCCAGGGAAAGAAGGAACAGAAGAACCTCAGAAAGAGGGGCAGAAAGGGGAGTCACAGCCTTTGCTGTGCACCATGCCACAAACTTGTTCCACCTGCAGGCGTATACCACCTTAGTGGAGGGACGCCTGGCTGCCAGAATTACATCACAAACTTCGGGAGGCAAGTCGAAAGGAATCAACTGCCGCCGCTCAATCTCAACGCAAGCAGGTGGAGGCTGGACAGGTTCGGGTGGAGGACCGTTCCCTGCTGCTGCGACAGAAGATCCTCCCGAAGAGGCAGACGGATCGGGGGATCTACGCTCATACTGAGTAGCTCGGGATACCAAACTCTTCGAGCCCAGTCCGGAGCCACAAGAATGACTTGGGCCCGGTCGTGCCGAATCTTCTTCAACACTCTGGGTAGAAGTGGTATAGGTGGAAAGGCGTACAACATACCGCAACGCCACTCGCGACGAAAAGCGTCGCCGAGCGAGTGCCGCCTTGGAAATTCCAACGCGCAGAACTGATGACATTGCGCGTTCTCTTCGGTGGCGAATAGATCTAACCAAGGCTCTCCCCACTGAAGAAAGAGTCCTTGCGCCACTTCCGTGTGAAGACGCCATTCGTGATCCATCATGCACCTGCGGCTGAGTTCGTCCGCCCTGGCGTTCAGGGAACCTGCCAGGTGTTGAACCATCAGGAACATGCCCTGATGTTCCAGCCATGTCCAGAGGCGCAGAGCCTTGTTTGTTGCAGTACCACATGGCGGTGGTGTTGTCTGTGAACACCTGCACTACCTTCCCTTTGACAGAGGGAAGGAATGCCTTTAGTGCAAGTCGGATCGCCCGGAGCTCCAGAAGGTTGATATGGAGCCGGGACTCCGCCGGAGACCAGAGACCTCTGATCTCCGCCTCTCCCATGTGACCGCCCCATCCCAGAAGGGACGCGTCCGTCACAACTGTGTGCTCTGGCTGGGGAAGGGAGAGGGATCTGCCCATGACCCATTGCCGGTTCGAGAGCCACCACTGCAACTGTTGTGCAGCCCCCGCCGAGATCTGGACGTGATCGGACAGGTTGCCCTGGTGCTGCGCCCACTGGAACTTCAGGTCCCACTGCAGAGCCCGCATATGCCATCTGGCATGATCGACTAGCAGGATGCAGGAGGCCATGAGGCCCAGCAGCCTCAGGGTCATCCGTACCGAAACCCAGGATAAAGGCTGAAAGATCGGAATCATAGCCTAAATATCCCGGACTCGCCGTTCGGGAGGATAGGCCCGAAACTGCGTCGTGTCCAGAACTGCTCCGATGAAAAGGAGCTGTGGGGAAGGAATCAGATGCGACTTCGGCACATTGATGGAGAACCCCAGCGAGTGCAGGAGTTCGGCCGTAGTCTGGAGGTGGGAGACGACTGCCTGGGACGAGCCCGCCTTCAGCAGCCAGTCGTCGAGGTAGGGGAAGACTGAAACCCCTGCCCGGCGCAGATGAGCTGCGACCACCGCCATCACTTTCGTGAACACCCGAGGGGCACTGGTAAGGCCAAAGGGGAGCACGGTGAACTGAAAATGCTCGAGGCAACCGTGAACCGCAGGTAACGCCGGTGGGCCGGCAGGACGGGGATGTGGAAATAAGCGTCCTGCAAGTCCAACGCTACCAACCAGTCTCCAGTGTCGAGGGCAGTCAAGACCTGAGCTAGGGTGAGCATCTTGAACTTCTCCTTCCGGAGGAAGCGATTGACATTCCGGAGGTCCAAGATAGGACGCATGTCCTCCTTGTCCTTTTTGGGCACCAGAAAATAGTGGGAGTAGCAACCACGCCCTACTTCTGGGGTCGGAACACGCTCGATGGCCCTCTTGGCCAAGAGGGCCATGACTTCCTTCGGCAGAAGCATCAAGTGATCCCCTGACATGCGGTGGAATTGAGGTGGCATGGCTGGGGGGGCGGTCTCAAAGGGGAGGGAGTAGCCCCTTCGGACAATGTCCAAGACCCACCTGTCCGAGGTGATGGGACGCCAGTGGTGAAGGTGATGGCGGACCCTGCCCCCTACTGGCATGCTGTGCACCGGAAAGGAGGGACTAGGAGGGCTTGGAGGCCGCGGACGGGTTGGAGGTGGTGGCCTGACCCGCACGCTGGTTGCCCGAACCGCCACGGCGGTATCCACGTCCTCGGCCACGCGAAGGCGCTTGCTGCGCGGGCCGGTGGCTGGGCTGTTGACGTGACTGGGTGCCCCTTCCGTGTCCACGAAAGGGGCGAAAAGCAGAGATTTGCGGAGGGCGCACAACAGAAAGGCCCAGGGACTTGGCAGTAGCCCGTGAGTCCTTAAAACGCTCCAGCGCATGGTCTGCTTTGGAACCAAAAAGACCGACTCCATCAAAGGGCATGTCCATGAGTGTATTCTGGACATCACCCGAGAAACCAGTGGTCCTCAGCCAGGCGTGGCGACGCAGCGCCACCGTCGTTGCAAGCGATCTGCCCAGCGAGTCGGCGGTATCAAGGCCACAACGTATGGTGTACTTTGCCGCATCCCTACCTTCCGCAATGGCGCGGGTAAGCAGTGTCTGGACCTCCTCAGAACACTGGGGCAAAACAGTCGCCACCGAATCCCACAGGGAGTGGGTATATCGGCCCAAAAGGCAAGCGGTGTTCACCGACCGCAAGCCAGCACTGGAGGAAGAAAAGGCCTTCTTCCCAAATTGGTCCAGGCGTTTGGATTCCCTATCCGGAGGGGCGGAAGGGAAGGCGGTTTGGGAGGCAGAGGCTTGGACAACCAAGCTCTCGGGGGTGGGATGTTGGGAGAGAAACACGGGGTCGCCCGGAGCAGGGCGATGGCGTCGGGCCACGTTCCTATCCACAGGAGCCCCTGTGGTGGGCTTGGACCAGGTGCCCAAAAGAACGTCAATCAGTGCATCATTAAACGGCAGCACAGTCTCCGCAGAGGAGGTTGCCGGCTGAAGCACTTCTGTCAAGAGATTAGTCTTGACAGCCAGAGTAGGCAATTGGAGGTGCAAGGCTCCAGCTGCTCTACGCAACACCGTTGCGAAATTTGCTCCCTCCTCCGTAGCCACGGGAGGAGACAGCATGCCAGTGTCAGGGGAAGTATCTAGACCACTGGCATCCCCAAGTTCCTCTGCCCAGTCCTGATCATACTCACACTGCCGTGTGAGAGGGTCTTCTGACCCCTCCCAGCTCTCCTGGTCCTCTTCTAGTGAAAAATATGGAGGAGGAGGGACATTTGGGACCCAAGGTCTCGTCGGCGCCGGATCCGGCGTCGGGCGACGCCGGTCCGGCTCCATGTCCGGACCCGGAAAGAGCTGGGGAACGACGCCGTCCGGAGCCCCGGACGGCGTCAGAAACGGCACCGGGGACATCGGCGTCAGCGGAGGCGTGGTTAGGTCAACCGGCGTCGATGGGGGTTGCGGCACCACCGGGGCCGGGATCGAGGCCGGGGCCGGAGATGAGGCCGGGATCAAGGCTGGCGGGACAGGCGACGCCGGGACCGGAGTCGTCGGCGACGCTGGAGCAACCCCATCAGGGCCCGCGGGGCCCGAAGGCGCACCGGAGGGACCTTGAGGCCCGAAGAGGCGGGACATGGCCGACAGGAATTCCTGTACTTGGGCCGGAGTCGCCCCCGAACCCGGAAAGGACGGGTAATGCGGGGACGGCTCGACAGGCACGTCCGGGGCCGCGGGGACGGTGCCGACAGGGGCCTCAGCCGAGTCGTGAGACCGGCGAGGCGAAGTCTTAGAGCGATGATGCCTCTTAGACTTTTTGTGCTTCGACTTACCCGAGGAGCGCGAAGACTTGGACTCCGACGACCGGCGGGGACTCCACGACCGGCCCCTCGACCCCTCCCGGGACCGGGGCTTGGTGTGGCGCGGAGCCGACTGCCGGACCTCGAGTAGCTTTCGAGACCACTCTCGCAAAGTCTTCGGGTGAAGTTTCCGGCTGTCAGGGCACGACTTCGTGTCGTGGTCTCGACCGAGACAGAAGAGACACTCCAGATGCGGGTCTGTGATCGACATCATTCGACCACAGACGTCGCATGGCTTGAAGCCGGGCATCCCTATCGACACCTAGGAGTCGTACGACTTGAAAAGAAAACAGTGAAAAATCACCAAAAAATGTAGTCAAAAATTGACTAGGGCACTGCTCTTCCCGGATCTGCGCTTACTGGCGCGGAAAAAGAAGAACTGACGTCAGCGCGCAGTGGCGGCGTCTAAGTACTGCCCGCGACGTCATCCCGGCGATCACGACGCCGACGACGGACGCGGAGCCGCACGACGCCGCCTACCGACGCGCAAGGGTACTGCTACGCAAAAACTTTCCGGATCCAGCCTGACGCCTGGGGGATATTCTAAGGTAAGGAATCTGTCACTAATGTGTCTCTTTCAGATATTTCATTTAGGCCCAGAAATGTGGTGGTCCCTTGGGCTACGGGCGGCCGTGTGTTCCCCCCACCATTTCTCATATTTAGCCCCGGGGAGGTGGCGGTACCTGGGGCTACGGGAGGGGCCTCGTGCCCCCCCGCATTCAATCTTCATTTGCCCTGGGGAGGTGGTGGTCCCCAGGGCACGGGGTTGCCTAGGGCAACCCCCATATAATTTATTGAAAATGCCCCCGGGAGGTGGCGGTCGCCAGGGCTTTAATGTTCTAAGGAGGGGGACCCATGCACCCCCCTTCTATATATTTTACACATGCCCCTGGAACCTGGCACACCCGGTGGTGATTACAAATGAAGAGATGGACCTGTACTTTGTTTTTTTTTTATTTCGGCGGGAGTCGCGGATCCAACGAGATTCCCGCCGATATGTGTTTTAAAAAAATGCTTTTATGTCCCTGTGAGACCCCCCAAAAGAGGTCTAAGGGGTCAGGTTGTTTCTACCTAGCCCCTTTTCTATTTTTTTTTTTAAGGTTTTTTTATGTGACTCGGTTCAACCAAGTCACAAGATAGCTGCCAACACTTCCTGGTTTGAAGTGTTGGAAGCCAATCAGATCTCAGCATGAGATCTCGGATAGGGACGTAGATAAAAATCTTTGAATTTCTCCGCACCTACTATACGGATTTACACCATTTAACAAAAAAGGCGCTTTCTGGACCAACAGCAGTTCAGGCTGTAGCCATGTCTAAAATTTCCTATGGAAATTAACATGGGGAAAAAGCATTTTGGGACCCCCTGTTTTTCTCGGGCCCCGCTTGACAGATCATCCCGAAATTTTGAAGACAGCAGCTAAAGTGAGCGTCAAACTAGTTCTGCAAATTTCGCAAGGATTTGTCAAATGACGCCAAAGTTATTGGCAAATAAAAAAACACTCTTCCTATGGAAACTAGGTCCTAACTATAACTACCTACTGATATATATAAATATATATACACTAAAAAAACAAAGGTTAACGTGACGTTTTAGTTGGCTGAATATGTCAGCTTAAATGGAACATTTTAAATTAAGGAAATAAAAAACACTGAATTCACCAGGTATAGTTTAGTGAGTTAACTAGAACGTGTGCCTCCACCATGCCCAGTGATATCATCAATGGTATAATTCGAGATGTTATCAATGATGTCATTGAACGTCATGAGTGATGCAATCTGTGAAATCATTAGCAGAGCATAGTGAGTCTTCTGATCTCCACCTCTCCCAGATGACCTCACCATCCCAGCAATGATGCATCCGTCACCACAGTCATATCTAGGTGGGTCAGGTTGAGAGGTCTGATGCTGGTCCAATTGTGGTTGAGCAGCCATCAGTACAAGCATTTTGCAGTCTTCTCAAAAACCTGGATAGAATCCAACAGGTTACCCTGGTGCTGGGCGAACTGAGAATACAGGTTCCACTGTAGAGCCTCCATACGCCACCTGGTATAGTGGATGAGCAAGATGCAAGAGGCCAGAGGCCAAGACGCCTTACAGCCACTCTCACTGAGACCCAGGACTGAGGCTGAAACATTGGGATCATAGCCCGAATGTCCTGGATTCCTCGTGATGGAGTAAAGGCCCGAAACTGCACTGTATCCAGGATGGCTCCAATAAAAGGAAGCCAGTGCAAACGAGTCAGGTGTGACTATAGCACCTTGATACTGAACCCCAATGATGGCAGAAGGTTCACTGTCATCTAGAGGTGGTCTACAGCTGACTGTGGCGAGCCCACCTTTAACTGGCAGATGTCTAGGTATGGGAAAATTGGAATTCCTAACCTCTAAAGGTATGCTGTGACCACGGCCGTCACTTTTGTGAACTCCTAAGGCCACGGGTGAGGCTGAAAGCAAGCATAGTAAATTAAAAACTGCCCCTGGCCAACCTTGAACCCCAAGTAGCATCCGTGGGACATCAAGACAGTAACATGAAAGTAGGCGTCCTGCAGGTCCAAGGCAACCATCCATTTGCCTGGATTCAGGGCAGACAGATCATGGGCCAAAGTGAGCATCTTGAATTTGTTCTTCCACAAGAAGGCATTCAGAGGGTGGAGATCAAAAACAGGACTAAGGCCTTAATCCTTCTTTGGCAAGAGGAAATAGCAAGAGTAATAGACAGACAGTCCCTATTTCAAGGGCCAGATCCTCCTTTATTGCTCAGTTGGCCAAAAGAGCCTGTTCTTCTTGATGCAACATGGACACATGCTTCTCTGAGAGACACTCTGATGTGGGCGGAAGGCATGGCGGGTTGAAAAGGAATAGCAGGGAAGAGCATCACTGAATGATCTAAAGGACCCACCTGTCAGATGTTATATTTTGCTCCCATGTAGGAAATGTCTGAACCTGCATCCCACAGGATAGTCATGTGCCACAAAGAGCAAATTAAAGCAGCTTGGAGGCTGTCACAAGAGCAGGAGAATGGCACGTTCGCTGCTGTTGATGGCCTGTACGCTGTCTGCTTGATACCTGGCCCCATATGGACTGAGGTACCTGAAGCAGAGGTGCTGGGTCTTGGCGTAGCTGGTACACCAAACCTCTTGAGTAGCCTTGAAGTACAAGTTACTTACCTTCGGTAACAATATATCTGTATGAGACATAGATTAGTTATGGATTACTCACCTTCGAATTACCCCCAGGCGTCAGACTGGATCCAGAGAATATTTTCTTCAGCAGTACCCCTGCACGTCGGTAGGTGGAGTCGGTCGACTCCGCTTTCATCGTTGGCGTCATGGTCGCCGGAATGATGTTGCGGTATCTACTTAGACGCCGCCCCTGCGCGCTGACGTCAGTTCTTTACACGACATTCCACGCCAGAAGCGCAGAGCCATGCAAGACACTGAACACTCGGGCACAAAACTAGGGCCCTGAAAGGGAGTCCCTTACCCTAGAAGTCAGTTCGCGGGACGGGGAGGATGAGGGGGGCGGTGAGGAATCAATAACTAATCTAGGTCTCTTACAGATATATCGGTACCGAAGGTAAGTAACTTGTTCATCTGAAAGAGACAATTAGTTATGGATTCCTTACCTTAGAATAGATACACCAGCAATACCAACACCGAAGGCGGGTCTGCGAACTAAGTTCACACCAGAAAGTCCTGGAGAACTGAACGGCCAAAGAAGCTGTCTCTCCGGACTTGGCTGTCCAGGCAGTAGTGTTTGGTAAACGTGTGCAATGAAGCCCACGTAGCTGCCTGGCAGATGTCATGAAGTGGGACTCCACGTCCCAAAGCAGTAGTGGCTGCCGTCGCCCTGGTGGAATGGGCGCACAACCTCACTGGAGGTTCCTTTTTCTCTATGGAATAGCAGATTTTGAGGCAAAGAACGACCCATCGAGAGATGGTCCGTTTTTGCACGGCCCGACCTTTCTTGGCGCCCACATAGCCAACAAAGAGCTGGTCCTCCACCCGGAATTGTTTTGTGTGGTCCAGATAGAATGAAAGCGCACGTTTTGGATCCAGACGGTGGAGCCTCTCTTCCTCTTTAGAAGGATGCAGGAAGAAGGTGGGCAAAGTGATGGTCTGTCCTATATGGAAAGAGGTAACCACTTTGGGAAGGAAAGAAGGCCTAGTGCGAAGGACAACTTTGTCCGGATGAACAGCCAGAAAAGGAGGTTTGGAAGAAAGAGCCTGAAGCTCACTCACCCTGCGAGCAGAGGTGATGGCAACCAAAAAGGCAGTTTTAAGTGTCAGAAGTCTGAGAGGACAGTTATGTAGCAGCACGAAAGGAGCGCACATAAGATAGGTCAGAACAAGGTTCAAGTCCCACTGGGGCATCACGAAAGGAATTGGAGGAAACTAGTGAGTAATGTCCTTAAGGAAGCGATTTACAATAGGGGACTTGAAAAGAGAAGGCTGGCCGAAAGATGGCCTTTGAGAGTGCCCAGAGCAGAGCCCTGCTGGGCCGAAGAAAGAATGAAGAGGAGAACCTCTGAAAGGGGGGAGAAAGGGGATCCACAGCCTTTGCTGCGCACCTTGCCACAAACTTGTTCCATCTACAGGTGTATACCGTTTTAGTGGAGGGACGCCTTGCTGCCAAGATAATGTTACAGACTTCGGGAGGAAGGTCGAAAGCTGTCAACTGTCACCGCTCAATCTCCACGCAAGGAGGTGGAGGCTGGATAGGTTCGGGTGGAGGACCGTCCCCTGCTACTGCGACAGAAGATCCTCCCGAAGGGGTAGTCTGATGGGAGGATCGATGGCCATGATCAAGAGCTCAGGATACCAGACTCTCCATGCCCAATCCGAAGCCACAAGAATTACTTGGGCCCGGTCACGCTTGATCTTCTTCAGCACTCTACTCGCGACGAAAAGCGTCGCCGAGCAAGTGCCGCCATTGGAAATTCCAACACGCAGAATTGATGACATTGCGCGTTCTCTTAGGTGGCGAACAGATCTAACCAAGGCTCTCCCCACTCCTGAAAGAGGCCTTGCACCACCTCCGAGTGAAGACGCCACTCATGATCCATCATGCACCAGCAGCTGAGTTTGTCTGCCCTGGCGTTCAGGGAGCCTGCCAGGTGTTAACCCACCAGGGATATGCCCTGATGTTCCAGTCATGTCCAAAGGCGAAGAGCCTCCTGACATAGGGTCCACGACCCCACCCCGCCCTGTTTGTTGCAGTTTGTTGCAGTACCGCATGGCGGTGGTGTTGTCCGCTAACACCTGCACTACTCTCCCCTTGACAGAGGAGAGGAATACCTTCAGTGCAAGACGGATCGCCCGAAGCTCCAGAAGGTTGATGTGGAGCCCGGACTCCGCCGGAGACCAGAGGCCTCTGATCTCCGCCTCTCCCATGTGGCCGCCCCTTCCCAGAAGTGACGCATCTGTCACCACTGTGAAGTCTGGTTGAGGAAGGGAGAGGGATCTGCCGTTGACCCAATTCTAGCTCGTTAGCCACCACTGCAATTGGAGTGTAGTGCCCTCCGAGATCTGGACGCAATCGGAAAGATTCCCCCGATGCTGTGCCCACTGGAACTTCAGGTCCCACTGCAGAGCCCGCATATGCCACCTGGCATGATCCACCAGCAGGATGCAGGAGGCCATGAGGCCCAGCAGCCTCAGGGTCATTCTCACCGAAACCCGGGATAGAGACTGAAACATCAGAAACATAGCCCGAAAAAGTAGAGACAGTAGTTAGTGACAGATTCCTTACCTTAGAATATCCCCAGGCGTCAGGCTGGATCCGGAAAGTTTTCTGCGTAGCAGTACCCTTGCGCGTCGGTAGGCGGCGTCGTGCGGCTCCGCGTCCGTCGTCGGCATCGTGATCGCCGGGATGACGTCGCGGGCAGTACTTAGACGCCGCCCCTGCGCGCTGACGTCAGTTCTGTACACGACTTTCCGCGCCAGGAACGCAGAGCCATGCAAGAAGCTGACATAGGTGTCTGAAAAATACTAGGGCCCTGAAAGGGATGTCCTTAACCCTAGAAATCAGTTCGCAGAACGGGGAGGATGGGTGGGGCGGTAAGGAATCTGTCACTAACTACTGTCTCTTACAGATATATCGTTACACAAGTTAGTAACTTGTGCATCTGAAAGAGACACGTTAGTGACAGATTCCTTACCTTAGAATAGATACCCCAGCAATACCAACCCCGGTGGTGGGTCTGCGAACAAAGATCAGACAAGGAAGTCCCGGAGGACAGAACGGCCAAAGAAGCCGTCCCTCCGGACCTGACTGTCAAGGCAGTAATGCTTTGTAAACGTGTGCAGCGAGGCCCACGTAGCTGCCTGACAGATATCCTGCAGCGGAACACCGCGGCCTAAAGCCGTGGTAGCAGCCGTTGCCCTGGTGGAATGGGCACGCAGCCCAACAGGAGGCTCCTTCTTAGCCAAAGAGTAGCAGGCCTTGATGCACAAGGTAACCCAGCGGGAGATGGTTCGTTTGTGCACCGCCCGACCTTTTTTGGCGCCCACGTAGCCAACAAAGAGCTGGTCATCCACCCGGAAGTGTTTTGTGCGGTCGATATAGAAGGAGAGCGCACGTTTTGGGTCCAGACGGTGGAGCCTCTCTTCCTCTCTGGAAGGATGCGGAGGCGGAAAGAAGGTAGGCAAAGTGATGGTCTGCCCAATGTGGAAGGCAGTAACCACCCTTTGGCAAGAAGGACGGACGCGTCCTAAGAACAACCTTGTCTGGATGGACAGACAGAAAGGGAGGTTTGCATGATAGAGCCTGGAGCTCACTCACCCGCCTAGCGGAGGTGATGGCCACCAGAAAGGCAGTCTTCAGAGTCAGAAGACGAAGAGGACAGTTATGTAGAGGCTCAAAGGGAGCGCACATTAAAAAGGTAAGAACCAAGTTCAAGTCCCACTGAGGCATCATAAACGGAACAGGAGGGAAGAGGTGTGTAACGCCTTTTAAGAACCTGTTAACAACAGGGGACTTGAAAAGGGAGGGCTGATCAGGGAGCCTGAGGAAGGCCGAGATAGCACAGAGATAACCCTTGATGGTACCCAGGGCAGAACCCTGTTGGGCCAGAGAAAGAAGGAACAGAAGGACCTCAGAAAGAGGGGCAGAAAGGGGGTTCACAGCCTTTGCTGTGCACCATCCCACAAACTTGTTCCACCTGCAGGCGTATACCACCTTAGTGGAGGGACGCCTGGCTGCCAGAATCACATCACAAACTTCGGGAGGCAAGTCGAAAGGAATCAACTGCCGCCGCTCAATCTCCACGCAAGCAGGTGGAGGCTGGACAGGTTCGGGTGGAGGACCGTCCCCTGCTGCTGCGACAGAAGATCCTCCCGAAGAGGCAGACGGATCGGGGGATCTACGCTCATACTGAGTAGCTCGGGATACCAAACTCTTCGAGCCCAGTCCGGAGCCACAAGAATGACTTGGGCCCGGTCGTGCCGAATCTTCTTCAACACTCTGGGTAGAAGTGGTATAGGCGGAAAGGCGTACAACAGACCGCAACTCCACTTGCGACAAAAAGCGTCGCCGAGCGAGTGCCGCCTTGGAAATTCCAACGCGCAGAACTGATGACATTGCGCGTTCTCTTCGGTGGCGAATAAATCTAACCAAGGCTCTCCCCACTGTAGAAAGAGTCCTTGCGCCACTTCCGAGTGAAGACGCCATTCGTGATCCATCATGCACCTGCGGCTGAGTTCGTCCGCCCTGGCGTTCAGGGAACCTGCCAGGTGTTGAACCATCAGGAACATGCAATGATGTTCCAGCCATGTCCAGAGGCGCAGAGCCTCCTGACAAAGGGTCCACGACCCCACCCCGCCTTGTTTGTTGCAGTACCACATGGCGGTGGTGTTGTCTGTGAACACCTGCACTACCTTCCCTTTGACAGAGGGAAGGAATGCCTTGAGTGCAAGTCGGATCGCCCGGAGCTCCAGAAGGTTGATATGGAGCCAGGACTCTGCCGGAGACCAGAGGCCTCTGATCTCCGCCTCTCCCATGTGACCGCCCCATCCCAGAAGGGACGCGTCCGTCACAACTGTGTGCTCTGGCTGGGGAAGGGAGAGGGATCTGCCCATGACCCATTGCCGGTCCGTGAGCCACCACTGCAACTGCTTTGCAGTCCCCTCCGAGATCTGGACTTGATCGGACAGGTTGCCCTGGTGCTGCGCCCACTAGAACTTCAGGTCCCACTGCAGAGCCCGCATATGCCACCTGGCATGATTGACCAGCAGGATGCAGGAGGCCATGAGGCCCAGCAGCCTCAGGGTCATCCGTACCGAAACCCAGGATAAAGGCTGAAAGATCGGAATCATAGCCTGAATATCCCGGACTCGCCGTTCGGGAGGATAGGCCCGAAACTGCGTCGTGTCCAGAACTGCTCCGATGAAAAGGAGCTGTGGAGAAGGAATCAGATGCGACTTCGGCACATTGATGGAGAACCCCAGCGAGTGCAGGAGCTCGGCCGTAGTCTGGAGGTGGGAGACGACTGCCTGGGACGAGCCCGCCTTCAGCAGCCAGTCGTCGAGGTAGGGGAAGACTGAAACCCCAGCTCCGCGCAGATGAGCTGCGACCACCGCCATCACTTTCGTGAACACCCGAGGGGCACTGGTAAGGCCAAAGGGGAGCACGGTGAACTGAAAATGCTCGAGGCCTACCGTGAACCGTAGGTAACGCCGGTGGGCCGGCAGGACGGGGATGTGGAAATAAGCGTCCTGCAAGTCCAACGCTACCAACCAGTCTCCAGGGTCGAGGGCAGTCAAGACCTGAGCTAGGGTGAGCATCTTGAACTTCTCCATCCGGAGGAAGCGATTGACGTTCCGGAGGTCCAAGATAGGACGCATGTACACCTTGTCCTTTTTGGGCACCAGAAAGTAGTGGGAGTAGCAACCACGTCCTACTTCTGGGGTCGGAACATGTTCGACGGCCCTCTTGGCCAAGAGGGCCGTGACTTCCTTCTGTAGAAGCACCAAGTGATCCCCTGACATGCGGTGGAATTGAGGTGGCATGGCTGGGGGTGGTCTCGAAGGGGAGGGAGTAGCCCCTTCGGACAATGTCCAAGACCCACCTGTCCGAGGTGATGGGACGCCAGTGGTGAAGGTGATGGCGGACCCTGCCCCCTACTGGCGTGCCGTGCACCTGAAAGGAGGGACTAGGAGGGCTTGGAGGCCGCGGACTGGTTGGAGGTGGTGGCCTGACCCGCACGCTGGTTGCCCGAACCGCCACGGCGGTATCCACGTCCTCGGCCACGCGAAGGCGCTTGCTGCGCGGGCCGGTGGCCGGGCTGCTGACGTGACTGGGCGCCCCTCCCGTGGCCACGAAAGGGGCGAAAAGCAGATGTGAGCGGAGGGCGCACAACAGCAAGGCCCAGGGACTTTGCAGTAGCCCTCGAGTCCTTGAAACGCTCCAGCGCATGGTCTGCTTTTGATCCAAAGAGACCGACTCCATCAAAGGGCATGTCCATGAGTGTATTCTGGACATCACCCGAAAAACCAGTGGTCCTCAGCCAGGCGTGGCGGCGCAGCGCCACCGTCGTTGCAAGCGATCTGCCCAGCGAGTCGGCGGTATCAAGGCCACAACGTATGGTGTATTTAGCCGCATCTCGCCCTTCCGCAATGGCGCGGGTAAGCAGTGTCTGGACCTCCTCAGAACACTGCGGCAAAACAGTCGCCACCGAGTCCCACAGAGAGTGGGTATATCGGCCCAAGAGGCAAGCGGTGTTAATGGACCGCAAGCCAGCACTGGAGGAAGAGAAAGCCTTCTTCCCAAAGTGATCCAGGCGCTTGGATTCCCTATCCGGAGGGGCGGTAGGGAAGGCGGTTTGGGAGGCAGAGGCTTGGACAACCAAGCTCTCAGGGGTGGGGTGTTGGGAGAGAAACAGGGGGGTCGCCCGGAGCAGGGCGATGGCGTCGGGCCACGTTCCTATCCACAGGAGCCCCTGTGGTGGGCTTGGACCAGGCACCCAAAGAACGTCAGTGAGTGCATCATTGAACGGCAGCACAGTCTCCGAAGAGGAGGCCGCCGGCTGAAGCACTTCTGTCAGGAGTTTAGTCCTGACGGCCACCGTAGGCAACTGGAGATTCAAGGCTCCAGCAGCTCTACGCAACACCGTTGCAAAATTAGCCCCCTCCTCCGTAGCCACGGGAGGAGACAGCATGCCAGAGTCAGGGGAGGTGTCCAGACCACTGGCATCCCCAAGTTCCTCAACCCAGTCCGGGTCAAACTCGCACTGTTGTGTGAGAGGGTCCTCAGACCCCTCCCAGCCTCTCCTGGCCCTCCTCAGGTTCATAATATGGAGGAGGAGGGACATTAGGGACCCAAGGTCTCATCGGGCGCCGGAACTGGCGTCGGGCGACGCTCGGTCCGGCTCCATGTCCGGAGCCGGAGAGAGCCGGGGAACGACGCCGTCCGGAGCCCCGGACGGCGTCAGGAACGGCACCGGGGACATCGGTGTCGGCGGAGGCGTGGTTAGGTCAACCGGCGTCGATGGGGGTTGCGGCACCACCGGAGCCGGGATCGAGGCCGGGGCCGGAGCCGAGGCCGGGATGAAGGCCGGTGGGACAGGCGACGCCGGGACCGGAGTCGACGGCGACGTCGGAGCAACCCCATCAGGGCCCGCGGGGCCCAAAGGTGCACCGGAGGGACCTTGAGGCCCGAAGAGGCGGGCCATGGCCGACAGGAACTCCTGTATTTGGGCCTGAGTCGCCCCCGAACCCGGGAAGGACAGGTAATGCGGGGGTAACTCGACAGGCACATCCGGGGCCGCGGGGGCGGGGACGGTGCCGACAGGGACCTCAGCCGAGTCGCGAGACCGGCGAGGCGAAGTCTTAGAGCGATGATGCCGCTTAGACTTCTTGTGCTTCGACTTACCGGAGGAGCGCGAAGACTTGGATTCCGACGAACGGCGGGGACTCCGCGTCCGGCCTCTCGACCTCTCCCGGGACCGGGGCTTGGTGCGGCGCGGAGCCGACTGCCGGACCTCGAGGAGCTTTCGAGACCGCTCTCGCAAAGCCTTCGGATTAAGTTTCCGGCAGTCAGGGCACGACTTCATGTCGTGGTCTCGGCCGAGACAGAAGAGACACTCGGGATGCGGGTCCGTGATCGACATCATGCGACCACATTCCTCGCAGGGCTTAAAGCCGGGCATCCCTACGACACCTTAGGAGTCGTGAAGACTCGTTGAAGAAACAGTGAAAAAATTCACAAAAAAGATAGTCAAAAAGTGACTAGGGCACTGCTCTTCCCGGATCTGCGCTTACTGGCGCGGAAAAAGAAGAACTGACGTCAGCGCGCAGGGGCGGCGTCTAAGTACTGCCCGCGACGTCATCCCGGCGATCACGACGCCGACGACGGACGCGGAGCCGCACGACGCCGCCTACCGACGCGCAAGGGTACTGCTACGCAGAAAACTTTCCGGATCCAGCCTGACGCCTGGGGATATTCTAAGGTAAGGAATCTGTCACTAACGTGTCTCTTTCAGATGCTGAAGAACGAGTTACTTACCTTCGGTAACGATGTATCTGGTAGAGACACAGTCTAGCCGCAGATTCCTTAACTTAGAATATCCCCAGGCGTCAGACTGGATCCGGAAAACTTTCCGCAGCAGCACCTCTGCGCACCGGGGGGCGGCACCGCACAGCTCCGCCCTGACGTCGTCCACGGACGTGACGTCAGCGGAGCCATATAAGCCCCTCCCGGCGCGCTGGGGTCAGTTTTCGTCGGAGAAACTTTTCCACGCCACAATGCGGAGCCATCACCAAAAACTGTGAGAGTATGGGAACAGTGTGCGAAAAAGATGAAAAAAGAAAGAATATAAATGGTGAAAAACAGCACCATAAAATACAGTGCCAGGCACTGTATACTTGAAAAAACAATGAAGGGAAAGCGCAGAGCACTGCTCTGAGAAGCAACCCTGCAAAAGCGGAGGCGAAACCCTCCCCGGAGCAGAAGAAGAAGATGTTAAAAAACATTATGGCAGATGACAGAAAGTCTGCAACCACAATATAGAACTGTGAAGGGCACAAGACCGGAACACAGGAGCATTAACAATTCACCACAAGTCACCACCAGAAAGGGACGTCGTATCCCTGTAAGAGACCTAGAGACTTGAGGCAGAGCCAATCGACTCCAAACCAATGAACTGCAGGGGAAGTAAGAGACCCCCAGGCGATTTGAGAAAAGGTTGGAGGGGGGGAAGGGGGCTGCGTAGACCCCAAACTGGACGACCCAGGGCATAGAGATGTAAAAGGACACATGAGCATACCGCCCAATCACGAGAATGGGCGGAGTGGAGCAAGCAAAACAGAAAGAAGTATTCCGTCGAGGAGTGAAGTCAAGATGTCACTCTGCAGAAAGACAAAGCTACCCGGAGGGAGGCGAATGCAGAAACCCAACCTGAAAAGGTCCTCGCAGAACGGGGAGGATGGGCAGGCGTTAAGGAATCTGCGGCTAGACTGTGTCTCTACCAGATACATCGTTACCGAAGGTAAGTAACTCGTTCATCTGATAGAGACATCTAGCCGCAGATTCCTTAACTTAGAATAGATACCAAAGCCATACCCATAGAGGAGGCGGGTCTGCGACTGAACCCCACCAAACTCCAGAGAGAACTTAGCCATCAACAAAGTGACGAAACACAGTGGGGACAGCAATGCCAGCGCGGCCAATACCAGACCATGAAGCTCTGAAAGGAGCGGAAAACAATGGGAGGCAAAGGCACCACAAGCTGTCAAAGAACAGCACGAAAACGCCTGTGTGTATACTGGGTGGAGAGAGAAAGAAGCACAGAGCCAGAAATGCCGGTACAGAAGTGAGAGTTTATGGCTTCGTAAAAGAGGAACTGAGCCTAGCGTCCAACGGATCCATAGGATCCGATGTGGCGACAGGAAGCAAGACCCAGAGAGAGGACAACGGTACGACAGAGGCAATACATACCGGTCAAGCATGCACAACAGCGGAAAAAACACTGTTGAACCGGCGCCAGCTAAGATACGTGGGGCAGCAGCGGCAGGATGCCGACCCATGGCCATAAAGTACCGGCATTAACAGAAATACAAGACAGTCCAGCACACAGTCGCTTCTTCACAAAGACATGTGAGAGGGCGGACGGTAACAAGCAGAAGCACCCAGAACAGGACCACAGTAAGAGTGATATTCATGTGGAAGACAGGAATACACATAAGTATACAGTGTGGACGGGAGAACCACACCAAGCATAGGGAAATCCCCCTGTAGGGTAGCGTGAGCAGCTCAGATGTGAACGACGCATCACCAGGTAGGCAACAGGCAAAAAGTGGCCCCCCGGCAAGCCGGACACACACACACAAGAGCTCGCACCATGAGCAGACCGGGGCGAAGCCCACGGACACCACAGAAAGGAACGTTGCCTGCGCGACCCCGCTGTGGGAAGAGCATAAAGCAGATATATATTAAGAAAGATACCCATCTAATAGGGATGTGTTGCATAAAACAAGACAAGGATATGCCATAAGTACCAACATTCATGTTGAAGCAGAATTGGACAGGACAATGTCCAGAACTGTATGCGACATCAGCCACCCGTCCGGGAGGAGCCAATGTCCCCCGCGAAACAGATGAGGAGATGGAGCGGGACACGAAAGTGGAAACAGTCAGGACCAACGTATTGGCCTAGGACCTAAGAAAGCGAGTATCCCTAAGAGAACACTATCCTTGAGAGTGTTACAGCAGGAACCCAAAGTAGAAGCATTGGAAAACACCTGCGCGTAAAGCAGCAGAGAAAGAGAAACAAACTCCTGTTTGGCAAGCGCCCATAAATTGAGGGCACACGGCAGTGTACAGCGTAGACGTATATGGCGAAGACACGACCGCAGATGGACAAGTCCAGACAGAGTTGAATGACGAGAAGCATTACCCACCTCAGAGAGTGGAGGGTAGAACCAGTCACCGCAGAAGCGGAAGAAAGAACACAGGCACCCCAAGAATGCGAACATACCAGGGTGCACCCATACTATGCGCAAACACTGAAGAAGTGTGCCGCGCAGCGGCTCTGCCCTGGCGCTACATGATGGCAGGGCGTCAACCACAGAAGAACTGCCGGAACAGAACGAAGTGTCCCAAAGGACAGTGGCTGGCGAAAAGAAGAGCAGCCAACATGGACAAAGAGGAACACAGCAAAGCTGAAAAACGCCCCAGGGAAAGGCAGGCGAGGCAGAAGCCTCACGATAGGGAACCTCTACCGAAGCTTTGAAGTATTACGGACAACCGCAGACCCCAACCTGAACTGAAAATGCAATAGAGCGACGCCAATCTGTGGGTCGCATAACAGCAGAAAGAGAGAGAACAGACTGATCCACAGAAGAATGTCTGTGAGACAGACTCCACAGGAGCGTACCAAGCCTTCCTCGTAGAAGGACAGCTACACAATAGCTAGCAAATACCCCACATAGGGTAAGTCTTAACCCCGGTAAGGGGGCTCCTCTTGAGACAAGCTCACAGTCAGAGAGCTGAAAGGAAGGCAGAACCAGCTGACCAGCTGTACTGAACAAAGGCAAACACGGCGGAGTAGCCGCCTAGACTATCTGGGTATTACGTCAGGAACCCAGGGACCAAAACAAACAAGGCAATGCTGCCTATGTCACAAGAAAAAGATAGCCACAAGGCAGAAAGCCAGGCCGCAAGGGCCAGAACATCACGGGAGACCAGACACGAGGCGGGAGACCGCTGAATCAGCATGACAGTCAAAAAGGTCCACACCATTGAATGGCAGATCTTGAAGAGCGTCCCGAACACTGTCCGGAAAACGACTGTCGCGCAGCCATGCATGGCGGCGCAAGGCAACCGCCCGGGCTAGTGCCCTACCCACAGAGTCAGTAGCGTCCAGGGCTGAGCGAAGGGAAAATTGTGCCATTCCCCGGCCATCAAGGAGAAGGCGATGCAAGTCAGCCCGAGGCTCATCTGGGAGAGAAGGAAGAAGGAGCTCAACCAAGTCCCAAAGGGCAAAGGAAGCACGTGCGAACACGCAAGATGTGTTCAAGGCACGGATGCCCGCACTGGCGGAGGCAAAAATGTTGCGACCACATGTCTCTAGCCACCGAGATTTCCTAGTGGGAGGTAGCAACAGCAGAGCGGAAGAAGGCTGTAAGGCAAAAGCCGCCTGGACAACCAGACCCTGAGCTCTAGGGTGAAGAGATAAGCAGACAGGATCGTCTGGGGCCGGACGATGCCGGCGAGCAATGGCCCGATCAACAGGGTCACCGGAGGAGGGCCGTGCCCAGGTACCAAGCAGGATGTCAAACAAAGACCCACCAAGGGGTAGCAAGGGCTCCACATCCACAGGCTCCATGTGGAGGAGATCCAGTAAAGGATTAGAGGGCAGGGAAACCACAGGGGGCTGCAAGCGAAGAATATCTGCAGCCCTGCGAACAGCCCTCGCGAAAGCCGCACTAGCCTCTGTCGCCATTCTGGGGGGCGACAACAAACCATCAGTCGGGGATGGTTGGAGGCTAACCCCTCTACTAGATAGTAAAGGTGGAGGAGCCTGAGGTTGATCCAAAGGCCATGGTGCGCTAGGTACCTGCATCAAGGGGCACCGAAACGACCCTGGACACGGGGAGCCCAGAGGGACTTTATCCTCCTGTAACAGAGGAGCCGTAGGTGCTGGCATCGGCGTCGACAGACACCGAGGTGGCGTCGAAGCGACGTCAAGAACCTCCAGAGGGGACTCGGCCTGGGCGCAGTCCGTCGGCGACTTGACCTCCACCTGCGGGGAGGAAAGAGGTCGACAGGGCGTCGAACTCGGTGCCGCAACAGACGTCGGCGCAGGAAGCCGCACAGGGCTATGCGGCGACTGGACGGGTGGGTTGGACGGACGACTGGGAGGACCCTCCGGGCCGTGCCCCGTCGACGTCGTATCGACTCCGGAGTCGATGCACACAGCCGGCGCCGAGGACGAATCCGCCGGCGAAGATCCGACATGAGTGCCTTCCTCCTCTGTGGGACCCGAAGGCGCACCAGGGAGAGGGGTTGACCCAAAGAAAGACTGGAGAGCCTTTGAATAGGCCTCCATTTGGGTCCTTGTCGCTCCGACACCCGGGAAGGGTGGGTATGGGGGAGACGACTGCTGGGCGCCTGTGCCTGGCAAAGACCGAAAACAGCGGGCCCCAGCGTCACGTGTACGGGAGGATGACCTCCGCGACTTACGCTTGTGCTTACCTGTCTCCAAATGACATCCGCGGGAACGACCCCGTGAGCGGGCCCGTTCTCGAGAGGGAGATCGGCGGCGTGAAGACGCAGGACCGGACATCCGGGCGGCCAGCAGTTTCATACGACGCTCCCGTAGGGACTTTGGTTTCATCTGCTGACAGGCGTCGCACTCTTCGGAGTGGTGGTGCACTCTCCCAGGCACCACATATATATGACGTGCGGGTCCATGACAGACATTTGTCACGTACAGGTTTCACACGCCTTAAAGCCCGAAGGCATCGCACACTGTTCCGCGACGCCGAAGGCGTCGAAAAGGCCCGAAAAACAGGCCAAGGAACCGCTGGTTTTCCAGGATCCGCGTTGGGACGCGGAAAAGAAGAAAAACTGACGTCAGTGCGCCGGGAGGGGCTTATATGGCTCCGCTGATGTCACGTCCGTGGACGACGTCAGGGCGGAGCCGTGCGGGGCTGCCCCCCGGCGCGCAGAGGTGCTGCTGCGGAAAGTTTTACGGATCCAGTCTGACGCCTGAGGATATTCTAAGTTAAGGAACCTGCGGCTAGATGTCTCTATCAGATTCTGCTTAAACTCTAAAGAGTCTAGATCCATCAAAGGGTAAGTTCATGAGTGGGTAAGTTCATGAGTGGAGTGTTGTTTGGACATCTTGTGAAAATCCTGAGTTTCTTAACCAGGCATGTCTACGCAGGAAGACCAAAGTGCCCATGGCTCCTGCCACCGAGTTTGCAGTTTCAAGGCCTTTTTGGATAATCTTCTTCGCAGCGGCCTGCCCTTCGCCTATTAGCTCCGTAAAATGTGACTGTAGGTCCAACGGTAAGTTGGGGATGAGCTGCGTCTAGCAAGGTGTGCATGTATTTGCTGCCCAGTAGGCAAGCGACATTTATGGATTTAAGAGCCATAATTCCCATTGAGAAACTCTTTTTAACATATTGGTTCCGTCTTCTTTTGTCTCCCAGTCCGTTGGTTTGGAAGAGAAGGATTCTGGAGTCAAATTTGAGAAAAAAGACACCTGCATCAACAGACTCTCTGGAGAAGAATCTGATGATAAAAAACTAGGATCTCCAGTATGCGGTTTGTGGCGATGGGTATGGACATGGTGGTGGAAGTCATTGGTTTCTCCGATATGGCCAATATGTACTATGTCAAGACCTCATTAAAAGGAAGCAATGGTTCAGATGAGGTGGATGTATTATGTAGGATCTCAATCACGATATTTGACTTAACCTCCGTTGTTGGTAGTGGCAGGTCTAACATGTAAGCTGCCTTTCGTATGACAGAGTGATAAGAGGTGACCTCTGGAGGGGGGGGGGACCAGTTGAAGATAGTAGCTTCAAATCCAGGGAAGTGTCAAGGCCACTGGCATCTCTTAACCTTTCAAAATCAGGATCTATTTGCGAATGTTCTGGGAGAACCTGAGCAATAGAATCCTCCTGAGGGTCAAAATCTCCGAAGAAGTCTACTTTCTTCCAGCAATCTCTGTGTCTCCCTTCGAATTAGTGTATTAAAGAAAAAGTCTCTGACTGGAAAGGCTCCAAAGGACTGTCATGAGGAATCGGTATATGTGGCGCCGGAGTGGTCAGTATGGACTCCAGTGACATAATTTGCAGTGGCAGTGGAATAGACTGCGGTGTCAGAGTATTCACGAGCCAGATGAAGTTGGAATAGCCAGTGGAGGTGGTGCCAGTTGCGCCGGATTCGACCAAAACACGAGGCATGGACAGGAACGGACTGAAGGGCGCCTATTGATATGGCGTCGGGAAGCTGCTCAGAAGTAGGCCATCGGCCAGTTGGCACACCAGATGGAAGCAAAGCTCTATCAAATGTTTTGAACACTGTATTCAAAAAGAGAGTTGGATCTGTTCCTGGCATTGGGAATATTTGTAATGCATGACTTGGCTGGGGCCTCTAAGACGGCGCCACAGCTCGTACAAATTCTAGAGCCGGTGCTGGGTTGGATGGAGCCACAGGTGACAGGTCGAATGGGTTGACCAGTGTAGGTGGAGTCACCGTCGTCTGGTCGTGGTTAAATTCTGGTTAAGGAGATGCCTAAATCCCTGGAGGCAGTGACTTATGCCTGAACGTGTGACGACGTGACTCATGTCTATTCTTCTTTTTCTTCAATGATTTTAAAGATGGTGGGGACGGAGACCTGGATCTTGGACAAGACTTACGACGTCCCTGACAGCGATCCCTCGCTGCTGGCCATGGAAATGTTTGCTTCGTGTTCTTCGAGCACCTTTGGATGCGTCTGCTGACAGAAATAGTAGGCTTCAACGTGGTGGTCAGATCCAAGGCACCAGAGATATATGGTGTGAGGGTCTGTGATAGACATTTGACCGTCCTAGTCTCTGCACAGTTTGAATCTGGACCGTTTAGGTGGAAGCACAAATAAAACTGCACCTCACTGCAATAAAACGTAAGAAAGCATTGAATAACAACACTTGTCTGAGTAGATTGTGATTACATTGATGGTGTGGAAAAAAGGGAACTGACATCAGTATGGGAACACTTTATGGCTCCAGTGACATCACAAGGTGATGCGTGTGGTGACAATGTGAAGCCGGTGCTCCCAACTGGCGTGGAACAGCCACTAAAAAGTTGCTGGATTCAGTTTGACACCTAGGGTGTACAATTTGGAGGCAGAAGCATCCATCAGAATTGGATCTTGCTTCATCTGAATTGGTTTGGTCTGATTATGACTCTCAAATTATCACGGGTCAAAATGCCGTAGACAATTATGGCAATTGGAACAAAGTTATGAGGAGATGGGGTGCATTATATGGTGTGGTTGTGTGACTTCACCATGTAATACACTACCAAACCCTTTAGTAGAAGTAAGGCTTCGTTTGTTAAACCTCAGCTCAACCCTGGGTAGGTGTGGCTCTAAGTAGTCCGAATTACACAAAGGAAAAGTATTTAAACAGCACCAAAACAATTGAAGAAGGAAGAAACTTGACACTCTAGAAATCCAACACCAATTTATAAAAATAGATTATATTTTTATGAATACCAAAACAAAAAAGATCTACTGGAGGGTTCCGGAGATATAGATTTTACAAGAAACAATAAATTAGGACTTTTCACTTAACCGTGAACAAGCATTGGCAAATTCAACGAATTTGACACTTAGAAACTTTTTCAAATACAACTTTGGCAAGTTGGTCTGCGGTTACTTAAAGTTACTTTGGATTACCAACTCCGGCAGGAAGCCAAGTCAAGGGGACAAGCAAGGTCCAAAGAAACAGTTACCTCCTCAAGGAGTACAGTATTCAGCCCAGTTTTAGCGTTAGTGGCTTCTTGATATCGAGTTCTATGGAGTGGTCCTTTTGAAAGGGATGAAGGATGCTGAAGACACTCAAGGATGCTGAAGATGCTGTGCAATCATTGGGGTCTTTCCAGCACTGTGGAATAAGCGGGTTTCTTTTTTGGCGATAACTCTCCTTGTGGGCGACCAAACTGCACTTTGATAACTCTCCTGAATCCCGCAGAGTTGTTGCAACTTTTGAGCATCAGGTCCTGGTCTCTCACGCTGCATGGTGCGAGGAGCGACGATTTGTTGATCTGAGCTACCAACTTGCAGCAGCAGTCTTCTTCATATTTTGTGGCCCAGTGATGCAAACAGGAAGTCAGCCAACTGACTCTTGGAGTCTCTGCTTCTAACTGGGCTCGGGGGATGACTTCTCCCCGAGCAGGACACAGCAGGCAAAATCCTTACTTTTGCTAGCCCCAGGAGCAGCAGGTGCAGTCAAACTTCGGTGCAGCCTCTTCTTTGCAGGGTCAACTGGCCTGGCCTTCTTCGGTCCTATTCTCCAGTCAAGCAAGATCGGAGTTCTGGGTGCCAGGGGTGCCCCTTTTACACCAGAAAGTGGCCTTGGGGGAGGTTGGGGTCACTTGCTAATGGGCTACTAGGTTCCCCCTACTCCCTGATGACAATTTCCTGTGAAGGGTGGTAACTAGCTATCTCAGAGTGCTCTATTCTGCCCACTCCCAAGCTGTCAGGACCCCTCTCGTGGTGTGAGGAGCTCGGACGCCCGCCTTGGAGGTGTGGCTACCTGTGGGCTCCACACTCATGGAAAAACTGGTTTGGCCAGTGTTTTACCCCTCTTTGTCCCCGACACCAACCTGTCTACTAGAACAAAATGGCAGACCCTTTCTAGTGTGTTCCCCATTTGCCCTTCAAAGACGACTTCCCCTTTGAAGCTCGCCTTTTGGACCAAAACCCCTTGTGGTTCTTGCCAGGAATAGGTAAGACCTCCTCCAGTGGCAGGCCTCTATTGATACTCGTCCTGGGAGCTGTTGATACGTCTCCCTAGGCAGACAGAAGGCTGTCTCGTGGCCAGCCTCAGCAAATGGCCACTGAAAAACTGGGCAACAGAGTGCAACTTTTTAAAAGTTACATGTGGCAACATGTTACATCAATTTCGACTTGAGCATCAAGTCGGGCTTAATGTAAAGAGTTGTTTGATAGCTTTAAATACCAACTTTGATAGTTCCATTCCGAAGTTAGCACAGCTGAGGGGTCAGCATGTAACTCTGTACTTGCCAACGGGGCTACCAGTCCCTATCCCAATAAAAACGACAATTGCAGGTTTTCACTGCTAGAACATGTTAAAGACATGTTCTACTTTTCTAATATGCTGCACCCTGCTTTAGGACTCAACATGCCTGTTGTAGGGTTTACTGACACACATTAAAAAGGGAAGTTGGGCTTTGCCATTGATTAAAATGTTCTAAACTGCTCTTCCAGTCTGCAGTGGCAGACTGGGAATCACGTTTTACCTTGTGCCACTACTCGAGGTGGCAAAATAAGTGCTGCAGTTCCTGAGGGGACACTGTAACTTACAGGCCCTGGTTACCCCTGGTACTTATACCTAGATACTTAGAAGTTAGCTTCTGTTAATTCGGTATGAGCTAATCAAATATACACATTTAAGGGTCAGGGCACTAGCATTGAGGGCTGGGTAAGTGGCCTCAGTGCACTCTCATAGTCGAAAACCCAACAGAATCTGTCCAAAACCTAGGGGGTGACCATACCAAAAGAGGCATTCCCTTACAAAACTGTTAATGAACTGATATGGTGTCTGATCCTTCACGTCCCAAATATTGTAAATTTATCAAAACCATCGCTGGTCCATTGCTATTTGTATAATACACACTCTGCACTTTTTAAACCTTCACTCACTGTGTGATCTCCTTAGCACTATTATGAAGCAGTAAATATGTATGTTTATTTGTGCAAGTCTATACGGGCCTCTATAGTGATTATTTATATTCTCATAATTAAATTGTCTTTTCCAAGTGAAAAATCTTCATTTCTCCACGTGGAACCAATGTTCTTTATGTATTTGAATGCCCCTGCTTCTAGGTAGTTTTGCCCTGCCCATTTTGTGTAGCTTCTGGTACATGAAGGCACACAAATGGTTAGCTGCGGTATTGTTATCTGGTCCGAGACAGCAGAGGCAGTTGCCATGTGGATTCTAAAGGACTTGTGGGGTCTGCAACAAGGCTTGAAACCTGAAAGGTTTTGAGGAGACATTTGGCCTAGTCACTGTCTGATGCTGAGGATTTTCTGCAGTGAGACAGCGAGAGAGCACTCCAGTACGTGTAAATGAGGTGTGTAAAAACAGGAAATGACGCCAGCATGCAGGTTTTTGCCTAACATACTCTGTTAACGTCATGTCTAGAGGCAGAGTTGTGTGGTGTCATCTTGCAGTGCTGAAATGCCTCTGAGAAGGTATAGGATTGCAATTACTGCCTATATATTGAGTGATGTCAGTCTCCAGTAAAGAGCATGTGACAAACTGGAAGCTCAAGTGCAGTTGCGTCTAACAGACCACAGATACTTGAAGCCTTAGGAAGAGGGGCACACAAATCTGGCACCTACAGAATGCTATTGGGCGAGGGTAAACAGCACATTTTAATCAACCCTGGGCACCACCATGGCATGCACCAGCTCTTACTGTAACAACCTGGACACAAAGTTGTTGAGTTTGGCAGAACTTATGGAGGGGAGTGAAACTGAGGAGAAGAGTGAGCCCATGAACATGAAACAGGCCCTAATGCAATTCACTTCTTTGTTCAGCTGTAGCACAGATTTGCAGCAAATGAGGAAGCTAGGGTTCAACATCTGATAAACTGACTCTGTGTCTCTCATCATCCTGACACAGCAGGATGTGTTAATGTGACAGCCATTTAAATAGGTTTACATAAGAATTTGAGAATTGTGTAGCACTATCACCAGTGCAGCATACAATTGGGTGAAAACACAGAAAGAGGAATTAAAGCCAAAAGGAAGAATTTTGAACTCCTAGTGTTCTCCTGCACACAGAACCTCAGGGTCCACTATAGAAACTCTCATTTGAATGTGGAGATAGGCATCCAGTTCTTCTTGTGTGTTAATGCTACCTGCCTGTACCCACTATATTTAGGAGTCGTGAGCCAATACCTTATCAGTTTAATGGGGGGTCTGAACTGTACAGTATGCCTTCATTCTTTGGATCGATGATAGCAGCCTCAAAGCAGCTCCCATGCACAGTATATACTGCATATATTTGTATAGTAATGTGGCAAATAGATGCAAATATATGTTCTGCTAGTCACATGTTCAATGTAAAATATGAGTACACCTTCAGCGCTGATTTCAATATCAGTAAAATTACCACCCGACTTGAAACAGTAAAGCTGAGAAAATGTTTTGCTAACATATTTGTTTTAAAAATTGTTTTCAAAGTTTGGCTTACCTTTCTGTATGCGTACTCTCCTCTAAGCGAAGGTTTCGAAGGTGACACTTTCATCTGTTAAAAAATGAAAAATACAACTGAAAAAGCCAGAAATACAGCCAGAATATGTACACCCATTTTTAAGTAGGGCCTGAGACGGCGCATGCGCTCTTGCTTGCGAGACTATTGAATGCAAGTTCGAGCCTGCGACAGTGCATTCACTCCTTGCGCATAATTGGCGAGCCTATTGCACAAGTTACTAACTTGTGTAACGATATATCTGTAAGAGACAGTAGTTAGTGATAGATTCCTTACCTTAGAATATCCCCAGGCGTCAGGCTGGATCCGGAAAGTTTTGCGTAGCAGTACCCTTGCGCGTCGGTAGGCGGCGTCGTGCGGCTCCGCGTCCGTCGTCGGGCGTCGTGATCGCCGGGATGACGTCGCGGGCAGTACTTAGGCGCCGCCCCTGCGCGCTGACGTCAGTTCTGTACACGACTTTCCGCGCCAGGAACGCAGAGCCATGCAAGAAGCTGACACAGGTGTCTGAAAAATACTAGGGCCCTGAAAGGGATGTCCTTAACCCTAGAAATCAGTTCGCAGAACGGGAGGATGGGTGGGCGGTAGGAATCTATCACTAACTACTGTCTCTTACAGATATATCGTTACACAAGTTAGTAACTTGTGCATCTGAAAGAGACACGTTAGTGATAGATTCCTACCTTAGAATAGATACCCCAGCAATACCAACCCCGGTGGTGGGTCTGCGAACAAAGATCAGACAAGGAAGTCCTGGAGGACAGAACGGCCAAAGAAGCCGTCCCTCCGGACCTGACTGTCAAGGCAGTAATGCTTAGTAAACGTGTGCAGCGAGGCCCACGTAGCTGCCTGACAGATAACCGGCAGCGGAACACCGCGGCCCAAGGCCGTGGTAGCAGCCGTTGCCCTGGTGGAATGGGCACGCAGCCCAACAGGAGGCTCCTTCTTGGCCAAAGAATAGCAGGTCTTGATGCACAAGGTAACCCAGCGGGAGATGGTCCTCTTGTGCACCGCCCGACCTTTTTGGCGCCCACGTAGCCAACAAAGAGCCGGTCATCCACCCGGAAGTGTTTGGTGCGGTCGATATAGAAGGAGAGCGCACGTTTTGGGTCCAGACGGTGGAGCCCTCTTCCTCTCTGGAAGGATGCGGAGGCGGAAAGAAGGTGGGCAAAGTGATGGTCTGCCCAATGTGGAAAGCAGTAACCACCTTTGGCAAGAAGGACGGACGCGTCCGAAGAACAACCTTGTCTGGATGAACAGACAGAAAGGGAGGTTTGCAAGAAAGAGCCTGGAGCTCACTCACCCGCCGAGCGGAGGTGATGGCCACCAGAAAGGCTGTCTTTAGAGTCAGAAGACGAAGAGGACAGTTATGCAGAGGCTCAAAGGGAGCGCACATTAAAAAGGTAAGAACCAAGTTCAAGTCCCACTGAGGCATCACAAACGGAACAGGAGGGAAGAGGTGAGTAATGCCTTTTAAGAACCTGTTAACAACAGGGGACTTGAAAAGGGAGGGCTGATCAGGGAGCCTGAGGAAGGCCGAGATAGCACAAAGATAACCCTTGATGGTACCCAGGGCAGAACCCTGTTGGGCCAGAGAGAGAAGGAACAGAAGGACCTCAGAAAGAGGGGCAGAAAGGGGATCCACAGCCTTTGCTGTGCACCATGCCACAAATTTGTTCCACCTGCAGGCGTATACCACCTTAGTGGAGGGACGCCTGGCTGCCAGAATCACATCACAAACTTCGGGAGGCAAGTCGAAAGGAATCAACTGCCGCCGCTCAATCTCCACGCAAGCAGGTGTAGACTGGACAGGTTCGGGTGGAGGACCGTCCCCTGCTGCTGCGACAGAAGATCCTCCCGAAGAGGCAGACGGATCGGGGATCTATGCTCATATTGAGTAGCTCGGGATACCAAACTCTTCGAGCCCAGTCCGGAGCCACAAGAATGACTTGGGCCCGGTCGTGCCGAATCTTCTTCAACACTCTGGGTAGAAGTGGTATAGGCGGAAAGGCGTACAACAGACCGCAACTCCACTCGCGACGAAAAGCGTCGCCGAGCGAGTGCCGCCTTGGAAATTCCAACGCGCAGAACTGATGACATTGCGCGTTCTCTTCGGTGGCGAATAGATCTAACCAAGGCTCTCCCCACTGTAGAAAGAGTCCTTGCGCCACTTCCGAGTGAAGACGCCATTCGTGATCCATCATGCACCTGCGGCTGAGTTCGTCCGCCCTGGCGTTCAGAGAACCTGCCAGGTGTTGAACCATCAGGAACATGCCCTGATGTTCCAGCCATGTCCAGAGGCGCAGAGCCTCCTGACAAAGGGTCCAAGACCCCACCCCGCCCTGTTTGTTGCAGTACCACATGGCGGTGGTGTTGTCTGTGAACACCTGCACTACCTTCCCTTTGACAGAGGGAAGGAATGCCTTGAGTGCAAGCCGGATCGCCCGGAGCTCCAGAATGTTGATATGGAGCCGGGACTCCGCCGGAGACCAGAGGCCTCTGATCTCCGCCTCTCCCATGTGACCGCCCCATCCCAGAAGGGACGCATCCGTCACAACTGTATGCTCTGGCTGGGGAAGGGAGAGGGATCTGCCCATGACCCATTGCCGGTTCGAGAGCCACCACTGCAACTGTTTTGCAGTCCCCTCCGAGATCTGGACGTGATCGGACAGGTTGCCCTGGTGCTGCGCCCACTGGAACTTCAGGTCCCACTGCAGAGCCCGCATATGCCATCTGGCATGATTGACCAGCAGGATGCAGGAGGCCATGAGGCCCAGCAGCCTCAGGGTCATCCTTACCGAAACCCAGGATAAAGGCCGAAAGATCGGAATCATAGCCTGAATATCCCGGACTCGCCGTTCGGGAGGATAGGCCCGAAACTGCGTTGTGTCCAGAACTGCTCCGATGAAAAGGAGCTGTGGAGAAGGAATCAGATGCGACTTCGGACATTGATGGAGAACCCCAGCGAGTGCAGGAGTTCGGCCGTAGTCTGGAGGTGGGAGACGACTGCCTGGGACGAGCCCGCCTTCAGCAGCCAGTCGTCGAGGTAGGGGAAGACTGAAACCCCTGCCCGGCGCAGATGAGCTGCGACCACCGCCATCACTTTCGTGAACACCCGAGGGGCACTGGTAAGGCCAAAGGGGAGCACGGTGAACTGAAAATGCTCGGGGCCTACCGTGAACCGAAGGTAACGCCGGTGGGCCGGCAGGACGGGGATGTGGAAATACGCGTCCTGCAAGTCCAACGCTACCAACCAGTCTCCTGGGTCGAGGGCAGTCAAGACCTGAGCTAGGGTGAGCATCTTGAACTTCTCCTTCCGGAGGAAGCGATTGACGTTCCGGAGGTCCAAGATAGGACGCATGTCCTCCTTGTCCTTTTTGGGCACCAGAAAGTAGTGGGAGTAGCAACCACGCCCTACTTCTGGGGTCGGAACATGCTCGATGGCCCTCTTGGCCAAGAGGGCCGTGACTTCCTTCTGTAGAAGCACCAAGTGATCCCCTGACATGCGGTGGAATTGAGGTGGCATGGCTGGGGGGTGGTCTCGAAGGGGAGGGAGTAGCCCCTTCGGACAATGTCCAAGACCCACCTGTCCGAGGTGATGGTGCGCCAGTGGGGAAGGTGATGGCGGACCCTGCCCTCTACTGGCGTGCTGTGCACCTGAAAGGAGGGACTAGGAGGGCTTGGAGGCCGCGGACGGGTTGGAGGTGGTGGCCTGACCCGCACGCTGGTTGCCCGATCCGCCACGGCGGAATCCACGTCCTCGGCCACGCGAAGACGCCTGCTGCGCGGGCCGGTGGCTGGGCTGCTGACGTGAAGGGGCGCCCCTACCGTGGCCACGATAGGGGCGAAAAGCAGAAGGCAGCGGAGGGCGTGTAGCAGTAAGGCCCAGGGACTTGGCAGTAGCCCGTGAGTCCTTAAAGCGCTCCAACGCATGGTCTGCTTTGGACCCAAAAAGACCGACTCCATCAAAGGGCATGTCCATGAGAGTATTCTGGACATCCCCTGAAAAACCAGTGGTTCTCAGCCAGGCGTGGCGTCGGAGCGCCACCGTCGTTGCAATCGATCTGCCCAGCGAGTCGGCGGTGTCAAGGCCACAACGGATAGTGTATTTGGCCGCATCCCTTCCTTCCGCAATGGCGCGGGAAAGCAGTGCCTGGACCTCCTCAGGGCACTGGGGCAAAACATCCGCCACCGAATCCCACAGGGAGTGGGTATATCGGCCCAAAAGACAAGCGGTGTTAACGGACCGCAAGCCAGCACTGGAGGAAGAAAAACCTTTCTTCCCAAACTGATCCAGGCGTTTGGATTCCCTATCCGGAGGAGCGGTAGGGAAGGCGGTTTGGGAAGCGGAGGCTTGGACAACCAAGCTCTCAGGAGTGGGGTGGACAGAAAGAAACAGGGGGTCGCCCGGAGCAGGGCGATGGCGTCGTGACACGTTCCGATCCACAGGAGCCCCTGTGTTGGGCTTGGACCAGGCGCCCAAAAGAACGTCAGTGAGGGCGTCGTTAAACGGCAGCACAGTCTCCGCAGAGGAGGCTGCCGGCTGAAGCACCTCTGTCAAGATGTTAGGCTTGACCGTCAAAGTAGGGAGCTGGAGACGTAAGGCCCCAGCAGCCCTACGCAACACCGTACCAAAATTGGCCCCCTCCTCCGTAGCCACGGGAGGAGACAGCATGCCAGTGTCAGGGGAAGTATCCAGACCACTGGCCTCCCCTAGACTCTCTGTCCAGTCCTCATCAAACTGACAGTTGCGCGTCAGAGGGTCATCAGACCCCTCCCAGTCCTCCTGGTCCTCCTCTGGTGCAAAATAAGGAGGAGGAGGGACATTGGGGACCCAAGGTCCCATCGGCGCCGGAGCCGGCGTCGAGCGACGCCGCTCCGGGTCCATGTCCGGAGCCGGAAGGAACTGGGGACGACGCCGCCCGGAGCCCAGGGCGGCGTCGAGAACGGCACCGGAGACATCGGCGCCGGCGGAGGCGTCGTTAGGTCGACCGGCGTCGATGGGGGTTGTGGAGCCGGGATCGGGGCCGGAGCCGGGATCGAGGCTGGAGGCACGGGCGACGCCGGGGCCGGAGCCGCCGGCGACGCCGGAGCAACCCCATCAGGGCCCGCGGGGCCCGAAGGCGCACCGGAGGGGCCTGAAGGCCCGAAGAGGCGGGCCATGGCCGACAGGAATTCCTGTATTTTGGCCGGATCCGCCCCCGAACCCGGGAAGGGCGGGTATGACGGGGGCGACTCCACAGGCATGTCCGGGGCCGCGGGGGCGGGGACGGTGCCGGGAGGGGCCTCAGCCGAGTCGCGAGACCGGCGAGGCGAAGTCCTAGAGCGATGATGCTTTTGGACTTTTTGTGCTTCGACTTACCGGACGAAGAAGACTTCGACGCCGACGACCGGTGTGGACTCCGCGATCGACCCCTGGACCTCTCACGCGACCGGGCCTTCCGCGGAGCCGAATGCCGGGCCTCGAGGAGCTTTCGAGACCGCTCTCGCAAAGCTTTCGGGTGGAGGGCCTGGCAGTCGGTACAGGACGCCGTGTCGTGGCCTCGGCCGAGGCAGAAGAGACACTCCCGATGCGGGTCGGTGACGGACATCATCCGCGCACAGGCGCCGCATCGCTTGAAGCCGGGCATCCCTACGACACCTCGAAAGATGGAAAAACAGTGAAAAAATCACCAAAAAGTATGGTCAAAAAATGACCAGGGCACTGCTCTTCCCGGATCTGCGCTTGCTGGCGCGGAAAAGAAGAACTGACGTCAGCGCGCAGGGGCGGCGCCTAAGTACTGCCCGCGACGTCATCCCGGCGATCACGACGCCGACGACGGACGCGGAGCCGCACGACGCCGCCTACCGACGCGCAAGGGTACTGCTACGCAAAACTTTCCGGATCCAGCCTGACGCCTGGGGATATTCTAAGGTAAGGAATCTATCACTAACGTGTCTCTTTCAGATATATACAAACTCCACTTCACTCTATGTCACTCTGTTCCACGGCACTGCACTCTACTCAAAACCAATACACTCTATGCCACTGCACTCTACACCAATCTACTCTGCATCACTGCATTTTATGCCACTATACTCTACTCTGCAACACTACGCCACTGCACGCTACACCATTACACTCTACGTCACTTTACTCTGCACCATTCTACTCTACACCAATACACTCTACACCACTCTACTCTGCAACACTGCCCTCTCCACCACTAAACTGTACACCACTCTACTCTGGAACAGTCTACATCACTCTATGCCAAAGCACTCTACATCTCTATACTCTACATCACTCTAATCTCCTGTGCACCACTGCACTCTATGACACTGCACTCTTCGCCACTTCATTCTATGCATATCTACTGTACTCTTCACCCCTCTAATCTAAGCCAGTGCACTCCACCCCACACTATGCACCACTGCACTCTGCAACACTCCAATGTAGGCCATTCCACTCTTCTCTGCAACACTGCACTCTACGTCACTACACTACCCTGCAACACTCCACTGTATGCCACTTCACTCTACTCTGAAACAATCTACTCTACACCACTGCACTTTGCTCCACTCTGTGCCACGCCACTGCACTCTACGCCACTCTATTCTGCACCACTCTACTCTACGCCACTGCGCTCTAGGCCCCTACTCTATGCCACTCCACTCTACCCTGCAGCACTGTACTCTAAGCCACTGCTCTCTGCATCACTCTACTCTGCACCACTCTACTCTCTGCCACTGTGCTCTACACCACTGCACACTACTCTGGACCACTCAACTCTACGCCACTGTACTTCACTCTACGCCACTATACTTTGCATCACTCCACTCTAATCTGTTCTGCACCACTGCACTCCACACCACTGCACTCTATGCCACTCTACTCTCCACTCTACCCGGCACCACTCCATCTCTACACCGCTTCACTCTACTCTGAAACAATCTATGCTACGCCACTGCAACCTACTCTGCATCACTCTACACCACTCTACCCTATGTCACTGCACTCTGCACCACTATACTTAAAACCAATGCACTCTATACCAGGGCACTCTATGCCAACCTACTCTACACCACTGTACTTTACACCACTTCACTATAGGCCACTCTACTCCACTCTATGATGCTCTACTCCATTAAGCTCTGCTCCAGACTATGCCACTCTACTCCACTCTATTCCACCCCACAACACTATGCTCCACTTTATGCCACTCTACACTACTCCACTCTACGATGCTCTACGCAACTCCCTCTATTTAATTAAATGCCACCTTACACCACTCTATTCTATGACACACTACTCCTCTATACTCCACTCCACTCTACTCTCTGACACTCTATGCCACTCCACTCTACGCCACTCAACTCTACAACACTCTACTCCACTTTATACCATTTCACTCTCCTACACTACTCAACTCTATGCCACTCCACTCTACGACAATCTATTCGCTCTACACCACTCCACTCTACAACACTCTACAAACACCCTGTGCGTTACTTAACACTGCTCTACACAACTCCACGACACTCTATGCCACTCACCTCAATGACACTCTCCTCCACTCTGACCTTCTCAACTCTACGCCCTTTCACTCTACGACACTCTACTCCCTCCACAAGACTCTACACCACTGCATGACACTCCACTTGACTCCACTCAATTCTACACCACTTCAGGCCACTGCATAACACTCCACTTTATGATACTTCACTCTGCAACATTCTCCTTTACCCTGCTAACTTTAAGCTATGCTGAAGAGCAGCATGCTTGTATATAACATGGCTAAAACATATTGGCAAAGTCAATAGTTTTTGCATAGGTGAGGCATGTTGGCTTTGCCAATGCTAGTTTCAAAAGTGTATTAGCGCTGGATGCATCATAGTTCTTTTCATTATTATTTTTAGCCATGCTGCACAGCAGCCACTCTGCTTTACAGCCTGGGTAGAAATCATTTGCAAAGTCAGCAATGCCCTTGCTGTACAGCATGAACAAAAGCCAATGGCAGAGCTAATCATCACAAGGGTGAGACATATTGGATTTGAAAATGCTTGTTTTTCTATCAGCAATATCCAATACTTGGAAGAAGGCAGCTCTGATAGCCTGTGTTCTTTTACATTTCTGTAACCTAAAGTAGCCAGCCTCCAATAGACAAACTACACAAGCTAATGTTTATCTGTTTTCATCTAATCTACCCCCTCTTGGCATCTAGTACAATTTAAACAGGTGTATTTGTGCACATATAGGTATTTAACATAACTTTATATAATTATATCCATCAGCCATACACATTCATTTTCACAGTGAGACAAGCAGCTAGATTCATTGATTTAAAAATTGATCTGAATAGATTTTTGAGAGATAGTGCTAACATTTGTTTGAAAGTGTTGTTCTCTCTCTCTTACATAGATACCACAAGGTTTAGTATGTCCCTGTGTTAGTGGTAAGAGTTTTTACCTTGGAGTGAGGAAAAACTGGGGAAATAGTTGCCTACTAACAATTTCTGATTTTTTTCCCCTAATAGGAGTCATTCTTTCTTTTTAATAATTTACCAGGTTTTTCCTGGAGAATCGAGAAAAGGTTAAATACTGGCGGTGTGGGTTTACCCGCTAACCCAGTGAACCTGATTTGGGTGGAAACTCCCATTTCAGCCCAAATCTGGATTTCTTCCCTACTCTTCTTCAGGCCATATGTGGAGTTCAGGCACAGCTAAACAACACTTCTTTCTGAAGTAACAACAATGTGAAAACCCAACTGCAAGTGTCACTAAGTACAGTGGACAAGAATGTTAAAACTTTGTGTTCATACAAAATACAATAAATCATTTGAAGGTATCGCAAATAGAACAAAAAGGTAAGAATTTAGTGGCAATTTCAAAATTTTGGCTGTTTCGAGTTGTAAGATGGCCCTTTTCTACAGTATGAAAGGACAAGGAGATGGTTGCAAGTATCTCTTGATGGTTCCTATGCTCAGCTCCCTCTTCAGGAGGGAAGGGCACATCATAACACAGAAATCTGCAGGTAACAGCCTCTTTTTTAACAATTCCTCAAACTTGCTCATCTACCTGAAGAACAAGTTACTTACCCTGGGTAACGATGTATCTGTAAGAGACAGGTTAGTTGTAGATTCCTTACCTTAGAATTACCCCCAGGCGTCAGACAGAATCTGGATAATTTTTTCTTAGCAGTACCCCTGCACGTCGGTAGGTGGCATCGGTCGACTCCACGTTTGTCGTTGGCGTCGTGGTCGCCGGAGTGACGTTGCGGTGTCTACTTAGACGCCGCTCCTGCACGCTGACGTCAGTTCTGACACGACTTTTCACGCCAGAAGCGCAGAGTCATGAAAGGCACTGGCCACTGGTGCGCCACAACTATGGCCCTATAAGGGAGTCCCTATCCCTAGAAGTCTATTCGCAGAGCAGGGAGGATGGGTCGGGCGGTAAGGAATGTACAACTAACCTATGTCTCTTACAGATACATCGTTACCGAAGATAAGTAACTTGTTCATCTGAAAGAGACAGTTAGTTGTAGATTCCTTACCTTAGAATAGATACCACAGCAATACCCTCCCCGGTGGTAGGTCTGCGAATTAAGTTCACACCAGAAAGTCCTGGAGGACCGAACGGGCAAAATAGCCGTCCGTCCCTCCAGGCAGTAATGTCTGGTGAACGTGTGCAAGGATGCCCACGTGGCCGCCTGGCAGATGTCAAGAAGTGGGACTCCACGTGCGAATGCAGTGGTTGCTGCCGCAGCCCTAGTGGAATGAGCATGCAGCCCCACTGGAGGTTTCTTTTTTGCTCAAGCGTAACAGACTTTAATACAAAACACAACCCATTGAGAGATGGTAGACTTTTGAACAGACTGACCTTTCTTGGCACCTACAAAGCCAACGAAGAGTTGATCATCCAACCGGAAATCTTTTGTGAGGTCAAGGTAGAAGGACAGTGCATGTTTAGGGTCCAGATGGTGGAGTCTCTCCTCCTCCTTGGAAGGGTGCGGAGGTGGGAAAAAGGTGGGCAAAGTGATAGTTTGTCCTAAGTGAAAAGGTGTAACTACTTTAGGAAGGAACGAGGGCCTCGTCCTAAGCACCACTTTGTCCGGATGCACAGAGAAAAAAGGGGGCTTGGAAGATAGAGCTGAAGCTCACTCAACCTGCGAGCAAAGGTGATGGCAACAAGGAAGGCAGTTTTGAGAGTAAGGAGCCTGAGAGGACAGTTGTGAAGAGGCTCGAAGGGAGCACACATAAGATAAGTTAGAACAAGATTCAAGTCCCACTGGGGCATAATGAAAGGTAATGGAGGAAAGAAATGAGTAATGCCCTTAAAAAGATCTATCTACAATAGGGGACTTGAATAAAGAGGGTTGATCTGGCAGCTGAAGGAAAGCAGATATAGCTGCAAGATAGCCTTTAAGACTGCATAGAGCAGAGTCCTGCTGGGCCAAAGAAAGTATATACAAGAGAACCTCTGAAAGAGGGGCAGGAAGGGGATCCACAGCCTTTGCTGTCCACCATTCCACAAACTTGTTCCATCTACAGGTGTATACCGTTTTAGTGTAGGGACGCCTGGCTGCAAGGTGACATTACAGACTTCGGGTGGAAGGCCAAAAGCTGTCAACCGTCGCCGTTCAATCTCTACGCAAGGAGGTGGAGACAGGTTCGGGTGAAGAACCGTCCCTTGCTGCTGCGAGAGAAGATCCTCTGAAGGTGCAGTCTGATCGGAGGATCGATGGCCATGCTCAGGAGCTCAGGGTACCAGACTCTTCATGCCCAGTCCGGAGTCACAAGAATAACTTGGGCCCAGTCGCGCTTGATCTTCTTCAGCACTTGAGGCAGAAGTGGTACAGGCGGAAAGGCGTACAGGAGGCTGCAACTCAACCCGTGACTAAAAGCCTTGCAGAGCGAGTGCAGCCTTGGTAAATTCAATGCGCAGAACTGCTGACATTGCGCGTTCTCTTCGGTAGTTAACAGATCTAACTAAGGCTCTCCCCACCGCTGAAAGAGACCTTGCACCACCTCAGAGTGAAAACGCCATTCGTGATCTACCAGGCACCGACGGTTGAGTTTGTCCCCCCTGGCGTTCAGAGAACCTGCCCGGTGTTGAACCACCAGGGTCATGCCCTGATGTTTCAGCCATGTCCAGAGGCGAAGAGCCTCTTGACATAAGGTCCACGACCCCATCCCGCCCTGTTTGTTGCAGTACCACATGGCGGTGGTGTTGTCTGTGAACACCTGCACCACTTTCCCTTTGAGAGAGGGAAGGAATGTTTTCAGTGCCAAGCAGATAGCACGGAGCTCCAACAGGTTGATATGGAGCCCGGACTCTGCCAGAGACCAGTCGCCTCTGATCTCTGCCTCTCCCAGATGGCCGCCCCATCCCAGGAGTGACACATCCGTTACCACTTTTAGGTCTGGTTGGGGAAGGGAGAGGGATCTGCCTCTGACCCAAGCTGGGTTCGTTAACCACCATTGTAGTTGTTGTGCAGTTCCCTCCGAGATCTGGACGTAGTCGGAAAGATTCCCCTGATGCTGCGCCCACTGGAACTTCAGGTCCCACTCCAGAGCCCGCATATGCCATCTGGCATGATCCGCCAGCAGGATACAGGAGGCCATGAGGCCCAGCAGCCTCAGGGCCATTCTCACCGAAATCCGGGATAGAGGGGAAACATCGGTATCATAGCACGAATATCACAGACTGGCTGCTTGGGAGGATAGGCACGAAACTACACTGTGTCCAGAACAGCTCCGATGAAAGGGAGCGTCTGAGAGGGAGTCAGGTGTGACTTCAGCACGTTGATAGTGAACCCCAGCAAGTGCAGTAGGTCCGCCGTAGTCTGGAGGTGGGAGACGACTGCCTGGGGCGAGCCCACCGTCAACAGCCAGTCGTCGAGATAGGGGAAGACTGGAACCACTGATCTGCGCAGTTGAGCTGCGACCACCGCCATCACGTTCGTGAACACCCGAGGGGCAATGGTAAGGTCAAAGGTGAACACGGTGAACTGAAAATGCTCGTGGCCTACCGTGAACCGTAGATATCGTCTGTGGGCTGGCAGGACAAGAATATGGAAATAGGCGACCCGCAAGTCCAGCGCCACCATCCAGTCTTCAGGGTCGAGGGCAGACAGGACCTGAGCCAATGAGAGCAGTTTGAACTTCTCCTTCCGAAGAAAGCGGTTGAGGGCCCGGAGGTCTAGAATAGGATGTAGGCCTTTGTCCTTCTTGGGCACCAGAAAGTAGTGGGAATAGCAACCACAACCTACTTCTCGCGCAGGGACCCTCTCGATAGCTTCCTTGGCCAAGAGAGTTGAGACTTCCTGGTGTAGAAACACCAAATGATCCTCCGACATGCGATCGAAGAACAAGTTACTTACCTTCGGTAACAATATATCTGTAAGAAACATTATTTAGTTATAGATTCCTTACCTTAGAATTGCCCCCAGGTGTCAGACTGGATTCGGAAAGTTTTTTCGTCAGCAGTACCACTGCGTGTCGGAAGGTGGCGTCGGTCGGCTGCGCGTCCGTCGTTGGCGTCGTGGTCCCCGGGATGACGTCGCGGCAGCTACTTAGACGCCCTCGCGCGCTGACGTCAGTTCTGTACACAACTTTCCACGCCAGAAACGCAGAGCCATGCAATACACTGACCACTGGTGCACAAAACTAGGGCCCTGAAAGGATAACTTTAACCCTAGAAATCAGTTCGCAGAACCGGGAGGATGGGTGGGGAGGTAAGGAATCTATAACTAATGTTTCTTACAGATATATTGTTACCGAAGGTAAGTAACTTGTTCATCTGAAAGAAACACGTTGGTTATAGATTCCTTACCTTAGAATAGAAACCCCAGCAATACCAACCCTGGAGGTGGGTCTGTGAACCAATATCACACCAGCAGGTCCTGGGGAACAGAACGGCCAAAGAAGCCGTCCCTCCGGACCTGGCTGTCCGGACAGTAGTGTTTCGTAAATGTGTGCAGTGATGCCCACGTAGCTGCCTGACAGATGTCATGTAGAGGAACTCCTCGTCCCAAAGCAGTAGTGGCTGCCGTTGCCCTGGTGGAATGGGCGCCCCACTGGAGGCTCCTTTTTAGCCAGAGAATAGCATGCCTTAATACACAAAACGACCCATCGAGAAATTGTTCGCTTGTGTACGGCCTCACCTTTCTTAGCGCCCACGTAGCCAACAAAGAGTTGGTCATCCACCCGGAACTGTTTTGTACGATCCAGATAGAAGGAAAGCGCATGTTTTGGGTCCAGACGGTGGAGCCTCTCCTCCTCTTTGCGACTTCGGCAAATTGATGGAGAACCCCAGCGAATGCAGGATGTCGGCCGTAGTCTGGAGGTGGGAGACGACTGCCTGGGACGAGCCCGCCTTCAACAGCCAGTCGTCGAGATAGGGGAAGACTGGAACCCCTGATCTGCGCAGATGAGCTGCGACCACCGCCATCACTTTCGTGAACACCCGAGGGGCGCTGGTAAGGCCAAAGGGGAGCACGGTAAATTGAAAATGTTCGTGGCCTACCGTGAACCGTAGGTAACGCCGGTGGGCCGGCAGGACGGGGATGTGAAAATAAGCGTCCTGCAAGTCCAACGCTACCATCCAGTCTCCAGGGTCGAGGGTAGACAAGACCTGAGCGAGCGTCAACATCTTGAACTTCTACTTCCGGAGGAAGCGGTTGACGTTCCTGAGATCCAAGATAGGACGCAGGCCCTTGTCCTTCTTGGGTACCAGAAACAACCACGACCTACTTCTGGGGCAGGAACGCGCTCGATGGCTCCCTTGGCCAGGAGAGCCGAAACTTCCTATTGGAGAAGGCCCAGGTGATCCTCCGACATGCGGTGGTATTGAGGTTGCATGGCTGGAGGGGTAGCCTCGAAGGGGAGAGAGTAGCCCCTTCAGACTATTTGCAAAACCCACCTGTCCGACGTGATGGTGCGCCAGTGGGGGAGGTGAAGGCGGATCCTGCCACCCACTGGCGTTTGATGGGCCTGAAAGGTCGGACTAGGAGGGTTTGGAGGTTGCTGCAGAGGGGGGGGGGGAAGGTTGGTGGACTGGCCCACTGAACCACGGCAGTGGTTCCCACGTCCCCGGCCGCGCGAAGGTTGGGAAACTTGCTGCGGCCTGTGGCTCTGGGAGGGACGAAGTGGGGCACCCCTTCCGTAGCCACGAAATGGGCGAAAAGCAGACTGCGCTGGGCGGCTGGAGAGGCCCAAGGACTTGGCCGTAGCCCGTGAGTCCTTGAAATGCTCTAGAGCGTTGTCCGCTTTGTCGCCAAAAAGGCGACGGCCATCAAGAGCATGTCCATGAGGGTGTTCTGGACATCCCCCGAAAAGCCAGTCGATCTCATCCAGGCGTAGCGACGAAGGGCTACAGACGTGGAAATTGTCCTGCCTAGAGAGTCGGCGGTATCCAGCCCACAACGGATTATAAACTTCGCCGCATCCCTCCCGGCGGCGATAGCCTGGGAGAGAACTATCCGGGCCTCCTCCGGACACTGAGGCAGCACCTGCGCAACCGTATCCCACACAGAGTGGGAATAACAGCCCAATAGACATTTGGTGTTTACCGACCGCAGTTCCAAGCTGGCGGAAGAGAAAATCTTCTTCCCAACATGATCCAGCTTCTTGGATTCCATTTCCGGTGGAGCGGTAGGAAATGCGCTCTTGGAAGTGGAGGCTTGGACCACCAAGCTCTCCGGGGTGGGGTGTTGGGAGAGGAAAGTGGGGTTGCCCGGAGCGGGGCGGTGGCGTCGGGCAATCATCCTATCCACGGGAGCCCGTTGGGCGTGTTGGGCCTGGACCATGTGCCCAAAAGGACGTCGGTAAGGGCCTCATTAAACGGCAGCAGCGGCTCCGAAGAGCTCGCAGCTGGCTGAAGCACCTCTGTCAGGAGGTTAGTCCTGACTGCCACCGTAGGAAGCTCGAGGTTGAGAGCCTCGGCCGCCCTACGCAACACCACTGCGTATGACGCTCCCTCCTCCGTAGCCACGGTAGGAGGAGAAAACATGCCAAGGTCAGGGGAGGTGTCGAGACCACTGGCATCCCCCAGTTCCTCTCTCCAGTCCTGGTCAGATCCTAGCTGATCAGTTAAAGGGTCACCTGACCCCTCCCAGTCCTCCTCCTCATCCTCAGGTTGCCAATCTGGCTGAAAAGGGACCTCAGGAGTGAACAGGGGCACAAAAAGCCCACTTGGCGCCGGATCCGGTGTCGGGTGACGCCGGTCTGGCTCCGGGTCCACATCGGGATGGAGGCCGGGGTCGACGCCGGCCGGGGTCATGACCGGCATCGGTTGCGGTGCCGGAGGAAGCGGCGCCGGTGGAGGTGTAATGCACAAGTTACTAACTTGTGTAACGATATATCTGTAAGAGACAGTAGTTAGTGACAGATTCCTTACCTTAGAATATCCCCAGGCGTCAGGCTGGATCCGGAAAGTTTTTTGCGTAGCAGTACCCTTGCGCGTCGGTAGGCGGCGTCGTGCGGCTCCGCGTCCGTCGTCGGCGTCGTGATCGCCGGGATGACGTCGCGGGCAGTACTTAGGCGCCGCCCCTGCGCGCTGACGTCAGTTCTGTACACGACTTTCCGCGCCAGGAACGCAGAGCCATGCAAGAAGCTGACATAGGTGTCTGAAAAATACTAGGGCCCTGAAAGGGATGTCCTTAACCCTAGAAATCAGTTCGCAGAACGGGGAGGATGGGTGGGCGGTAAGGAATCTGTCACTAACTACTGTCTCTTACAGATATATCGTTACACAAGTTAGTAACTTGTGCATCTGAAAGAGACACGTTAGTGACAGATTCCTTACCTTAGAATAGATACCCCAGCAATACCAACCCCGGTGGTGGGTCTGCGAACAAAGATCAGACAAGGAAGTCCTGGAGGACAGAACGGCCAAAGAAGCCGTCCCTCCGGACCTGACTGTCAAGGCAGTAATGCTTTGTAAACGTGTGCAGCGAGGCCCACGTAGCTGCCTGACAGATAACCGGCAGCGGAACACCGCGGCCCAAGGCCGTGGTAGCAGCCGTTGCCCTGGTGGAATGGGCACGCAGCCCAACAGGAGGCTCCTTTTAGCCAAAGAATAGCAGGTCTTGATGCACAAGGTAACCCAGCGGGAGATGGTCCTCTTGTGCACCGCCCGACCTTTTTGGCGCCCACGTAGCCAATAAAGAGCTGGTCATCCACCCGGAAGTGTTTTGTGCGGTCAATATAGAAGGAGAGCGCACGTTTTGGGTCCAGACGGTGGAGCCTCTCTTCCTCTCTGGAAGGATGCGGAGGCGGAAAGAAGGTGGGCAAAGTGATGGTCTGCCCAATGTGGAAAGCAGTAACCACCTTTGGCAAGAAGGACGGACGCGTCCGAAGAACAACCTTGTCTGGATGAACAGACAGAAAGGGAGGTTTGCAAGATAGAGCCTGGAGCTCACTCACCCGCCGAGCGGAGGTGATGGCCACCAGAAAGGCTGTCTTCAGAGTCAGAAGACGAAGAGGACAGTTATGTAGAGGCTCAAAGGGAGCGCACATTAAAAAGGTAAGAACCAAGTTTAAGTCCCACTGAGGCATCACAAACGGAACAGGAGGGAAGAGGCGAGTAATGCCTTTTAAGAACCTGTTAACAACAGGGGACTTGAAAAGGAGGGCTGATCAGGGAGCCTGAGGAAGGCCGAGATAGCACAAAGATAACCCTTGATGGTACCCAGGGCAGAACCCTGTTGGGCCAGAGAGAGAAGGAACAGAAGGACCTCAGAAAGAGGGGCAGAAAGGGGATCCACAGCCTTTGCTGTGCACCATGCCACAAATTTGTTCCACCTGCAGGCGTATACCACCTTAGTGGAGGGACGCCTGGCTGCCAGAATCACATCACAAACTTCGGGAGGCAAGTCGAAAGGAATCAACTGCCGCCGCTCAATCTCCACGCAAGCAGGTGTAGACTGGACAGGTTCGGGTGGAGGACCGTCCCCTGCTGCTGCGACAGAAGATCCTCCCGAAGAGGCAGACGGATCGGGGGATCTACGCTCATATTGAGTAGCTCGGGATACCAAACTCTTCGAGCCCAGTCCGGAGCCACAAGAATGACTTGGGCCCGGTCGTGCCGAATCTTCTTCAACACTCTGGGTAGAAGTGGTATAGGCGGAAAGGCGTACAATAGACCGCAACTCCACTCGTGACGAAAAGCGTCGCCGAGCGAGTGCCGCCTTGGAAATTCCAACGCGCAGAACTGATGACATTGCGCGTTCTCTTCGGTGGCGAATAGATCTAACCAAGGCTCTCCCCACTGTAGAAAGAGTCCTTGCGCCACTTCCGAGTGAAGACGCCATTCGTGATCCATCATGCACCTGCGGCTGAGTTCGTCCGCCCTGGCGTTCAGGGAACCTGCCAGGTGTTGAACCACCAGGAACATGCCCTGGTGTTCCAGCCATGTCCAGAGGCGCAGAGCCTCCTGACAAAGGGTCCACGACCCCACCCCGCCTTGTTTGTTGCAGTACCACATGGCAGTGGTGTTGTCTGTGAACACCTGCACTACCTTCCCTTTGACAGAGGGAAGGAATGCCTTGAGTGCAAGTCGGATCGCCCGGAGCTCCAGAAGGTTGATATGGAGCCGGGACTCCGCCGGAGACCAGAGGCCTCTGATCTCCGCCTCTCCCATGTGACCGCCCCATCCCAGAAGGGACGCGTCCGTCACAACTGTGTGCTCTGGCTGGGGAAGGGAGAGGGATCTGCCCATGACCCATTGCCGGTTCGAGAGCCACCACTGCAACTGTTTTGCAGTCCCCTCCGAGATCTGGACGTGATCGGACAGGTCGCCCTGGTGCTGCGCCCACTGGAACTTCAGGTCCCACTGCAGAGCCCGCATATGCCATCTGGCATGAGTGACCAGCAGGATGCAGGAGGCCATGAGGCCCAGCAGCCTCAGGGTCATCCGTACCGAAACCCAGGATAAGGGCTGAAAGATCGGAATCATAGCCTGAATATCCCGGACTCGCCGTTCGGGAGGATAGGCCCGAAACTGCGTCGTGTCCAGAACTGCTCCGATGAAAAGGAGCTGTGGAGAAGGAATCAGATGCGACTTTGGCACATTGATGGAGAACCCCAGCGAGTGCAGGAGTTCGGCCGTAGTCTGGAGGTGGGAGACAACTGCCTGGGACGAGCCCGCCTTCAGCAGCCAGTCGTCGAGGTAGGGGAAGACTGAAACCCCTGCCCGGCGCAGATGAGCTGCGACCACCGCCATCACTTTCGTGAACACCCGAGGGGCACTGGTAAGGCCAAAGGGGAGCACGGTGAACTGAAAATGCTCGAGGCCTACCGTGAACCGAAGGTAACGCCGGTGGGCCGGCAGGACGGGGATGTGGAAATAGGCGTCCTGCAAGTCCAACGCTACCAACCAGTCTCCGGGGTCGAGGGCAGTCAAGACCTGAGCTAGGGTGAGCATCTTGAACTTCTCCTTCCGGAGGAAGCGATTGACGTTCCGGAGGTCCAAGATAGGACGCATGTCCTCCTTGTCCTTTTTGGGCACCAGAAAGTAGTGGGAGTAGCAACCACGCCCTACTTCTGGGGTCGGAACATGCTCGATGGCCCTCTTGGCCAAGAGGGCCGTGACTTCCTTCTGTAGAAGCACCAAGTGATCCCCTGACATGCGGTGGAATTGAGGTGGCATGGCTGGGGGGTGGTCTCGAAGGGGAGGGAGTAGCCCTTCGGACAATGTCCAAGACCCACTTGTCCGAGGTGATGGGACGCCAGTGGTGAAGGTGATGGCGGACCCTGCCCTCGACTGGCGTGCTGTGCACCTGAAAGGAGGGACTAGGAGGGCTTGGAGGCCGCGGACGGGTTGGAGGTGGTGGCCTGACCCGCACGCTGGTTGCCCGAACCGCCACGGCGGTATCCACGCCCTCGGCCACGCGAAGGCGCTTGCTGCGCGGGCCGTTGGCCGGGCTGTGGACGTGACTGGGCGCCCCTTCCGTGGCCACGAAAGGGGCGAAAAGCAGACGTATGCGGAGGGCGCACAACAGCAAGGCCCAGGGACTTAGCAGTAGCCCGTGAATCCTTGAAACGCTCCAGCGCATGGTCCGCCTTTGAACCAAAGAGACCGACTCCATCAAAGGGCATGTCCATGAGAGTATTCTGGACATCCCCTGAAAACCAGTGGTTCTCAGCCAGGCGTGGCGACGCAGCGCCACCGTCGTTGCAAGCGATCTGCCCAGCGAGTCGGCGGTATCAAGGCCACAGCGGATGGTATACTTAGCCGCATCACGCCCTTCCGCAATAGCGCGGGTAAGCAGTGTCTGGACCTCCTCAGAACACTGCGGCAAAACATCAGCCACCGAATCCCACAGGGAGTGGGTGTATCGGCCCAAGAGGCAAGCGGTATTAACAGACCGCAAGCCAGCACTGGAGGAAGAGAAAGCCTTCTTCCCAAAGTGATCCAGGCGCTTGGATTCCCTATCCGGAGGGGCGGTAGGGAAGGCTGTTTGGGAGGCAGAGGCTTGGACAACCAAGCTCTCAGGGGTGGGGTGTTGGGAGAGAAACAGGGGGTCGCCCGGAGCCGGGCGATGGCGTCGGGCCACGTTCCTATCCACAGGAGCCCCTGTGGTGGGTTTGGACCAGGCACCCAAAAGAACGTCAGTGAGTGCATCGTTGAACGGCAGCACAGGCTCCGAAGAGGAGGCCGCCGGCTGAAGCACTTCAGTCAGGAGGTTAGTCCTGACGGCCACTGTAGGCAACTGGAGATTTAAGGCTCCAGCAGCTCTACGCAACACCGTTGCAAAATTAGCCCCCTCCTCCGTTGCCACGGGAGGAGACAGCATGCCAGAGTCGGGGGAGGTATCCAGCCCACTGGCATCCCCAAGTTCCTCAACCCAGTCCGGGTCAAACTCGCACTGTTGTGTGAGAGGGTCGTCAGACCCCTCCCAGCTCTCCTGGTCCTCCTCAGGTTGAAAAGATGGAGGAGGAGGGACATAAGGGACCCAAGGCCTCATCGGCGCCGGAACCGGCGTCGGGCGACGCCGGTCCGGCTCCATGTCCGGACCCGGGGAGAACCGGGGAACGACGCCGCCCGGAGCCCCGGACGGCGTCGGAAACGGCACCGGGGACATCGGCGTCGGCGGAGGCGTGGTTAGGTCAACCGGCGTCGATGGAGGTTGCGGCACCACCGGAACCGGGGTCGAGGCCGGGGCCGGAGCCGAGGCCGGGACGAAGGCTGGTGGGACAGGCGACGCCGGGACCGGAGTCGACGGCGACGCCGGAGCAACCCCATCTGGCCCGCGGGGCCCGAAGGCGCACCGGAGGGACCTTGAGGCCCGAAGAGGCGGGCCATGGCCGACAGGAATTCCTGTACTCGGCCGGAGTCGCCCCCGAACCCGGGAAGGACGGGTAATGCGGGGGCAACTCGACAGGCACGTCCGGGGCCGCGGGGCGGGGACGGTGCCGACAGGGACCTCAGCCGAGTCGCGCGACCGGCGAGGCGAAGTCTTAGAGCGATGACGCCGCTTAGACTTCTTGTGCTTCGACTTACCGGAGGAGCGCGAAGACTTGGATTCCGACGAACGGCGGGGACTCCGCGTCCGGCCCCTCGACCTCTCCCGGGACCGGGGCTTGCTGCGGCGCGGAGCCGACTGCCGGACTTCAAGGAGCTTTCGAGACCGCTCTCGCAAAGCCTTCGGATGAAGTTTCCGGCAGTCAGGGCACGACTTCGTGTCGTGGCCTCGGCCGAGGCAGAAGAGACACTCGAGGTGGGGGTCCGTGATGGACATCATACGACCACATACCTCGCAGGGCTTAAAGCCGGGCATCCCTACGACACCTTAGGAGTCGTGAAGACTCGTTGAAGAGAACAGTGAAAATTTCACAAAAAGATAGTCAAAAAGTGACTAGGGCACTGCTCTTCCCGGATCTGCGCTTACTGGCGCGGAAAAAGAAGAACTGACGTCAGCGCGCAGGGGCGGCGCCTAAGTACTGCCCGCGACGTCATCCCGGCGATCACGACGCCGACGACGGACGCGGAGCCGCACGACGCCGCCTACCGACGCGCAAGGGTACTGCTACGCAAAAAACTTTCCGGATCCAGCCTGACGCCTGGGGATATTCTAAGGTAAGGAATCTGTCACTAACGTGTCTCTTTCAGATAAGGTCAACCACGCCGTTCAGGATCCAGGCCTGGATCCACAGGGGGCCTGTGGCGCCGGAACCGACAGCGGAGAAGGCCTAGGCCCCCCAACCAAGTCCGCGGGGCCCAAAGGTGCGTCGGCGGGTTTGGGCCGCCCACAGATGGCGTGCATCACCTCGTAAAATTTACGAAGCTGGGCAGGAGTCGCTCCGGGTCCCGGGAAGGGAGGGAAGCCCGGAGTCGACTCTTCGGGCTCCGCGCGCGTAGCCGCGGGAGGGGCACCGCCCGCATCCCTCGTCGCGTCAGCCGACCGACGGGGAATAGTCGAAGAGCGACGATGCTTCTTCGACTTCTTTTTGTGCTTCGACTTACCCGACCCGGAGTGCGAAGACTTCGATGACTTGGACGAGTGGTGATGGCTCCGTGACCGGTCCCTCAACCTCCCTTGCGACCGGGACCTCGAACGGCGCACAGCCGACTGCCGGCGCTCAAGCAGCTTTCGAGACCGCTCCCGCAAAGCCTTCGGAGCCATGGCCCGGCAGTCGGAGCACGACTTGGGGTCGTGGTCGCGGTCCAGGCAAAAGAGGCGCACACGGTGCGAATCCGTAACCGACATCAGTCGGGTACAGGACCCGCATGCCTTGAAACCGGGCATCCCTCGTGCACCAGGAGTCGTAAACTCAAAAAAGACGTCGACAAAAGTCGCTCAAAAAATTCAGTAATAAAGTAACTGGAGGTACCGCTCTCTCCCGATCTGCGCTGGCTGACGCGGAAAAAGAAAGAACTGACGTCAGCGCGCGGGGGCGGCGTCTAAGTAGCTGCCGCGACGTCATGCCGGCGACCACGACGCCAACGACGGACGCGGAGCCGACCGACGCCACCTTCCGACACGCAGAGGTACTGCTGATGAAAAAACTTTCCGGATCCAGTCTGACGCCTGGGGGTAATTCTAAGGTAAGGAATCTATAACTAATGTGTTTCTTTCAGATAGATGGTGGCACGGAAGGAGGGGTAGTCTCGAAGGGGAGGGAGTAGCCCCTTCGGACTATTTGCAAAACCCACCTGTCCGACGTGATGGATTGCCAGTGGGGGAGGTGATGGCAAATCCTGCCACCCACTAGCCGTTGATGGGCCTGAAAAGTCGGACTAGGAGGGTTTGGAGGCTGCAGCGGGGGGGGGAAAGGGTGGACTGGCCTGCCCGCTAGCTGCCAGACCCGTGAGGTCACTGGGTCCCACGTCCGCGGCCATGCAGAGGCTGGGCAGCTTGCGTGAACTGGTGGCTGGGCTGGATGTGGCTGGGCACCCCTTCCTTAGCCACGAAAGGAGCAAAAAGCAGACTGGAGTGTTCGAGAAGGCGCAGCAAGGCCCAAAGATCTGGCTGTAGCCCGACAATCTTTAAAGCGATCCAGCGCCGAGTCTGCTTTGTCGCCAAAAAGACAACGGGCATCAAAGGGCATGGCCAACAAAATTGACTGGACATCCCCCGAAAAGCCAGATGTCCTCAACCAGGCGTAGCGCCTAAGGGCTACCAACGTGGCAATCGTTCTGCCCAGTGAGTCGGTGGTATCCAGTCCACATCTGATTGTGAATTTGGCTGCGTCTCTCCCATCCACCACTGCCTGGGAGAGAACGGCCTGGGCCTCCGCCGGGCACTGAGGCAGCACCTGTGCAACCGTATTCCAGATGGTAAGGGAGTATCGGCCCAAGAGGCACACTGTATTCACGCACCGCAGTGCCAAGCTGGAGGAAGAGAACATGCGCTTCCCAAGGTGATCTGGTTTCTTGGAGTCCCTATTCCCTGCTCCGGGTCCATCACGGGGGTGAGGATGGGGACAGTGCTGGCCGGGGGCATGGGCGTCGTCGCCGGGGAAGGTCGAGTGAGATCGACCGGCGTCGGTCCGGATACAGGCCTGGATCTGCGGGGGCCCTCTGGCGCCAGGGTCGGTGCCACCGGCCTCGAAGGCCCAGGACCCCCGACCACCTCCGTGGGGCCCGAAGGCACGCCGGCAGAGTTGGGCTGCCCAAAGATGCGGTGGAGGGCCTCGTAGAACTTACAACGTTGGGCAGGGGACGCTCCAGCTCCCGGAAACGGAGGTAGGCGCAGAGTCGTCCCTGGAGCAGGCACCGGAGACGGAGCCTTAGAGCGATGACACTCCGAGTCCCGCCTTTGCGTCAGCCGACAGATGGGGTGAAGGCGAAGCACGCCGGTGCTTCTTCGCCTTCTTCTTCTTGGACTTACCCGAAGACCTCTAATACTTTGAGGGCGACGAGGTGTGGGGGCTCCGCCAGCGGCCTCGTGACCTTCCTCTCGAATGAGACCGGGATTAACGCGGAGCCGACCGCTGGGCCTCCAATAACTTTCGGGACCGATCCCGCAAAGACTTTGGATTCATGGCCCGGCAGTCGGAGCACGACTTTGGGTCGTGGTCGCGCTCCAGACACCGAAGACACATGAGGTGCGGATCCGTCACAGACATCAGCTTGTGACAGGAGTCGCAAGGCTTGAACCCGGTCTGGCGTTGGGACATCCCTCGAGCACCAGGAGTCGAAGACTCGAAAAAGAAGTCGACAAAACGTCGAAAAAGGTTAGTCAAAAAATGACTAAGGGGTAGCTCTCTCCGGATCTGCGCTAGGCTGGAGCGGAAAAAGAAAGAACTGACGTCAGCGCGCAGGTCAACCTCTGTAAAGGAGTCAAGTGTAACTGTGATTCCTTAAACATGAACACCAACACACCAACACCAAGACATTTATCACCTGGCTGTGGACTACGACTGAAAGTGGCGAGCCCACCTTCAACAGCCAGTTGTCAAGGTAGCGGATGACTGGTATGCCCAACCACCAAAGGTGTGTTGCAACCATCGCCATCACTTTAGTGAACACCGTAAACTGGGAATGGTCCTGGCTGACCATAAGCAGCGGGTAACGCCTGTAGGACTGTAGAGAAGGCATATGAAAATGCGCATCATGCAGGTAAAAGAACACCATCCAGTCTCCTACGTCGAGATTGGCCAAGATCTGGGCCATAATAAGCATTCTGAATTTCTCCATCTGCAGGATGGCTGTCAGAGGTCAAAGAACCAATATAGGCCAGAGGCCTCTGTCCTTTAGTGGCACTAGAAAATCACTGTAGTACCAACCCTCTCGAGTCCAGAACCTTCTCTATAGAACCTTCGGACAGCAACACTCGCCCTTCCTGCAACACAATTGAGAGGAGCTCCTTTGAAAATCAATTGGGTGTGGGGGGAGATTAGGGGGAGCAAACAGAAAAGGTCGGGCATTACCATGCTGAACAATTGATATGACCCAACTGTCATCTCATTCACCTCTTCTCCCATCATGCACTGGTTATGACATAACATATTAAATTATTTATAGCATGTTACAAAAAAAAAAAAAATTGAAAAAGGAAGAGAATATGGGTTGGGGCATTTGCAGCAGGACATGGCCAAATGCCAGGTCCAGTGGATAACGGGCAAGGGCTCTGTGCAGCAGGGTTTGGCTGCAGACAAGGCTTGGTGGTTGGTCCAGTTTAGAACATGATCAAAAACTCTGAGAAATTCGCCGAAAGAACCCTGCACCCAACCTCCTCACCAGTGCCCAACACCTCTGCTGCATACAGCCATTGGCAGTGGCATTTGGCCAAAGGACAAACCCTACAGCACAAGTTACTAACTTGTGTAACGATATATCTGTAAGAGACAGTAGTTAGTGACAGATTCCTTACCTTAGAATATCCCCAGGCGTCAGGCTGGATCCAGAAAGTTTTTGCGTAGCAGTACCCTTGCGCGTCGGTAGGCGGCGTTGTGCGGCTCCGCGTCCGTCGTCGGCGTCGTGATCGCCGGGATGACGTCGCGGGCAGTACTTAGACGCCGCCCCTGCGCGCTGACGTCAGTTCTGTACACGACTTTCCGCGCCAGGAACGCAGAGACATGCAAGAAGCTGACATAGGTGTCTGAAAAATACTAGGGTCCTGAAAGGGATGTCCTTAACCCTAGAAATCAGTTCGCAGAACGGGAGGATGGGTGGGGCGGTAGGAATCTGTCACTAACTACTGTCTCTTACAGATATATCGTTACACAAGTTAGTAACTTGTGCATCTGAAAGAGACACGTTAGTGACAGATTCCTTACCTTAGAATAGATACCCCAGCAATACCAACCCCGGTGGTGGGTCTGCGAACAAAGATCAGACAAGGAAGTCCCGGAGGACAGAACGGCCAAAGAAGCCGTCCCTCCGGACCTGACTGTCAAGGCAGTAATGCTTGGTAAACGTGTGCAGCGAGGCCCACGTAGCTGCCTGACAGATATCCTGCAGCAGAACACCGCGGCCTAAGGCCGTGGTAGCAGCCGTTGCCCTGGTGGAATGGGCACGCAGCCCAACAGGAGGCTCCTTCTTAGCCAAAGAATAGCAGGCTTTGTTACACAAGGTTACCCAGCGGGAGATGGTTCGCTTGTGCACCGCCCGACCTTTTTTGGCGCCCACGTAGCCAACAAAGAGCTGGTCATCCACCCGGAAGTGTTGTGTGCGGTCGATATAAAAGGAAAGCGCACGTTTTGGGTCCAGACGGTGGAGCCTCTCTTCCTCTCTGGAAGGATGCGGAGGCGGAAAGAAGGTGGGCAAAGTGATGGTCTGCCCAATGTGGAAGGCAGTAACCACCTTTGGCAAGAAGGACGGACGCGTCCTAAGAACAACCTTGTCTGGATGGACAGACAGAAAGGGAGGTTTACATGATAGAGCCTGGAGCTCACTCACCCGCCGAGCGGAGGTGATGGCCACCAGAAAGTCTGTCTTCAGAGTCAGAAGACGAAGAGGACAGTTATGTAGAGGCTCAAAGGGAGCGCACATAAGAAAGGTAAGAACCAAGTTCAAGTCCCACTGAGGCATCACAAACGGAACAGGAGGGAAGAGGTGTGTAATGCCTTTTAGAAACCTGTTAACAACAGGGGACTTGAAAAGGGAGGGCTGATCAGGAAGCCTGAGGAAGGCCGAGATGGCACAAAGATAGCCCTTGATGGTACCCAGGGCAGAACCCTGTCGGGCCAGGGAAAGAAGGAACAGAAGAACCTCAGAAAGAGGGTCAGAAAGGGGATTCACAGCCTTTGCTGTGCACCATGCCACAAGCTTGTTCCACCTGCAGGCGTATACCACCTTAGTGGAGGGACGCCTGGCTGCCAGAATCACATCACAAACTTCGGGAGGCAAGTCGAAAGGAATCAACTGCCGCCGCTCAATCTCCACGCAAGCAGGTGGAGGCTGGACAGGTTCGGGTGGAGGACCGTCCCCTGCTGCTGCGACAGAAGATCCTCCCGAAGAGGCAGACGGATCGGGGATCTACGCTCATACTGAGTAGCTCGGGATACCAAACTCTTCGAGCCCAGTCCGGAGCCACAAGGATGACTTGGGCCCGGTCGTGCCGAATCTTCTTTAACACTCTGGGTAGAAGTGGTATAGGCGGAAAGGCGTACAACAGACCGCAACTCCACTCGCGACGAAAAGCGTCGCCGAGCGAGTGCCGCCTTGGAAATTCCAACGCGCAGAACTGATGACATTGCGCGTTCTCTTCGGTGGCGAATAGATCTAACCAAGGCTCTCCCCACTGTAGAAAGAGTCCTTGCGCCACTTCCGAGTGAAGACGCCATTCGTGATCCATCATGCACCTGCGGCTGAGTTCGTCCGCCCTGGCGTTCAGGGAACCTGCCAGGTGTTGAACCATCAGGAACATGCCCTGATGTTCCAGCCATGTCCAGAGGCGCAGAGCCTCCTGACAGAGGGTCCACGACCCCACCCCGCCTTGTTTGTTGCAGTACCACATGGCGGTGGTGTTGTCTGTGAACACCTGCACTACCTTCCCTTTGACAGAGGGAAGGAATGCCTTGAGTGCAAGTCGGATCGCCCGGAGCTCCAGAAGGTTGATATGGAGCCGGGACTCCGCCGGAGACCAGAGGCCTCTGATCTCCGCCTCTCCCATGTGACCGCCCCATCCCAGAAGGGACGCGTCCGTCACAACTGTGTGCTCTGGCTGGGGAAGGGAGAGGGATCTGCCCATGACCCATTGCCGGTTCGAGAGCCACCACTGCAACTGTTTTGCAGTCCCCTCCGAGATCTGGACGTGATCGGACAGGTTGCCCTGGTCCTGCGCCCACTGGAACTTCAGGTCCCACTGCAGAGCCCGCATATGCCATCAGGCATGATTGACCAGCAGGATGCAGGAGGCCATGAGGCCCAGCAGCCTCAGGGTCATCCGTACCGAAACCCAGGATAAAGGCTGAAAGATCGGAATCAGAGCCTGAATATCCCGGACTCGCCGTTCGGGAGGAGAGGCCCGAAACTGCGTCGTGTCCAGAACTGCTCCGATGAAAAGGAGCTGTGGAGAAGGAATCAGATGCGACTTCGGCACATTGATGGAGAACCCCAGCGAGTGCAGGAGTTCGGCCGTAGTCTGGAGGTGGGAGACGACTGCCTGGGACGAGCCCGCCTTCAGCAGCCAGTCGTCGAGGTAGGGGAAGACTGGAACCCCTGCCCGGCGAAGATGAGCTGCGACCACCGCCATCACTTTCGTGAACACCCGAGGGGCACTTGTAAGGCCAAAGGGGAGCACGGTGAACTGAAAATGCTCGAGGCCTACCGTGAACCGCAGGTAACGCCGGTGGGCCGGCAGGACGGGGATGTGAAAATAAGCGTCCTGCAAGTCCAACGCTACCAACCAGTCTCCAGGGTCGAGGGCAGTCAAGACCTGAGCTAGGGTGAGCATCTTGAACTTCTCCTTCCGGAGGAAGCGATTGACGTTCCGGAGGTCCAAGATAGGACGCATGTCCTCCTTGTCCTTTTTGGGCACCAGAAAGTAGTGGGAGTAGCAACCACGTCCTACTTCTGGGGTCGGAACATGCTCGATGGCCCTCTTGGCCAAGAGGGCCGTAACTTCCTTCTGCAGAAGCACCAAGTGATCCTCTGACATGCGGTGGAATTGAGGTGGCATGGCAGGGGGGGTGGTCTTGAAGGGGAGGGAGTAGCCCCTTCGGACAATGTCCAAGACCCACCTGTCCGAGGTGATGGGACGCCAGTGGTGAAGGTGATGGCGGACCCTGCCCTCTACTGGCGTGCTGTGCACCTGAAAGGAAGGACTAGGAGGGCTTGGAGGCCGCGGACGGGTTGGAGGTAGTGGCCTGACCCGCACGCTGGTTGCCCGAACCACCACGGCGGTATCCACGTCCTCGGCCACGCGAAGACGCTTGCTGCGCGGGCCGGTGGCTGGGCAGCTGACGTGACTGGGCGCCCTTCCGTGGCCACGAAAGGGGCGAAAAGCAGAGGTTAGCGGAGGGCGTACAACAGAAAGGCCCAGGGACTTGGCAGTAGCCCGTGAGTCCTTAAAACGCTCCAGCGCATGGTCTGCCTTTGAACCAAAAAGACCGACTCCATCAAAGGGCATGTCCATGAGTGTATTCTGATTTAAAAAAAATTAAAAAAATTCCCTTCTATGTCATAGTATATTTCTAATGCGGAAGTACAAAAATAGTTAGCACTGAACCAACAAATATCAAATTTAAACACATTAATTGTCACACAACGTAATTCTTTATGCCCACTATTGATTTTATTCATCACTTAATCAATCAGAGCATAGCGTTTGAAAAACCATACAGTTAAAAACACTTTATAAAAACATATTGATAAAAACATTAATACACATAGATCTGTAATTACCAAAAGACCAACTGGTGTCACAGCAATATTGATTTGAAATTATCTTATATCACAACCAGGGTCTTCTATTTTCATCAATTTCTGCCTATATCCATTCTACCTCAAAGGTTTTGTCATACTTAACAAAATCAGAAACCTAGCAAGTTCTATACCCGACTCAAAATATACACTACTATGCAGGATGTGCAGTACTATCCTTTATAAATTCCATATATAATATTAAATTTAAAAACAAAACTTTATTGTTGTCCAAATGTCGACGCGTTTCGGTGTGTCTAAGAATTCATAACCACCTTCCTCAGGACTCAGATTAAAACATGAACTTTTTTCCAAAACCAGATCAAGTATCCTCAGTATTCTTTATAAGGGGATCTCAATAAAACAGATGGACTTGTCTCAGTACTCCATCTTCTCTCCTCAATTAACTTAAGTTAATAAGGAACACCCACTCAGTAAGCATTTGGATGATTGCATGTACCATGAAGTATCAGCAAATACTGTGGAATTCCTTATTCCACTAATAAAATTTCATATCACCGGACCCTTGTCTCAATTTCCAAGTTTCTCATTTAGCGAATCAAGGCGATGTAATCCAAAAAGCTCCTTAACATAATACTACCGCCTTTCATCAATTGGGTCGGTTTTGTATATCTTAAATTTAGGAGCAGCGTACCATCTCACGGGGGTTCTGGTAAAAAAATTATTATTATTATTTTTATTTTTTTTCGATTTTACCAGAACCCCCGTGAGACGGTGCGCTGCTCCTAAATTTAAGATATAGAAAACCGACCCAATTGATGAAAGGCGGTAGTATTATGTTAAGGAGCTTTTTGGATTACATCGCCTTCTCCATGTCCGGAGCCGGAGAGAGCCGGGGACCGACGCCGTCCGGAGCCCCGGACGGCGTCAGGAACGGCACCGGGGACATCGGCGTCGGCGGAGGCGTGGTTAGGTCAACCGGCGTCGATGGGGGTTGCGGTACCACCGGAGCCGGGATCGAGGCCGGAGCCGGAGCCGAGGCCGGGATGAAGGCTGGTGGGACTGGCGGCGCCGGGACCGGAGTCGACGGCGACACCGGAGCAACCCCATCAGGGCCCGCGGGGCCCGAAGGCGCAACGGAGGGACCTTGAGGCCCGAAGAGGCGGGCCATGGCTGACAGGAATTCCTGTATTTCGGCCGGAGTCGCCCCCGAACCCGGAAAGGACGGGTAATGCGGGGGCCGCGCGGGCGGGGACGGTGCCGACTGGGGCCTCAGCCGAGTCGCGAGACCGGCGAGGCGAAGTCTTAGAGCGATGACGCTTCTTAGACTTTTTGTGCTTCGACTTACCCGAGGAGCGCGAAGACTTGGACTCCGACGACCGGCGGGGACTCCGCGACCGGCCCCTCGACCTCTCCCGGGACCGGGGCATGGTGCGGCGCGGAGCCGACTGCCGGACCTCGAGTAGCTTTCGAGACCGCTCTCGCAAAGCCTTCGGGTGAAGTTTCCGGCAGTCAGGGCACGACTTCGTGTCGTGGTCTCGGCCGAGACAGAAGAGACACTCTAGATGCGGGTCTGTGATCGACATCATTCGACCACAGGCGTCGCATGGCTTGAAGCCGGGCATCCCTACGACACCTAGGAGTTGATAAAGACTCGAAAAGAAACAGTGAAAAAATTCACAAAAAAGTTAGTCAAAAATTGACTAGGGCACTGCTCTTCCCGGATCTGCGCTTACTGGCGCGGAAAAAGAAGAACTGACGTCAGCGCGCAGGGGCGGCGTCTAAGTACTGCCCGCGACGTCATCCCGGCGAACACGACGCCGACGACGGACGCGGAGCCGCACGACGCCGCCTACCGACGCGCAAGGGTACTGCTACGCAAAAACTTTCCGGATCCAGCCTGACGCCTGGGGATATTCTAAGGTAAGGAATCTGTCACTAACGTGTCTCTTTCAGATCCCAACCTCTTCTACGCACGTCCTTCAGCCGTGCATGCCCAACTCTCATTGTAGTCGGACAAGTTAGTTACCTTCGGTAATGCCTTATCTGGTAGAGACAGGATCTGGCCCGCAGATTCCTTATCTTAGAATCCTCCCCAGGTGCCAGACTGGATCCGGAAATTTTCTCAGCAGTACCTTTGTGAGTGGGTAGAGGGCGGCTAGCTATTCCGCAGCGACATCGTCTCCGGATGTGACGTCAACAGAGTCCATATAAGCCCTCCCCCGACGAGCTGACGTCAGTATCTTTGTGACCATTTCCACACCAACAACGCAGAGCCACGTAGAGAAGCAGTCTCAGGAAACAGTGTGCCAAAAAGGGAAAAATCTTGTTTTAACAAGTACAGATGGAAAGAACCGCAGTAGAATGCAAAGAGGGGATTTAGGAGACCACAGGGCCCTCAGTTCACAGAACGGGAGGAGGGGTGGGTCGATATGCAATCTGCAGCTAGATCCTGTCTCTATCAAATAAGGCGTTACCGAAGGTAAGTAACTTGTCCATCTGATAGAGACATCTAGCTGCAGATTCCTTATCTTAGAATCAGATAACCAAGCAATACCATCATTGGAGGAGGAGCTGCGAACCGACCTCACCAAAGATCCCCAAATAGGAGAAGCGAGTCCAAAAGATAGAAGGGACCAGACCATGCGAAAAATGATAGGCAAAGTAAGATGGTCACCGAAGGGCTGACCCCTGAAAAGGATATGGAAAGCCCGTAAGGAGTAGAAAGCAACAAGATCGTGAAAACAAGCATTTGCAATGAAAATTGGTCTCGCATTTGTAAGAGTTAGAGGTTTTGGCATTGTAAATGACAATGTCTTTTACCTACCAAAGGAGTGAAAGAGGAAAGAAAATGGAAACAGAAAGGATGCTAGAGAAAGGAGGAAAATGAAACGGTGATGGAACGAATCTGAGAAAAGGGGACAGCTGGGGCGAAAAGAAAAGATAGGGGAATTGGCTTTGCCAATGTTTTTAAGCTATGTTGTAGAGCAGTGCGGCTGCTGTGCAGCATGTTGAAAAGTTATAATAACAAGGATGAAGTAATTCCTTTTGTGAAAGTGATGGTATAACAGGGAACATTTGGAGGGCAAATGAGACACCTACCTTGGCCTCCATACCGAGCTGGTCATGTAGAGAATCAATAAAACAACTGCAGTGTAACCTTGCGGGAGGTTTCTCAGGGTCTGAGTCGAAATCTGATATGCAGATCTGTATATGCGATGTACACTAATAATAATGATTTATATAGACTATAGAACAAACCGCATTAATGTATTCACTAAATAATAAGTGATTATTACTATACTTTCGAAACCACTTTTTCAACTTTATAGTAATGAAAGTTGGAGCTAAAAAAATCCTGGCTCTTAAATTCATGCCGCGCAGGTTAACTGGAGATTTATATTTTTAAATTGAGACCGTACTAACTCAGCTACTTTACATGGCTCATAACTTACAACCTACCAGTAACACAAGGATCTTTGTAAAAAAGCTTGTGAACCCACTGAGCTAACTTACATTAAATGCAAACACTTGACCCCCATATAGCTCTGTGTCAGCCACGTTACCACGGACGACACTAAGCTCTGACACAAGGGTGTACACAAGCCCGATTTTATCACCAGTCTTCTATCCTCTAACTTTCTGGATTTGCGTAGATATCAGCAGTAGTTGCCTTAACCTTTTAAACTAGTTTTACACGCATTCTGTTTGGGACCAATTAATTAAGCTAGTGCAGCTTTATATTTCCCTTGTTGCTAATCACTTTAGGGAAATTTAAACAAGCGAGGTAAGACCTAAAGAAAGGAAACTAGCAAAAGAGAAAGTGTGAGAAAGAGCGAGAGACACACAGAGAGGAAGACAGAGGTGAAAAAGAGTGGGAAAAGGGAGCTGCAGGCCAGACGAGAATACAGTAAAGGAGAAAGAGGGATAAGTAGTAAAGGAGGAGAAAGAGTGGGTAAGACCTAAAGAAAGGAAACTAGCAAAAGAGAAAGTGTGAGAAAGAGCGAGAGACACACAGAGAGGAAGACAGAGGTGAAAAAGAGTGGGAAAAGGGAGCTGCAGGCCAGACGAGAATAAGTAAAGGAGAAAGAGGGATAAGTAGTAAAGGAGGAGAAAGAGTGGGTATGAGGAAAAGGAAGAGACAGGGGAATAAGTAAGAGGGAAAGGGGAGGAAGAGTGGGTATGAGGAAAAGGAAGAGACAGGGGAATAAGTAAGAGGGAAAGGGGAGGAAAGCTGGAAGGAAGATGCAAAGGACTAAATATCTGAGGAAGCGTGAGGGAAAGAACAAGGTAGAGCGAGTTAGAAATGAAAGGAAAGACAGAAAGAGGAGAGATTATTAGAGTACGAGTTATTGGGAACAATGGAGTGGCCTAGCGACAGGGTGATGGAGAGAAAGGAGGAAAGAGAGATGGATATAGTGAGGGAAAGTGAAACAGAAGAAGAAAAAAGTGAGGATGAAAGAGAGAAAGCAAGATAAAGAGCATGAGAAAAAGAGCGGCAGAGAATGGCAGTGAATTAGAGGGAAAAGCCTAGTGCCAAGGAAAACGAGAGAACAGAGGAAAGAAGTGGAGAAAGTGAGAGAAGGAGTGAGAAGAGGAAAAGGAAAAAGAAGATATGGAAAGTAGAGGAACATGTAAAGAGACAGAAATAGCTGAAGGGGTGACATTGGTGTTGTTTTAACCACTAGTGCATCGAGGCCATGTGAAAATCACATAATCTAGAGACAGAGAGATAAGTATCCTGGGAACAGTTGAGACTGACAGTGCTTCCTGAAGGTGCCGCCTGTGGCCCCTGAGCCAGACACAAGAGACATGTTGATGTGCCCTGGTGGAGAGGGTCGTGAGGGACACTTTGGAAAGATGGCTTCATTTGAAGGAATGTGCGGCCGGAACACTGCACTGGACCGTATGTGGAAGTAGTATAAATATATCCCAGCCTTGGAGGCATAGGGCGTAGAAGAGCCAGGGTTCCCTCAAGATGAAGGGGGGTTGAGCTCACCCTGGCACACACAGCACCCTTCCCCAGCCTCCTTTCTCTCTCTTGTCATTTGAGAATATCGACCACATCTTAAACACATCCTGGGACAAACCATTAGGACTGGTACATTCACGTTAAGTATAATTAACTATAAACAAATACCACCACTTCCTACACTTTTTAAAGTCATTTGCATGGCCTACGAAGTACCTATAGCCCAACGCACACAAAAGAACAAACCCTTTGTGTCCTCGAAGCAACAGCCAGCGTCGGACTGGTAATGCGGGCACTCGGGCAATGCCCGAGGGGCCGGTATCCGAATTCCAGCTGTGGGCTGCTTTTTTGAGCAGCCTGGGGGCCTGTTTGGGCGGTTTCTGCGTTGTTCGATGCCGCCAGCGGCCCAGTTGGTGCCTGACTGGCCTTTCTGGAAGTGGATGGGCGTCCATTACCTCCCTCTTATCAACGGCAGGAGTGTCACTCCCTTTCTCTCGCTGGGCCGGCCCATTTATGCATATTGAGCGGGGGCAGGGGGCCTGAGTACAAGTGGCCTCAATTGTTTTCAGTTGTTGCACCAGTGTAAACTAATCTGTGCATTTTTTTAGTCCCACCCCCTTTTTTTTTTTTTTATAATATTTCGCCGAAGCAGTGTTTTGCGGAAAGGCAATATGCAAATGTGGGCCACTTTTTTAGCGTGCCCGGGCCGATTTTTAATCCCACTCCAACCCTGGCAACAGCCCGTACTACAGCACATGACGGGGTGACAGAAGGCCTTTTAACCCAATGGGCCTGCAAGCCTACACACCATCCAAGCTCATTCATAAACAATCTCAACTGCTTGAAAGATGACTGGTATACTGCAGAAGAACAGATAAAAAAAAGTTCACTAAAAGCTCCTGTGCTTTGGGAGGGTAAAGCCCGTCTCTGGGGAGCTCCTCACCTTTAACCTTGCCACATCTGAACTTCCTGGAAGCAGCACAAGCAGCTACAAAGACCGAGAGGTCCAGGGGTCTCTCTTTCAATTTTAAGCGCAGACTCAGTCGTAAGCTGATTGGCTGATGGCTCAGTTTAACACAAAGGAATATAATTTGCTGGTACTCAAGAGCAATGTTTATTGGGTGGAGCGGTTCCTGACGTCAAGGTGAATTGACAGGCATCTTCGAACAGGCAGTATGGAACCCTAGGGATTTGGGACGGTAGAACTAGTGGGAGGGAAGAGCGAATACTGAGTGGGCAATCGGGACGCCAAAGTGGGCGGGGCTGCAATGCCTCCAGGGAAACATCATTGGAAAGAAAATTAAATAATCACAAAACAATTTTTAAAAAAAAGACAGATGCAGGGCACTCACGTGCACTAGCCATCCCAGTTGCTGCTATTTCAGGTATGCAGGCGGCCACGCTGAGTGCAGGCAGAAACCAGCTACCAGACGGGAGAAGGGAGGAGAGGCCATCACACGCTGTACAGTGTGATGGCCAACGGAAACATTCTCTGAGTGAAATCGCCAGGGAGGGAACTCAGCACACAAACGAGGGACATTTCCACCAATGCACCAATAATAAGCCAGCATTTTTAAATGCCACACTTAAAACCAATAGCAATTGGGAGGTGTGCTAAAAGCCACTGAGAAATACAACAGGTCGAGGCTCGACCTAAAAAGGGATTCAACTTCCGAACGGGAAATACAAAGGGACCAAGTTCAATAGTCCATAAGGTCCAGGCTCAAAAGCAATGGAAGGAGCATACACAGGGAGCTCATCTGCAGCAAACGCATACAACAAATAAAAAGCGCCCACCGATCGTCAAGGACACTATCATAAGAAACAGATTTCAAAAAAAGGGACCTCCAATCATAGGATGATGGAGAAAGAGAAAAAGAGAGAGTAATGAATGCTGAAGAGCATCTCTAGAAAAACAAGAACGGTAAAAGAAACCACTCTTACACTGGGAACCTTGATAGATATATAAGGAATCTTCTGAAATAATGTAACGGAGATGCTCACTGAAGTAAAGGAAGGAAACAGACAAGTGCAACCAAGGAGGTTGAACCAGGAAACCAAAAAGGTGTAGGTAAACTCAGCGGCGTACACCGTATAGAAGGTCAAACAACCATATGTGCAATCACACACACAGCTATACCTGAAGTAAAGACATCTACAAGAGATCCATTCAAGAGATAGGCATAGACATGCAGAGAGAGACAAATATAAATGCATATAAGGATAAGTCTGCATATTAAAAACATAGAAATTTGCGTAGACACGCAAGTCATACGGGGTACAGCAAAAGGATATGCACTCCTCCGAAGGTAACCCATGTCCTCATCAGTGAGCAGGAGGACAAGAAGTGGAGGAATGAAGGATACACCACAAACAGAGGTGTAGGATCTGCTTTCATGGTTACCCCCACTTTTTGCAGGTGTTATTGTGTTTTATGACTAGGCTGACTGGGATCCTGCTAATCAGGACCCCAGTCACTGTGCTTTCTCCCTAAATTTGACAGTGGTAAGTACTTTGGTACCTTCCCAATTGGCTACTGGTGTACCCATGTAAGTCCCTAGTATGTGGTACTAAGGTATCCAGGGTATAGGTACACCAGAGGTCTCCCATGGGCTGCAGCATGTATTATGCCTCCCATGAGAGACCACTCAAACTGTGACTACAGGCCTGCCATTGCAGCCTATGTAAGTTGGTGCTAGCACCACTTACAACAGATATAAGTTTCCTTATATCTGAGGTCACTGCACTTAAAACCTATAAGTCACCCTTAATGCAGGCCTTTCAATCCTGAAGGCAGGGTGCTAGGTTATAAGTGTGCGGGTGCCCTGCATGAGCAGGGCACCCCCTACAAACCCCGGATTCGATTCTTCAGGCTTTGTAAGTGTGGTCAGCCATTTTCATACATATAGTGGCCATGCGTCATTACGCGATGGATAACTATATATTGGCTGTGCCGAACCTGGGCATGTTTGATATCAAACATGTCGGAATCATACTCCAACACCGTTACCGGTGTTTGAGATATGATTCCATGCACTGAAGGGCTCCTTTCGGCAAGCCCCAGTATTTACGGTAACAGCCTTCTAGGGTCTGGCAGCAAGATAGTGCTGCCGACCCCAGACACGTTTCTGCCGTCCTGCTGCTGAGCTGAGCAGGGGAAGGTAGAACAATAGGTTTCCTGTCACAGCGCCACCAGACTGCTTTGAAGGGCACATTTGGTGCCCTCTTTGCATACTCCAGTTTGAGCCAGTTCAGGGAGCCCTTGGCTCCCGCTCTGGCGCGAAACTGGACAAAGGACATAGGAGGATCCTCCCCTCTGTCAAGTCCCTCCTCTGGGAGGGAACCTTTAATTGTTCCAACCCTTTCCCTAGGGTACTTAAGGGCTTACCTGTGGGTGGCTCTTCAGATTCATCGTGGGACAAGATTCAAACCCGAAACCACTTGAACTTCGACTGTCTGAGCACCTGGACTTCGCCTGGAACCGAGACTGCACCAAGGAAGACACCTGCTGCTCCTGGTCTCACTGTTCTGCAAGTCTACTTAGTCTTCTGTGCCTGTGCTTCTGCCAGGTCCCTCTCCAGGCCTGTGGGCATCAAGGACACCCGAAGTAATCTCCCTTGGAGTGAAGAAGTCACTCCCCTGCATCTGCACCACAACAAGGCTGACCATCCCACGGACTTCGAAAGGCTCAGCAGCACAGGTGGTGGTTCTGCAAATCCCTCGAGGCCTGACCTATCCTCTCAGCAAGTTTGAGGCCATTATCCTTTGTCAGAACCGCTGGAACAGAACCCCTGTGCACAGCGTTGACTTGCCATCGCCAAGGCTTGTTGGCTCTGTATTCCAGAGATCTTCGGGCTACAAGAAGCTACAGCCTCCAGCATCTCTTCCTGCCAAGATCTTCATCCTCACCACATCCTCTGCACCGTGGGCCTGCATCTTTGGTGAGCTGCTCGAGGTCCTTTTGCGAATCCTGTGCCTGCGGCCTGTGGAGCCTCTTGAGGGTTTTCTTTGGCTTCAGTGGGCTCCACTGTTTGCTCGGGGCCTGCTCTGAGTCTCCTGTAATTGGTGAGTCCCTTGGGCCTTGCTGGTCCCAACGTTGCTCCTTTTTCATTTATCACGTCTGTTGCTGCTGCCAAGGCTTGTAGGTGCTGCCACTAGACACCGACCCCCTAGTTCTCGACTTCTGACATGGAACAGCTCGTGAAAGGCTCCTGGTCTCCCACAGCGTCGCCTGGTCCTCACAGCTGCAGCAACAAGGTCACCATCACCAATCCTGCATCTTCAGTCATCGGTGGTCATTGCTCTTCCGTGCGTCCTGGTCACCTCCGAGTGGCATAGACTCTGTCCCCTCTGCTTGCAGGTTCTTCTCTTCAAGAATCCACACTTGGATTCCACTGGATCTTTCACCTTCTTCGCCAGCTGCATCTTTTCTGAAGTCCTACATTGTGGCCTAGGGCGGGTTCTGACATCACTTCACACCTATGCACCCGGCTTCCCTGGTGTAGGTATCCTGATTCCTGGGGTATTCACGGGGAGAGTGACTCTCCAACCTTTTGTCTTCCACTGGGTTTCTTCAGGGTCCACTGGGAAGGGTCCTTCTTCTTGAAAACTGCAACTGTGACTTTCCCATTGACTTGCATTGAGTACGCGGCTGTGTTTCTACTCTGCACACAGCCTCCGTGGGGTTCCTGGGTACTTACCTTGGGTGGTTCCTTGTGTACCCAGCTCTGCTGAGTCTCCTGGTCCAAGACCCGACTTCGGTCACAGTTCACATTCCACTTCTTTAGTATATGGTTTGGTTTCCCCCTGGAGACCACTGTGTATTTGTGCTTACTTACCTGTTTACAATTGAAGTATTGTGTTGATATCCCAGGGTAGGAGATATACCAATGTGTTAGTGAGTGTGTACAATAAATAGACCTATTTTAAAAACTACACTGTTTTTTTAAAAATCATTTAACATACACTATATGATTAGTTCTGGTAAAACAAGCTGCTTAACACTCCTTCTGAACTAAGCCTGAAGGCTGCTCTCCACAGCTGCCACTTAGAGAGCTTTCTATGGTTGTCCAAGACCACTAAAATCAACATCAGGTTTTTCTGGATTAGTGCATGGTGCTTCACTTAAATAAGTTTGCACCATATACTAAGCCAGTCTCCTACAAGAGGAAACCAAGGAGGGACAGACATAATACATCCTTCCATCGTAAAAAAGAAGTTACAACAGTAACTGAGGTAAAGACAGAAAGACAAGGCGGAAAAACAGTAACACAATGCCACGTAAGTGTAGGAAGTGGAAGGTATTGCCCACCAGAGGAAAAGGGCACCCATCCAAGAACCAACACCACTGACTGAGGAAGGGTGTCAGCAGGCGGTAACAGGTGAAACGAAATAAACAGCATGTGGAAGACCACCATAAAAAAGAAGGAGGAAAAGAAGAAGACTGCCAGGATGAATGAAAAGGGCGGGCGGAAACTAAGGGCAACATATAGTCGACTTTGACAATTGCACATTGTCCAAGTTATGGAAGCAGGAGAAATAGGTAAGAAACCTGAGCAACGCTACATGGAAACTTGAGGAAAGATAGGATAGGCCCTAGTAATGAAATACCCCGACCAACAAGGAGGGGGGTGGGGGTGGAACCGGTCCCACAGGGAAAAGGGGGGGGGGAAACGCTATGAAAGCGGGAGTGGAGGGAGGAAAGATACAAGAAAGAAAGGGAAACCCAGCCCCATGTGAAAGGATACCAGTCAAGGATCCAAACAAGCAAGGGGACTGGTGTCCCAGGTGAAGAGGACCGAGAAGACACAACAGTTACTCCACGATTACGATGGCAGTTATGTATATAACAGGCATAAGAATACTAGACTACTGGAGACGTACAGTCACAGGAGCACGACAAGGCTGGAGTTGTGGAATCCAGGCTTGAAAAGCAAACACAAAGATGATGGACGGAGCGCTGAAACTTTTCAGACACTCACCCCCAGTCACAGATCTGGGTTGAATCCATCATCGTTCTTTAGCTCACTTCGCCACCTCAGATCAGACACAGCTATATGCAAATCAGTCTTGACCCTGTGCCTCATGGGAATAGTCCAGCCCGAACTGCCAAGCCAGGTCTTCCCTGAACCAGAAGCACAAGTTACTAACTTGTGTAACGATATATCTGTAAGAGACAGTAGTTAGTGACAGATTCCTTACCTTAGAATATCCCCAGGCGTCAGGCTGGATCCGGAAAGTTTTTGCGTAGCAGTACCCTTGCGCGTCGGTAGGCGTCGTCGTGCGGCTCCGCGTCCGTCGTCGGCGTCGTGATCGCCGGGATGACGTCGTGGGCAGTACTTAGGCGCCGCCCCTGCGCGCTGACGTCAGTTCTGTACCCGACTTTCCGCGCCAGGAACGCAGAGCCATGCAAGAAGCTGACATAGGTGTCTGAAAAATACTAGGGCCCTGAAAGGGATGTCCTTAACCCTAGAAATCAGTTCGCAGAACGGGGAGGATGGGTGGGGCGGTAAGGAATCTGTCACTAACTACTGTCTCTTACAGATATATCGTTACACAAGTTAGTAACTCGTGCATCTGAAAGAGACACGTTAGTGACAGATTCCTTACCTTAGAATAGATACCCCAGCAATACCAACCCCGGTGGTGGGTCTGCGAACAAAGATCAGACAAGGAAGTCCTGGAGGACAGAACGGCCGAAGAAGCCGTCCCTCCGGACCTGACTGTCAAGGGAGTAATGCTTTGTAAACGTGTGCAGCGAGGCCCACGTAGCTGCCTGACAGATAACCGGCAGCGGAACACCGCAGCCCAAGGCCGTGGTAGCAGCCGTTGCCCTGGTGGAATGGGCACGCAGCCCAACAGGAGGCTCCTTCTTAGCCAAAGAATAGCAGGTCTTGATGCACAAGGTAACCCAGCGGGAGATGGTTCTCTTGTGCACCGCGCGACCTTTTTTGGCGCCCACGTAGCCAACAAAGAGCTGGTCATCCACCCGGAAGTGTTTTGTGCGGTCGATATAGAAGGAGCGCGCACGTTTTGGGTCCAGACGGTGGAGCCTCTCTTCCTCTCTGGAAGGATGCGGAGGCGGAAAGAAGGTGGGCAAAGTGATGGTCTGCCCAATGTGGAAAGCAGTAACCACCTTTGGCAAGAAGGACGGACGCGTCCGAAGAACAACCTTGTCTGGATGAACAGACAGAAAGGGAGGTTTGCAAGATAGAGCCTGGAGCTCACTCACCCGCCGAGCGGAGGTGATGGCCACCAGAAAGGCTGTCTTCAGAGTCAGAAGACGAAGAGGACAGTTATGTAGAGGCTCAAAGGGAGCGCACATTAAAAAGGTAAGAACCAAGTTTAAGTCCCACTGAGGCATCACAAACGGAACAGGAGGGAAGAGGTGAGTAATGCCTTTTAAGAACCTGTTAACAACAGGGGACTTGAAAAGGGAGGGGCTGATCAGGGAGCCTGAGGAAGGCCGAGATAGCACAAAGATAACCCTTGATGGTACCCAGGGCAGAACCCTGTTGGGCCAGAGAAAGAAGGAACAGAAGGACCTCAGAAAGGGGATTCACAGCCATTGCTGTGCACCATGCCACAAATTTGTTCCACCTGCAGGCGTATACCACCTTAGTGGAGGGACGCCTGGCTGCCAGAATCACATCACAAACTTCGGGAGGCAAATCGAAAGGAATCAACTGCCGCCGCTCAATCTCCACGCAAGCAGGTGTAGACTGGACAGGTTCGGGTGGAGGACCGTCCCCTGCTGCTGCGACAGAAGATCCTCCCGAAGAGGCAGACGGATCGGGGGATCTACGCTCATATTGAGTAGCTTGGGATACCAAACTCTTCAAGCCCAGTCCGGAGCCACAAGAATGACTTGGGCCCGGTCGTGCCGAATCTTCTTCAACACTCTGGGTAGAAGTGGTATAGGCGGAAAGGCGTACAATAGACCGCAACTCCACTCGTGACGAAAAGCGCCGCCGAGCGAGTGCCGCCTTGGAAATTCCAACGCGCAGAACTGATGACATTGCGCGTTCTCTTCGGTGGCGAATAGATCTAACCAAGGCTCTCCCCACTGTAGAAAGAGTCCTTGCACCACTTCCGAGTGAAGACGCCATTCGTGATCCATCATGCACCTGCGGCTGAGTTCGTCCGCCCCTGGCGTTCAGGGAACCTGCCAGGTGTTGAACCATCAGGAACATGCCCTGATGTTCCAGCCATGTCCAGAGGCGCAGAGCCTCCTGACAAAGGGTCCACGACCCCACCCCGCCTTGTTTGTTGCAGTACCACATGGCGGTGGTGTTGTCTGTGAACACCTGCACTACCTTCCCTTTGACAGAGGGAAGGAATGCCTTGAGTGCAAGTCGGATCGCCCGGAGCTCCAGAAGGTGGATATGGAGCCGGGACTCCGCCGGAGAGCAGAGGCCTCTGATCTCCGCCTCTCCCATGTGACCGCCCCATCCCAGAAGGGACGCGTCCGTCACAACTGTGTGCTCTGGCTGGGGAAAGGAGAGGTATCTGCCCATGACCCATTGCTGGTTCGAGAGCCACCACTTCAACTGTTTTGCATTCCCCTCCGAGATCTGGACGTGATCGGACAGGTTGCCCTGGTGCTGCGCCCACTGGAACTTCAGGTCCCACTGCAGAGCCCGCATATGCCATCTGGCATGATTGACCAGCAGGATGCAGGAGGCCATGAGGCCCAGCAGCCTCAGGGTCATCCGTACCGAAACCCAGGATAAAGGCTGAAAGATCGGAATCATAGCCTGAATATCCCGGACTCGCCGTTCGGGAGGATAGGCCCGAAACTGCGTCGTGTCCAGAACTGCTCCGATGAAAAGGAGCTGTGGAGAAGGAATCAGATGCGACTTCGGCACATTGATGTAGAACCCCAGCGAGTGCAGGAGTTCGGCCGTAGTCTGGAGGTGGGAGACGACTGCCTGGGACGAGCCCGCCTTCAGCAGCCAGTCGTCGAGGTAGGGGAAGACTGAAACCCCTGCCCGGCGCAGATGAGCTGCGACCACCGCCATCACTTTCGTGAACACCCGAGGGGCACTGATAAGGCCAAAGGGGAGCACGGTGAACTGAAAATGCTCGAGGCCTACCGTGAACCGAAGGTAACGCCGGTGGGCCGGCAGGACGGGGATGTGGAAATAGGCGTCCTGCAAGTCCAACGCTACCAACCAATCTCCAGGGTCGAGGGCAGTCAAGACCTGAGCTAGGGTGAGCATCTTGAACTTCTCCTTCCGGAGGAAGCGATTGACGTTCCGGAGGTCCAAGATAGGACGCATGTCCTCCTTGTCCTTTTGGGCACCAGGAAGTAGTGGGAGTAGCAACCACGCCCTACTTCTGGGGTCGGAACGCGCTCGATGGCCCTCTTGGCCAAGAGGGCCGTGACTTCCTTCTGCAGAAGTACCAAGTGATCCCCTGACATGCGGTGGAATTGAGGTGGCATGGCTGGGGGTGGTCTTGAAGGGGAGGGAGTAGCCCCTTCGGACAATGTCCAAGACCCACCTGTCCGAGGTGATGGTACGCCAGTGGGGAAGGTGATGGCGGACCCTGCCCCCTACTGGCGTGCTGTGCACCTGAAAGGAGGGACTAGGAGGGCTTGGAGGCCGCGGACGGGTTGGAGGTGGTGGCCTGACCCGCACGCTGGTTGCCCGATCCGCCACGGCGGAATCCACGTCCTCGGCCACGCGAAGACGCCTGCTGCGCGGGCCGGTGGCTGGGCTGCTGACGTGACGGGCGCCCCTTCCGTGGCCACGATAGGGGCGAAAAGCAGAAGTCAGCGGAGGGCGTGTAGCAGAAAGGCCCAGGGACTTGGCAGTAGCCCGTGAGTCCTCAAAGCGCTCCAACGCATGGTCTGCTTTGGACCCAAAAAGACCGACTCCATCAAAGGGCATGTCCATGAGAGTATTCTGGACATCCCCTGAAAAACCAGTGGTTCTCAGCCAGGCGTGGCGTCGCAGCGCCACCGTCGTTGCAATAGACCTGCCCAGCGAGTCGGCGGTATCAAGGCCACATCGTATCGTGTATTTGGCCGCATCCCTTCCTTCCGCAATGGCGCGGGAAAGCAGTGTCTGGACCTCCTCAGAACACTGGGGCAAAACTGTCGCCACCGAATCCCACAAGGAGTGGGTATATCGGCCCAAAAGACAAGCGGTGTTGATGGACCGCAAGCCAGCACTGGAGGAAGAAAACCCTTCTTCCCAAATTGATCCAGGCGTTTCGATTCCCTATCCGGAGGGGCGGTAGGGAAGGCGGTTTGGGAAGCGGAGGCTTGGACAACCAAGCTCTCAGGAGTGGGGTGGACAGAGAGAAACAGGGGGTCGCCCGGAGCTGGGCGATGGCGTCGGGACACGTTCCTATCCACAGGAGCCCCTGTGTTGGGCTTGGACCAGGCGCCCAAAAGAACGTCAGTGAGGGCATCGTTAAACGGCAGCACAGTCTCCGTAGAGGAGGCTGCCGGCTGAAGCACCTCTGTCAAGAGATTAGTCTTGACCGCCACAGTAGGGAGTTGGAGACGTAAGGCCCCAGCCGCCCTACGCAACACCGTTGCAAAATTGGCTCCCTCCTCCGTAGCCACGGGAGGAGACAGCATGCCAGTGTCAGGGAAGTATCCAGACCACTGGCATCCCCTAGACCCTCTGCCCAGTCCTCATCGTACTGACACTGTTGTGCCAGAGGGTCATCAGACCCCTTCCAGTCCTCCTGGTCCTCCTCTGGTTCAAAATAAGGAGGAGGAGGGACATTTGGGACCCAAGGTCCCATCGGCGCCGGAACCGGCGTCGAGCGACGTCGTTCCGGGTCCATGTCCGGAGCCGGAAGGAACTGGGGGACGACGCCGCCCGGAGCCCCAGGCGGCGTCGAGAACGGCACCGGAGACATCGGCGCCGGCGGAGGTGTCGTTAGGTCGACCGGCGTCGATGGGGGTTGCGGAGCCGGGATCGGGGCCGGAGCCGGGATCGAGGCTGGAGGCACGGGCGACGCCGGGGCCGGAGCCGTCGGCGACGCCGGAGCAACCCCATCAGGGCACGCGGGGCCCGAAGGCGCACCGGAGGGACCTTGAGGCCCGAAGAGGCGGGCCATGGCCGACAGGAATTCCTGTATCTGGGCCGGATCCGCCCCGAACCCGGGAAGGACGGGTATTGCGGGGCGACTCCACAGGCATGTCCGGGGCCGCGGGGACGGTGCCGGGAGGGGCCTCAGCCGAGTCGCGAGACCGGCGAGGCGAAGTCCTAGAGCGACGATGCTTTTTGGACTTTTTGTGCTTGTACTTACCGGATGAAGAAGACTTCGATGCCGACGACGGGTGAGGACTCCGCGATCGACCCCTGGACCTCTCACGCGACCGGGGCTTGCGCGGAGCCGAATGCCGGGCCTCGAGGAGCTTTCGAGACCGCTCTCGCAAAGCTTTCGGGTTGAGGGCCCGGCAGTCGGAACACGACTCCGTGTCGTGGCCTCGGCCGAGGCAGAAGAGACACTCCCGATGCGGGTCTGTGATGGACATCATCCGAGCACAGGCGCCGCAACGTTTAAAACCGGGCATCCCTACGACACCTTGAAGTCGATTCGAAGAAAAACAGTGAAAAATTCACCCAAAAAGTTAGTCAAAAATGACTAGGGCACTGCTCTTCCCGGATCTGCGCCTGCTGGCGCGGAAAAGAAGAACTGACGTCAGCGCGCAGGGGCGGCGCCTAAGTACTGCCCGCGACGTCATCCCGGCGATTACGACGCCGACGACGGACGCGGAGCCGCACGACGCCGCCTACCGACGCGCAAGGGTACTGCTACGCAAAAACTTTCCAGATCCAGCCTGACGCCTGGGGATATTCTAAGGTAAGGAATCTGTCACTAACGTGTCTCTTTCAGACACAAGAATCCTGGGACCGGTTTCGGGGTAACACCCCTCATCAGCCAGACTAGCTGGAATCCAGTGGCAAAGTGAGCAAGGGACCCACGTCTAGGCATACCCTGCCAACTTAGGGCGAACAAAGCAAACAGAAGGAGATGATGGACAGAGCGCTGAAACTTTTCAGACACTCAACCCCAGTCACAGATCTGGGTTGAATCCATCATCGTTCTTTAGCTCACTTCGCCACCTCAGTTCATACCCAGGTATATGCGTTAGAGGCGGACACACCACACCTTCTGCAGTACTTCCACAACCATGGCCCTCAGAAGGAAAACCAGAGGAAGGGAGTCGGAGACAGTCGGCTCCATCAGCACCGCATCTGACGCTGAGAAGGTGACGCCTTGATGTCGGAAGGAGCGTCGATCGGCGTTGACGGCACCACCATCAGAGCGGGCAGACAAGAATCAGACGCTATCACTGGAACTCGAAACGAAAGCCTAAGGTGGGAGCTGCAATGGGCTGTGCACCAGCGCTGCCGAATGTCAGACACAAAAGGCTGACCTGAAGCCAAAGGAGAACCCGCCGGCGGAGTCACAGGCACAACCTCATGCACTTCCATGGGGCCCGAGAGCAATCCAGAGTGAGGTGACTACCTATTGTCTCATCTGGGTCAAAGACACCCGGCACCATGATAGGTGGGGAGATGTGGGGCGGACTCATGCTTCGGTACTTCAAAAGAAGAGTGAGGATAAGCGGTAGGCGGAGAATGCGGGAGGCGCCGCAACTTAGACCGTCGGCGCCAAACTTACCTCTGGATGTTGAAGGTGAATGTCGCCCGTGGGAACGGCTCCTAGAAAGGATGCGCAGTCAGTCCCTAGAATGTTTAGGGGACCGAGGACGATGAGAAGACTGTGACATCTGTGCTGCCACGAGCTTCATGCGACGTTCCCTGCACGCTTTCGGTCGGAGCTGTTGAGAAGAGTCGAGCTCGTCGGAGTGGTGGTGCTCACACAGACACCACATGCAAATCGAGTGAGGATCCATGGAGGTCATTTGTTGACCACAGGACTCACAAGGCGTGAACCCCGAAGACATTGAAGAAAGGTACACTGCTCCGTCGAGAAAAAAAACATCAAATGGCCGAAAACAGCTGGAGGAACTGCAGTGTGGATCCGCATGTTAGCGCGGAAAAGGAGGAACTGACTTCAGCACGTCGGAGGAGGGCTTATATGGACTCTGTTGACGTCACATCTGGAGACGACATCGCTGCAGTCGCTCAACGCCCTCTACCGACGCGTGGAGGTACTGCTGAGAAAATGTCCGGATCCAGCCTGGAACCTGGGGAGGATTCTAAGATAAGGAATCTGCAGCTAGATGTCTCTATCAGATTCTCTTTTTTAAATTTTTTTTGGGTTACTGCAGTACCCCTGTAGAACCTGCCACGTAAGCTTCTACCCCAGGATTCAGCGGTGCATGCTTGCACAGTGGGTCCTGTGACAGTACTATGGCAAAATACTTTCTCAGAACATGGGAACTGAGTCTCCAAGTCTTGTAACTGCTGTCGCCACATTTTGCAGAGATGTTGTGGGTGGCCAATCAGATTACATCATGTACCATCCAGGGTACTGTGGTAACCAATTAGCTGTTGGGAAAAAAAGGCTCCCTCATCCAATGGGATTTGAGTATTTTAAAAAATTTCAGTACTGCAGGAGTCCCACAGTACATAACGATCCAGAGAACAAAAAGTTTTAAACACAAACTTCTCGAAAACTACTGAAAGAATTCGGTATAATTTCATTCAAATATTTTCTGCATCAGAGTGCAAACTTTCCTACGTGAATTAATGCACAAGTTACTTACCCTCGGTAACGATATATCTGTAAGAGACATTAGTTAGTGATAGATTCCTTACCTTAGAATATCCCCAGGCGTCAGTCTGGATCCGGAAAGTTTTCGTCAGCAGTACTCCTGCGCGTCGGAAGGTGGCGTCGTGCGGCTCCGCGTTCGTCATAGGCGTCGTGATCGCCGGGATGACATCGCGGTAGCTACTTAGACGCCGCCCTCGCGCGCTGACGTCAGTTCTGTACACGACTTTCCGCGCCAGGAACGCAGAGCCATGCAAGATACTGACCACTGGTGCATTGAAACTAGGGCCCTAAAAGGGATGACCTTAACCCTAGAAATCAGTTCGCAGAACGGGGAGGATGGGTGGGGTGGTAAGGAATCTATCACTAACTAATGTCTCTTACAGATATATTGTTACCGAAGGTAAGTAACTTGTGCATCTGAAAGAGACACGTTAGTGATAGATTCCTTACCTTAGAATAGATACCCCAGCAATACCAACCCCGGTGGTGGGTCTGCGAACCAAGATCACACCAGAAAGTCACGGAGAACAGAACGGCCAAAGAAGCCGTCTCTCCGGACTTGGCTGCCAAGGCAATAATGCTTAGTAAAAGTGTGCAGCGAGGCCCACGTGGCTGCCTGACAGATGTCTTGCAGGGGGACACCACGTCCCAATGCAGTAGTAGCTGCTGTTGCCCTGGTAGAATGGGCGCGCAGCCCCACCGGAGGCTCCTTCTTAGCCAGAGAATAGCAGGCTTTTAAACACAAGACGACCCAGCGGGAGATAGTCCTCTTGTGTACAGTCCAGGCTTTTTTGGCGCCTACGTAGCCAACAAAGAGCTGGTCATCCACCCGGAACTGTTGTGTGCGGTTGAGGTAAAATGAGATCGGAGGTTTTGGGTCTAGACGGTGGAGCCTCTCTTCCTCTCTGGAAGGGTGCAGAGGCGGAAAGAAAGTGGGCAAGGTGATAGTTTGCCCGATATGGAAGGCAGTAACAACCTTTGGCAAAAAGGATGGACGTGTGCGTAGCACAACCTTGTCCGGATGAACAGACAGAAAAGGAGGTTTACAGGAAAGAGCCTGGAGCTCACTCACACGCCTAGCGGAGGTGATGGCAACCAGGAAAGCAGTCTTCAAGGTTAATAAACGAAGAGGACAGTTAGGAAGCGGCTCAAAGGGAGCGCACATCAAATAAGTAACAACCAGATTCAAGTCCCACTGTGGCATCACAAACGGAATAGGAGGGAAAAGGTGAGTAATGCCTTTGAGAAATCTATTTACAACAGGGGACTTGAAAAGAGAGGGCTGATCAGGTAGCCTGAGAAAGGCTGAAATTGCAGAAAGGTAGCCCTTGATAGTGCCCAGCGCAGAGCCCTGCTGGGCTAAAGCAAGAAGGAACAGTAGGGCCTCAGAAAGAGGGTCAGAAAGTGGATTCACAGCCTTTGCTGTGCACCATGCCACAAATTTGTTCCACCTGCAGGCATATACCGATTTAGTGGAGGGACGCCTGGCTGCCAGAATGACATCACAGACTTCAGGAGGCAAGTGAAATGGAATCAACTGTCGCCGCTCAATCTCCACGCAAGGAGGTGGAGACTGGACAGGTTCGGGTGGAGGCCCGTCCCCTGCTGCTGCGACAGAAGATCCTCCCGAAGAGGCAGTCGGATCGGGAGATCCACGCTCATACGGAGTAGCTCGGGATACCAAACTCTTCGAGCCCAGTCCGGAGCCACAAGAATGACTTGGGCCCGGTGTGTCTGATCTTCTTCAGCACTCTGGGTAGAAGTGGTATAGGCGGAAAGGCGTACAATAGACCGCAACTCCACTAGCGACGAAAAGCGTCGCCGAGCGAGTGCCGCCTTGGAAATTCCAACGCGCAGAACTGCTGACATTGCGCTTTCTCTTCGGTGGCGAATACATCTAACCAAGGCTCTCCCCACTGTTGAAAGAGACCTTGAGCCACCTCCGAGTGAAGACGCCATTCGTGATCCATCATGCACCTGCGGCTGAGTTCGTCCGCCCTGGCGTTCAAAGACCCTGCCAAGTGTTGAACCACCAGGAAAATGCCCTGGCGTTCCAGCCACATCCAGAGGCGCAGAGCCTCCTGACAAAGGGTCCACGACCCCACCCCGCCTTGCTTGTTGCAGTACCACATGGCGGTGTTGTTGTCTGTGAACACCTGCACTACTCTCCCCTTGACAGAGGGAAGGAATACTTTCAGTGCAAGTAGGATCGCCCGGAGCTCCAGAAGGTTGATATGGAGCCTGGACTCCGCCGGAGACCAGAGGCCTCTGATCTCCGCCTCTCCCATGTGGCCGCCCCATCCCAGGAGGGACGCGTCCGTCACTACTGTGTGCTCCGGTTGGGGAAGGGAGAGGGATCTGCCGCTGACCCAATGCTGGTTCGTGAGCCACCACTGCAATTGTCTTGCAGTGCCCTCCGAGATCTGGACGTAGTCGGACAGGTTCCCCTGATGCTGGGCCCACTGGAACTTCAGGTATCACTGCAGAGCCCGCATATGCCATCTGGCATGATTGATCAGCAGAATGCAGGAGGCCATGAGGCCTAGCAGCCTCAGGGCCATCCTGACCGAAACCCAGGAAAAGGGCTGAAAGATTGGAATCATAGCCCGAATATCCCAGACTCGCTGTTCGGGAGGATAGACCCGAAACTGCGCCATGTCCAGAACTGCTCCGATGAAGAGGAGCTTCTGAGAGGGAATCAGGTGCGACTTCGGCACGTTGATGGAGAACCCCAGCAAATGCAGGAGGTCGGCCGTAGTCTGGAGGTGGGAGACAACTGCCTGGGGCGAGCCCGCCTTCAACAACCAGTTGTCGAGATAGGGGAAGTCTGAAACCCCTGATCTGCGCAGATGAGCTGCGACCACCGCCATCACTTTGGTGAACACCCGAGGGGCGCTGGTAAGGCAAAAGGGAGCACGGTGAACTGAAAGTGCTCGTGGCCTACCGTGAACCGCAGGTAACGCCGGTGGGCCGGCAGGACGGGGATATGAAAGTAAGCGTCCTGCAAGTCCAACGCTACCATCCAGTCTTGCGGGTCTAGGGCAGACAAGACCTGAGCAAGTGTGAGCATCTTGAACTTCTCCTTCCGGAGGAAGAGATTGATGTTCCTTAGGTCCAAGATAGGACGGAGGCCTTTGTCCTTCTTTGGAATCAGAAAGTAGTGGGAATAACAACCACGACCTACTTCTGGCGTTGGAACGCGCTCTATGGCCCCCTTGGCCAAGAGGGCCACAACTTCCTGCTGGGGAAGTGCCAAGTGATCCCCCGACATGCGGTGGCACTGAGGTGGCATGGCTGGAGGGGTAGTCTCGAAGGGGAGGGAGTAGCCCCTTCGGACTATCTGTAAAACCCACCTGTCCGAAGTGATGGTGCGCAAGTGGGGGAGGTGATGGCGAAGCCTGCCAACCACTGGCGTTTGATGGGCGTGAAAGGAGGACTAGGAAGGTTTGGAGGCAGTGGTGGCTGGGGTGGAGGTGGACTGACCCTGTCGCTGGCCCCCTGAGCCACCGCAGCGGTTCCCACGTCCGCGGCTGCGCGTGGACTGTTGCGCCGGCCTGTGGCCCTGTTGCGAACGCGGTGGGTTGCCCCTTCCGCGAGCACGAAAGGAGCGAAAGGCAGAAGGCTGAGGAGGCCGCGTGGCCGAAAGGCCCAAGGACTTGGCCGTAGCCCGCAAGTCCTTAAATCTCTCCAAAGCACTGTCTGCCTTGTTGCCAAAGAGGTGAATGCCATCAAAGGGCATGTCCATCAAAGTGTTTTGGACATCCCCCGAAAAGCCAGTTGTCCTCAGCCAGGCGTGGCGGCGGAGCGTCACTGTCGTGGAAATCGCCCCGCCCAGCGAGTCGGCGGTGTCAAGGCCACAACGGATCGTGAACTTGGCTGCATCTCTCCCCTCAGCAATAGCCTGGGAGAGTAGTGTCCGGGCCTCCTCCGGACACTGAGGCAGCACCTGCGCCACCGTATCCCACAGAGAGTGAGAATAACGGCCCAAGAGGCATGCGGTGTTCACAGACCGCAGCCCTAGACTGGCGGAAGAAAAAACCTTCTTCCCAAACTGTTCCAGTCTCTTGGATTCCCTGTCCGGGGGTGCGGAAGGGAATGCGCTTGGGGAAGCGGAGGCTTGGACAACCAAGCTCTCAGGGGTGGGGTGTTGGGAGAGGAAAATGGGGTCGCCCGGGGCCGGGCGATGGCGACGGGCCATGTTCCTGTCCACAGGAGCCCATGTGTTGGGCCTGGACCAGGAGCCCAAAAGAACGTCCGAAAGTGCGTCATTAAACGGCAGCAGTGGTTCCGCAGAGGTAACTGCTGGCTGAAGCACTTCTGTTAGGAGGTTAGTCCTGACGGCCACAGTAGGTAGCTCGAGGTGGAGTGCCTCGGCTGCCCTATGCAACACCACAGTAAAAGAAGCCCCCTCCTCCGTAGCCACAGTAGGAGGAGACAGCATGCCAAGGTCTGGAGAGGTGTCCAGACCACTGGCGTCCCCAAACTCCTCTGCCCAGTCCGGGTCATACTCGCATTGAGCAGCGAGAGGGTCCTCAGACCCCTCCCAGTCCTCCCCTTCCTCCTCATGCTGTTGTACAGGCCTAAAAGGAGGAGGATGGAGATAGGGAAACAGATTCCCAAACGGCGTCGGAATCGGCGTCGGTCGACACCCTCCCGGCACCGTCTCCACTTCGGGGCTGAAACCGGGGCCGACGTCGTCTGGCGCGCCAGGCGACGTGAAACGTGGTGCCGGTGGGGTCTACGTCGGTGGAGGTGTCACGAGGTCAACCGGCGTCGACCGGGATCCACGACCGGATCCACGGGAGTCCTGCGGCGCCGAGGCCGGTGCCGACGGCGAAGCCGGGGCCGGAGCCACCGGCGTCAAAGGGCGAGGACTCCCAGTCGGGCCCGCGGGGCCCGAAGGCGCACCGGAGGGGCCCGACGGCCTAAATAGGCGAGCCATAGCGGACAGGAATTCCTGTACCTGGGCCGGAGTCGCCGACGAACCCGGGAAAGACGGGTAGGTCACCGGCGACTGCGTAGGCTCCGCCGGAGCCGCGGGGGTGGCACCACCCGCACCCTCAGCCAAGTCGCGCGAGGGGAAGTCGGAGAACGATGACGTTTTTCGACTTTTTTGGGGCGCTTCGCCTTACCTGACCTCGAGTGCGAAGACTTCGATTCGGACGATTTCCGATGGTGGTGGCTCCGCGACCGGTCCCTCGACCTCCCTCTGGACCGGGACGTTTCACGTCGCGGAGCCGACTGCCGGGCTTCAAGCAGCTTTCGGGACCGCTCCCGCAAAGACTTCGGTGCCATGGACCGGCAGTCGGGGCACGACTTGGGGTCGTGGTCGCGCCCCAGGCAGAAGAGACACACGCGGTTCGGGTCCGTCACCGACATCATCCGATGACAGTCCTCGCATGACTTAAACCCGGGCATCCCTAACTGCACCAGGAGTTGATCGACTCGAAAAGCTGAGACAAAAAATCTCCAAAAACTCAGTCAAAAAATGACTGGGGGGTACCGCTCTCTCCGGATTTGCGCTTGCTGGCGTGGAAAAAGAAAGAACTGACGTCAGCGCGCGAGGGCGGCGTCTAAGTAGCTGCCGCGACGTCATCCCGGCGATCACGACGCCTATGACGAACACGGAGACGCACGACGCCACCTTCCGACGCGCAGGGGTACTGCTGACGAAACATTTCCGGATCCAGACTGACGCCTGGGGATATTCTAAGGTAAGGAATCTATCACTAACGTGTCTCTTTCAGATATGGGAAATTGATGTTGAGGGATCTTCACCTTTCTTGGCCCTTGTTTGATGCAACACCATGAAACTTTCCATGAAGGAGCCAAAGTGAGTGAACCTATTTTTGAAACTTTTGTTCAGATTTGTAAAACAGAGTCAAAGTTATTAAAGAAACAAAAAAAGCCTTTTCTTTAGAAAGTCAGTCCTAACGTACAAGTTACTTACCTTCGGTAACGATGTATCTGGTAGAGACGATTCTAGCCACAGATTCCTTAACGTAGAATTATCCCCAGGCGTGAGACTGGACCCGGAAAACTTTCTTTGCCCCAGCATCTCTGTGCGCCGGGGGGCGGTACCACGCGACTCCGCCCTGACGTCGTCAGCGAGGTCACATAAGCCCCACCCCGGCGCGCTGACATCAGTTTTCTTCGGAGAACTTTTCCGCGCAACAACGCGGAGCCATCACAAACAAAACTGTGGAGATTATGGGAACAGTGTGCGAAAAATCAGTGAAAAAGAGAAGAGAGAAACGAAAGGTGAGGAACAGCACCAATTGGAAAAGTGCCAAGCACTAAGGTACCAAAAAGCCATAGCAGCGAAAGCCATAGCAGGGAAAGAGCAGAGCACCGCTCTGAGGAACAACCTTGCAAGCTAAGGCGACATCCCCCCTGGAGGCAGAACACATGTGAAAAACGCTATAGCAGGAGAGAGAGAGAGAGAGAATCTGCAATCACAATCCACAACAGTGAAGGGGCAACAAGCCCGGAACAGAGGAGTAACAGCAATGCACCCCCAGACGACACCATCAAGGAGGGCCGTATCCCCTGAAAGGAGCGAAAGGGCTGAGGTACAAGCAAAAAAAAACCCAACGCAGAGAACTGCAAAGGAATCAGAAACCCCAAGCAAGTAAAAGGGAAAAGAGTCAAAGTAGGCCCCTACACTGGAGAAAACACCAGAGTGGAGGGAGGCAGAAGCACACATGAACCAACCGACCTCGTATCATAAAGGAAGAGGTGGAACAATCAAGCAGAACGAAGCATCCTGTCCGGGAGGAGACGAAGCAGACACCCACAGAAGACAAGCCACCCGGAGGGAGGTGAGTGCAGAAAACCAAATGGAAGGTCCTCGCAGAACGGGGAGGAAGGGCGTGTTGTGAAGGAATCTGCGGCTAGAATCGTCTCTACCAGATACATCGTTACTGAAGGTAAGTAACTTGTACATCTGATAGAGACTACTAGATGCAGATTCCTTAACGTAGAATAGATACCCTAGCCATACCCAGAGGGGAGGAGGGCCTGCGAGAGAACCTCCCCAGTAGGAAGAAACACAGGGCCCCAGCAGGGGATGTGTCACAGGGACAAGAAGGGCGGCCCAGCCCTCACCAAGCAGAAGTAAGCAAGAACGAAGGGAAGGCCAGGAGAACCCAAGCCCATCCAAGGTACAACCGCCAGAAAACCCCGTCGGGGCAGAGAGCGCCAGAGGAGCACCAAGGAAGAAAAGAACCACCCCAAACTCCATGGAGAAGAGGTAGAAGCGGAGGCAGAGCCCGCCGTAGGAAAACACAGACACAGCGATAGGGAGCAGCTGAACAGGCATCAGCCTCAAGGCAGCGGACAAGGCAGGAGCGGCTCCACAGCCAAAAAGCGCAGGCGAAGAAGAGAGGCACAGTTGCGCAAAGCCCCAGCAGAACAAGAGGCAGGGGCACAAGGGAACATACCAAGGGCCACGGCGGTGGACCATAACGAGCAGGCATGCGCAGCCGGCAGCTGGCAACACCATGGAGCAGTGCACCCAGAACAAGCAAGGCGCAAGCCGAGGACAGCGGCCAGGGAAATCCAGAACAATCCCCAAAGGGGGGCCGTGCCAGAGACACACACCGGCCCACGAAAAGAAGTGGGACCAGCCAGAAGAGAAAGAAGAGAGACACGGAGGACGGACCAGCCGGCAACCAGAACACAGGAAAGCCAGAAGAAACCTAGCCCCCCTGGAACACCAGACAGAGGACCAGGCCGAAACGCCAGACAGGAAGGCGGAAACGCCACAACACGATACCGTAGACAGTATGCCAGGCTGGTCTTGCGATGTAGCGAACACTGAGAATGACAGACGTTGGAGCAGCACAAGCTGCACCAAGACAAAGGCAAAAGAGACCGCACCAGCGGTATACAGTGATCCCAGGAGAGGCAAGGAACCCGAAAAAGGGCATCCACACCTCCCCAGCGCAGGACAGAGCTATGTAATAGCTACAAGTACCCCACTTTGGGCATAATGCGTCCCATGGGAACACCTCTTAGGAAAAAATTCCGCAGCAGAGGACAAGAACAGAAAGGACCTGCGGGTAAAACCACAGACGGCTTGCCAATCAGCCAAAAAAGACACAGAAGCCAAAAGGGGGCTGTACCAGCAGCCAACATTACAGAGGGGCCAACCTAAGGACCCCGAAGGCACGCCAAACCACACAACCGGGCCAATCGAAGCACTAGACCCCCGAAAAAAGGTGGGATAACGCCTCCCATAAAGCACCAGAGGACCGACAAGCCAAGTTTACGGAGGGGGAGGAGGTCGGAGCCCCGCAAGAAGCCGCTGAATGGCGGAGTCCGCATGGGTCTTAAACAAAAGAACCCCATCAAAAGGCAGGTCAACCAGACGCTCCCTAATATTCTCCGGAAAAACGCCATCCCTCAACCAAGCATGGCGACGGAGAGCTACTGAACTTGCCATAGCGCGGCCGAGAGCATCAGAAACATCTAAGGCCGAACGAAGAATAAACTCGGGCAACTCCCGGCCATCCAACACATGGGGCCGCAGATCAGCGCGGACACCTTCGGGGGAGGCACCAGACAGAAGGAACTCCACGGAATCCCACAGACTGGAAGTAGCCCTGGCCAACGCACAAAGTGTGTTGAGCGCTCGCAAAGCAGCACTAGAGGAAGCGAAGATGTTACGCCCCCACGAATCCAACCACCGGGCCTCCTGTGACGGAGGAAACAACACCAAGGGCAAGGAAGGAAAAGCAGTCTGCAGAAGAGGGCCCTGGGTAGAAGGGTGTAAAGAAAGGCAGACTGGATCGTGCAGAGCAGGGCGATGGCGATGTAGGAGCGGCTGAGGCACGGGATCACCCGTGGCAGGACGCCCCCAGAAGAGAAGTATGGAGCGAAGCTTCGAATGGAAGAAGCAGCTCCCTTCCACCAGAGCCCTGATGGAGAACCTCTAACAAATGGTCCGTAGGGAATAGGGTGCCGGGGTCGCCCATGCGCAAAATGCCAGCGGCCGTGGAAATGGCCCGGACAAAAGCTGCACTCGCCTTCGTAGGGCGTCGTGGGGGAGAGAGCAATTCCTCCGTGGGCGATGGCTGTAAACTAAGCCGGCCATCCCCGAGTCCAGCTGGAGGAAAAAACGGCCAGCCCCTGAATGGCGGAGGATCCATGGACGAGTGGGGGGCCTGAGGTGCCTCCGGGGAAGGCCGAGATCGCAGGGATGGCGAAGAGCCCTCCCTGGAAGACGACGGGGAAAAAGCAACGACGCGGCGTCCCGTCTCCGGGGAAGAGGAGACAAAAAGTTGACAAACATCCGGAGAGGAGGGGACCTCTGGAGACGAGTCGACGACCCGACGCCGGCACGGCGCCGTGGAGTCCGCCACAGGCGCCAGTGCGACGTCGACCGGCGCCGGTGCTGTCACCGGGGACGCCGAGTCGACCCCCACCACCACTTGCGCCCCAGGAGAATGGGGCGGGGTCGGAGCCGGGGCGGCTAAAGAACGGCGCCGACTCGACCACCGACGAGACAGCCGCCTGCGCGGAGAGCCGAGAGGGACCCGGGGAAGCGCCCCGGCCCCTAGCCAACACCCGCGGCGCCGCCAGGGCCGACAGCCGTCGGCGCCTGAGCGGCGTCGGCTCGGCCTCCGGCAAGGCCGCCGCCTGCCCAGAGGACCAAGGGGACTTGGGGACGAACCGCGAGTCCCGGCGACCTCCTGCGACACCACAGGGACCCCCTTGGGGGTTTGCGGCGAGGCAGAGGCGCCGTGGCCCGAAGAGGGGAACCCCGTAGGGCCGCACCTCGACGACACCACACCCCCAAAACCTGGAGCCGAACCCGTCGGCGCCGGAGCCGCCGACGACTCCGCGGAAGGCCCCGCACGTGGCAAGGGATCCGCAGACGTCTCAGGAAGAGGAGGAGGAGGGGCCAAGGAAGCCTGCAGAGCCGCAGCATAGGCCTCCATTTGGGCCCTCGTCGCCCCAACGCCAGGAAACGGTGGGTAGGGTGACGACGAACGAGGCCGCATGTCCCGAGGAGAACCCGCGCCCTCTGCAGAACGGGGACCAGGCCTCGGGGACAAGCTATAAGATTTACCGGCGGGCGAGCGACGCCCCTGGGGCCTCAGTGAGGGACGATGTCGGAGGCGGAATCGGCGGTTCTTGGACCCTTCCGCGGGGGACGGACGCAGTGACGACACCTATCTGGACAAGCGGGCCGAAAGGAGTTTCAGCCGGCGCTCCCGTCGGGACTTCGGCTTCAGATGCTGGCAAGCGTCGCAGTCCGTAGATCATGGTGCTCGCCCAAACACCACATGCAAATAGGGTGAGGGTCCGTCGCCGACATCTGACGTGCACAAGAAGAACACGTCTTGATGCCAGAAGGCATTCGCACACTGTTCCACAACGCAAAAGCGTGAAAAGAAGGCGTGAAAACAGGTCAGGGACACGATTCCGGATCCGCGTTGCACGCGGAAAAGAAGGAAACTGATGTCAGCACGCCGGGGTGGGGCTTATGTGACCTCGCTGACGTCATGCCCGTGGACGACGTCAGGGCGGAGTCGCGTGGTACCGCCCCCCGGAGTGCAGAGATGCTGGGGCAAAGAAAGTTTTCCAGGTCCAGTCTCACGCCTGGGGATAATTCTACGTTAAGGAATCTGCGGCTAGTAGTCTCTATCAGATGAACAAGTTACTTACCTTCGGTAACGATATATCTGTAAGAGACAGATTAGTTATAGATTCCTTACCTTAGAATTACCCCCAGGTGTCAAGACTGGATCTGGCGAATTTTTCATCAGCAGTACCCCTGCGCGTCAAAAGGTGGCGTCGGTCAGCTCCGCGTTCGTCGTTGACGTCGTGGTCGCCGGGATGACGTCGCGGTAGCTACTTAGACGCCGCCCTTGCGCGCGGACGTCAGTTCTTTTACACAACACTCCACGCCAGAAGCGCAGAGCCATGCAAGACACTGACCACTGGTGCACAAAACTAGGGCCCTGAAAGGGATTCCCTGACCCTAGAAGTCAGTTCGCAGAACGGTGGTGGATAGGTGGGGCAGTAAGGAATCTATAACTAATCTATGTCTCTTACAGATATATCATTACCGAAGGTGAGTAACTTGTTCATCTGAAAGAGACAATTAGTTATAGATTCCTTACCTTAAAATAGATACCCCAGCAATACCAACCCTGGAGGTGGGTCTGCGAACTAAGTTCACACCAGAAAGTACTGGAGAACAGAACGGCCAAAGAAGCCGTCTCTCCGGACTTGGCTGTCCAGGCAGTAGTGTTTTGTGAATGTGTGCAGAGATGCCCACGTAGCTGCCTGACAGATGTCATTAAGGGGGACTACCCATCCCAAAACAGTGGTAGCTGCCGTCGCCCTGGTGGAATGGGCGCGCAGTCCCACTGGAGGCTCCTTCTTTGCCAAAGAATAGCAAGCTTTGATGCACAAAACGACCCACCTGGAGATGGTTCGTTTGTGCACGGCCTGACCTTTTTTTGTCGTTTTGTATCTAACCAGGCTCTGCAATTATCGTGCTTTCGCTGGCTCTCCTGGGTCACCATTTGTGCGCCTGTCTTTACTTCCAGGTACCTGGATTTATCATGCTTATTGTTATTATATAATAATTTTTTCTCGTTTTATTTATCACTGTTTGTTCTCCATTTTCTAAATTCTCACTCTGTTTATCTTTTAACCTTATCAGATCTGAGATTCTTACTATTTCTTTTTTCTGTAATTATATTTTGTCATCTCTTATTAGAAATGTGTGAGACCTTAGTTTTCTTGTACATAGATTCTGTGCAGTGGTGATATAACATGACTGGATTACTCTTTCACCCCGTATTTTCCTTAATTTAAATAAAAAATTCCGCTTATTGGTGTACGTTATTCTGCATTTTTTTCCCATTCTTCTCTCTCTTTAATGTGCACAAGCTTTCATCTTAAATTGAAAACTTTCAGCAAGTGCCTTTGTGACCACACTTTGTGATTATTGAACAACAATATACAAATTATGTGTTCATGTTTTGGATTTTTTTTATTTTTTATTATGCAATCGTAAGATGGGCCCCAACTGTATCAATACTGTTCATTGATTGTTCTAGGCACGTCTCACCACCAATTCGTTCGGTTTATGCGCCCTGAGGAAGGTGAGACCTACATTGGGGTCTAACACCGAAACGTGGAGATTTATGATTGAAAACCCCCCCTTTTTTTTTGGAGAAATATTTATCATTCCATGGTCATAAAATTGCATTTATTATTTGACTGATTAACTGATTCTCATGTCCTTATTCTTTATCCTTCACTGAGTTGCACTTATACTCCGTGCAAGGTGGATAATACCTCCTGTGTAACTCCTGTTGTTCTGGGGTCCTCGCTTATTTGTATATAAATATTGTATTATTGGATGCCTGATATTGTTGGACGTGTGAGTATGTGTGGTTATGAATTTGGATGTCTGATGATTTGAGTGAATGTGCTGTGGGATGTGCTTCAAGAATATTGCATTTTCTTATATATATTTAAAAAAATCTAATTTGATGAAGTAATAACTTATAATAATAAAAAAATCTTTTGATAAACTTTATTAATCCATGTGTGGTGTGATCACATTTTTTGGCCTGCGTTGTCAGTTTTCTAGTAATTAGTGACTTATTGCACGAATAGATTTGTACAGGTAGAGAACTTGTTATTTGATTGTATTACTGACCTTTCTTGGCGCCCACGTAGCCAACAAAGAGCTGGTCATCCACCAGGAATTGTTTGGTGCGATCCAAATAAAAGGAAAGCGCACGTTTTGGATCCAGACGGTGGAGCCTCTCTTCCTCTTTTGAAGGATGCAGAGGCGGAAAGAAGGTGGGCAAAGTGATGGTTTGGCCAATGTGGGAAGAAGTAACCACCTTGGGAAGGAAGGTCTAGTTCTGAGGACGACCTTGTCCAGATCAACAGCCAGAAAAGGAGGCTTGGAAGAAAGAGCTTGGAGCTCACTCACCCTGTGCGCAGAGGTGATGGCGACCAGAAAGGCATTTTTTAAAGTCAGAAGCCTGAGAGGACAGTTATGTAGCGGCTCAAAGGGAGCACACATAAGATACGTAAGAACCAAGTTCAAGTCCCACTGAGGCATTACGAAGGGAACAGGAGGAAAAAGATGAGTAATGCCCTTAAGGAAGCGATTTACAACAGGGGACTTGAAAAGAGAAGGCTGATTAGGAAGCCTAAGAAAGGCTGAAATGGCTGAGAGATAGCCCTTAACAGTGCCCAGAGCAGAGCCCTGCTGGGCCAAAGAAAGGAGGAACAAGAGAACCTCAGAAAGAGGGGCAGAAAGGGGATCCACAGCCTTTGCTGTGCACCATGTCACAAATTTGTTCCATCTGCAGGCGTATACCTTAGTGGAGGGACGCCTGGCTGCCAAGATAACATTGCAGACTTCAGGAGGAAGGCCAAAGGCTGTCAACAGTCGCCGTTCAATCTCCACGCAAGGAGGTGGAGGCTGGACAGGTTCGGGTGGAGCACCGTCCCCTGCTGCTGTGACAGAAGATCCTCCCGAAGAGGCAGTCGGATCGGAGGATCGATGGCCATGTATAACAGCTCGGGATACCAGACTCTTCATGCCCAATCCGGAGCCACAAGGATGACTTGGGCTCGGTCGCGCTTGATCTTCTTCAGCACTCTGGGCAGAAGTGGTATAGGCGGAAAGGCGTATAGAAGACCGCAACTCCACTTGCGACGAAAAGCATTGCCTAGCGAGTGCCACCTTGAAAATTCCAACGCGCAGAACTGCTGACACTGCGCGTTCTCTTCGGAGGCGAATAGATCTAACCAAGGCTCTCCCCACTGTTGAAAGAGACCTTGCGCCACCTCCGAGTGAAGACACTATTTGTGATCCATCATGCACCTGTGGCTGAGTTCGTCCGCCCTGACGTTCAGGAAACCTGCCAGGTGTTGAACCACCAGGGATATGCCCTGATGTTCCAGCAATGTCCAGAGACGGAGAGTCTTAACATAGGGTCCAAAACTCCACCCCGCCCTGTTTGTTGTAGTACCACATGGCGGTGGTGTTGTCCGTGAACACCTGCACTACTCTCCCTTTGACAGAAGGAAGGAATGCGTTCAGTGCAAGACGGATCGCCCGAAGCTCCAGAAGGTTGATGTGGAACCCGGACTCCGCCGGAGACCAGAGGCCTCTGATCTCCGCCTCTCCCATGTGGCCGCCCCACCCCAGAAGTGATGCATCTGTCACCACTGTGAACTCTGGCTGGGGAAGGGAGAGGGACCTGCCATTGACCCAATCCCGGTTCGTTAGCCACCACTGCTATTGTCGTGCAGTGCCCTCCGAGATCTGGATGCAATCGGAAGGATTCCCCTGCTGTGCCCACTGGAACTTCAGGTCACACTGAAGAGCCTGCATATGCCACCTGGCATAGTCCACCAGCAGGATGCAGGAGGTCATGAGGCCCAGTAGCCTCAGGGTCATTCTGACCGAAACCCGGGATAGAGGCTGAAAGATCAGAATCATAGCCCGAGTATCCCGGATTCGCTGCTCCGGAGGATAAGCCCGAAACTGCGCTGTGTCCAGAACCGTTCCGATGAAAAGGAGCTTCTGAGAGGGAATCAGGTGTGACTTCGGCACGTTTATGATGAACCCCAGCGAATGCAGGAGGTTGGTCGTGGTCTAGAGGTGGGAGACGACAGCCTTGGGCGAGCCCGCCTTCAACAGCCAGTCGTCCAGATAGGGGATGACTGGAACCCCTGATCTGCACAGATGAGCTGCGACCACCGCCATCACTTTCGTGAACACCTGAGAGGCGAGATAAGGCCAAATGGGAGCACGTTAAACTGAAAGTGCTTGTGGCCTACCGTGAACCGTAGGTAACGCCTGTGAGCCGGCAGGATGGGGATGTAAAAATAAGCGTCCTGCAAGTCTCCAACGCTATCATCTAGTCTCCAGGGTCGAGGGCAGACAGGACCTGAGCCAATGTCAACATTTTGAACTTCTCCTTCCGGAGGAAGCGGTTGACGTTCCTGAGATCCAAGATAGGAAGCAGGCCCTTGTCCTTCTTGGGCACCAGAAAGTAGTGGGAATAACAACCACGACCTACTTCTGGGGCTTGAACTCGCTCGATGGCTCCCTTGGCAAAGAGAGCCGTAACTTCCTGTTGGAGAAGGGCCAAGTGATCCTCCGACATGCCATGGAATAGAGGTGGCATGGATGGAGGGGTAGCCTCGAAGGGGAGGGAGTAGCCCCTTCAGACTATCCGCAAAACCCACCTGTCCGAAGTGATGTTGAGCCAGTGGAAAGGTGATGGCGAATCCTGCCGCCCACCGGCGAATGGTGGCCCTGAAAGGTCAGACTAGGAGGGCTTGGAGGCTGCTGCAGAGGGGGCGCTGGTGGACTGGCCCGCCCGCTGTCCCCCAGACCCACGGCGGTGGGTCCCACGTCCCCGGCCGTGCAGAGGTTGGACAGCTTGCACAGGCCTGTGGCTCTGGACGGAATGTGGCGGGGCACCCTTTCCGCAGTCACGAAAGGGGGGAAAAGCAGACTGCGCAGGGTGAGAGGTGGAAGTGAGGCCCAAGGACCTGGCCCTGGAGTCCTTAAAGCGCTTAAGCACGTTGTCTGCTTTGTCGCCAAACAAGCGACGGCCATCAAAGGGCATGTCCAAAAGTGTAGCTTGGACATCACCCGAAAAGCCAGTGGACCTCAGCCAGGCGTAGCGTCTCAGGGCTACTGACATTGAAATCGTCCTGCCCAGCGAGTCGGCGGTGTCCAGCCCACATCTTATGGCGAACTTCGCTGCGTCTCTCCCTTCGGCAACTGCACGGGAGAGCACGGCCCGGGCCTCCTCCGGGCACTGTGGCAGCACCTGCGCAACAGTGTCCCAAACAGAGTGGTAGTAACGGCCCAAGAGACATGCGGTGTTCACTGACCGCAGTCCTAAGCTGGAGGAAGAAAACATCTTCTTCCCAAGGTGGTCCAGGTTCTTGGATTCCGTATCAGGTGGTGCAGTAGGGAATGCGCCCTTGGAAGTCGAGGCTTGGACCACCAAGCACTCAGGGGTGGGGTGTTGGGAGAGGAAAATGGGGTCGCCCATGGCCGGGAGGTGGCGTTGGGCAATCATCCTATCCACAGGAGCCCCTGTGTTGGGCTTGGACCAAGTGCCCAAAAGGATGTCCGTGAGGGCCTCATTGAACGGCAGCAGGGGCTCCGAAGAGGCTGCTGCCGGTTGAAGCACCTCGGTCAGGAGGTTAGTCCTAACTGCCACCGTAGGAAGCTCAAGGTTTAAGGCCTCAGCCGCCCTACGCAACACCACTGCGTATGATGCACCCTCCTCCGTAGCCAC